>JAQQBS010000001.1:16417924-16471461 GCA_030347275.1 Microctonus aethiopoides | reverse complement strand
TTTTTTATATTCCGATCCCTTTTGCCTGTCATGACTGTGATATTAAAAGTATGAAAACTAACTATTTGCCTTTGCCCAGAATGTTAATTGGTTTTACAAGAACGAAAAGTGCGTGTTTAATTTGTCGTGTATCAGAATTTTTAACATGCTGTATATAATTATAGATTATTAATTGTGACTACACTTTATCGTGTTTATTGTTATTAAGCTGAACATTGACAATTTTTTATTTTGTTTATAACTGTAGTAATATTGATAATGAGATGATGATAATGAATGGAAATTGTGTGTATATATGAGATTAAAAAAAAAATAAACAGGGATATAAATTAACGAGACCACTGTTTAAGTTGTATGAGTTATATAATTTGATAATTGTAATTTAAAAGATAATAATATAATGTCATGTGGATTTTTATTTATTTATTTTTCCCTTCACGCGATTTGCTCCAAGCTTTACTCAATTAATATCTAAATGGGTATATAATATTTATATTTGAATTGTTATTTCTATTAACATTTAGAAATCGTTGTAAATAATTTAAATGAAGTATTTTTTTTTTTCAAAGAAAAAATTCTGTCGCACTTGAAGATGAAAAATGTTTTTGAAAATTCATTTTTGAATAGATTGAGACTTGTTTTGACTTAAAATTTTGGTGTTAATCTCTTCTATAAAATCGTGAGAGTTAAAATAATGAGAAATGAAAATTTCTTGAATTATTTTATTGATTTGTAACAGGCGTGAAAAGTGATTTTATTTTAATAAATTCAGCAATGAGCAATAAATCACTGAGATATTATATCTATTGTTTCCTATTTCAGATTTATCTGGGAATAAAATTTATATATTATTTAAAACGTTTTATTAAATTTATTGTAATGATAAATAGTCAACGAATTTATCTTACTTTTTCCTTGCTGTATATTCATAAAAAATTTATTTAAGTATGAATACATATTTTCTAATTATACTTTTCTTGGAATCTATCAAATTTCAAACGCAGATTTGACCCAACTACTTATAAATTCATATCATGAATCATAATAAAACTCATTTAGTTCTACTTGGATGTTAGGATTGAATGAACTCAACAGAACATTTTACTCACATGATAAAGAAAACTTTGAAATAAGCTGTATTATATTAGAAGTGTTGTCTTATATTAAGGCAGCACTTTCAAGCATAAACCGCATCTTCAATAACGATTACTAAGAACTTTTATCATGTGAACAAATTCATTATTTGAATTAATTAGCTGCTGATCATTTAGCAACGCGATAGAACAAGATAATTATTTGGGGCAGCTGAGTGTATTTTTGGCCTCATCAAGAAACGGCGGTTTCTGGAACTAAGTCACTTGAGGAGGTAAAGTAGCTAGATGAATGCGCCGCCAGCTAGTGGAATATCTGAAAATGGATAAGGAAGAAAATAATTTCGATAATTACAGTTATCATAAAATTTTATCGAGTACTCCAATAGCTGCCTTTAGTTATGTTATTTCCAGTCGATAAAATAGAGATGTTTCGCGTGTGGTGATGATGAACTATTAGCTGTTAAAATAGAGACAATAGTTAAACAAAACATCAGCTTAAAAAAAACTAATATAACAATAAATAATATATTCAATGATTTATTCAATAAGAATTTAATAATTAGTAAATAATTGGTATAGTTATTTACAATGAAATATAATTTATTTATGAGAATTCTTTGGTTAAGATTTTCAAGCTTTATTGATTTTAATTTATTCAATTTCAGCAAATGAGAATCTACGATGGATATATCAAAAAATATTTATCAGCATTTGCAATTGTATTTCAAAATCCTTAATATATGCTAATATTTTTTTTTTTTTCTTTCTAGCACATATCTTTTTGTTCTATCTTCAGTTTTACTGATGTGGTATTTACATAAACATAACTGTAAAATTCAACGTTTTCTAAAGCCACAAGGAAAAGAATACTCGCGCCGAAAAAAGGTATGGGATATATAAAGAGGGAGTACATAAAAGTTGTGTATAATGAGATGATCACCCACGCAAGTGAATGTGTTCACTGAAGACTGTGAATTTTTTTAAACCAAGACAACATCCACACAGAGAATGACTATGAGCTTGGTCTTGCATTTACTCACGAAGAAAATAAGTGCAGAAACTGATAAACAACGTGAATAAAGGCATCTAGATTTATATGTAAAAGGCAAAGGCAAGCCTTGTCATGTAGATAATAAATATAGCTGTAAGACACAATTCAAGTCGTAATTTCCACTTCATGGCGGGAACAACATGTGTTTTCGATACTTCATAAGATATTTTATAAGGCTATACAATAGACCATCTGACATCACTGAATTAGAATGGTCCATCCTATTAAGTGTCTCAGTTGTAGAAAGTAGCGCTTATTTGAGAAATTATTCGTAACACAAAATGATAAAAATATTTTAGGTTACAAATGGTTATGTTGCTAATTTGGAATATGGCTCAGGTTACTACGTTTGTGATTACTGCAAAGACTACAAAAAATATAATTGATTTAGATATAAGCTTGAAATTGAATTTTTTAAATTTAATAGTTGAGATTTAAGTTTAAAGATATTTATATAGTTAATTAAAGTTGATTATTTAGGTGATTGTAATTTGGAATACCCTATTCCAAATTATATTCACATTGGTTAAACTACGCCAATCTGCAATTTTATGATTAAACCAAAATTTATCCTATTTATAATAATCCGAGGCTGTTCATTTTTTTTTATTTAAATAAAATATAAGTTTCTCTAACATTTAATGCGGTTCTTACTTTTTTGTCTCTTAACTCATGATTAATACGATTTTTTTAAAAAGTGGTATTCCAAATTTGCAACGATCCTTTCCTATAATATGTAAACTATGTACATTTGCCCCATAACTTTGCTAGGGCATAAAATAAAATATCTATCTATCTATCTGTCTATCTATGAAGTTCACGTGAAAAGTAATGATTTGAAGAGTATATTTGTTATATTGCAGGCCAATGTCTTTCATGAATATAATTTTGTATTGAATTATACAAAATTTTTAATCTTTATTCCATGTCACTGACATTATTTCTGTCGAAAGGTTATTATAACAAATGATCAAAATGCCTTTGAATATGTTCGGTGTGTGCCGTTCATTAATATTTCATTTGGTGCTTATCGTCATCCTGCGATACCGCATATAGCACGCCTCCAAGGCATCGTTACTGGCTCTGTGTATAAGCGTCGGAGAGGCAGCGAGGACTTGGTCGGCCAAGCTCGCTTAAGGCACCAAGAGCGCGCGCAGAGCATTGTCTCGCTTGTGCCTCCGGCTAATCCACGTGTTCTCTTTCTGTTTCATCTACCCCCGCATCTCTTTCTGCGTCCCTCTCTGCATCTGGATGCTCCATCAAACCTCGCAAAGCCCGAAAACTCTTCGCGCGTACAGTGACAGCCCCTTTCTCCACCTTATTGCCCACTCCTTTTCCCTTTTCTTCTTCTAGCTCGACTCTTGTGTGTCGTCCTATACAACTCGATGCCAACGTGTGCGCGCTATCTGGTTGTTTCCGTGCCCGCTGCGGACACTACCCACAGCGACCAACCATGTCCCTGCCTCAGGGCTTTATCTTTCTCTCTTGTCTTTCCACTTCTCCCTCTTTCGCATCACGGTAATGCTACAACATCCTTCCATGGCACGGCATTATTCCTACCTCGCCTGAGGTAACCGAAATGGCTGTGCGCTGCGTCTGCCTGCATTGCTCCGAGCAATAACCTCCTCGTCGTTGTCTTCCATTTCTTCTTCTTCTTCTTCTTCTTCTTCTTCTAATCCTGAGGCCGCATCTCGACGGCTTCAAATTTCTTCCATGTGGGGGCGGACAGAATTGTATTCGTGGTAGTTTTATATTTATTTACATATCGTTTATTTGTTTTCCTGAAAAAATATCACAGTATTTAAATATATGGAGGTGAAATATGTGAAGAATATATATTTAATATTGATGTAATTTTTTTATTTTAGTTTAGAGATGAAGTTTGTTTTAATGTTGTCAATAGGACGATTTCTATAACTGAGTTATCTTGAAGTTGCAGATTACAAATTTTCATGAATTCACCAATGACTTGGTGAGATTTCCTTTGGAATACTGATTGAACTGAAATTAGAATAATAAAAATTAATGATTATATGAATTAATCGATTAAACAGTTGAGAACTTTTGGTAATAATAAAATTGATAACAAAACGGAAAACTATTTATTTCTTTCGTTATTTCATTTAGAGAATATGCTGCGTTAAATTGGAAAAAAAAAGAAATTCATTTTTATTGATAATTTGATGAACAAAACAAATGTCTGAACATACAGACATCATTTTTGCTAATGTGCAGACAATTATGAACATGAAGTTTTCAATAAACTCTGAAACTGAATTTTTTATAAAGTATGTTTTAATGATTTGTCAATTAGATCTATTTACTAATAATAATATAGTTACCTTAATTATATTGAATATTTTTACACAGTGTAAAAATTCCCTTTGATGTGCTAACTTTCCTGACACAAAAGTGCTGAGGTTACACATGAATATATATGTACAACGTATGCAGAAAAATTCTGCACATATTCACACTTATATGTGAACACAAAAAAGAACTTACAATTTGGTGCTTGAAGTTTCACGCAGCCCTTACCAAGAGCCAAGATGTTTACAGATCAAACATGAAATACAATAAATCCGTTGATATAGTGAGTTTTGTTAACAGTCTGTATATTCAGAAGAAAGTATTTGTTTATATCTTTATATAACACAGATGGTGACCATTATATTATTTGAATAATAGGTCCAGCAATAGATTCATTGTCGAAATTATTTTCTTTAATTTCAATTGAATAATGTATTAGGGTGCTTCGTTTGAGGGGACTATTTTTTTTCGTGGCATTGACGGAATTATAGTCTAAACATTAAGAAAAAAAAATTTCCACCAAAGATGAGCTCTTAATTTTAATATTAAGTACTTCTTCAATTAATTTGAAGTTTTCTCATTTAATTAACACGTAAATTTCGATATTTTTTTTTTTCGTTTGTGCATAACTTCGCGGTATTTTATGCGATTCAATTGGTTTTCAGCGGAAATTGTTCAGAAATATATAGTCTTTAAAAGTGCCTATCACTAAATTATATTCTGTGAACTGCTCGACCGGTAAAAAATGTTAAAGTCGATTTTTGCTCGGATTTCATGGTTTTTTTTATTTTTCTCAAAAACCATTAACTTTATAGCAAAAGTATATGGCGCCTTTTTTGTAGGAAATTAAATTTTTTACAAAAAAGTCTTCTTAATAAAAACCGTAGAATTGATAGTTTTCGAGAAAAATCCAATTAAACATATGGAAATTTGAACTACTATTTATACTTTGAATTGGTCCTCTATGAATTGCATATTATTTTAATTGGATTTTTCTCAAAAACTATTAGCTCTGCGGTTTTTAGTTAAGGGAACTATTCTGTAGGAAATTTAATTCCCTACAAAAAAGGTCTTATATACTTTTGCTGTAAAGTTGATAATTTTCGAAAAAAATCGAAAAAACTATAAAATTCGAGCATAAATCGGTTTTAACATTTTTTACCGGTCGAGCACTGCACATAAAATAATTCAATGATAGGTACTTTTGAAGATTAAATATTTCAGTACAATTTTTGCTGAGAACCAATTAAATAGCATAAAGTACCGCGAAGCTATCCTATAAAACACAAGAAAAAAATTATTAACTGAATTATCAACTTCATTTATACAAAAAAAAAAAATAAAATTCTCTATTATTATATCTATCAATTAATTATTTTGAAAGGTTATTTCAATAATTTCATAATGCTGAACTTACTTAAAAATATACTGTTAAATAGATGAATAAACTCACTTTTAAACCCGTATATCTTTTGCTGTATTTTGATTGCTAAGCTTTTTCATGAGTTCTCGTTGCAATTCCTGTAATAAAGAAACATTTTAGCACAGCCTCAGGTATTTGAATATGCCATCCATGTCTTCTGGATACATAATTAGTCGACGCATATATAAACCTCCATTAGAGTATTTCTACGTAGATTCTTCTCATCAGTATAGCTTTCATCTCTCATGAACTTCTTAAAAGTCAATTGCAAACGATTAGTTTATGTAGGTTTCATTAAATAATTTTTTTGATATTCGTCAAATTTCAACAGGTGAATTATCATAAAGTGTCATTATTATTTTCTTTTTGCTCAACCCAACTTGTAATGTTCAGTTATGTCAAGTCCCTAAAAAAGTTTCAGCTGTTTCAGATAAATTATAAAGTGATGTTTCGACTTTTACGAAGCATCTGCAAAAATTCTGATACGACTTTCAGTCCTAATGTGTTTTTTTCTTTTGTATATAAATTAAATAAAGATATATTACTTATAAATAATTTGATATACATAATTAATTAAATTAAATTAATTTAATTAATAAAATTAATTTAATTAATTTAATAAATATTTTAAATTTATCTTTTCAAGTCACGAATGCGAATATCTTCTAAATGATTAGAGTAATCGATTAACCACAAGAGACCTTTTTTGTAGTGCGTTTAATTTCCTACAAAAATATATATTGCGCATTTTATAATATTTATTTATCTGTGAGTTATAAAATTTAGAAGTAACAAAAAAATTTTTGTTAAATTCTTCAAACTTTGACCTCTGATATCTTCTAAACAGTAAAAGTTATGAAAAAATTGTAAGATACCTTTTTTGTAGAGCGTTCAATTTTCTATAAAAATATGTATTGATCATTTGAATCCGTCCATTGGTTCGTAAGCTACAAAATTCTAACGATAAAAAAAAATTTTTCCTTGTTAATTAAATAGGAAATAGAAATTCACGATGAGCGACCTCTTAATATTAATATTAAAAGCTCTGGGTTTAACAGGCTTTTTCACACCTCTCTGAAAGTATTCCAGTGGGGGTTTTGAAAAAAAATAGTCGATTTATTTGAAACAGTCTACTAATTATGTTACTTTACAATGAATTCTACATTTTTTTTCCTTCAGTAAAAATAGAATTATGCAGATGAAGTATTTACTTCAGCATGTAATCTAGAATAATCGAAATGTTTTAATAATTTTAAATTATTCTACATTTTTTCATGCACTACCATTTGATGAAAATAATTTTATATCCAAAAATTAACTATAAAATAATCGTCAACATTTAAAAAAAAACTCATATACTTGAAATTTCGTAATTGCTTTCAAAGATTCTAAAAATTATAAACACAAATTCAACTAAATATTTTTGCAGTAATTTCAGTTAACTTTTGATTAAAAAAAATTTTCAACTTAACAATTATTATACAATTAATTTTCAATTACAATATAATACAATAACAAATTTTTTTTTAACGAAATTTCAACACCAACAAAGTTTTATATTAATAAATTAATATCGTAATTTTCTAACATGAAAAAGGTGTAAGATGCGTAATGTAAATATTTTTTCTGCATAATTATTGTCCCTTTTTTTACCGCTTGCATTTACATATACATATCACACTTTATGTTTCGGTGAACCTGGGGCAGGAAAGGGAAAAATAATGAGAGGGGAACGCGCGCGCGCTCACTTGAGAGTCCACGATTGAGTTCAATAGAGTTTCAGTCACAGAGAGGACGTTGAGTTGGATATTTCGTATTAAATGTATCACATGTTATTCACCACGTGCTTTTAAATAATAAAATTAACAAGTTACCATGGATTAAATAAACAATTGTGTAACAGTTCTTTTTTTTTTCTCACTAAAACTGCTCATTTTGTGAGTGAAATTAATTACTGAAATAATTTATAGTTATTTTTTTTTATCTTCATTAGTGAATCGAATTTTTGGACAGTGATATTTATATTTTTATAACAATTGTAATTATTTGAAATTTGATTTTTCATTTTTATTAACATTGAAAATTGGAAACTCGCCAATCTGGAGCCCACATTTCAAAAACGGTAATTAAATCAGGATAATTAATTATTATTAATTATTTTAAATTTAGTCTAACACGCAATAATTACAGTTCAATGAATAAATTTACGGAGAAATTAATTACAATATCAGGTGTGTTTTGATAATAATTAGCATTGCAAATACATATATTATTTAAGGACGTTCGTGAGCTACGCTAGAGTCAAATGAGTACTAACCTTTTATAAAATTTATTCTAGGCTTGAAAAAAGTTGTAAAATATATTAATAATTTTACAATGATTTATAATTTTTTTTATATGTACCAATCATTTTTAAGGTATTTATTTAAAAAATCAGTTGATCCACATTAAAAATTGATTTGACTCCATTTATCAAAATTTACCAAAACAGTTTTAATTATCTTTATTAAAATAATTAATATTTAATTTAAACATTCGTCAACACCTGTTTTTTTGTGGAGTTATATAAATTACATATTTCAAAGAATATTTTTAAACATTATTTATTATTGTATCTACTCTTACAATATACTTTTTGTGATTTTAAATACATAAAATGCTAATTCTCCATAAGGCTCTATGCTAAAAATTTGATTTTTGATCTTTAATAACTTTCTTAAATTATCGATAAGGTGTCTTGAATTTTCAAGGGTAGATAGCTACATGATTCAACTTATCAAAACTAAAAAAAAAAAATTTTATCTACTAAAAAGTTTCACTAACGAACGTCCTTAACAATCGTTTTTTGATTTTATAAATTTGACTATGGAACTTTAATTATGAATTTAATAATTAATTATTTCTATAAATATTTGTTTGATTAATTTTTTCCTACATTCGTCATTCATGTCGTGTCATCGCCATGCTTTCCAATTAATTCAAAATCGCTTACACAAAGTTACTCGGGTAAATATCTACATTTTCACACGCGTAAGTAATTGGCAGTAGCAATTTATATAACGCAAACTAATTAACAGAAATCACACTTATAAAACTAATGAGAATGAATTTTATTTCAAGAAAATGAAATAAATATTTATTAAGAATCATTTACCCCCACCAGCGATCATTTATTTAAACAATAAATAAACATAAATAATTTGAATAATAATTCTTAAACTTTCATATTTTCTTGTGATTAATTGCCATGTTAATGCAGATGAATTTTTTAAATATCATTTTTCGGATGCATAAAAGAAATAAAAAATTGTTATGTCATTTGAATTCTACTTCCGTTTTCATTATGAATAATATTTATAAATTTATAAATATAATTTATTCACTGCATTGAAATAGCTTTTAACTAAATATAATTTCGAAAATAATTATAAATATAAAACTGTGTTGATAAGAAAATATAAAAACCATTTAGCTTTTCGGCAGTACAACAACTATACTCTTCAGATCTCTACTTTTCACGATTCCAGCCAAAGTCTAAACTCATATATTAATTACTACTTCAACATCACTATACACTCGAATAAATCTCTACTTACCAAACCTCCAAAGTTATCTTTCTTGACTTTACGGAAGAGTTTAAAAATAAATGATTAAATTTAGCGATGTTTTTAATAATTACACGATATTATGCACATATGATAGCATGAATAATTTTGGAAAATGACTGTATAGGTCGATATGTGCGAGTGGTGGTAGGTGAAGAGTACATGGAGAAAGTAGAGTTCAGAGAAGAAAGAGATGGAAACTTTGTTCCTTGGTTGATGCCTACAGGGTCTAGAGACTTTGTTGAACCAGGGGCAGATGGAAGGAGCGAATTGGGAGGATGAGGATCGTGGTGGTGCTCAAGGCCCCTGAGGGGTGGGAGTTTGGTGTGCCTAGAGGCGCGGACGAGTTCGCTATATGCGCTCGCAGTTGCCGTAATTAGAACCGATCGCCTCAGGCAAATACTCCTTCAGGCCAACGAGTCTCCGGTGAATCGAAATTATTCATGAAATACGCTAGAAGGCATATATATTTTTTCACAAATATATTTCGCCTCACTCAATTTTTATTTTATACCATTTTTCCTGAAACAAAAATTATATTAATAAGTTTTAAATTATTTTAATATTATTTATGTATTAAAATTCATATTGTTTAAATCTAAGTTAATTTTGTGAGATTAATACTTGAATATTTGATTGATACTTTTTAAATCAATTGGGAAAAGAATTTTAATTTAATTTTGACAATTTTCAATTGTTGGAATTTTGTATTGCAATGTGCCAGTTTTTAAATAATTCTGGAGAGTCATTTTCTTAATAACTTTCACTTCCGGTTGAGCCAGACATCCAATTTTTAAATTATGTAGACATTGTCAACTGGTAGGACTTATAAAAATATGCGCTAAATTCCTGACAGTTTAATAGCATTATTATATTTTTAAATAATGTAATAGCAGTTTTTTATTTTTTTATAAGTCCTTCTGGCTTAGAGCTCTGGAAAATAGCAATTTTTTAAGAGTTTTTTGATAGATAATACAGAACAATTTAACGAGCTTATCAATAATAAATTACAATAACTTTATAATAATTAAAAATACGTTCTGTTAAAAACCCTAAACAAGAAAAAAGACAAATTAAAAACTTAAATCTGAATTCAACATTCAGTTAAAATCAAAAATGATTTGTTTAAACATTTCTGTTGATTCATAATTGTCACATGATTTTTTTATATAATAAAAAATACAGGACAAGTCTCCAACTTTCCAAAATTCAATCATATTCAATGTCTATTCATGTAAAGAAATATATAAATCTTCATTCAAGTTCATCTTTCAATGCAAAAATCGATGATTTATAGAATTGAATCGATATTTATAATTTTTTAAACCATTTTCAGAGTCTCTGAAACTTCCACCACCCACTCTCGCTTCAGGATTCATAATTCACAAATGCACAGTCTCCCAATTGTTCTTTAAACAATTTAACTATGCTAAATTCAATGCCGATTTCTTTGTACTTTTAATAAACATAATTTAATACACTCACCAAGTTTAATTATTTCATCTTTAATAGCTAAATGATTTATCAATGATATATTCAGCTTCAATCTGTGCTAGCTAAAATTAGAAAAAAATATTCTATTTATAGTATTTATATTTGTAAATAATTCCCTCAAAAATGGAATTCAATCCAACATTCGTCCCCCAGTCGATATTTTTGTGCTTCTCTAAGTCGATTAAACATCCTATAGCACTCGTTGGTCTATTAAATCTACTTTGAATCTGGGGAACCTCTAAAAATCTAGGAGTGAACCTAGTTTGATGCTTTTTACACCCAACACAACATTGTAATATTTAATTTCATAATAAAATTAAACACAAGTTCCTCCTTTCCACCTTGGAATGAAATATTTAACAATATGTAACTACTTCGAGGTGTTGTATTTCCTATTAAAATATTTCTAAACAATCTTCCTTGCTCCTGAAGAATCTCACTAAATATATACCAATAATGAGATATTCAAAGTATCATAAAAATTTCGACTCTGGCATACACTAAAAAATAAAAATACATTCTTATTGAGGACGTTCGTTAGTGAAACTTTTTAGTAGATGAAATTTCTTTTTTTTTAGTTTTGATAAGTTGAATCATGTAGCTATCTACCCTTGAAAATTCAAGACACCTTATCGATGATTTAAGAAAGTTATTAAAGATCAAAAATCAAATTTTTAGCATAGAGCCTTATGGAGAATTAGCATTTTATGTATTTAAAATCACAAAAAGTATATTGTAAGAGTAGATACAATAATAAATAATGTTTAAAAATATTCTTTGAAATATGTAATTTATATAACTCCACAAAAAAACAGGTGTTGACGAATGTTTAAATTAAATATTAATTATTTTAATAAAGATAATTAAAACTGTTTTGGTAAATTTTGATAAATGGAGTCAAATCAATTTTTAATGTGGATCAACTGATTTTTTAAAATAAATACCTTAAAAATAATTGGTACATATAAAAAAAATTATAAATCATTGTAAAATTATTAATATATTTCACAACTTTTTTCAAGCCTAGAATAAATTTTATAAAAGGCTAGTACTCATTTGACTCTACCGTAGCTCATGAACGTCCTTAAATAATTCCACATAAAAATCACACAAATTTTCAAGAAAGTAAAATTAATTCCTTACAATACTTTTTTTAAATAAATTTTAAAAACATAAAAAATGTCTCATTCATTCAGATTATATTTATATAACGCATATATAAATTTATATATGTCGTTAAAAAAAAATAAAATAAAATACTGTTTCCGTCTGATGAATAAGTAGGCGAGTAAGTAGAGTGGGAAAATGCGGTACATGAAATGGAGCAAGACATGCACTGGCGCGTGTCGAGAGTGCCTTAACGTATATACGTTTGAATTTCTTTTTTCTCTGTACACAGAGTACAAGACAAAAAGAGGAAGACAACAAACCATGTTTCTTGCATATCATACGTATATACATATATATGTAACACGTAACAAGTATAGATATATAATCGTATTCAATACAACTTTGGATTTATGTATGCACAACTGCATGTTTATATGTATAATAAGTTGTGTCCTGTTATTTTTACTTTGTATATATATTTCTGCCAGCAAGACTTGAGGTATATATGTGCCTGGTACAATGCTGCAACGCTGTTGGCAACAAGAAAGATTTACGTCGCTTTCGATGGTATATATGAGGTTACTATGAGAACATATACACATGTATATACTTAACTTGCATAGGTCATGCGTTACAAATTTCACTGTGGAATGCGCGGGATATGCTTAATGATATACCTCCTCAGGATATTGGAACAGGAGAGCAAGTGAATGGCCAGATTATATTTCCTCTTTGATTTTTTCCTTTTTTCTTTTTTTTTTTTATTTTATTGGAAAGAGATTATAAATGTCCTTTTTCTGTTTTACTTCAATATGGATTTTCAAACGTGTCATGTTATTCATGAATAGTCCTGTGCATTGACCTGGAACATATAAAGAGAATATTTAGAAATTAGAATTGATAAATTGTAATTGTTTTTATTTATTTAGTAATCTTTTTTTTTTATTTCTTTTTATTTTATTATTGTAAAATTGTTAATTGGAGTATGTGTTGAGTATTTTGGTTTATTTTAGACAGTGGGATGATTATTGTAAGGGGATGAAAGAATTTGTGCTGGGAGAATTTTAGTTGAGTTCATTTTTTTTTGAGACTTTTGATTTAGTATGAAGAAATTATTTTTTTTTTTTTTTTTTAAGATTATAAATTACTTTTTTATGAATATCTTGATACCTGTTAGTTTTAAGTGAATTTTAGCTATTAGATGAATTGTTTATTGGATAATTCTCTACAAAAAAGGTCTCATGCATTTTTTTTGTGCGATGGACCGTTTCCGAAATAACAGCATGTGAATTAAGTATAAAGAAACAATTTTTTTTTTGAGATTATAAATCAATTTTTTATGAATATCTTGATAACTATTAGTTGTAAGTGAATTTTAGCTATTAGAAAAATTGTTTGTTATATAATTCTCTACAAAAAAGGTCTCATGCATTTTTTTAGTACAACGAACCGTTTTTGAAATAACAGCACGTGAATATCTAAAACAAGACATATATTCCTGTCTACAAAGTTTATATGTAAAATATGACCTTTTACACACAAACAAAAATGTAAAAATACGTATAAATATTGCATGATATTCCAATGGAGATGTATGAACGAGAACATAAATATGTGCTAGTCGAGAATTAAGTATATGGATATTGATAATAGTACATAATCATCGACGGTGAATTTTTCCTTGATAAGTATTATTAATAAATATATCTGTTATTTTCCAAGTCATTAAAGTTCCAATATAGATATGGTGTTCGACGACTATTGCGACAACAGTAGAAAAGTTGAAGCAACAAAAGAACTATTTCAAGTTACACAAACTTCAGAGTCTGTTGAATCCCTTTCAGATGACTATTCAAACACCTTTGAGTCAATTTAAATTTCTTTCAAATCGCTCCGATAAATTCAAATTAATTTCCATGTTTATAAATGAATTAAATTCTATTAACAATGCAACAATTCAAGCTCGTGATGATGCCAATTTCTTTTTTGTTGTTCCCTCTGGTTAGAAAACTTTTAGAAACACTTAATAATTTATATATTGAATGAATATTTATTATTTATTCATATAACCAAATTAATCATCAGCTAATTAATTATACGTATTTAACGTAATGTTTTTAAGTATTTTAATTTTTCTTTTTTCTTTTGGATTGCAGACGGAAATGTGAGGCTGATGAGAAGGAAGCAAAAGCTGAATTGGCAGCACATCGCAATATGTTCTCCAGTGGTCAAATAAAAATGAGGTATCATTAAATCATAATAATTATGTATTAAATAAATTATTAAAATTTTTGTATCATTTGTTTTTGTCGATGAATGAAGATTAGTTTGGAAATATAATTGTATCATTGCAAACTTTATGCAAATTTTTCATTATTAGAATTTTTTATTCTGAATTTTCATTGCGAAAATCATCAAAAGTTTCATTAGTTCTATCACTGATGGTAAAATAACTAATCAAAATTGATTATTACTGGATTTTTCTCTTCATTCTCTTTTGGAAATTACCAAAATTCATAACCAGCTTTCTTCTATACTCAACTGGCCAGTCAATCAAATGACTTTAATTTTATTTTGAAATAATATCAATAATATAAAATATTGTGACTTTTTTGTGAATATCTTGATAACTATTAGTTGTAAGTGAATTTTAGCTATTAGAAGAATTGTTTATCAGATAATTCTCTACAAAAAAGGTCTCTTGCATTTTTTTTGTGCGACGAACCGTTTTTGAAATAACAGCATGTGAATTCAGTATGAAGAAACAATTTTTTTTTTGAGATTATAAATCACTTTTTTGTGAATATCTTGATAACTATTAGTTGTGAGTGAATTTTAGCTATTAGATAAATTGTTTATTAGATCATTCTCTACAAAAAAGGTCTCTTGCATTTTTTTTGTGTGACAAACCATTTTTGAAATAACAACATGTGAATTTAGTATGAAGAAACAATTTTTTTTTTGAGGTTATAAATCACTTTTTTGTGAATATCATTTGTTTGTGCGAATATTAAAAACAAATTTTTTCAGATTGCTGTCGCCAAGCAGTTCGCCAGCAACGTCGCCCACGATGTCAAATTCATCGTCACCAACGCCCCCAACATCAGCAGCACCAGTGTACAATCAAAAAATGACTGGTATTCCCTGCGTTGCTGCAGCATCTAGATATACAGCGCCTGTACACATTGACGTTGGCGGTACAATTTATACATCATCATTGGAAACACTTACAAAGTAAGTCAACACATTGAAACATTCCATATACCAATCATCTCATCATTTGTTTCAACAATCCAATATCATGTTTCCACAAATAAATCAATCATAGTCGCAAAATCCTGTCTCAAAATCATAAATATCTCTTCCTATAAAACCTCCATCATCAACTGCTACCCTACAACAAATAAAATCATTTGTTTAATTCTCTAGATTCATTTCAACTTTCTCAAAGAAAATTCCTCAATATTCAACAATATAAAATAAAATTTACATATTATATTTGATATGTAATGATTATATCAGTGCTTGGAATACCAGTTTGGTCGTGGTGGATAGGAATATTTTAAGAATTTACCTTTTCAATATTTCTGTTAGTATTTTTTCCAGTACTACTTTTCCACAAGGGTTACAAGCAATTGTACAAATGTCCAATATATCAGATTATATGTACATGTATATGCGAAAGCAGAGCGGAATCTGAGTGATGTGAGCCGATCGTTTAGTATTTTCCCATAGCAAGAGCGGATCTGACCCGGGATGGGACCTCGGCCGGGAATGCCCTGAGGTAATCACGGCTCTTGCGTCCTCCGCCTTCGGTACCATTCTTTCTCTCACTCTATCATCTTTCCTGCTTCATCTTGTTCTTTTTGTTACTCTTCTCTTGTGTTTTTATATCCATCGGCTGCTAGTTAATCTCTTTTCTGAAATTGATACAAATGAATTTAGGAATAATGCAAATAATTCATGAACAATTCATGATGTATATTGTATGAATATATTGTATTAATATCTTAGAGGAAAGTAATTAAATTCATGTACCCTTGTTCAGATTTTTGGTTATATTGTGATTGTTTTTTTTTTGTTTTTATGATTTGTGATGAGAAATTTGTTGCTTTTTTTATGTTGATGTTGTTTGGAGTGAGAAAGTGTGATGGGAAGATGCATCAATGGTCAGAGAATGTGACGAAATATAGAAGAATTGTTTTTTTTTTATGTGCAAATTTTAAATTAATATTTTGTCAAAATGGCCGACTGTCCCCACTCAGGGCACACACGTGACCTTAATTAAGAGGGTCCATGATCCATCGGATTTCCATTATGCATGTATTGTTGCGTGTAATGAGCTGAAAAAAAAATTATTTTTTGCATTACAGTTGGATTAGTGTTGTGTAAAAACTTTGCGAGTTTCAGATTACCCACCTGAAGTTTGCAACAATTGTTATGTTGCAATGCAACAATTAATTGAACTCGATAAGAATCAAGAGTAATTTTTAAGTAGGGTTATGTATTGATTATTAATTGTTGAAGACAGCTTGATATTTGATTGCGATATAGATTTATATTATATAATGTTATTATTTGCACTATATAAATTATTTAGATTTCTTTCTTGAGTTCATTTCTTGTAATATTCTTCTTTTTCATATTACGCGCTACAATATGGCGCCGTTACGATATATCACGTGATTGGTCCATTGGGAGAGCACTGCGAATCAGCACAACTCAATCTTAAAAAACCGTTATGAGAAATTTAGAAATTATTTAAAAGAAAATGAGAGAATATAAAATATACAATGCAAAAATCAACCGGACAATTGAATAAAATTATAAAACAATTAAATAACAGTATTATTAAATTTAACTCAATATTGATCATTTTTTTTGCAGATATCCTGAGTCCAGACTCGCAAAATTATTCAATGGCAGCATTCCAATAATGTTGGACTCTTTAAAGCAACATTATTTCATTGACAGAGATGGCGATATGTTTAGACACATTCTCAATTTCATGAGAAATTCACGATTATTAATCCCAGATAATTTTGCGGATTTAGATTTACTATTGGAAGAAGCAAAATACTTTGATATTACTCGTGAGTATATATATAAAAAAAAAAAAAGCAAAAAATTCAATATGGCTACTTAAATCAAAATCTTTATTCAAGTTCAATCATTTTCAACAGCTATGTGTCGACAATTAGAACAAATGAAAAAGGAACGAACAAAAAATGGTTCAACTATGCCAATATCTAGCATATCATCAACAATGACAGGACGTGGTGGTGGTGGTGGTGGTGGCTGTGCTACTCCACTCACTAAAGATAATGACAAAAAATCATCATTAACTTACGAGTGTGTTGCTATTCATGTAAGTCCTGATTTAGGCGAACGAGTAATGTTATCAGGAGGACGTGGTCTACTTGATGAAGTATTTCCTGAAACAACTCAAGCAGTCATTGATGCACGTTCTGGTGTTGCATGGCATCATCAAGACACTCGTCATGTGATTCGATTTCCCCTCAATGGTTATTGCAAACTAAATTCTGTCCAAGCTATCACCAGGCTTTTGAATGCTGGCTTTCAAGTTGTTGCCAGTAATGGCGGTGGTGTTGAAAGCCAACAATTCTCCGAATACCTTTTTGTACGACAAGGAATGAATACTTGACAACCAACAACGTTTATCAACAGTAATATCAGCAGCAGTAGTTGCAATGTTTATAAAACTATGAGGTCTCAACGGTTGATTTTAAAATGAATAAACTATTTTACATAAAGACTGGATTATTTATCTGGTTAATAAACAAATGATTCATAAAAAAGAATAAATGAATGAATGAATGAATGATAATTATTTTACAACTGATGAAATTCATCATTATAATTAATTAAAAAATTAAGACATATTTGAATGTATTTATATGGATAAAATAAATTCAATGTAAATAGAATATTCTCTAATATTTCTTTTTAACTATAATACCATTAATGTTATGTATATAAACATATTTATTTATTAATATTATATTTAAAAAATGCTTTAGATATATATTTTAAATTATTCAATGACTCAATTTTAATCTTCCTTTTAATTGCAAACAAAAAATAAATTATAGAATTAATATTGAATAGTTTATATTGCTATGTAATATTATTTTATTTTGTTTTCTGTTTTTTTTTCTTCTTCTTCTTCGTTAATAACAGAACCGCAGAAAACATAAGGGATAAAACGAACAAACGTCAGTACCTACAGCAACCATGTTACCATGGTTACAGTGAACTCAATATCCGCGCACAGCCTGAAGGCATCGCACTCGCTCCAGGGTTCCATACCACCACGAACCCACGCTCTCAGAGAATCTAGCTGATTATATTCCATTTCTCTAATGCCCAAAGCATCGCCCAGTATATAACGCAACAGAGAAAACTCTCTCTGGGATCGTCAATATTCGACATATGATGTAGCCTCTAGCATACATGAGCCTTGAAGACAATTTGAAAATTCAAACGCCTAAAATCGATCTTTTCTTCCTTTTACATAGCATTCACGCGTTATTATCTCTTCATTTTCATATCTTCTTCACGAATAATATCCTGTAAACAAAATAACTATAAAATATTATCTCTATTTTGAAGATATAAAAAACAGCTTGAAATAATTGTCTACTTTTGATTCTTGTTTCAATTATAATTGTTAATAATAAAATTATTGATTAGACTTTTGAGCAGGATTGATTGAAAATTGTTGCATATTCTTTTTTTTTTTGTAGAGTTAGAAGTTAATGACAATATCACAATCAATTTTGTCATGTGAAAACAATGGTATTCATAACCTTTATTTCATCTTTCGTCCTACTGATTTTTCTTCATACAGTTCTTGTAAAAATATTATACCTAAACAGTTATACCATTAAAAAAATTTTGTATTAATTGTTTCTTATTTTTAAATATATTCCAACTATGGCAACTGTAAAACAATTTATTGTATATTTGTTCCATGTGTCCGAGGGTGTGTGTGGCAGTAATGGTAATTCAGAAATACATTTTTTTTTATAAATTCATCGATCAACATTTTCTCTTTTTTTCTTTTTTTTTTTTTTTTTTTTTTTTTTTTTTTTTTTTTTTTTTTTTTTTTTTTTTTTTTTTGCTACTTTTACGCTAATTTACAATTTCAAATATGTATACTTATTCATACATATGTACAACAAAGATCGACGTTTTATTTAAGAGGCATTAGATAATTCTTAATTCAGATTATTATGTTATATTTACAACGAAGACGAAGTTTGTAGAATATAAAGTAAAGTTGTTTGCATTAATTTACAAGCGAATATAAGATCTTATTGAACCATTTTTTTTTTTTTCATCTGCAATATTATTTTCTTTGTTTCTGGGAGATCAACAATGATTGTCTAGCAACGAAATATTTAATTCGGTTTGTTTTTTTTTCATCAAAATAAAATAATAACTCATAATTCCATTAATGATAACTTTTGGTTTTGGCTGCCATATATTCAAAAATGCTCTCATTCGCTCATTCAACTCTTCTTATGATTTAAACTGTACAATGCACTATACAAACAACCGTTTCGTCATACGAAACTCCAATTATTTTATATGTTTTCTTCATTTCTCTACTTTATATTAAAGTAATTTAATTAACATTTCCATGATTAATCTTCCACAATCGAAAATGTGACATTGATATAATAAATAAATTCAATTATAAAATAAATTTCAATTACGAATATTGTTAATAATTAACGTAATTTGTGTGTAAACAAATTATACTGAAGAGTAAACGAAATAAAGTGGTAAAAGCTTTTAAACTTTCAAAACGGTTTGAATAGATATAATTTAGATAAATTTATTTAATCAGCTTACGTTTTTTTCATTTAATCGGTTTATATAAAAAAAATCTGATACCAAAGTATTTTTTCCGATGATTTGTAGAACATCCAGGTATTTTATCCTCGCACTTTTCAATCCGTGTGATGAAAAGCAACGATTTAAATATTAATTTACAAAATCAAAATGGCGTCGGTTTATCAATATTTTGTTTTGTTTATACTTGCTAAACAAAAATATCTTTAATGAAAAATGTAACAGCTAATTTGTCTCTTATAAACAATGATAATTCATATTACAACAGAACATACTGACTATTTCATCTTATAGCAAAGAATAATCGAATAGCTAAGTATATTTTGCTGTACCAATATGGAAATTATTTTTAACATATATAATGTATATATATATGTATATATTGTATATTGTACAAATTATTCCATACTTTTTGGACAGTATACCACTTATATTTAATCATAAATCATCGTTACTTATTAACTATTAATATTATTTGCAAAAATACAATTTACTATATCCTGAAAAGAATGAAAAATGAAATATTTTATGCTTATATATTACATGCGAGCACTACATGTCCAAAAGTATAGGCCCATAATTATAATTGAAATTAATCTTAAACATAATAATGTAGCAATAATGTACAGAATTATTTTTTTGTAAATTATATTGATTGTTTTTTTTTCTGTATATTCACAATATCATATCGTTAATTATTCACAAAATTTATATTGTGTACACACATAACCTCATTTTTTTTTTTTTATATTACGATTCATCATATATATTTATTCACATGAAGATTGGATGAAACAATTGACCAATAAACATGGTACTTTTGCTCACATTCTTCTTTCATTTCTTCTTTGATTTATTATTCTTCTTCCTATCGTTCACACGAAATTAGTTGAATAAATTTACAATTTTTATTTTTCAATTTTGTCACTTTTTCGTTTTTTTGAAAAATAAAGAGTAATCTATTTTTGTTATATTAAAAAAAAAAGATCAGTCATTTACATTTAATAGGAAGCTTTTGTATTCAGCATCGACATAGATACCAATAGCATAATGTTGAATATAATTCGTAAAGATAACCTCTTACGATTGAATGAACAATTATTGTACGTGAGTCTGTTCAAATAACAATATCGTACACAATATTGTTCTCGCATGATAAATGCGCAGTGGTAGAGGAGGTTCGTCGAAACTAGCTCACCAATAATAGTGCAATTGATACACCAACGTGTGGACAAAAGTCTCGCGTTCCTGCCCCTCACGGAACATCACTTTAAATACGATTTATAAAGCATTGGACTCCTACAAGTTTCCTTTTCTTGTTCAAGAAGAAACATCAAGTCTCTAAAGTTCACTCGCTTTAAACGCGGCCTCATTGGCATCTGTCGGTTCATGCCGACAGTCGAGGCATTTGCATTTGCGCTACTTCCCGGACTATTTGTTGCACTACTTGTATCGAGCTTTGGCTTTTTTCGGGGACCAATTGCTTGTAATGCCGTTAAATTTGCTTCACGTTGTCGAAGTTCCTCCATTTCAGCACGTTGCATCTAAACAATTATATGTTAAAGTTATACTTTATATAAAAATTCTTATGAATATTAAGGTGGGTTATGAGAATTGATAATTTTTTTTAACTTCCGATAGTGAAAAATTGGTTCCTAAACAATTTTAAATAATGCTCTTCAAAGATGAATTCTTAATTTCAATAGGAAAGTTCTTCTTATCTCGCCATTACTTGATCGTACAGAAAAGTTCTATTTACATTTTTTGTAGGAAATTGAACGCTCTACAAAAAAGGTATCTTACAATTTTGTCATAACTTTTACTGTTTAGAAGATATCGGAGGTTATAATTTGAAGGATTTAACAACAATTTCTTTGATACTTATAAATTTTATAACTTGTAGACAAATAAATATTATAAAATTCGCAACATATATTTATGTAGGACATTAAACGCTCTACAAAAAAGGTTTCTTGTGGTTAATCGATTACTCTAACTTTTTAAAAAATATTCGCATTCATAACTTGAATGGAAAAATTTAAAATATTTATTAAAAAACAATTAAAATCACTACGCATTGGGATTCGAATGCGAATATCTTCTAAATGGTTAGAGTAATCGATTAACCACAAGAGACCTTTTTTGTAGAGCGTTCAATTTCCTACAAAAAATGTAAATAGAACTTTTCTCTACGATCAAGTAATGGCGAGATATGAATTTTGCCATATGGGACTGAAGAACAAATAGAAAACTGAGATAAGAAGGACCTTTCTATTAAAATTAAGAGCTCATCTTTGTTTGATTTGGAGAGCATTTTTTAAAGGTGTCTAGGAACCAATTCTTCAGTGTCACCATAATAAATATATTAATAAACAATATTCACCTCTTTAGCTTTTGCTTTTAATTTTGCTTGTTCTGGATCTTCAGTTTTTGCGCGACTTTTTGCTGCCTTCAATAATAATTCACGCTCTTGCTCTTCGTGTCTTCTGCGCTCAACTCTGTCAAGTTCTTCAAGGAATTTTAATTGAGCTCGTACATCTTGCGTTACTTCATATCGAGGATCAACCTAATAAATAAATAAATAAAATAAAAACATTCATCAAAATACATTTAGAAAATAAAAATAAAAATAGTAAATATTTTTATTAAATTTACCTTTATAAAATCTATTCTATGTTCTGCTACAACTGCTAATTTTTCAACTAGATTTTTGAGCCTCTCTTGAGTTGCATGTGAAATTAATGCTGCCACTTCATGATTAGGCTCATCTAATCCATAACTGGTAACTAACGAATAATTTTCAATTAATTAATTTAATTAACTTTGTAAAACTATTCAATTATTTCTGATAAAGTACTGATTTTTTTTTCAAATGTTTTAGTTAAAAAACCAATTAGTTTCTTTACCTATCTGTTTGATCCTTTGCTGTAGCGGTGAGACATGTAAAAACACTTCATCTTTACAAGATCGAATATGAGTCCCAACAAATTCAGTTGAGCCAAGAATTCTTTGAGATTCCTCTGCAAGATTAACACCTCCCATCGCCGCAACATCATTTATATCATCATCTCCCCTGGAATGTAAGAACAATTAATAACTAATTATCAAACTTGCGATAAATAGTGCAAATACCATAAAATATCTCAAAGTTTTACTAAAAATAAAAAATAAAAAAATGCCAAAGAAAAATAAATTTTCTAATCTGAATTATTTAAATATCTAAAACGATTAAAAAATAATTAAAAACTTTGATATCATTTGAACTTGATAAAAAAGAATTTAAAAAAAAAACAATTTCATATTTTTAGGAGACACTTGAATGAAATTGATTTTTAAATTTCACTAAATTCTTTACTAAATTACAAAATAAAAATGAAATAATTAATACTCACGTGTAACCTGCTGATGAAAAAGTTTTTTTCTCTTTTTCTTTAGCTGCTGCTTTGGTTATAAGAGAAGGCACTGTGGTTTTATTAATAGTGACGGCAGTGTTGACTGATTTTCCATGAGCATGTAATGTTGACATAGTTTTAATAGGGGCGGAAGTAATCGCAGGTGATTTTTGTACACTTATTGGCGGTGGTGGCCTAACACTTGTCATTGCCACAGTTGATTTAATAGTATGCGACATTGGCGTTCGAACAATTGTCGTTACAGGTCGAATCAGTCTCTGTTGAGCAAGTTGAGATTGCGCTCGTGGGGTTGTTTGTGATGTTGCTATAGCAGGAGGTGCCATAACTCTTACTGGTGTTGGTGTACTCGTTACTACAACGGGCACTGACTGAGCTGCAACAGCCACCGTTGGTCTTATTTGATTCTGGAAATAAATATAAATGAATTAATATATATTGATGCCTTGCAAACTTCATTAAAATAGAATTATGGAAGAATTTATTGTATAAATATTAAACTGTTTTAAATAAATCGACTATTTTTTTTTTTTTTTTTAAGAACCCCCATTGAATTACCTTCAGGGGGGTTGTAAAAAAATGCCTGTTGAAACCGGAGCTCTTAATATTAATATTAAGAGGTCGTTCATCGTGAATTTTTATTTCCTATTTAAATAACATGGAAACATTTTTGTTTTTATTGTTAGAATTTTGTAGCTAACGAACCAATGGACGGATTCAAATGATCGATACATAGTTTTATAGGAAATTGAACGCTCTACAAAAAAGGTATCTTACAATTTTCTTGTAACTTTTACTGTTTAGAAGATATCAGAGGTTAAAGTTTGAAGAATTTAACAAAAATTTCTTTGTTACTTTAAAATTTTATAACTCGTAGATAAATGAATATTATGAAGTGCGCAATATATATTTTTGTAGGAAATTAAACGCTCTACAAAAAAGGTCTCTTGTGATTAATCGATTACTCTAATCATTTAGAAGATATTCGCATTCGAATCCCAATGCGTAGTGATTTTAATAGTTTTTTAATAAATATTTTAAATTTATCTATTCAAGTCATGAGTGCGAATATCTATTAAATGCTTACAGTAATCGATTAACCACAAGACACCTTTTTTGTAGAGCGTTCAATTTCCTATAAAAATATGTATCGATCATTTGAATCCGTCCATTGGTTCGTAAGCTACAAATTTCTAACGATAAAAAAAAAATTATTTCTGTTATTTAAATAAGAAATAGAAATTCACGATGACCGATCTCTTAATATTAAGAGCTCCGGTTTTAACAGGCATCTTTTTACACTTCCCTGAAAGTATTTCAGTGGGGGTTTTGAAAAAAAAATAGTCGATTTATTTGAAACAGTCTAATAAATAACTCGATTGAAGTAATATTTATCCACCTGTTGTATGGTTGGTACTGTTGATGCTATAGAGAACACGACATTGGCTGGTGGTGGTTTGATTCCATCGATTACTAATTCCTTCGTGACAAGAGATTGTCGCAACAGTGGCAAACTCTTTTTTAAAAAGCCAATTAAACATGGTTGCGGTGATGCATTCAATAATTTTTCAAGTCTGTCACAAAATTCTTCAGGTTCAACTTTTGTATCAATTAATTCTTGAATCAACGTCCGAACATTACGTTCCACTGATTTAGGTTCCCGACTAGACAATTCTAATAAGTTTGCCAAAAATTTACGACACTTTTCTTTGGTATTATCTGCAGTTTGACGCTGAAAATTGAAATAAATTATTTATTAAATATAAAATAAGAATTGCTGATAATATTTAATGACTTGGATATTCATTTATTTTTACCTGACCACATGCTTGAGTTGTTGTCGCTGGTGGTGCAACTGTTGTTGATGCTGCAGCAGACACTGTCGTCGTCGTTACAGTTGTCGTAGTGACATTTGTTGCTACCGTCTATGTGTAAAATATAAATACAAATAAAAATACAATTTAATAAATAGTTTATATAATGAATAAAGTATTGCAGTGTGTTTAAACTAAATGAGAAAAAAAATACTTTTAGCCAGACAAATCACAATTTAAATAGATCAAATGAATAATATATACTCTGTGACATGACAATTCAATCATTAATATTTTTTTTTTCTTGCAATAGTTAATAATTGACGCTCTAATCTCCGAGACTCAAACTGTTGAAATATTAAATCTGTTCCCAATATTTTGACAGACATTTTACAATTTCAATAAACGTTTTCACTCGAATAGATAATTAAATTTAGATATTATATACACTATCAATAGTTGTTGCAATGTATAGATAGAAAAAATATCATAACATGCAATAACAACAAATTAGAAAGAATACTAAATAATCAAAAAATAATTATCAAATTATTTAATTGCCAACATGCACAACTTTATATAAAAAATACTAAAATATTCCTAACTAAAAATACACGATGCAATAAAAGCGAAATAGCTACAATATTTCTACTCATATGATGATAACCAAAATTAATCTACACTCACATTCAATATTGATGAAAACAAAAATAAGAAATGAAAGGACTTGATAAGAATGTTTTAAAAAAAAAAAAAAAGCCCTGATGACAATAAGAAGAAACTAACAAAACATTCAAGGAAACAAACTCTACCACGAGCAAAATAAATATTGAGTCTCAGAAGAAGTTATCGAAGATGCGTCACCTGAACGGGTTTTCGAATGGTGGCGAGTGGTGGGCCTGTGAACTGTGCGTTCAGCCTACTTACTGCCGCCGGTACCGAGGCTAGACGATATGTTGTTCCTGCTGCTGGACCAACCACAGCATTTCCAGCTATACTATTAGGTGTTACCGTTGTAGCACCTGGTGTGCCAGTTTGTGGCGCTGGTCCCACCCTCAACAATTGATACTGTCCATTCTCAGTTTTAACAATCAAATGACCCTGTGCTCCAGGTTGAAGACCATGAAGAGTTTGTAACGTAATCTAAAAAAAGAAAATTCAAGTAAATAAAAACACACAAAAAATAAAAATAAATACACAAATTAACTTACTCCTGGTGCGCCAGGTCTTGCTCCAACAATATGTTGTCCAATAACAACTCTTGGAGCAACTTGTTTACCAACTTGTTGTCCACCAACTGGTGTACCAGGTCTCATAGCATTTACATTGAGTATTTGAACATTACTTGGTACTATTGTTGATGTAACACCTGTTTTTGTTTGTAATGTTGCATTTGTGGCATTGCCAGCCACAGAAACTGGTACTGACATCGGAACAGAAACCATACCCGCAGGTGCTCCGCTAGTTTTAATAACAAGTGCAGTACCTGATTTATTAACGCCAGCAACAGTGTGTCCACTTGATTGTGTTACAGAACCAACATTTGCAACAACATTAGAGGTAGTTTGAAGTACACCTTGAGATGTAACACCTAATGTACCATTAGCTAATTGACTAACATTTTGCGCGGGGAATGACAATTTGTTATTTACGTTTACAACGCCGGCCGTTGCAATAACTTGTCCTGATGATGGATATATTATTTTAACAGGCTCATGACTTTTTGATAGACTTGCTATAGTTGTTTGATTGGTCGTCACTTGGTTGGCGGTTAATTGTTGATTTATATATGTTGATCCTTGAGATATAGTACTTCCTGTTTGGGCTACGTGCTGTTGAGTTGATACAACAACTTGTGAGCCAACTGTATTTGATGCAACAACATTTACCGGCACAAGTGTTGTTGATGTGATGGACTTGGTAACTTCTTGGGTCATCAGACTATTTACGGAGGTGGTACCGCCGCCGCTGCCGCCGTCGCCACCGTTGGCAACCCCATGTTTCTGTATCGCTGTAGGGATGGTGCCCCCGTTTGAAATGCCGCTGTTTAGCTGGTGATTATGTTGGCTTGTAGCCGCAGTTATTGCCTGATGACTCGTTGCTGTTGGAGTCGTCGTTACCAACTGCGTCTCCAGCGAGCCGACAATCGCGTTTACCGCGGATTCATCGACGTCCGTGCTCAGAGCTTCCTCCAGAAACTTAGCTGACGCCATTTTCTTCCAAGCTCCAACTGTAAACTGAAATGCGCACGCGCATAACGCAAATACTTCCCACAGTGCATTGGAAGTTAACCCCTCTCTCCGCTCTGCATTGTGCGCATTTAGTTCGCGCAGGTGGAAAATATATTCTCAACGGGAATTTATTATACAGAATTTACAGACGTGAAACAATTACCTACTCATGTTGAGATATTTGCGTTGTTGAATTTTCATGTTTAATCATTTTCATAATTTTTTCTGTTCTTGAAGTGCCATTTGGTTATTTTTATATGTTCAATTTATTGCTAGTATTTTTTTATATTACCAAAATTTATATTAGGGTTATATTTTTATGTTTTGATTTTTATAGATTGAGTTTTGGTTTATTTGTAATATTTCGTTGATTTTGTGATTTTTTTTTTCAGTATGTGTACGAAAAATGGCGACTTTTCTCATGTCATTTAGCCGTTATTTTATCAGTATAAAAATTGACGTTATATCTTACCGTCGGTGAAAAATGACATAATGTCAGAGGGAAGATATGAGATCGACCAATCAGAGAACGCGAGTTTCTTATCTTTATGTTCGAATTTTGGTTTTCTAAGCAGAAGGAAAACATAACCTCAGTTTTTCTGCCGGTAAAAAATAGCTATTTTATTTTATTAAAAAAAAAATATTCTGTGCGTAACATGTTCTTTCTATGTAAGTTTTTTGAATTATTGTTCAATTAAAATTTTTAATAATAACGACATTCAAAATTCTTTGACGATTTTTGTTTTCATTGGTAATAACCTAAAAAATATCAAGAATTATTCATCGTCTTATTTGTTTTATTTCAAGTGAACTTTGAGAAACCGAATGCAGAAAGATTTTGCAAAAGTAATTATGAAATGAATACAGAACTAAAAAAAAAAGGCGGGAGCATGAAACGAGTGGTTATTTTACTGCTACAACATTTAGATTTGGCAATGTTGCATTATGAAATATACAAATGGCGCAGTCCTCACTGCGCAACCAAGACGTTGTGTGAACTATGAGCAGTGTTGCCAATCAACAAATAATTGATTTTTATCGTACAAATTTATACATTATTTGAAATTGCCGCGCAATATTTCTCTCCACTCAAAGAACGCGCAGGTAACAAAGAGTAATGTGTGTTCCAAAACTTGATCAAGTAGTCCAAAACTTTCATAAAGCGTCATCTATTGAGAAAAAATTACTCACCTGATGGGAGTACAACAGCGCCAACTTACAATACTTACATCGTCCAATTACGGAACTATCGAAAAGAAAAATAAAAGTAACGTTGTTGGGACTTCACCATCTATCTAGTAAGTCGCGTGGTCCATCAACCTAACCTTTTCATTCTTTTCATTTCACGTTGCGTTGGGAAGGGTACGTGTTTCTTATTAATAATCTGTTAATTCATATGTAATCTTGAGTTAAATATGTATGGTGTAGTGTAATTTCTATAATGAAATACCCAAAGAATTCTTCTAATATAATATTTTCCATAAAAAATTAAAATTGTGATTTATAAATAATATCAAAGTCAATATACGATTCCTTGTCATTAGGTAAACTAATCAAATTCATGACCGCTCTGTTTTTTTCTTACAGCTTCCAATTAACGCATCAAAATGGCCATTCGTCCAGTATATAGGCCAACTATTATCAAAAAGAGAACGAAAAAGTTCATCAGACATCAAAGTGATCGCTATGATAAACTCAAGGTACAAACATAACCTCAATTTCCATATTTACTTTATTGGTAGTTTTCTTTCTTGCCATGAAAGATTATCAAAAATTATTCTTATAGAGTAGAATCATCTGAATAATTGTGCTTTTCTGATATTTATTTCTTGTATTTTATTATCATTATAGCGAAACTGGCGTAAACCGAAAGGTATTGATAACAGAGTTCGTAGGCGCTTCAAGGGTCAATATTTGATGCCCAACATTGGTTATGGAAGTAACAAAAAAACTCGTCACATGCTTCCCACTGGATTCCGAAAGGTTCTTGTCCACAATGTCAAGGTAAATAATTCAAATATATAAATTACTTCTATTTATTAATAACATATTAATTAATTCTCATTTTCAATTTCAGGAACTTGAAGTTCTTATGATGCAAAATCGTAAATTTTGTGCAGAAATTGCACATGCAGTTAGCAGTAAAAAACGAAAAGAAATCGTTGAACGCGCTCAGCAACTCTCAATTCGAGTGACAAATGCAAATGCGCGATTACGTTCAGAGGAAAACGAATAATAAATTTAGATATTTGTATCATACATCTAATAAAACAAACAAAAAATTATACACACTGGAGAGAAAAACTTTCATATATCATCCATGGCCTCATAGTAAATTATAAAATATTTACATATTTTTTTTTAATTCTTAATACTTCAGTCGGTAAAGTATATCAAACAGTCAGATCAAAAGTCTCAAATTGGTCTAAGAAAACTCGCCATTCAATACAATGTGTCGTGTAAAGTGTATAATTTTGTACACTTGCGTTTTATAACGCTTTCCACGATTGCATCTAAAAGCTAGTACATGGCTAAATCGTAAATATTCCACAGTATCAACAAATATTTGATAAACAAAAATAAAAAAACGCATAAAACTCAACGACACTTTTAAATAAATCGATGAGAAAAATTTTTTTTTCCAAAACAACAAAAGTGGGTTAACTATTTCTAAGTAAAATATTCCATCCGTGACCTTATTTTTCATCCGAGGGATCATAAAAGTACTTGAGTATTTCTAGACATGTCGGTAGTTAAAGCGGTGGCGACTTGAGAACGCTTTTGAAATGACCGTTCATGGGTTGCGTGTCAAACGTTAGCTGACCTAAGGGTGGAATGAGATTATCGACCCCACTTGGGCTGTCTTGACTTAGAACAAATGGTTGTAACACACTTTGACTTCAAAATTATGCGGACTTTGTTTTGCATATCCAGAGATATTCTTGACAATTTTACAATTTTCTTCGTTATCTCTTTATAAAATTGTATTTAACTGTCATCATTTTTAAATAATATCAAAATTATTTATAATATTTAGATGATATCTATTATGAAATTGAGTTCATCAGAACATTAATCAATAATTACTTTTCATTTTAATAATAAATTATAGAATCATATATATTCTACAGTGGAATATAGCTTCACTTGTTTCCACAGGAAATAAACGCGTCAGAGCATAATCACTTCTCGAAATCATTACCATTTCCTATCGTGCTATTACATACACACATTGTGCTGTACTATTGAACAAAAAATATGGTGACAATTGTTTCTCTACCGCAGTTATAATGACAATTGAGGAATTTCAATGCGTGAATGGACAACTTTATTTTAATGTATTTAACAATTTTATAAATGTATACAAGTTTTTTTTTTTTTTATTATTCGCTGAATGCTAACTCAATGTTCATATGCCATGGCAAATAAAAACTTTCTAGTGCCAATTAATAGCAAAAGGTGATCATTACTAAACACAAATTAACATTCTTGCAGAATATTCTCACTACTTGATTTACTTTATCTGAATTGTTGAATTAATTAAATTAATTTAAATCATTTATGATTTAATTATACTCATTTGTTGAATTTAAATAAATCTTCAAGTAATGAAGTTAGGTTTGTGATAAATATTTGCAAGTATTATTTATTATCTATTTTATTTTGTTAATATCAATGAACTTGTTTGAAGTTTGAATTTGTTTACATGTTGAAAATTATTTGAACAATTGCAATGAGGCTTTTAAGGGGAAAGGGTCATGTATGTTAGTTTGGACGATACTTTTACAGCTTTAGAGTTCACCGACAAGCTCTGTGGTGTGTAGATCCGTTGACCATTCGGCCTCTGGTCACTATTCAGTTCGTCACAGTAACTCCACACGAACGGTTTGCGATTTGTCGACTGTGTTTATACATTTTTTTCCAATTTATAATCTTAAAGTATCAAATATAAAACCTATTTAGTGAAACTAATTTAAATAAATTTATTTATTGAATGCATTTAGTCTATAATCAAAATTAATTACTCATCATTAATAACTTTTTTTCATTATTTTCTTTTAAAAGACTTTGAAATCGGTAAGTTGATTTGTTTATTTTTAGTGATATTTATTGATTTAATTGTTTGATAGAAATTTATTGTCATTATTTATATATTTAATTGTTCATTGAAATGATTTAAGTTCATTTGTTTAGTATAATTGTATTTAATTCATGTTAGATAATACAAATTATTTTTTAATTTATTTTGTTTTTAATGCGAATATTAATTTTTATTGATCAAGTTAATTAGCAAAGTTTATTAACAATGCTTTGTAATTAAGACTAGTAAATTTTATTTATATATTATTATTCATATCAAGATTTATTGTAAGTCATAAATTTATTTAAAAAATCTTTAGAATTAATCGCAAGTAGATTTTGTTTTTGTTTATTAATTTTATTTTTCTTGACTTTTAATTTTATTCGTTGGTTAATTAAATTAAAAATTAAAAATAACGTTTTATAATCGCGATGGATCAAAGCCTTGACTTTGACATACGATATAAATTCAATAATAATGTAATAGTATAGAATGAGTTGAGCAATTCTAAAGTTCCCACGATAAATTATTCATCCTCAACCTTGCGAATAGTTGAAATAGTTTAATGGACGTCGTTATTTCGATTGGCAACTAATAAATGAAATAACAAAAGTTCTGTAACATTGACAATGATAAAAAAAAAATATACAATATTTATCTACGATGAATATAAAATTAAAATTAAGCTTACTGTTAAATATGTCTAGAATATTTATAATAATACAGTAAAATAACTTTAATATTATTTAAAATTCTGATCACAAAGTATTGGATTGTATAAATAATATAAAATAATAATATCAATTGTTTAAATATCATCCATAAAATCACGTCATCTGCTTATTTATTTTATAAAAAGATTTAGTGAACATTTCAACAAGAAAATAAACAAAAATTAATATTGTTTATTCTTTTATCGTATTATTTTCTTGCAATATTGATTAATAATTATCAGAATTGAAATCAAACACTTTAATTTACTATTATTTAATATTAAAATGTTTTTAGCAGGATTCGCAGAGAATATTCATAATTATGAAATCAGATTTAGCGATTTCAAGTTTTCTAATAATTGGTAAGTATCGTTTGTTATTAATCTTACGAATTAATTAGAAGAAAAATAGGTAGGATGATTTTATATCTTCATTCATGTGTAAGTTTATCATCAGGTGCTTTGATCAATATTGTCACATGTCAAGACTGTTCAAAAGAAGATCATCAGAGATGTATTGCTTTCGCTGATCCATTATTAAAAGATCCACATTTAATTTTCCCAGACAATATAAGAGATATAGACATAGTTTGCAGGTACTTTCATCATTAATGTATAACAATAATGTTAAAGTATATATTTATGTAAAGTGAATCATTGAATTAATTTATCACAGAACATGGTCGAATTTTGTTGATTGTATCAAGCGTTACATCGCCAGATGCTTTTCTAAACGTAGAATAGATCAATTTAACGCAGCTGTTGAAGCTCCTATCACATCTGTTCATCAAATGTGTTCAGTTTCAACATATCAAGCTGGTAAAATTATAAATTAATGTCATTTTTACCAATTTGATTTTTCATCTGAAAATAAATCAATTAATTAATTAATTTATATTAAATTTTATAGAATATCTCCAATACGCCAGTTGTCTTAAAGCAACTGTTACTGATACTCAACATTGTGGCGATGAATATTCGGCTCTTGTTCAAGAAGTATCCAAAGGTGAAATGGCTCGTGGAACTTTATGTTGGTTAGTATAGGTTATGTTTTTCTTTTCTTTATTATATCATTATTTTGTCATACTTATTTCTCGTTGATATTATTTTTAAAATTATTTAATGAATGTTTGATAGCACACATCATCATTTTCGGACCTGCGTGATTAGAGAAACTAGAAAACGTTGTGATCGTGATGATAGTGATGGAGCAGCGTCACGTTATTCTCGTCAAATTTTAGATCGGGCTCTGAATTTCCTGCAAGATCAATGTCAGAATTACATGTACGTATAGATAAAATAAATAATGTTCGAATAAGAAATTAAATTGATTCAACTGAATATGTAAGTTGTTTCTTTATAATTTAGGTTAAATCATGGCGACTGTTACAATATAGCAACGGAGAATTCAATTGAATTGGCTGTAAATCCAACAGATGAAAAATCTGCGAGTCGAAGTAATTTTAACAATAATCGTCGGCCTTATTATCGTACACTTTCGCCAGATACTTATGCAGGACAGTCGAATAATTTCCATGGTGGTAGTAATGGTGTTGTAAACAATCCATCATCATTTCGGAGCACCAGCCGATCTTTCAATGATTTATCAAGTAAAATAAATTCATAATAAAACTTGTTTGGTGGTTAATGACCTGTATAAAAATGAAATGATTATAAAAATGCAACTTATTTTTTAAATCTTTGGTTAATTGGTATATTTATTTTACAGAAAAAGAGTTGAATAATGATGAAGATTCAACAATTGTCACACCAGATGCTGTTCCTCATTCCACTTCAGAAATTACTGAGAAAGTTGTTACATCAGAATTAGAAGCAAAATTAGTTGAAAAAGAAGATGAAGCATCAACTATTCGACATACTGTTGAAGAGTCAGCTGTTGTAGTGACTCAACGATCACCAAATTATGGTAGAGGAATATCGTGGTCATCTCCACAACCAAAAACTACGACAGAAACTCCATCTTGGGCAACCAGCACTTGGATAGCATCAAACCAAGTAATAATTATTCATCAAACTTTTAGGAAGTTGTTTTATTAGCTATAAGTTGCTTGGTTTTCATGAATTTTTATTTGAAAGGCACTGGTGTTCAACATCAGCTATTATTTCCATTATTCACTTGTATATTCATACAGAAGAGTGTAAATAATATTATCTATCGTTAATTTAACCCTTTTTGTGGTGATAATTCAACTTATTTTTAATTTTTTGAGGTTATGTTTCAACACACTTTCATAATCCAAACAGTATAAAAGCAAATTGCTAATATCTTTCGTTATTTTATATAAATCTTGAGTATATTTATGTGTTCGGGGGATTTATAAGAAACCAAATGCGATTTTACATGAATTTTTGAGGTTAAGTCGTGAATACAAGTGTACGTTTTAAATAAATATACCAATTAACCAAAGATTTAAAAAATAACCTATGAATTAAAAATTGGACGCTGAAGAAAATTAAATTCAATTATTGCTACAAGATCATGATTCTTATAAAATATGATTATTATTGATCATCTTGAGGGTAAAGTGAAAGACTTGATAATTAAAAATGATTTGGAAACTCATTTTTAATGTTTTGGAATTGGAAATGAAAAACAAATCCAGATTTTCAGTTCATTTACAAACGAATAATGTTCCGAATCATTTTCAGAAAAGATTCTGACATGTGTCTTTATTTTTACTACAATCCATCAATAGTTATAAACAATTTCTCGCTTTATAGATAATATAGATTCATATATAGATTTAAGGTAAACATTTTTATCTCTTCATTATTAATTAATTCATTCATTTTCTTTAGGATTCTGCCACAGAGTCTTGGTATCCAGCAGCAGGAAGTTTTGGTGGTAATAACATTGATGAACCAAATCAACAAGGTCTCAAGAATGGACAAGTGCGTTTGAAAAATAATTTAATCTTATATATAATTATTAGTTTTGCATTTTTTTTCATATAAAATGTTGGAGTTTATAAATTTTACTATTTAATATCAATTAGTTTCACTAAATAGATGCACAGAATGAATAAACAAAACCACATTCCAAGCAATATATGTTATTTACGTATATAAAATTTGAAAAAAGGTGAAAACAATTGCTAATATTTCAGAAATTATTATTTGGATCAATTTTGATAATTCTACTCCAAAAATAAACGTATTACTTGTTCATATATATACACATTTATTTGCAAATTATTATTATTAAACTATGTGAAATACAATTTTTGTTATTTATATAAATATTCAGTATTAATTCATTAATTCAGGAATGTTATTAACATTAAAAATAATATACAGATTCTATAATATTGTAAATTAAAAATGTTTCTCCAGTTTATTAATTGTACATGATTCTCAATAGTTTTAGAATATTATTGTTAATATTTTGTTTGCTTTTATTTGAATAAATGAGTTTAACAATGAATAAATACAGTAATGAAGAAAATTATGTTTTGGAATGAAGAAATATAAACCCGAAAATACATATGAAATCATTTTGTATACAAAAATTATTCATGAATCGATTTTATAGGTTATGATTAAATGTGATTTTTTTTTATTCTGAATAACATCTCATAGTTATGTGCTTTTATTTCAACAAATACTGTCATTTTATATATTGTTAATATTATTTAAATTTAATTTTCATATTTGCGTTGAATCTCCATTTGATCATTAGTTTTCCGCAAATTTAAAGATGATAATGAGTACAGGACATTCCGCAAAGGTATGCCTCTCTCAACAGTTTGTGTATTCCCCGGACGTATCAGAGCCACCTAGCAAATCAGTTACACGTACATGGAACTATGAAAGACAAAGTTCCCGCACAAAAATGCAGAGGAAGATAATTCGTACTTCGTATGTGCTAAATCTGCATGAACTGAATCCAAAGTTCAGATCATCACTGTTTTAAAAGTTTACAGATACAACTGCTACGAGTATTCACATCGTTCAATCAAGAAAATAGCACTGAAGGATATACTACTTTTCTACTTTTTAACTTCAGAGCCCTAAAATCATGGAATCACCCGCTTCTAAACGGTTAAAGATGAGTAACCACGAAACAAATGAACCTACACAAACATCATCCAACACTACGGTAATTTCAATTAATAATATATTTTTATACATGCTCCTTGCAATGATTATTCAAAAGTGAGGTTAATACTTTCTCTTCATTTTTGTAGAAAACTCGAGAAATCAATCCAAATTGTTCATATTATGATTGGCATTATAATCAACCCTTCTATGTTGACAAAACTCTGCTGATAAAAGAATTGTTGAAAACTCCCCACTTATTGATCTCTGCACCACCCCGATCTGGGAAAACTTTGAATATGGACATGGCCAGAAGATTTTTTGAGATCGAAGTGGATGAGGATGGCGAAGCCATTGACTTAGATGTAGTTGAATATAAATGTTGGCTAAAAATAGTTCAAACAAGATCAAAAAATTTTAAATTATTTAAAGGGAAAAAGATACTTGAAGAAAAGGAGTTTGTTTTTGAACATTTTGGGAAGTACCCGACTATTCATGTTGATTTCAGTGAGTTGGTGGGACGTAATTTTAAAGAAGTTTTCATTAAGTTTAGAAAAATTATAAATAAGGCGTTTCGACAACATGCTTATTTAGAAAAAAGGTCATATTGGAATGTCTTTTCTGGCGATAAAGACTTATTTATGGAATACTACGATCCTGTGACATGTGCATCATTAGAAAAGATTATTGTGGAGACTGGTTTAAACACCTTAGCTAGTATTTTAGACGAATATCATGGTAGAACCGTATACATATTCATAGATAATTTGGATGTACCTGTACAATCAATGATTCATCAGAATATGATGTCGATTGAGGATAAACGCGAAACGATACGGCTTCTCCAAAATGTTACTAAAGATTTGTTGAAAGGGAATGAATCCGTTGCAAGATCATTATCAAATGCCTGCCTGAAATTTAGTAGTGTAATATTGCAACGGGCGAACAATGTTTCACATCACGCTTTTAAGGATGATAAGTTTTTTCCCAAGTTTTACAGCTTCGAAGAAGCTGAAGTAAAATATTTATTAAAAAAGGCGGGACGACTTGAAGACTTCAACGAAATAAAAGAAAAGTACAATGGCTACAATACGACTTTGGAAGATGGTAGTCATATTGAACTTTATAATTCATGGGCTGTTATGAATTATTTGAAAACTGGAAATTTCGACGTTTATTGGCCTGCTAGTATTTTAGATAAGATAAAGCAGACAGTAGAACATGATAAAATCAGGCCAAAAATTGCAAAAATTATGTCAAACGATTTTTATCAAGAATATTATCGTAAATGGATGGAATTTTCCCATATTGAAACTTTATCCAAGATCTTATGCAGGAATGAAGTGGTTAAACATGTAGATGCTGATTTATTCATGCAATTTTTAACTGAACAGGGTTTTTTTCGTTCAATTTGTCGGAATCACTCAAGTTTATGTTTAGAAATACCCAATAGAACAGTATATTCTGTATTTGATGAGATTCTGGGTTCTATTGAGTCGATAAACAAATATTACAATCATTCTACCGAGTTAATCGAAAAGTTGACTGATTCATTTAAAGATCTCGCACGATTACGCAATGAAGAAGCAGTTCACGCTCTAACAGAAAGTATTGTTGCTTTGTTCAGAAGTGGAAAAACTCTAAAAACTAGATACGAGTTACAATCCGTCTTAGACGCTTATATTTTACAGAAATTCCAACATGTTTCTGCTAAATGTAGAACTTCTTTACATGCAAAATGTGATACCGTATTAGTAATTGCAGATCTTTCTGTTATGTTTATTATTGAATACAAATCAGATCACTGGGATTCAAATAATGTTAATCAGCATATTTCGGATAGAGGATGCGATACGTTGGCAGAGGGAGCATCGCTTAAAGAAATCTTTCCAGAAGATACACCAACCGTCCAAAATAGAATTCGTTTGGAAATACAAATCGATTTTCCTAAAATTTCAATTACATATTCATTCAATAACATGGAACCGAATACTGTTAGTAAAGGCGGACGAAATTAATATAAGTTGTTCAATAAAAGTTTATCGTAATGTGAAAATTTATTTATAAAAATTATTTTTGTATTTCATGAATTTGAATAAATGTTTAAAACTTGAGTTCGTATTTTTCACTGATGTGTTTTTATATGATTCGAATTTTTCCTCAACGAATATCTACGTTCAATGGAACAATATGCTACGCTACTAAATTTCATTGAAACTAATTATATTGACAGTTGAACATGAAGTCTAACATAATTATCGTAAACAAAATTAATAGCAGTAACTGACTGACAAAATTTAAAAAGTATAAAATTTGTTTATTTTATTTATTTACTCTTATAAATAATTCGATGTAAATTCATTCTTCTCTATTATAATTCATCACATGTATCAAAATAATAAAATAGGCATTGAAATTTACACTTTTGTTTGAGTATTAATTCAAAATACATTAACACCTGAGCGAGATGAGTTTTCAGAAGAAAATGAGTAAGAAATGCAAGAAAATAAATTGATTAATGTAAAATATTAATATTAATTATCAATAATATTCGTGAAATGAAATCAAACTATTAATATGTTTTCCAATGAATTTTTTAATTGATCCTTCAATGCTCGAACTGTCGCATTGTTTTACCATTTTTTGGTGATTAATTACATTAATTTAATATTTATTATTTTTATTTTATATATTAGATATCAATAATAATATTTGTAAGGAAATAAATAGAAAAATCATATTTACCAATGAGTTCAATAGATGAAATGGAAACAAATGATTTGATGTCTGCATTTGTGAAATATTTCAGTAAATTAATAGAGGTAATTTGGAAATATTTATTAAATTGATATTGTAAATCTGTTGGACTAGATTTGCTAAATGTTTATCGTAATTTCGTTCAAACTGTCAATGATTGATAATTCAGTAAAAAAATTGTAATATCTTTTTGAAAATATTTTTTATTCTTGACAAAATGTTGAACTTTTGACAATAATTCCCAATCAATTTGATGAATCATGACAAATTTGTTCCAAAAGTACTTTAATAACTATCAAATTTCAACGAAATTTACCAACTATTCACAAATTCTGATTTTAAATTCAAACAAATTTGTGAATTTTAAAATTCTCTCTATAATTATATGTGAGTTTATTTAATCATGAAAAGATTCAAATATGAAAATTAAATCATCTATGAACTCATATAAATTTATACATAAATAAATGTAGGAATCTTTTTATTATTTAATAAAAATAGGCCAATTTTCAAGTGATTTCATCAAGCCATTTTCAAAACAATCAAGTAAAAACTTCAAAAAACATTAGCAATCAATTCCTATTAAAACAAAAATCAAATCAACATAATTAATTAATTATTAATTCTCAAATCGTCACATGGAAATCTGAAATTTAAAAGTGATATCAGGCCCATTTGTATTATTATGGTGCTTCGTTTGAGGGGACTATTTTTTTTGCGGCATTGACAAAATATTACTCTAAACATTAAAAAAAAATTTTTTACCAAAGATGAGCTCTTAATTTTAATATCAAGTACTCCTTCAATCAATTTGAAAATTTTCTATTTTATTAACACGTAAATCTCAATTATTTTTTTTACATTTATGCATAGCTTCACGACATTTTATGCTATTCAATTGGTTCTCAGCAGAAATTGTACAGAAATATTTAATCTTCAGAAGTACCCATCACTAAATAATTTTCTATGAACTACCTCATCGATAAAAAATGTTGATGCCGATTTATGTTCGAATTTCATATAGTTTTTTTTTATTTTCCTCGAAAACTATCAACTTTACAGCAAAAGTGGAAGAAACCTCTTTTGTAGGAAATTAAATGATCTACAGAATAGTCTAATTCTTAACCGAAAACCGTAGAGCTAATAGTTTTTGAGAGAAATCCAATTAAAATAATATCATGCAATTCACAGACGACCGTTTCAAGGTATGAATAGTTTAAATTTCCATATGTTCAATTTCACGAAAACTATCAATTCCACAGTTGTTGTTTGAAAGACAATTTTGTAGAAAACTTAAATTCGAGTCAAAATCGGCTTCAATATTTTTTACTGATGAGGCAGTTCACAGAAAATAATTTCCTGATAGGCACTTTTAAAGATTAAATATTCCTGTATAATTTAAATTATACGAAAACACACCAGTAAAAAATACGCACTCAAGTTTTAAACATTTACTCAATTGCATGAAATACAAAAATTATTTTAATCAATGTGTTTTTACATTGCGATTAACTGTTATTGAACAACTGATATTAATTTAGTAACTCTTTATAAACAGTATTCGGTTCCATGTTATTGAATGAATATCTAATTGAAATATCGTTGAACACACCGATCGTCATTTCTAAATAAATTCTATTTTTGACGGTTGGTGTATCTTCTGGAAACATTTCTTTAAGCGATGCTTCCTCTGCCAACGTATCGTATCCTCTGTCCGAAATATGCTGATGAGCATCATCTAAAACATTTGTTGATCTATCTGATTTGTATTCAATAATCAACATAACATGAAGATCTGCAATTACTAATACGGTATCACATTTTGCATGTAAAGAAGTTCTACATTTAACAGAAACATGTTTGAATTTCTGTGACAAATAAGCGTCTAATACGGATTGTAACTCGTATTTAGATTTTAGAGTTCTTTCTCGTCCGCACAAAGCAACAATATTTTCTGCTAGAGCGTGAACTGCCTCTTCAGTGCGTAAGCGTGCCAAATCCTTAAATGAATCAGTCAACTTTTCGATTAACTCGGTAGAATGATTGTAATATTTGTTTATCGACTCGATAGAACCCAGAGTCTCATCCACCACAGAATATACTGTTTTATTGGGTATTTTTGAAAATAAATCGAATTCCTCATGGGTTGAACTTAGAAAACCCTGTTCATTTAGAATTTGGATAAAAAAATCAACATCACTATCTTTATCCACTTCATTCCTGCATAAGATCTTAGATAAAGATTCGATAACGGAAATGTTCGGCATAAAACAGTATTTTACTCCGAGATCCTCGTTAGACATGATTTGTGCAATTTTCGGTCTGATTTTAACAAGACCTATTGTCTGCTTTATTTTATCTAAAATACTAGCAGGCCAATAAACGTCGAAATTTCCAGTTTTCAAATAATTCAAAATAGCCCATGAATTATAAACTTCAATATAAGTTCCATTTCCCAAAGTCGTATTGTAGCCATTGTACTTTTCTTTTATTTCGTTGAAGTCTTCAAGTCGTCCTGCTTTTTCTAACAAATATTTTACTTCAGCTTCGTCGAAGCCGTAAAATTTGTAAAACATAGGATCAGACAAAAAAGCGCTATGTGAAATATTGTTTGCCCTTTGCAATATTAGGGTACAAAATATTAGGCAGGCGTTTGTTAATGATCTTTCAACAAATTCATTCCCTTTCAACAAATCTCCAGTAATATTTTGGAGAAGTTTTATCGTATCCTCTTTATCCTCAGTCGACATCATATTCTCGTAAACCATTGTGCTTACAGGCACATCCAAATTATCTATGAACATGTATACCGCTTTACCATAATATTTGTGCAAAATTCTGGCTAAGAAATCCAAACCACGCTCTACATCCATTTTCCTTAATGATGCACATTTCACGGGATCGAAGTATCTCATAAATAGCTCTTTACGACCAGAACCGGGATACATCATTGAGCTTTTCTCTAGATAAGCATGTTTCCGAAACGCCTTATTTATAATCTTTCTAAAGTTGACCAAAATTTCTTCAAAATCATGTCCCACCAACTCACTGAAATCAACGTGAATAGTCGGGTACTTCCCAAAATGTTGAAAAACAAACTCCTTTTTCCTAAGTATATTTTTCCCTTGAAATAATTTGAAATTTTTTGACTTTGTTTGAACTTCCTTTAGGCAACGTTTATCTTCATCTACATCTAACTCAATGGCTTTGCCATCTTCGTCCACTTCGATCTCGACGAATTTTCTGGCCATGTCCATATTCAAAGTTTTACCAAAGCCGGGTGGTGCACAGATCAATACGTGGTGAATATGCAACAATTCTTCTATCAGAAGAGTTTTGTCAACATAGAAGGGTTGATTGTAATGGCAGTCATAATATGAATAATTTGTATTGATTTCTCGAGTTTCCTACAAAAATGAATTAAAAGTATTAACCTCACTTTTGAATAATCATTGCAAGGAATACATATAAAAATATATTATCAATTGAAATTACCGTAGTGTTAGATGATGTTTGTGTAGGTTCATTCATTTCGTGGTCACTCATCTTTAATCGTTTAGAAGTGGGTGATTCCATGAATTTAGTCCTCTGAAGTTGAAAAGTAGAAAACCGGTGAGGTAGGAAAGTGGTATATCCTTTCAGCAATACTTTTGCTGAAAGAAACAAATGTTTTGCTTTGAACACTTTGAACTCCGAAGGTCGGATTTAGCACACATGCGGATTATCTTCCTCTATACTTTTGGCGGGAACTGATTTTTCCATGGTACGTGTAATTGCCGTTTTGGCTGGTCGGCGCTGATACGTCCGCGGAATACATAAACTGTTGAGAGAGGCAAACTTCTGCGGAATGTTCTGCACTCGGAGGACCAATTATTGTTTCGATGTTCGAAATTTCATCATCATCATCAACTAAAATCTTTTTTTTTTCCAGTTAAAATTACATTTACATATACCGCCATCTGGCGTTCACCTTTAAATCCATTCATGTACGATATAAATAGAGTCTCAAGTCATCAATGTATGACGTGTTCTCTTAAATTAAATATTCATTGTTCATCATCGTCAACAATATATTTATATATCTGAATCTGACAGAGAGAATATTGCATTTCCCAAATAAATTCTTAATCTAGATATACACATATATACATATATATATATCTATCTACATCAGAAAACTTTTCACTGGCATTTATTTTATACTAAAAAGTTAATTTTACACTTCTGTTCATGTAAATTACCGAATATTGAGCATCATCTACATTTTTACCATCTATAATTATAAATAACAAGAGAATAGAACTAAGTTATTCAGAAAAATCCGAAAAAGTGTGGTTATGTTTGTGGAAAGTTATTACCGAGGTGATTATTATCAATTATAGGTCAAATATAACGTTTATAACTACAAAATCTCCATATTAGAGATCTATTTCATAATATTTCATTTCTTTTCATCATAAATATACACATTATAATCATTCATAACCATTAAAATGTATATTATCTACAATTAAGATTTTTAATTCACTTTTTTGTAATTAGAATACTCAGCTTAAACTGGAAATTTCACATTGACATAAATACATTCGTTTATTTAATTACTTTTAAACGAATTGCGTATTTCATTGTAATTACAAGTAGTTTTCTTAATGAAAACAATTTCAAAAATGAACTGCATAGGTCATTGATGACAAAGCTATTAACAATTGTGAAAGGTGAGTAATACAAATATATTTATACTCAGCAATATTATGTAGATGAATTCCTTGGTTATTTTTAAAGTTGAAACAAAAATATAGATAAGAGTTAAATGCCATGAACAAGATTGTGCAAGTAAACATAAAACATTTACTTACAACATAAATCATAATCATAAATGAAAACAGGACTTTAAATAATTTCAAATAATTTGGTTATCTCAAATGGTTATTTATGTTAATTTATAAAAGATAGATATTTTGTTGTATCTTTAATAAATAAATTGTTTATTTATGTATGTATTTATTGACTCATTTAATTTTTTATAGGAAAGGCAATGAAAGGAAAACGATAACACCGCAATTATATGCAAAGATGGCAAATAGAAGAGATAGAGCATCCGCTGGTTTTGTGAGTATACACAAAATTTAGTGAATTAGTCCAATAATTTTGTTTTTATTATTCAATTTATATTTTTTTTTATAATTAATTGTTGAATTTTATACTGCGATTTCTAACAATTGAACATTTAGCAAATTACGAATGTAGAAAGTAAAAAATATTAATGATAAACAAATTAAAAAATAAAATGATTTTGCAGATGTGAATAAAGATGAATTTGTTTATATTTTTAGTTGGATACTTGGTTCGGTCGGCCAAAGAAATCAGGTCGTGGAGGTAGTGTTCGTAGTGGCACTGGCTTCAATACTGTTCCTCGACCAAATTCCAGTGATGATTTCGATGAATTTGAACTACAAAGATCAATAATTGAAAAAATGGACGAAGAAACCATGAATGAACGCTTTGAAAATATGCTTGTAACTATTACATAATTAATATTTTGATAATAATTTTCAGTAATATACTTGTAATATTTAAGTAGAAGTTTTTAAACTTCGTTTGTTATTTTAATTTGCAATTTAATTTTATATAATTGATCATCAGGCAAATTTAAATTTGACCGAGGAGAAAAAAGAGCCGCTGAGACAACAGTCAGAAACTAAGAAGAAAGAAATGTTGGTTCTGCATTTTAAAGGAAGCATTCAAGAAAATCGTTCCAAGTTTGATAAACCTGCTGATTATATTCAGTATCTTGCACAGCCTGATCTCAGTGTTACTAAAATTTATAATTGCATTGAATCATTGAGAATTGCTTTGACGAATAATCCATTGAGTTGGGTGCAAGAATTTGGAACAAAAGGACTTAAACAAGTGCTCACAACTCTCAATGAATGCTATCGCAAGTGAGTTGATATTATAAATTTATATTTCCAATTAAAAAAAAAAATACAAATACTTTTAACATGATAAAATTTAAAAAAAAAACAAAATTTTCTTATTAACATTCAACTTTTCAACTTGAATGCAATCTCGCCAGTGCCTCTGTATACGTGGATAGGTAACTGATTAAGGATGGTATTATTCAGTCTGAAAAACAAATAATTGTAAGGTTTCGCCATTCAAAAATATTGCAACATTTGATCCAATTCGCGAATAATTAATAAATAAACAGGACGTAAAATAAAAGAACGTTTGTGATTTATTTCTAATTTTACTATGCTGAATTGAATTTTAAATAATTATTGGTATAATTGTTTCATTATTAATTTTGAAGGGCTACAACTTTTCCATTAATATCCGTTTAATTTGGTATTTTTAATTGTCAATTTAATGCTGTATTCTTTTTGCTCACAGTGATAATCGTTATGAACGAATACAGTATGAGTGTATTCGTTGTCTAAAGGCAATAATGAACAACACAGTGGGAATTAAAGAGATGTTGGCTCATCATGAAGCACTTACAATTGTTGCACGTTCATTGGAACCAAGCAAACCATCAGTTATGCACGAAGCTGTTAAATTATTGGGTGCTGTTTGTCTTATTTCAAGTGACAGCCACAAAAAGGTATTGGATGCCATAACTATGAATGGAGAATTCAAGAGACACGAAAGATTTTTACCAATTGTTCAAGGATTAATGAACAAACAAAATGAAAATTTGAGAGTTGCTTGTTTGCAATTAATTAATTCAATAATATCTTCTGCAGAGGAATTAGATTTCCGATTGCATTTACGAAATGATGTTATGAGAGTTGGACTTGCAGATATTTTAGAAACTCTTGAGCATGACGAATCAGAAGATCTTGTAACACATTTGAAAATTTTCAATGATTATAAAGAAGAGGATTATGAAGAATTTGTACAAAGATTTGATAATGCACGTTTAGAACTTGATGATGTTAATGATTGCTTTGAAGTGATTAAAAATATGGTAATGGACACAGTGGCTGAGCCATATTTTTTATCAATTCTTCAACATCTTTTATTTATCAGAGATGATGTATTAGTCAGGCCAGCATATTACAAATTAATTGAAGAATGCGTATCGCAAATTGTTTTACATCGTTCAGGTTGCGATCCGGATTTTAGCGCTACTAAAAGATTTCAAATTGATGTACAGCCACTTATTGACACATTGGTGGAGAAATCACGTGCTGAGGAGGAACAAAAACTTGTAGAAATGACACAAAAATTAGAGGAAGCTATTGCAAGTAAACAAGAAGCTGAAGCAAAGCTTCAACATGCTGAGAAAAAAATAAAAGAATTAGAAACTAGTGGTTTAAGAATATCATCAAATTCAAGTACAATTGGAAATATTCCACCACCACCTCCAATACCATTTTCCGGAGGTGAATTGCATCTTCGACCGGGCATTCCAGGAATACCTGGTGGTCCACCACCACCACCGCCACCGCCTATGCCAGGAATGCAAGGCCAATCGAGTATTGGAGGTGGACCACCGCCACCACCACCTATGCCAGGAATGCCTGGTGCTGGTCCGCCACCTCCACCACTACCATCAATGCATGGTGCAGGTCCACCACCACCGCCTATGATGGGTGGTATGATGAAACCACTATTTCCCAATGTCAAAGAGACCTTACCATACGGTTTAAAACCCAAGAAAAAATGGCAAGTTGATGCTCCGTTAAAACGCGCTAATTGGAAGGCAATTTTACCTCATAAATTAAATGAAAAATCATTTTGGGTTAAAGTACAAGAAGATAAATTAGCCAGTCCTGAAATATTAAATGGTTTAGTTCAAAAATTTTCATCACGATCTTCAAGTAAAAAAATGGATGATGTCGTGGATAAATCTGTGCCGACGAAAAAAGTTAAAGATTTAAAAGTATTGGATGGAAAAGCAGCGCAAAATATATTAATTCTTCTTGGTGGTACTTTGAAACATATGTCATATGAAGAAGTAAAAAGTTGTCTGATGAAATGTGAAGGTCCAGTTATTTCAGACAATGTTCTTCAAGGTTTAATTCAATATTTACCACCACCTGATCAGTTAACAAAGTTGCAATTGTATAAAGATCAATATGATGATTTAACAGAAGCTGAACAATTTTGTGTTACAATATCCACCATTAAAAGACTGTTACCCCGACTTAAATCATTGAGTTTTATGTTACGGTATGAAGAACTTATACAAGATGTAAAACCTGATATAGTAGCTGGCACTGCAGCCTGCGAGGAAGTTATGAATAGTAAAAAGTTTTGTAGAATTCTTGAGCTCATTTTATTGCTTGGCAATTACATGAATTCAGGATCGAAAAATGGCGAAGCTTTTGGTTTTGAGATTCATTACCTTACTAAGGTAAAATATCATTTATTAATTTGTAATAATATATATTTTTATCGTCTATTGAAATGTGCATAGCCAAAATTGGCGCTGCGGTGAAGAAAATTAGAAATTAGTTGATAATTAAATTAAACAGGCTTTTAAAAAATTGAAATAGAAATAAAAATACAAGAAATAATAAGGAAATTTAGTATTTTGCTGATGAAAAAAGATTTCCTAAAGTAATTTACTCGAATATAAATTAAATTAGTTGAGATTATTTATTATAAGTTACGTAAAAATTCAAAATTGAAGTACAAAAGTTTATTAACTCTTTTTAATTTTTTAATACGACAATACTGCAGTTTTTGAAGACGATTTCAATATATTGATGTAAAATATTGTTTATTAATTTAAATTAAAGTTGATTAACATGTTCTTTTTCTTTGGCAGTTGACGAGTACGAAAGATATTGAGAATAAAGAGACATTGATGCATTATTTAGTGGATACAATTGAAAAAAAATTCCCTGAATGTCTGAATTTCATGGAGGAATTAGCTCATGTTGATCGTGCTAGTCGTGTATCTTTAGAAAATATTCAACGAACGTTACGTCAAATGGATTCAAATATTCGGAACCTTGAGCAAGATTTATTAAATTCCAAAGTGCCTTTGAGTAGTCAAGATCGATTTGCTGAGATAATGACACCATTTGCTAAAAAAGCAAGACTGGGCTATGAAGTAATGCAGAATATGTTCAAGAATATGGATGCTCTTTATACAGATATATCAGATTTTTTTGCTTTTGATAAACAAAAATATACAATAGAAGAATTTTTCGGTGATATTAAAAAATTCAAAGATGATTTTCAGGTAACATATAAATAAATATTGCATAATAAATTTAAATAATTTTACTTTTACGTTTAAAATTATTCTTCATTGTGAAGGTTTATATGAATAATTTATTTTTGGATTAATTTGTTTAGCAAGCTCAAAAAGAGATTATAAAGTTACGTGAAGGAGTGGAAAAACAGAGGCGGGCGCGAGAGGGTCGTGAAAAAGCTGAGGCTGAACGTGCAGCTCGGGTTGCTCGCAAACGTGCCTTGGTCGATATGAACGCTCATGAAACACAAGAAGGTGTTATGGACAGTTTAATGGAAGCATTGCAAACAGGATCGGCCTTTAGTCGTCCTGATCAACGACGAAAGCGCCAAACACGCGTTGCTGGTGGTGAGTTTTGGTTTCCTGAAAATAAATATACATCAAATGAAATTTTTTTTCGTTTGTGTAAACATTCTTTGTATGAATATTCATTAATATTCCCATCAGTGAAGACTGTATTATAATTTCGAACGACATAGGATGTATATTTACTGGGCGGTGCTATTTTTAGACAACTTTTCTTTTTTTCAAATATTAATTTGAATATTTAGAGGTTGCTATTTGTGATTTTTGTTTTTTCATTTAAATAACATGGGGGGAAAATTTTTTTTTCTTTGGATTTTCGTAGCTCGGCATTTGCGCATTATAGAGATGAGTTCACGGCATATTCTTGTAGGGAATTGAATGCTCTACAAAAAAGGTCTCTTACACTTTTTTCATAGAGACAGCCATTCTAAAGATATTTAAACCCAAAGTTTCAAATGTATGAAATTTTGACTTTTTTGTTATTAAATCGATACTAATCACTTTATTATTGTCTTAAAAATTATTTTTAATCGGAAAACTGGTTTTAGTGTGCTAATATTTTCGTAAAGCTAAAAAAAAAATACTCATGTGTCAGATATTTTTTTTTCTTTATTTTATTTACTGTAAAAAAAATTATTTATAACTTATGTTAAATGAATTTTATTATTATTTCAAAGCAATAGAAATTATGCTGTCTAAACAAAACTAAGCAATGTAACTACAATTATTGAAGTGTTTTTTTATTACAATAATAAAGTGATTAGTGTTGATTTGATAACAAAAAAAGTCGAAATTTCAAACATTTGGAACTTTGGGTTTGGATATCTTAAAAACGGCTGTCTCTATGAAAAAAGTGTAAGAGACCTTTTTTGTAGAGCGTTCAATTCCCTACAAGAATATACTATTGAACTTATCTCTATGATCCGCAAATGCTGAGCTCCAAAAATTCAAACAAAAATGGGAAATGGAAAATTTCAAACAGGCACATCTAAATATTAAAATTAAGAGTTTTCTTTTTTCATCGTCCAGTAAGTTTTCAGCCTTGTTCTTTTGACGGAAAAAAAAGTTTCCTAAAAATGCCATACCTAATATTTACTCTACATAATACATAAATTTTAATTGATAATTAATTTGAACAGCTGAAAGACGTGCACAACTTAATCGAAGTCGATCTCGAACTGGACTTGTAGGTACTGGACTACTTGGACGTGAATTATCTACGTAAGTATATTCGAAAATGAATTTATATTACAACTAAATTTATGTATAATGTTTATAAGTTATAACACCATTTTTATATTCTTTCAGGGAACTTTTAAGCTCAGCGTGATAGCTGACTTTATTGTATTTTCATCCGAGATTTTAACCTGCGATGACTTCTGGCCCTGGGGTATTTTTGAAAATTACTAAATTTATACATCAATTTTTCTAGAAGTTTTTTCAATAGAAAAATTAATTTTGTTCTCGATTGATTCTAATGTCATTCCACTAATTATTCAAACAAAAATATAATTAATTATAAATGACCAATCATCAATTTTCTAAATTTCATTCTGATGATATAAGAAAATTTGCTAATTGAATCATTTATTTAGTTAATTTATTCTGGGGAATGGGAATTACAATCGTTTATGTGTCATATCTTTGAGCAAAAATAATATTTCTGTTTGGAAGAACTGCTAGAAATTTTTATACATAAAAATTTAGCAAATTTGTAAGGCGAGTCCTAACCTCAAACTGTTATATGCTTACTATATAGGGTAATGCTAGCAGTACTGTCCTCTCTGTGATGATTATTGAGAAAGATGATAACTTGATACATTCATTTGCCTTCCATTTATTGCGATTCAACAAGTCATTGAAATATTTTTTGGTTATGTGCATTTTACACATGATTATTTATGTTGTTTCAATGAATTTATTCGCCAATGTGTACGAAGTGATATAATTTATTTTCCAAGAACGATTTCTTAGCATTATACGATTATACATTATGAATTGTTCGCATTTTTTTGCATTCCATATTTATAAAATCATGAATTATTTGTAAACTTGGGTTATATCTAGAGTGATTTTGTCGGATTACAATCACAACGTACAGAATAGCATACGTTTGAATATATTTTGCTTTCAATTTTCCTTTCAAATGATATTTATGTACATATTATAATTTAAGTACACATTTAGTAGAAAATATTACAGTTGTATATTTAAAATTATTAATTTCTAATTTTTTTTTATACTGTATATAATATTATGAAAATAATTCAGCTTCATCTAACATAATATCTAATCTAAAAAACAATTTAATATAATATAACACAATTATGGAAGAAAATGTCTCATTTTTTTGTGTTAGTAATAATTATTTTTGCAATTGCTTCAAAGAAAATCTACAAAGCGTCCATATTTTTTATAAAAGAAATTATTTTTTGTCACTTGTACATGATCAAATACTTATTATTTGGTTTCTGTTTAATTATAAAAATTGAATATATTGTTTCGGATTAAACATTTCCATGTTTATTTCTAATGGATAAATGCGGCATTTATTTATAACGACAATCGTTTTATACAAAACGACGACAATTTTCAACATCTAAACAAATATATATTAAAATTATCCATCTATTTATGCTACATATGTACATGTTTTTAATGTTTATATGAAGAGATTTCATTATCATGTGACAATATTTGTATTTAAAATCTTTAATGGTTCCCAAAAAAAAATTTAACTTTGTCTGGAAATATTGTTATATTTTATCATTAAAATGTAATATATCCCTATGGTAAATGATATAATAATTATTAATAATATTCGGGGGTTATCGGAAAGTAATGTCGTTTCTGCGCATGTTGATATTTGTTATTTATCAGGTCATTTTATACTTCAAAGACAAGCCAAAGATATTTTGAGGTTAAAGTGATTTACTTACTCTACTTAAATAATTAATTCTTAATTTTTTCTTGCAATTTATGATGAAATGGCCAGTAAAATATTAAAGATGCGCCAAAGATATTTTGAGGTTAGAGTGAATTGTTTACTCTACTTAAATAATTGATTCTTAATTTTTTCTTGCAAGTTATGATGAAATGTCCAATCAAATATTGATGCGCCAAAGATATTTTGAGGTTAGAGTGAATTGTTTACTCTAATTAAATAATTAATTCTTAATTTTTTCTTGTAATTTATGATGAAATGGCCAGTCAAATACCAGAAGAGGTACACATCCGGCATTGTATGCTTTTTGAGTTTCACAAAGGTAGTAAAGCAACAGCTGCTACCAAAAACATTTGCGATGTCTATCCAAGTGCATTGGACGTTCGTAAATGCCAAAGATGGTTTTCCAAGTTCAAATCCGGTAATTTTCATCTTTGTGACTCGTATCGATCAGGAAGACCAACAACTTTGGACAATGACATGTTGAGGAAGGAAGTGGAGGCAAATCCGTGTCAGACAATCAAAGAATTGTCAAACACACTTAACCAACCATGCACAACCATCCAAGAGCATTTACATCAGATTGGTAAAGTTAGTAGAGCAGGAATTTGGGTCCCACATAATCTGTCTGAAGAAAATAAAGCTCATCGGTTGATCACATGCAATTTATTGCTCCAACGACACAATACAGAACCGTTTTTTGATCGCTTGATCATTGGAGATGAAAAATGGATCCATTATCCTAATCCAAAATGCAAAAAGACACGGCTTTCCCTCAATGAATCGCCACAAAGCTCAATCAAGTCAGATTTACAATCCAAAAAGGCACTTTTGTGTGTTTGGTGGAGTATTCATGGAGTTATTCATTTTAAATTACTGAAACCTGAACAAACTACGAATGAAGAACTTTATTGCGAATTATTGGATCGAGTAAATCAATCTTTAATTGAAAAGTTCCCAGCAATTGTCAATAAAAAAGGCATTTTTCTGCAACATGATAATGCAAGACTTCACTTAGCAAAACGAACCCTGGAAAAAATTAATGAATTAGGATGGGAGGTATTGCCTCAACCACCATATTCATCAGATATTGCACCATCGAATTTCTATTTATTCCGATCGCTACAACATTTTCTAAGTGGCAAAAAATTTATAAATTTGTTTGATGTCCAAAATGCTATCTCCAGATATTTTGCTCAAAAACCAGTTGATTTTTATCGATCTGGCATTGAAAATTTACACTCCAGGTGGCAAAAGGTTATTGATAATAAGGGTGATTACATCATTGATTAAAAAAACAAATTTATTAAAAATTCATCAGATTGAATTTAATATAAAAGAATATTATATTTTCGGTTTTCTCAAATATAAATGTAACTATGTTTATCTATTTTTTATATATTTATATTTGTTTATCTACTAGTTTATATACATATTTACTTGATGTCTTTGTTATAGCATTGACAGCTTTTTTATAGCATGCCAAGTATAGAAACGATGATCTGGCACGCTTTAGCCCTGCACATCAACAACCCCTAAAAATTTTTGAAAATGTTAAAAAAAGTTAAAAAAAAACTGGGCTGTAAGTTTGAAATTTTACTAGGATTTAGTTTATTGATTATAAAGTTGAGAATAAAATTGTCAAAAAATTCAAATTTATATATGTATTTTAGTAAGGGATCTAGAAATAGGGGGTACAATGACAGGCAGTTCTGGCCAGCATAAGACCTTGACAGACGAGGGGAAAGCCGCTATGGAAATGCGAGTGAGAAGCGTAACTTCATTGATGCGAGTGAGATAGTTTATCTAACGGTGGATTTCAAGGGTCGAATACTTGCATTCGTACAAAGATATGTACGGATTTTTATTTGGAAGCGAAGGGATTGAAGCGCTAGAGCTGACAGATTTTTTATGGAAAAAGCGAATTAAATAATTAATAAAAGGAAAAGCAGTTGTAAGTGATAAGAAAAGGCACTATAATAATAAGTAGTGGAAAAATAATAAGGTAAAGTGGAACAAAAGTCCGCTATAGTGGACAGCGGAG
>JAQQBS010000001.1:16396434-16417824 GCA_030347275.1 Microctonus aethiopoides | reverse complement strand
ACTTTCAATTGAAAAAAAAAAAAAAAAAAGCATTCGTACAAAAATTTCGTCAGTTGTGACGACGCTTTATTTTCGTGAAGTTGTGTTTTTTATTTCACTGAAATCATTCCGTTTCATAATGTAAATTAGTTTTGTTTAAAATTAAAAATATATTTTAACCTTTATTGTGCAGTTATCTTTGTGCATTGTAGTACTTAATATCAATATTTTTGAATAAATAGTGTATAAGATATGGAATCCGAACCTGTAATTTGTGTGATTTGTAATGATATAACTGATGAAAAAACTATAAAATTTACACCAACTACTTTAAAAAAAAGCAAATCGATTTTAAAAATAAGAAAATTACATGGTTTAAAATATAATGATGTTTCTTTGCCAGGACAAGTTAATGATACTAGTGGCTATCATGTTAAGTGTTACAAAAACTTCCTTGCTGTGATGAAAAAATATCATCAAAGTGAACCATCAACTTCATCGAATTTACCAACATCATCATCAGGTATTTTGTTTAACAATATTTTCTATCATTTTTTTGCTAACCATACGATACGCTTTTTAATTCAGTTCATTTGTTGCAATAGGAAGAATTAAGTATTTTAATTTTTTTTTTTTATAGATCTGAGCAATACATCAACGTCTAGTGAAGACACTTCTGTCAGTGAAATTAGCGATAAATTATGTGTATTTTGCCAGAAAAAATGGAAACTAGTAAAATGCAAATTCCAAAATTTGCCTCCTGTTTCAACTGCCGAAGCTTTTCATTCTTCTCAAACAAAAGATTTAGTGCAAGTCTTGAAAGCATTTGGGGATAATAATGAATTATATGAAAAAATTATCAAAACAACAAGTCCATTGGTTTATTATCACAATAGCTGCAAATCGATTGCTATTCACACACTGCAGTCAGAAATGAAAGTAATGAAATCACCGCAGAAAAAAAATTGGAGATATTATCATCAACAAGCTTTCAATGAAATGAAAATTTTCATTTCGGAAGAAGTAATTACAAAAAAAAGATGTTTTTCGTTCACTTATTTATGCAAGTATTATGCAGAATTGTTAGAAGAGGTACTCAAAAAACATAACGAAGAATACGCAGATTATAATTTTAGTACCCAACGCTTTGAAGCCAGGATATTAAAAAGGTTCAAAGAAATAAAAATAATTAAAATAGATAACAAAAATTATATTGCATTAAAAGACTATCTAATTGATGACAAAGTATGTTAAATATTAGAAGAATCTGAAATTTTGCAAAAAGCAGCATCTATTTTGCGGAAAACCATTTTAAATATAAAGAAGAATGATTTGCCAGAAAATATCACGACAGCGAATTTATTAAATGATGAATGTGAAATACCTAAACATGTATTAGATTTTTATCGCTTTCTCTTAGGTGGTTATAAAATCAGTCGAAGAACAAATACGAATTTCATAAGAAAAGTAAATTCACTTGCAGAATATTCGATTTACAATGTCAGTAATGGGGGATATTAAGACGAAAAAACATATTACTTTAGGGATGATATTGAAAAGCCTGACAAGCAGTAGGGAAATAGCTGACATTATCAATAGATATGGCCATTGCTGCAGTTATCATGTTATCAGATATGAAGAAAATATTAGTGACAAGTCGGATGATGATGAAAAATATCAGTTTTAAAATTTATGTAGATGTCTTTATAATTAATAAAATATTTATTTTCCATTAATAATTGTCTCCATGGAATGTAATTTGCACGATTAAATTACCGTTATACGCTAATTCTTACGCGTACTACCATCGCGACTATGCCCTCATCTGTCAAGGTCTTATACTGGCCAGAACCGCCTGTCATTGTACCCCCTATTTCTAGATTATTTGATGTAAATTCATTTTAAAAGTGTATTAACATTATTTATTGTTTCTAAACTTCAGAATGGGGAGGCATGATCCAGTTGCAGATCACGTAAATATTTGCAGCGTTCTCTTCAATCACCAATTGCACCATTTCAAAAACTTCTCCAGCTGCTTCAGTTGTTGATTGGAGACTCTCAGATATTTCAAAGTCCTTCTTTATGGACTCTGGAACGTTGTTCTCATATCTCTGTTTTGACTCCGCATTAATAGCTCTCATTTTCACCCTGTCACATCGCTTTTCATTTCTTTCATAGCTCTTCTTCTTATTGCTGGTAGGAAGATGTAACGATGGAATCGCATCACATTTTAGTTTTCTTCGCTGATTTTGAACAGCGGAAATGCACAAAAAAAATTCAGTTTCATAATTTTTAATAAACATTACACGAAAACATGTTTCAAAGTAAGCATAACCTCAAACATATGTACCATTTCCACAATAGTCAGCTGCTGTAAAATATCGTGAACAACAGACTCTATCATTGGGACAAGGATTCGGAGTTATCAGTCAACATTTATTCTAATTCATGAAATACAAAAATAATTTTTATCAATCAGTTTTGACATTGCGATTAACTGTTATTGAACAACTGATATTAATTTCGTCCGGATTTACTAACAGTGTTCTGTTCCATGTTATTGAATGAATATGTAATTGAAATTTTAGGAAAATCGATTTGTATTTCCAAACGAATTCTATTTTGGACGGTTGGTGTATCTACTGGAAAAATTTCATTAAGCGATGCTTCCTCTGCCAACGTATCGTGTCCTCTATCCGAAATATGCTGATGAACATTATCTGAAGCACATTGTTTTGATTTGTATTCAATAACAATCATGACATGAAGATCTGCAATCACTAATATGGTATCACATTTTGCATGTAAAGAAGTTCTACATTTAACAGAAACATGTTGGAATTTCTGTAACATATAAGCGTCTAAGACGGATTGTAACTCGTATCTAGTTTTTGGAGTTTTTCTTTTTCTGAACAAAGCAACAATACGTTCTCTTAGAGCGTGAACTGCTTCTTCATTGCGTAATCGTCCCAGATCTTCAAATGAGTCAGTCAACTTTTTGATTAACTTGGTAGAATGACTGTAATATTTGTTTATCGACTCAATAGAACCTAGAATTTCGTCAAATACAGAATATACTGTTCTATTGGGTATTCTTAAAAATATATAGTATCCACTCAACGGATGATCTGAACAAAAAAAACCCAGTTCATTTAGAAATTGGATAAAAAAATCAGGATCACTTTGTTTATCCATTTCATTCTTGCATAAGATCTTGGATAAAAATTCGATATCGGAAATGTTCGGTATATGACGGTATCTTACTCTGGGATGCTCGTTAGACATGATTCGTGCAATTATTGGTCTGATTTTAGCATGACCTATTGCCTGCTTTATTTTATCTAAAATACTAGCAGGCCAATAAACATCGAAATTTCCAGTTTTCAAATAATTCATAATAGTCCATGAATTATAAAGTTCAATATGACTACCATCTCTCAAAGTCGTATTGTAGCCATTGTACTTTTCTTTTATTTCGTTGAAGTCTTCAAGTCGTCCCGCTTTTTCTAACAAACATTTTACTTCAGCTTCTTCTAAGCCGTAAAATTTGGGATACATACGATTTTGCATAAAAGGGTAATATAAAATATTGTTCGCCCTTTGCAATATTTGGCTACTGAATTTTAGGCAGGCGTTTGATAGTGATCTTCCAACGGATCTATTCTCTTTCAACAAATTTCTAGTAATATATTGAAGAAGATCTATCGTATACTTTTTATCCTTAGTCGACATCATATTGTGGTAAATCATTGATTGTACAGGTACATCCAAATCATCTATGAACATGTATACTGCTTTACCATGAAATTTGTGCAAAATTCCGGCTAAGAAATCCAAACCACACTTTACATGAATCTTGTCTAATGATGCACATTTCACGGGATCGAAGTATTTCATAAAGAACTCTTTCTCGCGAGAATCGGAATGCCACAATGAGCTTTTTTCTAGATAAGCATGTTGTCGAAACGCCTTATTTATAATCTTTCTAAACTTGACCAAAATTTCTTCAAAATCATGTCCCACCAACTCACTGAAATCAACGTGAATAGTCGGATACTTCCCAAAATGTTCAAAAACAAGCTCTTTTTCTTCAAGTATCTTTTTGCCTTGAAATAATTTGAAATTTTTTGACCTTGTTTGAACTTCTTTTAGGCAACGTTTATCTTCATCTATATCTAACTCAATGGCTTTGCCATCTTCGTCTACTTCGATCTCGAGAAATCTTCTGGCCATATCCATATTCAAAGTTTTACCAAATCGGGGTGGTGCAGAGATCAATAAGTGGCGAGTTTTCAACAATTCTTTTATCAGCAGAGTTTTATCAACATCCCCAATAGCATTTGGTGCACTCCACCAAAGGCTATACAGGGATTTACATGAAAATGCACTAGGTGCACGCACGGTGCACGATCGGTGCGCGCACTTGGCTAATGGGGATAGAAGGGTTGATTGTAATGCCAATCATAATATGAACAATTTGTATTGATTCCTCGAGTTTCCTACAAAAATGAATGGAAAGTATTAATCTCACTCTTGAATAACCATTGCGAGGAACATGTATTAAAATATATATCATCAATTGAAATTACCGTAGTGTTAGATGATGTTTGTGTAGGTTCGTTTATTTCGGGATCACTCATCTTTAATCGTTTAGAAACAGATGATCCCATGATTTTAGGCCTCTGGAGTTGAAAAATAGAAAAGTGGTATATCCTTTCAGGACTATTTTCTTGATCCAACGATGTGAATACTCGTAGTAGTTGTAGCTTTGAACTTTCGAAACAGTATTTGAGCGATGATAGTCTGAGGCATTAGTTAGTCAAAATGCCGCCAGTGCCGCATGGCCGAAGTGATAGCGCGCATGCGTCAAAACTCGTATTTATGAATCCGGTCGCTAGAGTTCACTAGTGTTTCTCCTACCGAAAATAATAATTGAGTTGACAATCTTCAAAATGACAATTATTCATTTTGACACTTGAAAAACTTGATTAAAAATGTATATTATTTTAAAAAAAAAATAATACCAAATACCGTAGTGTAAAACCTAACATTGTGAACATTCGGTTATAATATAAAACAATAAATTAAGTCAAAGATGGCTTCGATAGTTTTCATAAATATTATCATACAATGCTGAGTTATTTTCTGACAGTTTTAACAATTCATGATTTATCATATTCATAATATGCCAATCTGTATTCTCTTCCATTATCTATCAAACAATACTTATACAATAATTAATTCATTAAGAAAAAATTCGCATAATGAATAATATAAATAAAAAGCTCAATATGGCGGAACAAAAAATTCCGCAAATAATTTATTAAACAAATAAAAATAGTGAGTAATTCTTCAAACTGATTACTCTGTCCTTGATAAATAAAATCATAAACATATAAACATCTGATTTTTACAGCACAAGATCTCTAGGCAGAAATTGATCTTCATGAATAATGGCTAACAAAACAAATGATTCAAAGCCACTGTTGAATCTAATAAATGAAAATTTATTCGAATTACAATGCCTAATTAAAATAACTGGCATTTGTCACAGTGCTCAATGTGAATTTGATCATCAACAATTATTAGCATTCACAACCAACCAAACAGATATTGGAATTTTATACCAAGTCGATACAAATCATTGGCCAATCATTAAACGAATTCCATGGTATCAAACACAAAATAGAAATATATCTGCTTTATGTTTTGATCCCACGGGATCCTGGCTGTTAATTGCCACAATCGAACGTTCCATCTATATTGTACCTATTTTAGGAATTGTTAATCATCATCATGTTTCAGATCATAAATGGTTAATCAATGACCTTACTCCAATTTCAACAATAAATCAACAGTCTTCCTACAGCAGGTGAATTTAATAACACAGAAAAACAAATTAATCAATATAAATTACATTTTTATTAATATTTATAATTAATTTCAGGCCTAGTGCAGTAATATGGTGGCAAGGAATAACACAGAATAGTCATGTAGGAATTATTGGCACTGAAGAAGGCGAAATTATATTTATTAATTTACAAAATGGTCAATGGATCCATTCAACTAGTGTCTGCGATAGTATTGCTAAGTTTGATATTTATCAAGAGAACGATTTGGAAACTGTTTCACTTCTCATTACAACTAAATCTCAACGACAATGGCGGTTAATTCTAGAAGATCGTATTCGTGGTTGTATATTTCCATTGAATGATAGCAATGAAGTTGTTTCATCATTTAATAATAAACAACACGAACCTGGAATTGATCAGACGAAAATTTCGCCCACTGCACGCTCACGATTACAAGATATCAAACGAATGTCGGTGGGAAAATTAGCGATATTTAAGCAGAAATTTATAGAAACAAAAAATCGTACTGCTACAGAATCAATTTTGTATCAAGACAGTGGAAATAATAGTGGAATAGAAGAACGAATGATAATTGGTGATACTTTAGTGCTTAAACCACTTACTCCAGACACATTTTTGTCACCGCAATATACGCAAGAGGGTCAGAATATTTTTACTGGCTATTGTGCGAAGACACGTCAGATAACTACTCACAATGCAGACGTTTCAATGATGCCACTTAATTTATATAAAATGCCAGATGATTGCAAAGACATTATTTTAACCCAAAGATTTTTTTTCATTACTGATCGAAATCAACAATCACTATGGATGATATCATGTCTACTGTGTGAAACTAAAATAGAAAATGATTCGTCATTTAATTCAGAGGCTGTTGTAGCACAATTTAAATTTGAGAATCCAAAAGAGTTTATTAATTGTATTTATAAATCAACAGCTTTTGAAAAATCATCATTGATTAATGTGACATCAAATAATAAACGAACATTAATTACAACAATTAATGATATCGATGTAGAAATACCATTAATTGATACATGCTTGGTTGTTACTAATTATGGAGTATACAAAGTTGTTCCTAGAAAACCATTGATGAATTTATTGATAGATTTGGCATTGAAAGGTGAAAAAAATGAAATTGAAAAAGCTGTACGAATAAGCGGAATATTTGGTGTGAATATATCACATTTATTTGAATGCGTTGGTGATATTCATTTATCAAATGGTCGTTTTAATAAAGCTACACTTTTATATCGATTATCACGATGTCGATTATCAAAAGATGTTCTTAAAAATGCTGCGACAGGTCATACAAGCAATTTATTAGAATGTCTTAATCAATCTCTATTGCCACCGGTAGTTACTGAATTTACAACAACGATGAGAATACATTTTTCTAATTTAACTGTGTTTGCTTTCAGTGAACTAATTCTTCGTGCAACTTCACAAGAAGCTAATAACTTGTACAAAAGTTTTTTATTATTTTTATCAACAAATACATTTTATGATGAACGATGGGTGGTCAATGTGATGGGGCAAATAAAATTGTGGAAGGTGTTACACCATTTGATCACACAACGTGGACTTTATGGACAAGTTCTAGATGTTCTTATAAGAACTATTCAAATGCGGAACACTTCAAGTTTGCCAATTGCTGCATCTTCAATAAATAAATTTGATTATTTATTATGTATTAGCGAACCAAGTATTATTCAAGCGATGATAGCAACACCATTACTAGCTCGAAAACATATGACAATTATCCTAAACAATCTCACAAACTTTAATGTAATTATTTTACAACGATTAGCAACACTTTATGATCCAACAAATCCGGCTATCAGACCATTACTTATTCATTACAAAGAACGTCATGGAATAACATCGCATAGCTCACAATCAAGTCAATGCGATTCAGTGAATTCATCTGATGTCTTAGAAGAAAATGAATTATTTATAGAAGAATTAACCGAATCTTTTCTACTGACTTTGCTTACATTAATCAACAAAACGCCAACAAGATTAAAGCATAATCCAGAATTAATTGGCTATTCAAATTTACCAAACATAGAAAAACATTTTACAAACATCACAACAAATGTTGATTATAAAAGAAGATTTATAGCTGCTGGTTTTGCTCATGCAGCACTTATTAGAAATGGTTATATTTATACATGGGGAAATTCAAGTCATGGATGTTTAGGAACTGGACCTTCCATTTCACGTTATGGAGCACCTCAACCAATTACTATTTTTCGCAATATGGAAATTGAAATTTTTAATGTATCGTGTGGTCGATGTCATTCATTAGCAGTGACAAATAATGGAGTTTATTCATGGGGTGGAAGTCAATATGGTCAATTGGGACTTGGAGAAGTTTTACAAACACCAAATCCTGAATTAATTATTTCATTAGCTCAGGAAATAGTTGTTGATGTTGCTGCTGGTCAATATCATTCTGTTATATTAACGATGGATGGTCGAGTATTTAGTTGGGGCTGGGGAGTCCATGGTCAACTTGGTCATGGTGATACTCATCAGAAAAATGTCCCAACAATTGTATCTTCCCTTTTGGGTATTGTTATACGTGGAATTTCTGCTGGATACGCACACACATTGACACTGTCTGTTGATGGTGATATTTATGCATTTGGTTGTAATATTCTTGGACAATTGGGAAATGGTAATAATATTAAATCATTATTACCTATTAAAATTACTCTTTTACCTGAGCCTATTAGTGAAATTGCTACTGGATATTTTCATAATCTTGCAGTTAGTATTTCAAATAAAGTTTACATGTGGGGCTCAAGTCCACAGGTTTTACGACTTCAAACACAGGCACAGAAAAAGTCAAAGCTATTGGAGTTGCAAGCAATGATAGAAAAAGATGTTGATAATTCAAATAAACGTAATTCACAATCAACAGAAGCAAAAAGTAACTTTGATAGTGATTATAATGAAGATTTGTTGGATAAAAATGTATCGACATTGAAAAAAATTGTGATACAAAATGTAAACCAAAAGAAATCAAATTGTTCTAAAGAATCTAAGTATCATAAGTCAAGGGAAATTAATCTTGGTGTTCTTGAGGAGACACAGACACATTTAAAACCTACTTTAGTTGACACAAGTCTGGTGAATGGACCAATAGTACAAATATCAACTGGCTGTCATCATTCAGCTCTTCTTACCAAAGATGGTACTGTTTATTGTTGGGGTCGAAATTTAGATGGCCAAATTGGCAATGGGACAAGACGAGACGTTAAAATTCCTACACCTTTAATTTATAATCCCATTTCAACTTCGGTTAAAATTCCATCACGAAGTAATAATCATTCATCAAAGTTAAATAAACGAGAAATGCAATTTTCAACAGCAAACACTCCAGATGATCATACAAATATTAATCGTGATAATGTTAATCAAGTTATTAAAGCTGTGAGAGTTACTTGTGGCTGTGAATTTACAATTGCGATATTACCTGGTGGAAATATATTGTCATGGGGATCAAATAATATCGCACAACTTGGTCGATCACCACCACAAGAATCGGGAAACGTTGGAGAAAAGTTTGTTTTTATTAAATCCTCTAAACGTGTGGTGCGACTTCCACATGAAATTCATCTTGCTTTGGATACACCTAGTCAAGTTCCAAATATTCCTAACCCTATTATTACGTATCAAAGTTATGATGTGACACCACTTGCAGGTAGAATTTTTCCTTTAAGACTTCTTGAGGAATCTTATAGTGACATTACATTACACTATGTATTAGAGCATTTTAACGGGGTTTATAATACTGCAAAAATAATGGATAAATGTAACAAGCTTGGAAATTATCAAGCAGTTTCGAAATTGGCATTGCTAGAGAGAAATTTTCCAATTGCTATGACTTATCAATTGAAATCTCTTATTTGTAATGACTACAATACTACTCGAGACTCTGCTGCATTTGTTTGTCATAATGCTCAAGTTAAAATGGCGGACAATCTGAAGTCGTTTGCTGAAAATGTTGAAGAGAATGTTGTTGATTTAATGAGAACATCCAAGTCGAATGCAAAAATAAAAATGTCTATTAGTCGATCATTAGATAATATTCGTGTAATAGAACAGGAATTACATGCATTTGATTGTCAAGGAGGATCAGAAGAATTATGTGAGGTTATGAAAAGTGATGATTTTTCATTAGATATTACAGAACATATATTTGATGATGATGTGAATAGACAATTGCAGTCTGCACAACTTTTGGATATTATTAATAATCCAATTAATGTTAATGAAAATCATAGTTTGATCAACAATCAGCGTGTTCCATTGATACTCAATAATAATCAAGGGATAACAAATAATTTTGATGCTCTGATGAATGATGTAATTAATATAATAAGATTTTATTTTGATGAAATTGATCAAAATGCACATCAAACTTGGTATCAAGTTTTGCAGACAATTTTGGATTTTTGGATAACAAATAATTTGCCAATGGTAAAATTGGAAAATATATTAAGTCAGTACATGAATAAATTATTGTGTCCCATTGGATTATTATTGTTTTGTCAAGATAAAATTATAAATGGTGGAAATACAAATGATTCAGATATGGATAATTTAATTATCATGGACAATTTGTCAACGAAATTCTATTTAGAAATATGTGAGAAAATTTTTCATTATATAGATCAAGGAAAACCGATGTTTGAATGGGTGGAATCTTTTTCACTGATGACAGCAAAACATTATGGTCTTCATTTAACAGGATATTCATCAAGTGAGGAATTGAAAAAAAACCAAAGAACAGAGCAAATGATGAAAGGAATAATGAGCATAGTGTCAACTAAATCATGTGATTCACGTCCATTTATTCATATAGAAGATCCAAGAGTGGTCTCGGGTTTTTTAGAATCAGAAGAAGACACAATTATTTTTACGTGTGGTCATTATTTTTCATTATCGATTTATCAATCTGAAGTGATACCAAACACAGAAGCCGAATTACTTATAATACAACCGCTGTCACTTCCATATATTGCACAAGTAATGAGTAATATTGCGAATCCTACATGCAAAATGGAAATTATATGTCCATATTGTGTTTCACGGGTAATACAAAAAGCTACAAAAAAATATATGGACATGTAGATATGTATATATTAATAAAAAATTAATACAGTATTCAAATTCAGGATTGAATTGTATTATTTTCCCTATACAAAATGATTTCTCAAAGATAATTAAGTGTTTGTATATGGTAAAGTATTATTAGAATTAATTTTTGAGGTTAGATTTTTAAGATATACATTTTAAATTGTTAGATTACTTAATTTTTCACCAGTTTTTTCCGATTGTCTCATGTTAATATAAGAAATATTATAAAATCGGGATAAAATTTTCATTAAAACCTAAAATATTTTTAGATATCGAATTGAAATTGAGCAAGCTATAAAAATTCAATTTAATTTCAAATTGTAAAGTGTATAAAAATTCGACCAATCAGAGATCACTGTTTCCACTCCATCTTTTTATTTCACGGGCCCTGATTGGTCAGTTCTATAATGCGCTATGCGATGCGCATTATACATAATTCAGATGTTTATAATTTTTCCAATATGTCGAGCAATCAGTATTATTTGCATAAATATTTATTTTTGTAGTTTAGCAGCGGTGAATATCACAAAATATAAGTCCATTATTGTTATAATACAAGTTTCCACAAGGTTTATTGAGTATTTCAAGTTGACAATCCTTATAACCTATAAATTAAACTGCGACTATGTTTTAGAACACCATTTTTGATTTTGATTATTTTGTTGAATGAATTTTACTTTTACTATTTGAAATAATCGTCAAAGTAACAAAATAAATATGGATATCCGTTTTGAACGTTCGAAAGAATCAATAGAAATAAATAATCTTACAAATCTGAAGAATATTCCGTGGACTGAAAAGGAAAAGAAAACTCTGCTCATTGCTTTGAAAAAGTTTGGTTATACCGACATCCAAAACATTTCTAATGAGTTACCAAGCAAATCAAAGCCAGCATTGAGAATAATGATTAATAAATTACGTTTAGCAGCCAAAAAATGTACATCAGGAAAAGAAAATCAGATTGATATGTGGTTGGATTCGGGTCTTTTTAATGAACATGATACAGTCATTCCTCAAATATTAAAATTCATTTCAATATTTGAGAATCATCCTTCATTGGATAAAAGTCCTGGATGTAACTTTAAGTATGTCAATTTATTAGTTATGATAAAAAGAATTCATTTATGTCATTATTTAAATTTTCAGGGTAATATACGACATTTTGTCCCAAGCAACTCTTGGAATTGTACCTGCTGATACATCTCAAAACGAATGTGAAATAATTTCATATATTTTAAATGAAATATCCCGTGGAGTTTGGCCAGTACATGAAGGCGACATTATTGAATTTATTGATAATCTTGAAAAAAGTAAAGCTAAATACTGCTATCCGCCCAAAAGACGTTCGTAGCTGTTTTACAGGTTATATTTTTTCCTCATTCATTTCGTGAAAAATCGTACTTGGATTGGAAGAAAAAATAAAATTAATTATAATTGAGATAATATGGCATTTATTTGCTATCAGTATTCGCAAACATGTGAATTTTTGAATATAAAGATGTCACATAATCAGCAGAAAAAAGTCTACACTAAACAATGTGAAAAATTACTTTCAACATTGCGAAAATTAACTTATTCGAAATTTTTCTAGTGTTTTTTTTAAATTTTGGAAGATGTGAAGAAATATGAAAACTATATCAATATGATATTTTTAGGGAAAAATTAATATTGTTAATAATTTATGATTTTGAATTCTCAATGTTTCTTCTAGCAATGTGTGGAATTTTTTTTCGTAAATTACCAATGATGCTTTGGTTTAAAAATTATTTGTTTATTATCATTTAACTACTGATTCGTCAGTATTTTTGAGAAATTCGAAAAATTGTAATGAAGCTCGGGGAAGTGCAGATAATTTCCACGATTCATCTTGCAATATTACTGAAGAATTCGGAATCCTTCAGAGGAAATTTAAGAAAATATGAAAAACTAATTAGGATTCCCGGGCAAATAATAATTGATTGCAACATTTCACATTGATAGAAAAATTTAGGGACTCTATTAACTAATCTAGATTTCAGTGTTTTTTAATGACACTACAGCTGAAAAAAAATCAGTATCATAAATAACAAATCGATCGTATGCAAATAAATTAGTAAATTTTTTTGTCACGAAATTTCTTTGATATTTTATAATCACACTTACAAATAATTTACTTAGGGTTGAAGCAATTGATAATTAGATTTAACATACGACGAATGATTTTTGCGATGGTTCTGGACAGCTTGTAATAAATATTGTTGATCTTCGTCGTTATAGTTAAAGCTAAATTAAATTTAGATTAAACAGAGAAATTTCCAATTTTCTTATGTTTAGTTGGATTTTTCTCAAAAACAATTGGCTCTACGGTTTTTGTTAAGAGAACTCATTTTTAGAAAATTTAATTTGCTGCAAAAAAGGTCCTATATACTTTTGCTGTAAAGTTGATAGCTTTGGAGAAAAATCGGAAAAATTCCAGTTTAATGAAAATTTGTTTCCAACTATAATCAACTTTTACCCTTTCCAGCTCTGCAATTTGAAAACTGTTGGTCGGAGAGCGTTTGCGGTGAGAAACTTTTTTGTAGCAAATTTGATCCCCTATAAAAGCTTCACATTCATTTTTTCCAAAAAAAATTTTTGATTACCGAAAAATCGAGTTGAAGCCGAAAAAAAAATTTTCTAGTGTTATTTATATGGAAAATCGAATTTTTGAATGAGATAAGCCTCTAATTAACTCTGAATTTTTTTTCAAACGGGAATATTTTTTTTTTTCTATAAATTATCAGATTTTCAGGTACGACAGACAAAAAAAAAATATCGCCTAAAAATAAAACACCCTAATGTATATATTTATCTATTACTTTATGTATTTATATTTGTTTATCTATTAGTTTATATATATTATTGCTAATTTGTTCAAATGTATATTCAATATCTGATTTTATCTCTGTGATTCTGGATCCATGAACAAATTTATTCTTCCTGTTGTTCTTCATTAATATACTTCTTATCAATAAAAGATTTATATATGTATTCGATTTTATTGTTTCTCTGGAGAAATTAACCTCCCAAAGACAAATATGAATACAAAACTGTTGAAATTATTATAAAATAACTGCTAATAACAATTTCAATCAATATTTTTTCAATTTTTTATCCAGTTTCGTCTTACAAAAAAAATCAGCAATGCGCATTCGCATCATTGCCCAATCCGTGAGTACGATATTTCTGACGGTCATTTTACTAATCTAGAAATTGAACCTCAGAATAGCAGCGTGTGTGCTGAAAGCCAGTTTTAGTAACTAGAAATCCTCTAGCTGTATAAAACTATACCTATATTATACTATAATATAGGTATACACCACTATAGGATTTCTAGTACGCATGCGCCAAAACTAGCTTTCCATCCAACATAATAATAAAACTTTCTAACCTAAAAAAATTTGCATTTTTATCCTGAAATTTGTCGCTCATGAAATTGCACCTTAATTGTGGACGTGGAACAAGACTAGAAAAAATAAATTTCAATTTTTATATTCATGAAAATCCAGCCTTCATGAATTACTTACTTTCACTAATTACAATTGTCAATAATCTTTATAAAAAAAAATAGATGGTAAGAGAAAACATACTGATGATTTTTTAATAAAACCTATCGAATTTTTACTTTGTTTTTCATAGTGAAAATTAATTATGGCTAGTCCAAGATCTCGGCGAATTTTGGTTGATCTTAAAACCAATAATGAAAATAATGTAAGTCCATTTAACACCCAACAATATGTATACATAAATTTTTTTTTTCAAAATATCAACCGCTAAACATCTTGAAAATATAATTGACTTTCAGAAATGCTTTGAATGTGGAGCTCATAATCCTCAATGGGTCTCTGTTACTTATGGAATATGGATTTGTCTTGAATGCTCTGGCAAGCATAGAGGCCTTGGAGTCCACTTGTCATTTGTAAGATCAGTTTCCATGGACAAATGGAAAGATATTGAACTTGAAAAGATGAAAGTTGGCGGTAATAAAAATGCAAGAATTTTTTTTGAATCACAATCCGACTGGGATAGTTCCATGACCATTGATAAAAAATATAATACAAAAGCAGCTGCATTATATAGAGATAAGGTAATAATAGATAATATAATAATGATACTTTAACTATTTATTTATTATAACATTCAAAATATTTTTAATTTTTAGATTGCAACATTGGCATCTGGTGAATCTTGGGATGCTTCTTCATCTACTGCTAAAGATTTTGCTCCATACAATTCAAAATATGATGTTGAAGATCATCAATCATATCATGATGAGCATTCTTATCAGAATAATTATTCTAATAGTTGTATTAAATCACAGACAGAATTATTTTTTGCTCAAGTTCAAAATGATAATTCACAAAGACCAGAGTAAGTATTAATATTTTGTGATATTAGAACTTGTTTAATTGTTTTATTCATAGCAATCTTCCGCCGAATCAGGGTGGGAAATATTCTGGATTTGGATATCAGATGGATCCATTACCTAAAAGTCCATCTCAAGAGCTTTATGATACTGCTGTATCTTCATTAGCTACTGTAAGCACAAATAATATTATTAATAATATTTATATTGAAACATCACTTGGATTAATATTAATTAATATAATTGTATTATTTTTTAGGGTTGGTCGTTATTTTCTTCTTCAGCATCGAAGGTTGCCAGTAAAGTCAGTGAAAATGCTATTAAAATAAGTGAAATCGCTTCTCAAAAGGTATTTTTTTTTAAGTTTATTATTGATATTTTATCATTTTGATTTTATGGAAAATCTTATTTTTATTTATTTATTTATTTATTTATTTATGTTTTTGTATTTTAATTTAATTAGATACGAAGTGGTACTTTATTAGAAGATATGAGTTCCCAGGTTAATAGTTTGACTGCTAAGGTATGGTTTTATTTTTTTTTAATTGGATTTTAATACGAAGAGAATTTTTAAATGAAAATTACATCAGTAGGTTTTAATTAGAAAAGCAGAATTTATTCCAGAAATATTTATAAATAAATTAAATTAAAACACATGGGCTATTTAAATATAATATAAAATTAAATATCACAACGAAATTTCAATTTAATTTATTGATAATAAAATTTATTGATCTTTAAAGAATTTGAAGCTTTTGAAAAAAAAAAATAGTTAGCTTATAAATAATTCTATTGAATAAAATTTATAAACATTTATATAGTTTTAGAGAATATTGAATTTAAATAGCAAGAAAAGAATTGAATAAATTGAATAAAATTGAATTATCAGAAAATTTCTTCGAGTTTTACAGATAAATATTTCAATGCAGGTTATAAATATTATTTCTAAATAATATAATTGTTATAAATTATATTTAATAGGGTTATAATAAATAAGTAAAAATGAAATAAAATAATTTGATGTTCTAAGAAATAGGAAAATTATTTTAGGTTGGAGATTTAGGAAGACGAGGATGGACCGATGTATCTGGTAGTAATTCAGCAGCAAAACCCCAAGGCGATTCCATTGATTATTATCAGGATTCATCGACATTCAGTACAAAAGATGATCGAAATTTTCCACCTAATGAAAAGTCAGCGCTTGTTAACAAAAGCAGTTCAAGGTACGTAAATATTTATCAATGAAGACTTGTGAATAATTATTTATCTTTTATTTTAGAAATCATATCAAAAGCGATACTTCTATTCAAGATTCAAAGTGGGAAAGAGGTCGAAATACAGCCAGTATTACTGCAACAGAAGAAAGATCATTTTCAGAAATTAATGCAAAGCCGAAATTTGATGAGTTACGTTTGAGTAATTCAGATTCAAAATTAAAAACTAATAGTTTTAATGCAAATATTGAGGCCGAGGATGATGCGTGGGAAATATTAAGAGATTGATAATTATAATAAAATTAAATGAATCATAATTTCATTTATAGTAGAATATTTATCAGTATTCGGGAAAAAATTGTTTATTGGTCAGCCGAAATATTATTTACTTATTCATTTTCGTTTTTATTTGAGAAGGGAAAATGAAAAGAAATAAAGGAAAAAATGAATGGCGAGATTAAACATGATACTTTGATAACTAAAAGATATATATTCTTTGCCTCCTGAATACTCTTATAAAATATTCAACTAAATTATAAATGTGGTCTATTTGAATAATTGAAGAAATCAATAAAAATATTGAAGAAATTTAATATGCCATTGAAGTTTCAATTCCTAAAACAGTGAACAAAAAATCATTGAATAATTTATTGCACTAAAATTTTATATTATATTGAAGATCAATTCAAAAAATGTAAATAAGAATTTCCTAATGTTTTAAATCGATTTCACTGAATTCATCAGTTCAATTAATTTATTTACATTGGGAAAATTCTTCAGAATATTCATGAACCCTTGGCACTATGTGACCTTTATAGTAACACAATTCGACTCTGGGATTTTCAATCTCTTGCTACAAACTTGTCAATCAGCTTTTTAAATTCCGTTAAAAATTCCGTTACATATTTTAAACATCGTTAAATAAAATACAATCGATAGAATGTGAAATGAAACTTTGAATAGTATCAAAAAAATAATTAAAATTCAAATAAAATACAACAGATTTACTTTACTCATTTCTAGTATAATAATTTTTTCAAGATTAAATATTTTTTTGTTAACATTTTACTTTATATTCTGCGAATTCTATATCCAAGGTAACATAACCGCAAATATGAATATTCAAAAAAAGGTATTTATCTCGATGTAAGTTAAAAATACTATTACACCTTTATTTACCAAAATGACTCATGCAAGACAAATTGATAAAACTACAAAATATTTTTTGCATAGACAGTTTACACATTTAAAAGCGCGATAATTATTGCACATTGACCAGCCGCTACTTTAGCAAACTTTGTGTATTTATTTTATCATTGTCTGCGCTTAATGTCTTCAGCTCCACTTCATTTTTTATAAATAATGTCTTCATATTACTCAGAAATGTTATCTTTTTTACTTCCTATAAACAATTTCCGCCAAAAGACTGTACAAACTCTTTGGATAAATAATTTAAGTCATTTTTCTGGTCTTCCATATTGATTCGAAAATTCCTATTGTATCAAACCATTCAATAATTTATTATGCCAATATTTTATATTGCAAATTTAATTGTTGTATTATAGTCACTTTACATTTAAAAACAAAGTTTTTATTATATAGGTTATAAATATTGTTTTTATGAATTAGAAACTTATAAGATACAACTTTTTTTAGGGTTATGTTCAGCATCCAGGATATTCTTTAGAGATAAATAAAAAGAATTATACAAAGTCAAAATGTTCTATTGTTTATTTATTATTTATTAAACTTTAAAAATAACAATGAATTACATTTAAGAAACATGATTATATCTCTATTAAAATAATTGTTATCAAAATAAATACAAATTGCTTTTGAATTATATCAATGACATCTTGAATTCATTTATTTTGTATATTATATTTATTAATTCATTAAGGTAGCACATATTTACAATGATATATATGAATGATCATGTCCAATCATATAAAAATTGTTTTTCCCAGGAATATTAATAGGATTTATGGCAAAATTGAATAGATTTCTACAATTATTTTCATCAAAGAAGATAACGAATCATTCCAAAATGTGTAAAATTATATCTAAATATTATTTTATACCATATTATTAATGTTTGTAATCCTAAAAAATGTGACATTACACTCTGGTTTCTTCATAACGTAACAAGTTTGCGTGTAAGAATTTTATAAAAGTTATATAATATATATTACATACCCAAATAACAGATCATGTAATTATTTTACATATAGCATGTGTGTTATTATTTATTTCCAAGCAATGGAGTGTCTTTAAAAAGACTGAATTAAAATTACTGGTCTATTTAATTGTCAAATAAAATATTGATATTTTATTAATCTTGATAATGATAATTATTAAACTATATAAAAAAATATAAACATATTAAAAACAAATTAATAGAAAGTATAAATGTATTGAAAAATTAATTTAAAAGAATGTCAGTAAATAATACAAACAGATGCAAGTGAATATTATAATTAAACATTAATTGTAAACAGTAAAATAAAAATTAAAATCAATTTTTGATGATATAGTTAGTAAATAATTGAAATTAATTTTTTATATATAAATATATCAAGCACATTTTGATATACTTTATGATTAAAAAATTCCATTGGCCCCACAGAAATAATATTGTGTGGTTAAATGGAATTTTATGTTTAAAATAATGGAAATTATTTAGGATTTTTTTAAATAAAATTCTGCATACACTACACAACAATACAAACAATTCAATAATGAACACAACTACACAATCATACATACATACATACACACAATATTTACATTGTGTAAGATCGTTTTTTTTCAAATTTTAGAATCAGAGTCGTCAGTTCCAAAAATTACAAAAATGAATTTAAATTTTATACAGCAAACAAATAACACTAAAGTGTGAATCATCTTTTTGTAAATAAGAATTAGGAATATTTTCAGCAACAAATCTGAGAGTTATTCAATTGTATTTATGATTTGTATTTTTTTTTCATAATTTAAACTCTGGATCTTGAATAAAATAAATATATTTTTAATTTATCAACCACTTCTATCCATTTATTAATTTATTAATGATGATTCACTGAACGATCGTTGCTGTAATTGCAGAAAATAATAACCAAACAAATCTAAATAGCACAAGAGCCATAACCAGCTTAACAATTTGATGCATCCAATACATTTTTTGCCATTTTACACGTGCCTCTGGCAAAGTTTCTAATGGATCCTTAATAAGATAAACACGAATGCCTTGAAGATAAGTTTGAAAGTATGTATCCCAAACTAAATCCTTTATATTACAAAAGAATATTTCTTTATCTTTAGGATGAAGTCGTTTAATCAATGAATTCATCCGATTATTTCCAAATGTCCATTGTTTAGTTGAAAAATAATTGAGCACGTCCATGAATCGATGAATTTTTTTATATATTTTAAGTAATTTTGGTCGTTTTCCTATGCATAATGTGGCTGCATCAATTAAAAGCGCCGGAAGCAAATGAAGAAAATAAACATAAAGTAAATGTATTAATTTATGTTTATTATTTCGAAAACTGTAATACCAAATAGCTTTGATTGTTGGATAATTAATTCCATGCTTTGCTGACATGTCTTTCAATTCATCGTATGTTATTGGATTGTCTTGTGAGACATAATTATATATTGGAATTTCTTCAATTTTATCTTTATGAACTTTAGCAACATCCCATGCTGTTGTTATTAATGCATTTACCACCATGTCACCGGGAACAACATTTGCATGAACTGATCCATCGCAATGTACAGAACGTAATAGACCAGTTCCAGCACCAGCAGCAACACCAGTTGGTCCATATAAATTATCAATCCATCCTCGAATTGGTTCTTGATACGTTGAAACAACAATTGCTGGTCTAAATATACCAATAGGCATATCTACAGCCTCTTTTTGTACAATATTCTCTGCAACAGCTTTTGTATAGGCATAAGTGTTGGGCCATTTTCCTAAAAGGCTGTAAAATTCAATGATAATATATTTAATAGAGTGTTTCATTTTTAGGCGATAGAAAAAAAATCATTCGGGTTTGATAAAAAATTTTGAGTTAATTAGAGGCTATAAATAACACGAGAAAATTTCATTGAAAAAATATTAATTGAAATTGTTATTAGCAGTTATTTTATAATAATTTTAACGGTTTTGTATTTATATTTGTCTTTGGGAGATTAATTTCTCCAGAGAAACAATAAAATCGAATATATATATAAATCTTTTATTGATAAGAAGTATATTAATGATGAACAACAGGAAGAATAAATTTGTTCATGGATCCAGAATCACAGAGATAAAATCAGATATTGAATATACATTTGAACAAATTAGCAATAATATATATAAACTAATAGATAAACAAATATAAATACATAAAGTAATAGATAAATATATACATTAGGGTGTTTTATTTTTAGGCGATATTTTTTTTTGTCTGTCGTACCTGAAAATCTGATAATTTATAGAAAAAAAAAAATATTCCCGTTTGAAAAAAAATTCAGAGTTAATTAAAGGCTTATCTCATTCAAAAATTCGACTTTCCATATAAATAACACTAGAAATTTTTTTTTTCGACTTCAACTCGATTTTTCGGTAATCAAAAATTTAAAAAAAAAAAAATGAATGCACAGCTTTAGTAGGGCAGTTAATTTGCTACAAAAAAGTTTGTACGTAGAGCTGGAAAGGTGAAAGTTGATTATAATTGACAAAAAATTTTCTTTAAATTGGAATTTATTGATTTGACATTAATTATTATCTTACAATAAACGC
>JAQQBS010000001.1:16377071-16396334 GCA_030347275.1 Microctonus aethiopoides | reverse complement strand
GACATTAATTATTATCTTACAATAAACGCTATAATGCTGAATCAACAATGTAATAGCATCAAAAAAAAATTTTGATTAGCAAAAAATCAAGTTGAAGTCGAAAAAAAAATTTTCTCGTGTTATTAATATAGGAAATCGAATTTTTGAATTCGCTAAGCCTCTAATTAACTTAGAATCTTTTCAAACGGGAATATTTGCTTTTTGTATAAATTATCAGATTTTCAGTGTTTACAAACAAAAAAAAATATCGCCTAAAAATGAAACACTCTAATATTTAATATTAATAATCAAATTCATTTAAATTAATTAAAGAAGAAACGTTGGCTTTAGATCTATTAAAAAATTCTCTGCACTATCCATTACTAACCTGAAATATATTATCAAATCATCTGATATTTAACTTCAAGTGTTTAATATTTATTGCGATTTTATAACTAGTCTTTTTTTTAGATTGAGGTTATGATGTACCTTCTATACTTCTTTTGTGAAATATACCACTTTATAACTATCCAAAACTTTGAGGTTATTTGACAATTTATTATATTAATTAGAACATGAACGTGTGGATCAAGATAAATCTCTTCATTATAATAAATAAATTATAATAAATAAAAAACAGAAAAGACACAAGAAACAGATGATAATTATTTGCATTATGCGAATTTCAATTTTTGAACTTTACCACATCATTTGTGTTTTTAAAGCTCACGTAGAAAAAAAAATACCAGTAATTTTTTTTGTTCATAGACTTTCTCTTGGTATTCATTGTCTTGAATATACTCACTTTGGTGTAATTTCTTCAGCAAGATTGTCGTCCAAACAATTCATGAGGGTCAACAGTTTGTCGCCATCAATAGGTGAGTCGTAAAATTTCTCTTCAATCTTATCATATGTACAATATGCATAGGCTGTTGATACATGAACAAATGACTGAAAAAAAATAATTTTTGTTTGTCTAAATAAATTTTGGTTACAGTGTATTAATAAAAGATAAAATATTACCTTGAGATTTGGCATTTTTTTACACAGACTAATCATATCTCGAAGACTTTGTATATTTATGGCCACGGCTAATTTAATTTTTTCATCAAAACTCAAACTTGCTGCTATGTGAAAGACAATGGACACTTTGTTTATGAGAGTAATTTGATCTGTTTCACTGATGCCCAAATTTGGAATGGTACAATCACCTTGAATAGCAACTATTTTATGGCGAAACTTTGGGTCTTCTTCCTTTAATTTCGCAAACAACTGTAAAATTGATAATAAGTAGTTTTTAGGTTAAGAATCATTTCAGTAGAGTACATATTTTTGTAAAATTATTCACGCTAGGCAATTTAAGTAGCAAACTTACGTCATTTGACTTCATTATAACGTAATTTCATCGTCAGTTTTGTGAAAATAATATTATTTTATTGACAAATGACGTCAGCTTGTTACCTTGAGAAAATATTTCCTATTTCTACGCATTTTATATTCAGGAAGTTGAATTATACAGTTTAAATTTTGGAAATATGTTCAGTAAATGTCGAAATATTTCTTTATGTGTCATTAATTTAGAAAAGTTTTCATATCAGACATTACAAAAGAGATTTATTAATTAATAACTAGAACTGGTTTTATTTTTTAATTCGAATTTAATTCAAGTTTAATTTTGACCAAGTTTTTTTTCATATACTCTAAAGATTATTTATTAAAACTTACCGGATCATCAAAAAGCTCTTCAGATCTTTCATGAGAATCTTTTCCTTTTTTAGGACGTACCAGTAAATAAATAACAGATAAATTTGGGCAACTTCTCATTAGTTTCTCAATAATCAACTTGCCAAGAAACCCAGTACCTCCAGTAATAAAAATACTTTGGCCAGCATAAAAATCTTGAACTGGTGTTAAATAAATATCGGCAGTTTGTGTGATATTTGGTGCACACTCAATTCGAATATCAGCACGTGAAATATGATCAGCAACAGCTACTTCTTGTCCTCCTGTTTCTAGGAGTGCCTCAACCATATTGAAATTCTGAAATACAAAACAAATACAATTTTGATTAAATATAAATATTAGGACGAAATATTATTCTAAACATTAAAAAAAAAATTTCCACCAAAGATGAGCTCTTAATTTTAATATTAAGTACTTGCTGAATCAATTTAAAATTTTCCCATTTAATTAACAAATCAATCTCATTTTTTTTTATAGCTTTTTGGATTTTTCTCGATATCTATCGAGTTTACAGCAAAAGTTAATGAGACCTTTTTTGTAGGAAATTAAATTTTCTATAAAATAGTCTTCTTAACTAAAAACCGTAGATTTAATAGTTTTTGAGAAAAATCAAATTTAAATAATATCATGCAATAATTCATAGAGGACCAATAGTTCAAATTTCTATATATTTAATTGGATTTTTCTCGAAAACTATCAATTCTACGGTTTTTGTTGAAGAGACTTTCTTTGTAGAAAACTTAATTTCCTACAAAAAAGGTCTCATGAATTTTTGCCGCGAAATCGATAGTTTTCGAGAAAAATCAAAATGAACATATGGAAATTTGAATTTTTCATACTTGAGTCTTTTATGATTCGCATATTATTTTAATTGGATTTTTCTCAAAAACTATTGACTCTACGGTTTTTTATCAAGACCACTATTTTGTAGAAAATTTAATTTCCTTCAAAAAAGGTATCATTAACTTTTGCTGTAAAGTTGATAGTTTTCGAGAAAAATAAAAAAAACTATGGCATTCGGTTTGAAATCAATCCTATCAGATCTACATTGATTAAATCTATCCTAAACAAATCTACTCAGACTTAGTAAATAGTAAATCATAGTAAATAAAAATCTAAAAACACTAAGTGATCATTAATTAAATAAACAAATAATTACTTTTGTTCCAAATAAAATATAAACTACGGATTTCGAAATATTTCATTAAAACAATAACGAATAACAATTAGTTCTAACAAACTTTGAAAACTATTGCATAATTTAATTTATATTTCTGTAGATTCATTCAGATATTATAAAAACAGAAATCAAAACAAATCTATTGGAATAAATCTCATAAAATATTATCTAATCATACTCAATTATAATTATTAAAAAAAATGAAGTTAATATATTTAAATTAAGTACAATAAGTAAGTCAATTATTCAAACAATTGACGTCATTGCATCTCAATTAATTATAACTATTCCAATAAATAAAATAATCATACATTATAATTAATGCAAGCTTGATAAATTTGCATATAACTACATCTTGCAATATTCAAACAAATATCTTTGATATTATATCTCTAATTAATCTGATGAGATAACCTATAAAAAAATGTAGATATTGACATGTGAATTCATTTAATATGTCAATAAAAAATTCGAATCCGACTATCAATCATCATTAATGATAATTATACATGATTCTTCTATCGAATATTCCTACCTACATTCCTGTAATATAAAAAAGAAAGATAAATATTAAAATCAATAAACAGGTATACGTATATATATGAATGTACATGTATATGAGGAATACAAAGATTATCGAGACTTTCTCTTATGTATGAAAGCGAAATTTCTCACTGTAAACATATGAAGCAGAGAAGAATTCCATTCAATTGTATACGAATGACTTGTACAAATAAAGCAACATTTATATTCACAAGTTGTCAATATTCAAATTAATAATAATATTGCAAATATTCTCTTTGTAATTTTTTCATCTTGGACAAAATAAGAAATATAATTATAAAGATGTTTTTCTCCATGAAAAAAAAAACGATGATGTTCAGTAAGAAAGAATGCTATTGGTCAATAGATTTTAAATTGCAGGAAAATTGTATATTAATTGAGAAAAATAAAATATAAAGGGGAATCCCCAAAATTAAAATATGACTTCAAGTGTTGCCAACTTATTACTATTCTTGCATGAATTTTGCGACAATCTTTAGATATAAATTATAAATGTTGTTTTTTTTTTGTTTCAGAGTAATATTTTTTATTTTATATTATCAATATTTATTCAGGTGTTCGATAAATTAATAGTTAGCATGCAAGAATTGTCCAAGAAGTTTATTGCGCAATTAAGAAAGGAAGTAAGAAAGAACTTAACCTCTATAAATTCTGATCAACGTAAGCATTTCAGTTTATCATATTTTATCTATATATTCATTACAAAAACAAATTAAAATTTTACAGATATACATGGAATGATTATTCAGAAGGCATTTTATAATATTATAAAATAAAATAAAGAATGTTCTCGACAAATATATTCTTCTGAATGTAATGAAAGCTGTAAAATATAATAACTTTATTCAACGTAACAGCAGGAAGTTATTTGGTGTCATGAAGCCAGTTATTACATAACTTTTTCTCTTCTTATCATGTGTATAGAAACATGACATCATTGGAATTGTTTAATAAACTGATGAAAAAAAAAAATTATATAGCAAAAAGGTTTTTTTTTTCTTAAACGTCGATAAATGTAAGTATATTTATCAATTCACCTGCACGATATTATAATAAATTAAATAGGAATTGTTATAAAAATATATTTCTTTCAATCGATTTACGATTTTATTTTATAACTAAAACAATAATAATTTTCTTTTATTATTATCTAAGAAAATTTCTTATAGTAATGTATTTTATTCTTTCATTTTCTTCATGATATTTTCTCACAGAGTTTGTATTTTTTTCAGCATTTCTGAGAGTCGATGATTCATCCTGTATACGTGATGAGATGTTGTGGTTTTATGCTAAATAAAAATAAATGATTCTACGCATTCAATTCATTAGTTTACATAGTTTTGGACAGAGTTTCTCAACTTATGGGTTTTCTTTTATTTTATATACAACAATTCAATGCTATACGTCAATCAAATGCGGTAGGTCACGTAGCAGAAAAGTTGAGAAACTCTGATTCAAATTACATATCAAGAATGTATTTAAGAAGTTTTTCTTTGTGATTATTACATGGGTTGAATATTCAATTCTATCAACTATGTTGTAAAGTTATAAAGAGCTGATTTCCGGGATCTAATTTCAAGGTATCGATATATAAATTATGTGGATAATTTATCAAACAAATCTGTGAATTTTAGTTCTTTATATAAAAGGAATAACAAGTGTGTTCCTCACATTGGAATAAATTCTTCTTCTATATTTGCATAAATTTCAAGAAAACAATAAACAGAATGACATTCAATGGTGTGTACTGAACAAAAGAACTAAACAATAGAACGAATTCATTTTAGGAATTATTAATGAATACAATTGAATAAAATTTGATTGAAATTAGATTCTTAATCAAAAGTGCGTTGATGTAATAATAAATTGTGAAATAACGTCACGAATTTTCCTTCGATATAATTATCATTCTCACGTACTTGATTTATATTATCGAATTCTTCTACTAAATATGTAAAAGTATATGTTTAACAATTTAGTTAGTTAGTTACGTAGAAATATAAAAAATTAAAACGCATGAAAATAAAATCCGTTGTTAAATTGAATAAGTGAGATAAGCTTAAGAAAAAATTATGTTTAAGTAATCATAAAAATAACTTTAGATCAATTTTATACTTTTGTAATTTGTATTTTAATATTTCTATTGCATCTAGAATATTTATTTACATAACATTCCTTATGAAATGTGCAAGGAATGAGAATAGAGATAAAGAAAAAAATTATATCATAAGATAAAATGATGTCAAAAATATAAAACTAACTTAGGAATTTTATTTTTCATTATTTTTTTTATAATTTATATTTTTTATGTTTGTTAAGAGAATTATCAATTTTTTTTTATAGGAATAAGAATTCGATAGATTTCTGTTCTAATAACATACATTTTCTTCAATTCAACCCAATATTTTATCAGTATACATATATATATTTGTGCTTGATACGATTTCATAGATTTCACTTACCTTATTCGTTATTCGTACCAAGACTAAAATCCAAGTCACGACCCGTCGCACTTTCTCCAACGTATCTTATATTCTATTTTGTTGTTCACGTCACTCGCGCTACTTTGTTAAGCTTCTCGATGAAACTTGTTGAATGGCAGAAACAACTTTTTTATAATAACATTTTGTCGTTTTTATAAAGTAATAAATAGGTAATATATGTTATATGTTAATTGAAATAATAAATAAATTTTAAAGTGATATTAATGAGTACATATATATATATATTTTTTTTTAATGCATGAAAGTAATTCCTCTCGACGTTGAGGTCAATCACGGTATGTTTAAAATTTCTCTTCTTCTACTCCTTTATGGCAATCGCTTGTTGGGCTCTTTTAACGCGGGCACCCATTCGAATTGAGTCTTCGACTCCCGGGAGTAAATTATGGCTGCGCGCGCAGGAATATAATGGAATATGCGCGTGCGGACCGCATTGAGCCGATCGTCGGTAAGTGTAATTATATTAAATAATATGTTTTGTGTCAGGACGGATAGAGAGAGAGAGAGATAGTTATGTATGTTGATTCTTCCTGGTTGATGAAAAGTTGTGCAGGGCAATTATTTGAATAGTTTGTTGAAAGATATTGGAAATTTTTTTTAGATGAAACATAACCTAATTTAATATAGAAACTTTTATTGGTTTTATTCGAATATTTTTCTGATCTTCTGAGAGAAGTTTTGAGTTTTTGTGGTGTTTGGGAATTGGGAGATTTTTTGGAAGAAGGGATCTTTTGAATTTTTTAGATGGTTTTTTGAATTGTTAGTAATTTTTTTTTTGAGCGGGAAATTTGGAAATATATGAATTAAATAGGATGAAGGAATTTTTTTTTTTTAATTATAATTATTGTCTGTGGTTTGTTTTTCAGATTATAAAATTTATATTATTTTTTGATTAAGTATGTTTACGCTTTCAGAATAAATAATTACGCAATCGACTTTGTATAATTTTTGAAAAATATTATTTAATAAAGAAAATAGACATATATTTAAAATTCAATTATTTTACGTTCATAAAACTCAATAGCAGTTATTAATTAAGTGAAATGAGACGTAAAATCTATTTATATATAATTGAAAATTGTTCATCATTCGAAGAAGTAATTGTTAATTAAAATTGTAATAAATCTAATGATTTTAAAATTACATTTTAAATTACATGTAATTCAATTTTTGGTTATGTTAGAGTAAAAATACGGTATTCTGACAGTAATAATAACATGATTTTTTCCATTGAATTTTCCTGTTATAAAAAATCACGCCCAAACTACTAATTTTAACAAAATATCATCATTCACATATTTTTTTAACAATAATCCATAAAATATTATTCATAAACTTTTGTAAATCCCTCAAATTATTACATTTCTCATCACATAATAGAGAAACCAATGCGCATGCGCGCCATAGACCAATCAGCGATGACTTTATTTCCAGCCATTTTGTCATAACTTGCTCTTGGTAATTTACCACATTACAACAGTAATTTAACTATAATAAAACCGGTCAGAAACTAAATTCAGATCACCAATCCAAATTTTTTTTACATTGCTCCTCCCTCAATTCATTTATCAATACAGATACACGCTAAATATAGCAAAATAAACGCTACACTTTGCATAAATCTAAAAAAAAATCAAAAGATAAAAAATGGATATTGACACTGCGAGTGACAATACTTCAATTGATGAAAAAACTGAAGACTTTTGTGAAAATCCAACAAGAGATGCCTTGACTGAAGGTCTAATGAGTTTATTAAAGCCTACTGTTGATCAGTTGGACGAAAGAATTCGAGCAACAAGGTAATCAAACAACACACAGTATAACCTCTTTATTCTCCTCCACAAAATTGTACATAACAGAAAAATATATATTAATTAATAATTTTTACAGAATCAGTCAGATTGAATTAAAACAACAAATTGAATCACTTACCGAAGAGATTGTTAAAATATCAGAATATCTCCAATGTCCTTTTGAGCTTGATAGTTATGTAAAAAAGCTTGTGAATGCCAAACAACGAGTTACTGTTGTAAGCAACATTTTACAAACAACTCAAGAACGTCTTGATAAAGTTCATAACGCTGTAGAGAAAGATACAGCAAAGAGAAAATCATTACTTGATCACAGTTTTACAAGTGATAATTCTGGTATTATCCAAAATTGTGATAAATCAAGTGCATCTAATCAAGATAAAGAAAATTAATTAATCATTCTTACATATATTTATCATATTTATATTCATAATATGGAAACACCTGTAGTTAATTTGTCTGAAGTAGATATTGAAACAGTTTATGAACCATCTGAGGATTCATTTTTGTTAATAGACAGTTTAGAAACTGATTTGGATATGTTGAATACATTAAAACCACAAATTTGTATGGAGATTGGCAGTGGTTCTGGCGTTGTTATAACTGCATTAGCTGTGGCATTAAAAAATAAGTGGCCTGCATTTTTCATAGCTGTTGATATAAATCCAAATGCTTGCAAAGTGACCAAAGAAACTAGTATAATTAATAAAACGAATATTGAGGTGATTCAAATGGATCTTGTATCTGCTTTTAATTGTCGAGGAATATTTGATGTAATAATATTTAATCCACCGTATGTTGTGACGGATTCAATTGAGATTCATGATGCTAAATTAATTACTAAAACTTGGGCTGGTGGAGAAAAAGGAAGAGAAGTAATGGATCGTTTATTTTCTTATATTCCATTGTTATTAAGTGATAATGGAATTTTTTATTTGGTTGCAATTAAAGAAAATGATCCACAAGATATTATTGATATATTTAAAAACATGAATATGAATGGCAAGATTGTTGCTGAACGAAAAATTCGTGGCGAGCATTTGCATGTTTTACGTTTTGTTAAAAATTCATAAACATACAATTATTTTATTATTAGATTTAATTTGCATAGAAATTGGCTAATTTGTTTACAGAATGTTCATTTATTATAAATCAATTGTTACCAAAAACACATGTGTACATTCAATTGAGTCCGCATGTATTTTGAGGTTATGTGGTAACAATTGAAATATATTATGTTGGAATAAATTATATTTTTATTTTTTAATATACGGTAATGCAATAAACTATGAATGTACATATAATGTTAGTAATATTTTGTATCAAATAGAATAAAATATGTATGGGTGTTTACATGTTCAACTATATTTATATTATTTGTAGTTCAGGCACAGATGAAAAAAACAATTGTACGGATTAAAATTAAAAAAAATATGTTTCTCTTCATATATGAATTAATTATTTGCTAAATGCATTGTTAATTAAGATCCTTTTGGTAGATCGTAAGACTTTCTTGCTATAAACTTTTGATTTTTGATATAAAAAAATATGGAACTCACAGTGGTGATACCAAGAGAGGCAAAAATTAACGTAAAAGATATGTAAAAACCGCCATAACTCATACAAATATTCCTACCGAGACTTATATTAGTAATAGCAGTATTTTCGCGATTCTCCAGTGACTTACTGGATGCCAAGGTCAAATCATCAGGCATGATAACTCTAAATCCACGACCAATACGCACTGGATCAGCTAACGTTCCAAAAGACGAATTAGCAGAGACATAAGAAACATCACGTTTCTTTTTGCCTGGTTCAATTTGCTGAATAATTTTTAAATTAAAAAATTAAATGAGATAATTATATTTTCCCTTTAGAATTCTAATTAAAATCATACAAATTACCTGATTTCCTTCTGGACAAGCTTCACAATCAGTTTTACACAGTTCAACATTGCATTCAATAAAAAGATCCATAACATCTGGGAATTTGAATGCTTGGAAGAAAGCATAAGCAATTATTGAAGCGCCAGTATTACCAGTTTCTGTTGTTTTTTGGAATGCACCAAAGATTTTAGGTTTTAAAATACAACCACGTTCATCAGTCAATTGAACAACATTCACCGATGGCTCATCGCGTGCAACACAATCTCTAACCTAAAAATTAATCCAAATATAAAATTGAATATTAATTCAATTGTGTTTATTTATTTACGTGCACTTGCCTGAAGATCAAAACCAGGATCGCCTTCAACTGATACAACAAGCGTCATTGGTTCACCAATTTTAACTAGACCTGTTGCAGCTGGAGCAAATGGTCCTTTACCTACTTGAACATCTAACTTGGCTGTTGCCGTATCACCACTGAATGTAACAATTTCTTGATTCAACATATCTACCGAAAGACTAACTGTAAGTGCTTTATTAATATTCCCTTCCCAAAGACAACGAACACGTCGCACAGTATCCCATACTTCCTGAATGCCAAGTTCATTTTGTAATACAAGAACATTTTCCAAATATGCTTGACCTGCTTCGCCCTCAAAATCATTGATAAATTCAGTTCCACAAGAGTCCAAGCTTACTGTAAATGAATACTTTGTCTGTCCAGAATTTTCTGCTACATATCGACATTCCGGCATCATGTAAAATCCCTATAAAAATCCATATTTCATTTAATAAAGATATAACAAAAATGAATTTTCATAACCTCAAAATTCCACTCACTTTAGAATAAATAACCCCATCGTATTGCCGATTAAATTCAATATTTATAGTCATCATTGTCTTGCTACATTCTACTTGAAGTTCATGAATATGAGGAGGATGTTTGGAATCATCATCATCATCCGAAAGAACAGTCGGAGTATTTTCTCCACCTCCCATTGGAGTTCCAGTATTGCCTTTACCTGAATTTCCCAAAAAACCAAATAATTAACAATATTATTTGATATTTTACCAACAAAATTAAACTATTAATCAAAGATTTTTACCATCAACTGGCGGTCCAGGTTGGGTAGTAGGAATTGGAGTCATACCCGGTCTATTAGGTACATTTCCGCCATTATCAGTTCTTCCTGGCGTTGGGAAACTTGGGAAAGGACTTGGCGATGAATATGGATAAGAGTTAGGATCATTTGTTGGTCCAGGTGATGAAGAACTTGGATAACCAGGTGGTGCAATACTGGACGATGGATATCCATAAGTTGCTGAAGGTGGTAAATAAGTTGTAGACGAGCTTGGATACCCAGGCGATGAAGTACTAAATACAGATGGACTTGACGGTTGATAGTTCGGATAATTTGTCACTTCATTTAAACTCGGTGATACAGGCGGATAAGAGGGTGATTGTGCTGGTGTAGATATCGCTGGTTGGAAAGGCCTCGGTTTCTCTGGTGGCCTTTGACTACCACCGTAAGGCGGTAAATAACCATTACTCTCTTGTCTCGCTATTCAACAGTTTAAGATGATCATTAAACACAAAATACTTTCGCTGAATAATTTATTATACATCAATGAATGTTCAATTTTAAATATGAATTCATGTTGAATTGTCATGTAAAACATTTGTATAAATCAATATACAATCGTTATATAATTTCTTCAATTTAATTGTTCGACACAGTTAAATTATTTAATAATAATTATAGTTATTAGCGGGGATAACCCTACTTTTTCTTATGCCCTGACGATAAATGCTTTGAATCCATTCTAGAATATTCCGCGCCATTATGTCTGCTTGGGTTGATGTATCTCTTTTAAATCGCGTGCTTTCTGCAAATCACAATAAACATTATAATAGTTGAGGTTATATTACAAGAGGTGTTGAATATATTTAAATATACTGAAATTTACCTAGTAATAATTGATCATTATTACCCATCACTGCCGTTGAAGTGAGGATAGCAACAATTATGAGCACGTCCAGACACCTCATGGCGGTTTCCGGTGAAGAATAAAGTATCTATCAAAACCAATATATATGCTTACAGATCAAATTATAATCACCATATTGGTGATGATCAGTACATTACACAATCTTTAAATGTCTTCGCATGTATGATCATATAAGTGTACAAAGACACGCATATTAGTTTTAGGCTATTGATCTTTGGTGAGAAAGTAGAAAGCGAATATTAACGATTATGATGAAATAGAGAAGCCTTGAATAGTGAGTTTGGTGATTGATGATATATTGTATTGTCATTCACATGTTAAAAGAAAAAAAAAAGGCATAGATATGATCATATGAAGGAAATTTTGTATTTGATAATTGATTTAAATTATCCAAATGAAATTCATTGATGATGGGCATTTTATTTTTAGAAATAAATAGCAATTAATCATGGATATTAAAATAAATTTATGTATAAAATGGATGTATTTAGTTTCGATTATGACTTTCGCTGGCACAAAGGATAAAACTTTCGTTATATGACCTTGTCTTGGCTTTAAATCTTCATCATAACACGTTTTTACTTTTCACTTGAAGATTGATATTATTCAATTGATGGCACGCAAATGGAATGAATGTTTTTTACTCCTACGTGTGACAAAACAGGTTATCATGATGGTATTTTGCCCCCTTTCTATGTTCAAGATATGCAGAGAAAACTTATAATCAGATTGCAAACAAGGAAATTGATACAAACACACACACGGAAAGTTGGAGGCAATGAAGAAGTTGGCAAAGAATCGTGCGAGTAACTTGTCAGGTGAAAGGTGAAAGTCGTAGGCGCATCAGCAAACGAAAACTCATTTCACGACACAATTTTTCGCTAATATTTGGGGTCATGAAAATACAACTGAATAACAATTTACATTAGCAATAGAAACCAAGAATGAACTAGATGTTGGTTAAAAGAATTATAATTTGGTAAATCACAGTACATGTTTGTTATTTGTTATAAATTAAACAAATCTCCATGTTGCTGTGATTCCTGGCAAGTTGAATATCCATCAATTACAATGATACAAAAAAAAAAACGAGAATAGTTATTTTATGCAATAATGAAAAAAGAGAAAATAAACAAATTTCCAGTGAGATCTACTTCATATTTTTGTGACTTAATAATCATATCATTGTTCTATGGGCGTTTATGCTCAAGAGCTACGTATTAATTATCGTGCGAGCTCGTGATATTTGTCTGCAGCTTTGGTTAGAAAATGAATCATCTGTGTTTGTAGATGCGGTTGATATTTCGTGGTCGGTTGGTCGGTCCTCGAATCATCTTCATTGATGTAGCAAAATTAGATGTGGCAAGCACAGAGAAGACACACAATGAAGCCAAGGTACACCACTAAATATAAACATATTCATGTATATATATTTAATGAATACCAAGTCGCTGTAATAATTTTTATGTTCTGCCCCGTTAAGTTTAATTGTTGCGTTTATGATGAAAACAACTTACGGGTTGGTTATTTTTATTCTTCTAATGCTCCAAGCCTTACGTCTCTTTCTTTTATCATTTAATGCAAAATACGACATGATGAAATACATAAATGTATACGTATCTCCAGCCAGCGTGAATAATTAACCAGACCGGAAGCTATTGGCGATTATTTTAGATGTATTAATACAGTATATATTGCTTCATTTATAATTTTTAATATTATTAATTGCTCTGATCTTTCAAGCGATAACTTTCTGTATATTTCCATCTTAATATACATGTTTTTTTTTATTATTTTAGAATATCGGCTTACTCTTGCCGTTTATTTGCGTTTTTATAACCTCTTTTCGACGATTATTCTCACTTTTGTGTTATATTACCGAAAGGATAACTATAAAGCACAAACATAACCTCCAACGGGGGGTAACTTGAAAAAAAAGTTATTCTCACTCAATTTTTGAATACTCTTCTATGTATTGCTTACAATATTTGCATTAATATATTATAATATATCACTTTTTGAAATAATAGCGCTTTTGTACTAGGTTATGTTCTTACATACATTATCCACTGTTTTTTTTTTTTTTTTTTAAAGCTGAGATTATTGTTATTAGTAATTTCCTTTATTTAGCTCATTATGTGTATGTTATATCACCTGTTCATGTGATATAATCGTTGTGTGTAGAATCCTGAGATGATTTAGTAAAATCTATCAAGTGACTTTCTTTGTTATGTGTTATGATTCGAGATGGAGAAAGTTGGCTAGTGGATATAAAGTATATAACTTATTATATGTCTATACAAATACATTAATATAAAAATAAATACCATTGATAAATTACTTGGTCACAAAAAAAAATAAATGGCGATTGATCATCATCATCATCATTATTATTTTCAGCAAATCTTTCTAACCTTTTGTGTATTATGAAATATGTTAGGAAATATATCATATATGTTTTGTAATAATTTCTTGGCAAATGAAAATCTAGTTAAACGATTAAAGTAGTAATAATTATGTCCGACAATTGAAATGGCTTTTACCTTTTTCTCAAGTAGCCAGTTTTATTTTATCCATGATTGCATTGCAAATATTTCACAATTAATTTCATAGAATTACAATCACGAAATGCTACATTTTTTTTTTATATTCACGACACTTTTAACATATATTTTTAACTATGTAATTAATTATTAACTTGACAAAGTGATTTTGTAAACATAACGTAATGTTAATTTAATTATTTTATGATTAATTGCAGTAACTTGAATTTAATTATAGAACTCCAAACAAATGATTTATAATAATTCATTAAATAGTTTGGAATATAAATCAATAGCCAATAATTAAAATGATCAAATTTGCCCAAGCAATTAGTGGAAATAAAAAAAAAAAGGTATAATATGAATTAATAAATATAAATTACTTACTAATTTTGTTCTACTGAAGGACCAATAATGTTGATAATCAGTTCAATGATCCGTTTTTGATTTTAGGTATAGCATATAAAGTATTATATGGATTGGAATGAATATCAATTGATGTGCTTATGTGAGAACAGCAAGAGAGAATAAACTGGGAGCATCTTCATTCCAGCTTTATATAGGTATTGTATCCGCTTACGTTAAGTGTTGCAGAAAAAGGTCCACCGCTATCGTTACCACCACTTCTGAATATAGTGTTCACGAGCATCTTGAGCATTGCAGCATATCAAATGTACCGCAGGATCTCTTCCAGTCAGTTTTAGTATTGTTTTTTCTGTCATGCTGTTAAGTGAATGTATGTTAAATAATTTTAAATTGATAATGTTTTTATTAGGGTGTGTTATTTTTAGGCAAGTTTTTTTTTTTTTTCAAGAAAAAAACAGGCCGAAGACTTACTGGGCGGTGGAAGAAAAAGATTGTTTGAAGTGGAGCTTTTAATTTTAATATTTAGAGGTGCATGTTTGTAATTTTCAATTTTCCATTTAAATAATATGAGAGAGAAATTTTTTTTTTCTGTGGATTTTCGTAGCTCGGCATTTGCACATTATAGAGATAAGCTCATAGCTTATTCTTGTAGGGAATTGAACGCTCTACAAAAAAGGTCTCTTACACTTTTTTCATAGAGACAGCCATTCTAAAGATATTCAAACCCAAAGTTCCAAATGTATGAAATTTTGACTTTTTTGTTATTAAATCGATACTAATCACTTTATTATTGTAATAAAAAAACATTTCAATAATTGTAGTTACATTGCTTGATTTTGTTTAGACAGCATAATTTCTATTGCATTGAAATAATAATTAAATTCATTTAACATAAGTTATAAATAATTTTTTTTACAGTAAATAAAATAAAGAAAAAAAAATATCTGACACGTGAGTATTTTTTTTTTTAGCTTTACGAAAATATTAGCACACTAAAATCAGTTTTCCGATTAAAAATAATTTTTAAGACAATAATAAAGTGATTAGTATCGACTTAATAACAAAAAAGTCAAAATTTCATAAATTTGGAACTTTGAGTTTGAATATCTTTGAAATGGCTGTCTCTATGAAAAAAGTCTAAGAGACCTTTTTTGTAGAGCGTTCAATTTCCTACAAACATATGCTATGAGCTTATTTCTATAATGTGCAAATGCCGAGCTACAAAAATCCAAAGAAAAAAAATTTTTTTCCCCATGTTATTCAAATGAAAAAACGAAAATTACAAAGATCAATCTCTAAATATTATAATTAAGAGCTCCGCTCTAAACAGGCTTTTTTTTTTTCACCGTCCAGTAAATTTTCAGCCTGTTTTTTTGTTGAAAAAAAAAGTTACCTAAAAATGGCACACCCTAGTAAATATATACAATTGTCATTACTTTTTTTTTTTTTTTTTAGCGTCCAGGATCACGAGTACTTGCTGTAATACGTGTTGAATATTATGGCTTTTACATCACAGCGTTTATGTATTCCTTTTTTATTTTAAATGTAACAGTTGGCAAAGCTTGAACTACAGGTTTTTAACGTTACATCATTTTTAGTGAAAAGAAATAAGTATTAGATGTCCTTCAAAATCGACTCTCGTAATTATTCCAAACAATTTACTTCTGAAAGTGTCAGCAAACATAAAATATCTATGAACATTAGTCTGTCTGCTGTCTGCGGTGAATATTACAGGCCAAGTGACCTCACTAACAGCTAGATAAACTGAAGATGTTGTGACACACGTATTTAATATGTATGTTAGGGTGTTTCGTTTGAGGGAAATATTTTTTTTTTTCGCGGCATTGACGAAATATTACTCTAAACATATTCAAGAAAAAAATTCCCACTGATGATGAGCTCTTAATTTTAATATTAAGTACTCAATAAATCAATTTGATGTTTTTTCGTTTAATTAAAAAATGTTAAAGCTGATTTATGCTCGAATTTCACAGTTTTTTCGCATTTTCTTGAAAACTATCAACTTTACAGCCACAGTTAATGGAACCTTTTTTGTAGGAAAATTAATTTTCTACAGAATAGTTCTCTTAACAAAAAACCGTAAAGTTGATAGTTTTTGAGAAAAATCCAATTAAAATAATATCATGCGAATCATAAAAGATTCAAGGTATGAAAAATTCAAATTTCCATATGTTCATTTTGATTTTTCTCGAAAACTATCGATTTCACAGTTTTTGTTAAGAAGACTATTTTTTAGAAAACTTGATTTTCTACAAAAAAGGTCTTATATACTTTTGCTGTAAAGTTGATAGTTTTTGAGAAAAATCCAAAAAACCATGAAATTCGAACATAAATCGGCATTAACATTTTTAACCGGTGGGACAGTTCACAGAACATAATTTAGTGATAGGCACTTTTGAAGATTATATATTTCCGTACAATTTCTGCTGAAAACCAATTAATTAAATAGCATAAAATGCGGTAAAGATATATGTTTGTTTCTATTTCTTCTATTATAAATTAAATTCATTGATAAAAATTACAAATGAAATTCCTTTCTTACCAACAATGCATCCATTTTTGCGTATATATATAAACATAAAAATCAAATCGACCTCAAATGATGAAATAATGAATTATAGAAAAAAAAACATTACTTTACAAGGAGTAGATTAAGTAATTGTTCAAAAAATGAATAATTATATATATAAACTAATGCCTCTTTCAAAAATTTTATTTGTCTGTCCCCTATGTATTAATTCGGGTAAAGTAACAGCGCTGCCCAGTCAAACGGCAGTTACACGTACCATTGAAAAAAAAGTTCCCGCCAGAACAGTGATGTGCATGAATTATGTCACCACCTTTGCCACTTTTCTACTTTTCGAATTCAGAGGATTAAATTCAAGGACTCGACCATTTCTAAACAACGATTGAAGATGAGTGGCCACGAAATGAATGGACCTACACCAACATCATCTAAAACCGTGGTAATTTGAATTAATAATATATTTTTATACATTTCCGTTGCAATGATTATTCAAAAGTGAGGTTAATACGTTCATTTCATTTTTGTAGGAAACTCGAGGAATCAATACAAATTATTCATATTATGATTGGCATTACAATCAACCTTTCTATGTTGACAAAACTCTGCTGATTAAAGAATTGTTGGATACTCACCACTTATTGATATCTACACCACCCCGATTTGGTAAAACTTTAAATATGGACATGGCCAGAAGATTTCTCGAGATCGAAGTGGACGAAAATGGCAAAGCTATTGAGTTAGATGTAGATGAAGATAAACGTTGCCTAAAAGAAGTTCAAACAAAGTCTAAAAATTTCAAATTATTTCAAGGGAAAAAGATACTTAAGGAAAAAGAGTTTGTTTTTAAACATTTTGGGAAGTACCCGATTATTCATGTTGATTTCAGTGAGTTGGTAGGACATGATTTTGAAGAAATTTTGGTCAACTTTAGAAAGATTATAAATAAGGCGTTTCGACAACATGCTTATTTAGAAAAAAGCTCATTGTGGGATAGAGAGGAATACGATAAAGAGGATTTTATGGAATACTTCGATCCTGTGAAATGTGCATCATTAGACCAGTTTGATATAAAGCGTGGTTTGAATTTCTTAGCCGATATTTTGCACAAATTTTATGGTAAAGCAGTATACATGTTCATAGATGATTTGGATGTACCTGTACACACAATGATTTACCAAAATATGATGTCGACTGAGGATAAACGGGAAACGATAAAACTTCTCCAAGATATTACTAGAAATTTGTTGAAAGAGAATGAATTTGTTGAAAGATCATTAACAAATGCCTGCCTAATATTTAGTACCCTAATATTGCAAAGGGCGAACAATATTCAATATTACCCTTTTATGCATAAATGTATGTTTCCCAAATTTTACGGCTTTGAAGAAGGTGAAGTAAAATGTTTGTTAGAAAAAGCGGGACGACTTGAAGACTTCAACGAAATAAAACAAAAGTACAATGGCTACAATACGACTTCAAGTGATGGTAGTTATATTGAAATTTATAATTCATGGGCTATTATGAATTATTTGAAAACTGGAAATTGCGACATTTATTGGCCTGCTGGTATTTTAGATAAAATAAAGAAGGCAGTAGATCATGCTGAAATCAGACCAACAATCGCACAAATCATGTCTAACGAGTCTTTCGGACTAAATTACTGTTATATACCAAACATTTCCGATATCGAAACTTTATCCAAGATCTTATGCAGGAATGAAGTGGACAAACGTAGAGATGCTGATTTTTTTATCCAATTTCTAAGTGAACAGGGTTTTTTTCGTTCAACTTATGGGTCTTTCGCCAATTTTTTTTTAAAAATACCCAATAGAATAGTTTATTCTGTGATTGATGAGATTCTGGGTTCTATCGAGTCGATAAACAAATATTACAATCATTCTCCCGAGTTAATTGAAAAGTTGACTGATTCATTTAAGGATTTGGCACGATTACGCAATGAAGAAACAGTTCACGCTCTAACAGAAAATATTGTTGCTTTGTTCAAAAGTGGAAAAACTCCAAACACTAGATACGAGTTACAATCCGTCTTAGATGCTTATATGTTACAGAAATTCCAACATGTTTCTGCTAAATGTAGAACTTCTTTACAAGCAAAATGTGATACCGTATTA
>JAQQBS010000001.1:16359639-16373415 GCA_030347275.1 Microctonus aethiopoides | reverse complement strand
TTTTTTTTTTTTCGATTTTATTTGTTGATTGTCATGATAAATTATTTTTAGATATAGCAGTGATGATACAGATGATGACACGGTGCCTATAACAAGCCGGAAAAAGAAAAATTCATCAATATCAAGTAATCGGCGCCAAACTATGGCTAATCCTATGCCACCACCAGCACCAGCACCAATTGCAACAGGTGTATTATACAGTCCATCAAAACGACGTGCTAATTTACGAAATTCCGAGTCCAAAGACATTGAAGTTGATTATGATGAGCCAATAACAAATTCTGTGAATCGATCTATTCCTAAAATAGTACAGAAGAAAGTTAAGAAGTCGTACAAAATATCTAGTATGAATGATGGTTTAGAAACTGGTTCAGATACTGATAATCCTGAGGAAATTAATAAAACTCATGGCACTTCAACGAAATTTAATACTGAAACTGTTAAGAGTTTCATTACACGTAATGAAGACGGTGGATTTGATGATTTATCAACGAAAAATCATGAGCCAACTGCATCACGAGTTACTAATATTATTAGAGATGAAAAATATGTTGTACCACCTTTTAAGCCTAATATTTCACCAATTGCACCAGTTAAAGATGATACGACTTATAAACGTGATGATTTAAATGTCAATGATCTTCTTGATAATTATGAAAGTCCATTTTTATCAGAGTTTACAAGGCGTCTTAGTTCTCAAACTAATGCTAAGTTATTACCATCACGACCTTCGTTTAAAAGTAAGTGATGAAGTTTAGTATTTATTAATGTTTTGTTATTGATTATGCAATGGATTTTTTATTAAATTAATTTTTCTAGGTTCAATGTTGAAGTCTAATCGAGCTGAATCGAAAGACACTGATACAAATGGACATTTGACGTCTTTAAGATCTTCATACAGTTCGACAAATTCACAGTTCGTAATTAAATTATTTATTTAAAATGAAAAATAAAAATTGTATTTGATATTAAAAACTAATTATCTTATAATAATTTAGATATGTTTCTTCGACAAATGATCGACCAAGAGAATTTGTTACGAAAACTTTCAAATCACCAGTGACAAGCAAAGAAGATGGAAGAAACAACCAAAACATAATTTCTATGGTGTTAGTCATAGTATTGGGACTTTTCTTTGGAATATTGGCGATATTTTACATGGGTCTCAGTGGAAAAGCCGACGTTATACCATCACTTCCAATGGGTAGGTATTATGATTGATAATATATATTCGATAATGATTCTGTATGAAAATTATGGAAACAAATTGAGATTATATGATGATAATTTGCTTTTCATCAATAATTAAAATATTAATAACTTTGAAATCACCGTGAAAATAAGTAATTTAAAATATTTTTTTATCTTCAATATTTGCGCATGGGAAAATGCATTTTGAATTTATCTATAATGCTAACAATGAATTTAAATATAATCGTTTATTATTCAATTAACTCTTATTATTTTTTGTCTATCATTTCATTTGATGATATTCTTGATATATAAATTTTTTATATTATTACAAAAATTTCTGAAGATGTTTAAAGTGAAAGGTATCATCATCAGTTATCTTATTTCTTTCACGTTTAAATATTGTATCATATTTATGTATGATTATTTAAGCACAGAGTAACTTAAATTGCAAGGAATTTATTCGCGTTTTTTATTTTATTAAAATCTTTGCAATAAATTGAACGTCTTTTAATTTTAATCAGCATTCGGTTATTAAATGTTAGAATAATAGAAGAAAAAATAAAGAAATATGTATTTGTAATCATATGAAATTAATAAACGTGTTCTAACGATTTTATTCGCTTTAATATTTTCTTACCTTTTTCCCATTTATTAAAATTTCCAACAAGTTTCGCGTTGTCTCATTGCAATAATATTTATTTTTATATTGTTTATAATGACAGGAATTGTATTTTCATTTTTCTAGACACTGATGTTCCACTTTGTTCGCAAACTGATCATGATAAACCTGGAGTTAACTGTTTATTACAAGAAAATGTGGAAACTGTTATGCAATTGTTAAAAAAACTTCGGCCAATATTATTAGAAAAAGCTGTTCACGCAGCTTGTGATGATAAAAACGAAGTTGCATATCTCAGTGACTTGGAAGTTATTAATATGCTCAAAAACAATCGAGTGGTATTTTTTTATTTCATTATTATACATAAAATAAAAAAGATATTGTAAAAATTTTATAATTATGATTTGTTTTATTACAGAGAGAATTTGAGGTTACAAGTGATCTTCATAATGCACAACTTCTTATGTTTAAAAATCCAAATTGGGGAATTTCTTTGATTGAATTGGACGAGAGCAACGATTTCCAAATTAATATTCTTGATTCAATGGTGGGTTAAAAAAATAAATTTAATTGAATAAAATTTACGATTTATTTTCAATGAAATTATTTTATATAATTAATCAATTTTTATTATTACTTTTTTGTTATTTAGGAAAAAGTATTTCAGAATCGTTTAGAGGGTAAAGTTAAAATGATCATGTTAAATCCTGAACTGCCGATAAAATGTTTGATCAAGCAGAAGGTGTTTACTGTGATTTCTACGGTGTTGGTCGTGGCGATTGGTAAATTTTTAACAGATTCATTACTCAGTGATGCCATTTGATACTTTCTACTATGGTACAATATTTTCCTTGACATCCTTTTGAATCCGTACCCTGTATCCTATTACCAGTAAAATAACTTCAAAATTACACCATGAGTTTTCCTAATTATTTTGTATGTTTATATACATTAGGGTGCTTTGTTTGAGGGGACTATTTTTTTGTTTGCGGTGTTGACGAAATATTACTTTAAATATTCAAAAAACAAAATTCCTATCAAAGATGAGCTCTTAATTTTAATATTAAGTATTTCCTAAATTAATTTGAAATTTATCCATTTAATTAATACGTGAATTTCAACTTTTTTTTTTTCATTTATGCATAGCTTTGTGGAATTTTATGCTATTTAATTGGTTTTCAACAGAAATTTTACAGGAATATATAATCTTTAGAAGTGTCTATTACTAAATTATGTTCTGTGAGCTGTCTTACGAGTAAAAAATGTTGAAGCTGATTTTTGCTCAAATTTCATGGTTTTTTCGATTTTTCTCGAAAATTATCAATTCTACAGTTTTTGTTGAGAAGAATATTTTGTAGAAAATTTAATTTCCTACAAAAAAGGTCTCATTAACTTTTGCCGCAAAGTTGATAGTTTTCGAGAAAAATCATATTTAACATATGGAAATTTGAATTTTTCATATCTTGAATTAGTCTTTTATGATTCGCATGATATTATTTTAATTGAATTTTCCTCAAAAACTATCAACTCTACGGTTTTTTGTTAAGAAAGCTATTCTGTAGAAAATTTAATTTCCTACAAAAAAGGTCTCATTAGCTTTTTCTGTAAAGATGATAGTTTTCAAGAAAAATCGAAAAAACTATGAAATTCGAGCATAAATCGACTTTAACATTTTTCATTGGTGGGACAGTTCACAGAAATTAATTTAGTGACAGGCACTTTCAAATATTACATTATTTCTGTACAATTTCTAGTGAAAACTAATTAATTGGAAAAATTTCAAATTAATTTGTCGAGTACTTAATATTAAAATTAAGAGTTCATCTTTGGTATGAATTTTTTTTTTAGAATGTTTAGAGTAATTTTTCGTCAATACCACGAAAAAAAAAAAAAGAAAAAAAGTCCCCTCAAACGAACCACCCTAATATACATATTATAATAATTCCCACAGATAAATCATATTAATAAAATTTTCAGGATTTATAACAATATTTGGAGGCCACAAACTTATACACTGGTACCTTGAATACAAGAAATCAACCGAAAAAGAAGTATTTCAACTAGTCAGTGATATTCTGAATATGGTGGAGTTACATCATCAAAATGCCGCAACAACAAGTCCCGGTGGTACACAAGAAAGTTATGTAGCAATTAATCACGTTCGTGACAATTTAATACCTCCAAAAGATCGTAAAAAAATGTCAGCACTTTGGGAAAAGGCGGTAAAATTTTTGGATGAAAATGAATCAAGAATACGACGCGAAGTTCAACAAGTTTCAGGTGAAGAATTTCGCGTTTGGCGTTGGTTACCAAACGTCAATACATCTATTACATCACCAGCTAGTTTAACTAAAAAAACAAAAGTATGGCAAGGACAAGCTTTTGAAACAATAGAAGGCTCAGTCAATAGTTTAACATGTTCACCCACGCCATGTTTAAAAATTCGCCACATGTTTGATCCTGATGTGTAAATATTTTTCCATTTATAAATGCTCAAATAAAATATTATATATTTAAATTAACGAGTAAATAATAAATATATATTTTTTTTTCTTCATTTCAGAGAGTTCGAAGATGATTGGGAAATTAAAGTGCAAGATGCAATTCTTGAAAAATGTGGAGAAATTGTAAAAGTATTGCATATTCGTGTTGATCGTGGAAGTCGTGAAGGATGTGTTTACATGAAATGTATGTCACAAGAAGATGCTGGTAAAGCTTATAGAGCATTGCATGGCTGTTGGTTCGATGGTAAAATTAATTAATTAATTAATTTATTTATTTATTTATTCATTTAAATCTTTTGTTTTAGATTTTTTTTTTATATTTATTTTATATATTTTATTTTAGGTAATCTTGTGACTGTAAAGTATCTGCGATTGGAACGATATCACGAACGTTTTCCCGATGCTGTCCGCTGCACTAATCCTTTAAAACCAAGTAATAATCAACGGCTCTCTATGCAGGGACATTACTGGCAAAGTCCATTAGAAGCCAATTAACCTTAAAATTTGATTGATTCACCTATTTCATTAATTAACAAACGGAAAACCGTAAAGTGATATCAAAATTTTTTTTTGCTTTTGGTTCATTAACGTCTCAGATAAAGTAAATTGTTAATAAACAGAATAAAATCTTCATCTTTTGAGCAACCCGATCAACTAAAACAAAAAATATTAATAAAAGTCCTCATATTTTTAAATAATTTAAAAGTTTTCCGGATTCATTTAACGCATCATAAAAATCGGGAGGATAAAGAATGAGGATAAAACATTCTGTTTAATTAAATATGATCTTTTCAACAAAATTATTGACATAAATTAAATAGTTTTCTTTAATACAATAATTAATTCAAATGTTTTTATCAACTGTACAGTTTAAGTCAACTTGTCATTAGATTCTTAAACTGCTAGAAATTATTATTCATTCATTACTGAATCAAAATTTTAATCATTATTTTATATTTGGCATCAACTTGTTCAGAAAAAAAAAAACAATTTTGTCGGAGCAAGTTTCATCTTTAATTGAAATTTTATTATTTACTGATGACTATATAATTAAGAGTTTATTTTTCCATCAATTATAGACGATCAATTGCTTATAAAATATGTATCAAAGATTTAGTATTTATTTCAATTGAATAAATCATTTACCGCTGGAGTACTATTGGCCTTGCTCATCATGAAAATTAATTAAATGTTGAGAGAAAAAAAAAATGGCAATGAGACCAAAATAAAGAAATAAGTCATCTCTTTATATAAAATTCAATTGTACCTGTAATTTGGATCAATACCAACTTTTTTAGCAGTTAAACAATTTACAAAACTGCATTGACATCTTTAAGTCTATTCATATATTTACGCCTTAGGTACATTGTATTTTTTAATTTTGTATTTCGCGTGTTGTGCATATTGAAAATATCGAAAAAAAAAAAAAGAAAAATGTTGCATTATCGTAAAAAATGGAAAGAATAACAACATTTAAATTCATAGATAATTGTTTTAATAAAATTATTAAAATAAATATAAAATACTTTTGAATAATTATACCCGATAAAATTGATTAAAGTTACCATGGATATTCAACATAATCACACAAATAAGGTGAGAGAAAGTTATTCATAGCACAAAGCTATAATATGTGTTTCAATGCTTTAAAGCTCAACAAACGTCATATTGTTAAAATTAACCAATAAAAATGTTTCGTTCAGTTTTTAGAATTGTCATATTGATCGATTTATTCATAAATATGAAAATTGTGTAAAGCGAATAGTCATGTTAAATAGTTGTGTATTTTGCAATCGTATTTCTGTCGTGTTTTTTATATTTTTCAAATCACCGTATTCCAAAATACTGTTGTATTATTTATATTATAAAAAACTAACAGAATCGGTTTACTATTTATTGATATTTACAATATTTTATGCAGATTATTAGACTTTAGGTGTATAACAAAGTTGATTTATTTTTTCTTCTAGTATAAATTCAAGATTTTATTTTATTTTTAAAAAATGTCTGCGGCAATTGCCGTAGGGCCGTTGGTTACTGAAAATCGCAATGTTAATCAGGTATTAAATTATTTTTTTCTATTTATATTAGAGATGTTGAACCATATTTATAATTATTTATCACTTTGATTTAGACTTGATATAATTTCATTTTAATTAAATTTTATATCAATTTAATTCGAGTTCAATTGTAATTTCATTCAAATAATTAATCAAAAATGAATAGCAACAATTAATTAAAAGTCTAATTATCTTGTTTAAACAATTGAAATACATTAAATGATATCAAAGTGTCGAAAGTATATTATTAATTCAAGTTCTGTATAAATATAAGAATATTTATTAACACATTTTTTTCTCTAATTTCAGATAAAATCCCTCAATGCTAACAGATATGCAACAAAGAAAACTATTGCTCAAGGAATGCTAGACATAGCACTCCTCACAGCTAATGCATCACAATTAAAATATATTCTCCAGGTAATCATAAAGCATAAATATTTAATAACCTAAAAAAATTTATATTAATATTAATCTTCTATATAAATATTTTATTAAAGGTTGGAAGAGCTCATGAATTTTATACTTTAATGCTCGTTCTCATCAGTTTATCAATTGGACTCCAGGTAAAATGTTTTCTATCATCATAAATAAAAGCTTATGAAATATTATCTAAGAATGCATCACATATTTTTGTATTTATTATTGGTCCAACTGTTTCGCAATCGCAAAAAATTTTAAGTCAACTACTCTAACCTCAAATTTTGATAACACAAAAATCATATGTATAATATATAATAAATATAATGCACAGATCCTGTCTGGATTATTGTCATTGTCACTCAATCTAATGATGGACAGAAAAATGGAAGAAACAAGAAATGAATATGCCATGGAGTGGATTGGTCGTGTCAGGCTTTCTCTAAGCTTCATAGTCTTCTTGGATAATATACTGATAGCTGCATTTGATCCTATGGGTCTTGCTTTATTGCTTCAATATGATGCAGCATTAGTAGAAAATGATTCAATCGCGATGATGTAGAATTGATTGATTATTAATTATTATATCAAGTGCACTTGCCATGCAATTGGATCAATTATTTGCACTACATTGAAAATATTTTATGAGTGTAAATAATGACTTTAAATAATTCAATTGATGATTTAATGATTATAATTGAAGTAATTAAATTGCTCAGGCCGTCGTGGGTATTCTCTTCATTATTATTGGTGGCTTGGATATCAGTAAACCACGAGATCATTGGGCTGCAAATATCTTGAATGATATTATATTAATTGCTGTATTTGTTATAACTCTTGTAAATGTTGCTGTTTCTGGATTTGGAATGGAATTTAGCAACAAACCACCAGAATTATTGACATTTAAGCGACGTATGAATGAATTAGATTCATTATTAGAATAAGTTTGATATTTATATCTCATTGTAAGTTTCCATTTGTTCATTTTTTTTTAATGTCTATTTATTTATGCAGTGATTTTTAATTAGTTATTTTATTTTTCTGTTTTGTTATTCAGATTTTTGCGCCTTTTCCACGTTCACACCAACGCTTCATTTGGATATTAATTGATGAAAGTATTAGAAACGCGACAATTATGAAAAAATCACATGAGCAGATAATTTGTGCAATTGGTTTTAATATTATTTACGCTATATAAAAGCATTGTATTGGCATATTATTTTAATAATCTGTATTTTAACGTTCTTATAGATTCAAATTTAACTACACAGTTGAAAATTTTGGTGTAAAAGTTCACTAAATATTTATTTTATAATTTTTAGGTTATCAAAATTTGAGGTTAAATAAGTTGACTTAAATATTTATATGTTATAATTTGATTTTATAATTTCTAGGTTATCAAAATTTGAGGTTAAAGTAGTTAACTTCAATTTTTAATGTACTTTTACACAAAATTTTTAACTGTGTGAGTAGAACTTTTATGGAAAAATTTATTTAGAACTGCAAGCCTGATATAGATTTAAATAAAACAATGAAAAACCAACGTTATTTAAATTTCTACTGTAGTTTCATTTTAATTCATTATCAATCAGATAAAATATCTTGATATCAATTTATTTATGCTTTAATTCATACATTCATCATTCGTGTTTGTTCATTTTTAATAAACAAAACAAATAATTTTTGTAGCCCAAATGAAATATGTTTATTTATTAAATTTATTCATCAATAAAAAAAACAAATGAATTTTTTTTGTTTGTTTGATTAATTGCTAATTAACATTCCTTCATAAAATATTGTAGTCAAATTAGCAAATATAAACTAATTTATTCATTCTTTTCTTTTAAAAATTCGTTACAGTAAATCGATTATAATTGATACATAATATAATATTTTAATATATATTCGAAATAGTTTCTTATAATCTAAATAACTATCAATAAAAATTTTTTCAGCAAAATTCAACGATCTGAAGTTAACAAGCCATGTGAGTGGGCATGGATTACTCCATGTAAATAGTAGTTTGTTGTTACAATCACATTAATTGACAATCGTCTTTGATTAAATTTGTTTTTTTTTTTTACTCAAGGCAAAGTTTTATATATTTTGTTTTTTCGTTAGCTGATTTATTGCTCAATATTTTATCACGCAATCACTTAACCGAATAGTGAGACCCAATATTCGATGGTGGTCCTCGATGATGGTGATGATGATGTTTATGACCAGGACCAGAATATCTGCTGCCAGGTCGTGAATGAACAATGGCATAATGATCACTGTTTGTTGACATTGATCGTGTAGAATTCATAGTTGAACCACCTGATGGGTATCCAGGTTTACCATTCAAGGAATACCTGAAATAAAAATACAAACTAAGTAAGAAAATGTGGAAAAGTTTCATTGAATTTAAGAATTATTTGCAGTTTAAATCAAGTAATTATCAATAAAATTTGTTCATTTTGTATATATTTGTTTTGATGTACTAGTTTATGGTTTTTTTGATTTTTTTCGAAAACTATCAACTTTATAGCAAAAGTATATAAGACCTTTCTTGTAGGGAATTAAATTTTCTACAGAATAGTATTCTTAACTAAAAACCGTACAGTTGATAGTTTTTGAGAAAAATCGTATTAAAATGACATCATGCAATTCATAGAGAACCAATTCAAGGTATAGTTAAATTTCCATGTGTTTAATTGGATTTTTCTCGAAAACTATCAACTTTGCGGCAAAAGTTATTGAGACCTTTCTTGTAGGGAATTAAATTTTCTACAGAATAGTATTCTTAACTAAAAACCGTACAGTTGATAGTTTTTGAGAAAAATCGTATTAAAATGACATCATGCAATTCATAAAGAACCAATTCAAGGTATAGTTAAATTTCCATGTGTTTAATTGGATTTTTCTCGAAAACTATCAACTTTGCGGCAAAAGTTATGGAGATCTTTTTTGTAGGGAATTAAATTTTCTACAGAATAGTATTTCTAACTAAAATCCGTAGAGTTGATAGTTTTTGAGAAAAATCGTATTAAAATGATATCATTCAATTCATAGAGAACCAATTTAAGGTATAGTTAAATTTCCATGTTTAATTGGATTTTTCTCGAAAACTATTAATTCTACGATTTTTCTTAAGAAGACTATTTTATAGTAAATTTAATTTCCTACAAAAAAGGTCTCATTAACTTTTGCTGTAAAGTTGATAGTTTTCCAGAAAAATAAAAAAATCCATGAAATTCGAGCAAAAATCGGCTTTAACATTATTTACCGGTGTGACAGTTCACAGAACATAATTTAGTGATAGGCACTATTAAAGATTATATATTTCTGTACAACTTCTGCTAAAAACCAACTAAATAGCATGAAATTTCGTGAAGATGTGCATAAATGAAAAACAAAAAATTGATATTTACGTGTTGATTAAATGAAAAAATTTCAAATTGATTGTGAAAGTATTTAATATTAAAATTAAGAGCTCATCTTCGGTGGTTATTTTTTTTTTCAATGTTTAAAACAAAGCACCCTAATACGCATCTATCATAAAAAATAAGCAAACTCACCTGGAACCATATTGAGAACCTGGCCAACTTCTATATGGATCATAATCTTCGATAATTGACGGCTCTTTTTCAATTATTTCTGTTCTTGCACAACTACAGGTCATCGCTGAGCATAAAAATATATTGATAATAAGCATAATAAGAAACAGAACGCCAAATGCTATCGCTAACCACAAAAGCCATTGCGGATGGACAGCACCATCTTCATACAAAGTTTGAATAACTGAAAAATAAAGAAAAATAACATTAAAAAATTATTACAAACTGTTTCAACTCTATTATTACCAAGGCTTTAATAATGACTAATATATTTTCTTCATTAATTTTATTTACTCTATTATTCTCGCGATTATTGAGAGTAATGAGCCCAACGAAAAATAGCTGTTTTTCCTCACTCAGTAAATAAAAGAGAAAAGTAAAACGCACTAGTGCGAAACCGATTGTTTTACGCACGTTCCACTACTTGAAAGTCTACTCGAATATAATTCTGATTTGGAAGTTCTTCAATTAAATTCTTTTACAATTTTATTTATAAATAATTTCTCTAACCAGGCGTTTCTCCAGGATTCAAAACAAATACACTAGTGCCAGCTAAAATGACTCCTTCTTCTCCCATAACACTTTGTCCAACGGATGTTGAATCAGAATGAGTTTTAGTTCCAAATTCAGCATCACCTTCACAAATTGGTAAACTACAGCTTCCTATTTTTACAATAAATTCTGAATTAATAAATGAACAGATAAATAAATTGTAAATATTTGTTTAACCTTTATCAAACTAACCTTTACAGATTGCAATGTCACATTGGAAATGTACCTGAGGACTTTCGGAAAAGCGAAACATTGAATATAACTGTGCATCAGCAATTCCTGTTTCTTTATCGTAAATAAATTTTGTAATGACTCGGGTTTTTACTGGACATCCTCGATCATCAATAAGTTGGACAGTGCTATTACGTTTGTTGAATGCGAAACATGATTTAACTCTTATTCCATACATTCCTGTAAAGAAAAACAATCCAATAAAGCAAATGAAAAAGAAAATGAAATGATATATGAATATTTTTATAGTAATTTGAGGTTATGAATTAAAAGTTCTAACCATCTGGTCGCGATATTTCTGCACGCAATGTATAATTATGACCGTAAGTTGCTTCTTGCACACGACGCATTCCATCTAGGAGACGCAGCGACACAAAAGATGTTTCATTTCTATATAAATATAATAATAAGATATTAAAACGATTTCTAAAATACCAACATTTTTATTTCACAAGTTTATTATATGAATCACCAACTTTGCATTTCTGAATCCAGCTTTGCCACATGTTATGACGTAAAATTTGTCATCTGCTAATTCCAGAGTTTTGTGTATTCTCACGGCTATGGGGAGTGATCTTTCCTCGGTGCTCTTTAAAAAATAAATTTAATTATTAATATTTTATATTAATATATCAATTATCAATTGTATTATTTACAACAAATGTATTTACAATAAATATATTAATATAATCAATAAAGGAATAAAATATTTTTGATACATGTACAAAATATATTAAAACATTTTATTTAAAAAGAATTATTTTAGGACCATTATTTAAAGAATTATAAGTAAATAACAAAAATTTTAGTTGAATAAACTCTCGCTACTATTTTTCATTACATTATTAGCTAAAATGATTTTGAAAATCTGTCGAATTTCACAATGAATTTTAATCAGACTTTGATATGATTTCTCATAACTTGATGGAACAAATTAATATATTTCACAGTAATTTTAGAAGTTTAAATCTACTTGAATCTACTGAATATAAATAAATATTATTACATATATTAGGGTGTGCCTTTTTTAGGCATTTTTTTTCAACAAATAGACAGGCTGAAAATTTACTGAACGATGGAAGAAGAAGCCTGTTTGAAGTGGAGCTATTAATTTTAATATTTAAAGGTGCATGTTTGTAATTTTCAATTTTCCATTTAAATAATATGAGAAAGAAATTTTTTTTTCTGTGGATTTTTGTAGCTCGGCATTTACACATCATAGAGATGAGCTCATAGCTTATTCTTGTAGGGAATTGAACGCTCTACAAAAAAGGTCTCTTACACTTTTTTCATAGAGACAGCCATTCTAAAGATATTCAAACTCAAAGTTCCAAATGTATGAAATTTTGACTTTTTTGTTATTAAATCGATACTAATCATTTTATTATTGTAATAAAAAAACATTTCAATAATTGTAGTTACATTGCTTGATTTTGTTTAGACAGCATAATTTCTATTGCTTTGAAATAATAATTAAATTCATTTAACATAAGTTATAAATAATTTTTTTTACAGTAAATAAAATAAAGAAAAAAAAATATCTGACACGTGAGTATTTTTTTTTCAGCTTTACGAAAATATTAGCACACTAAAATCAGTTTTCCGATTAAAAATAATTTTTAAGACAATAATAAAGTGATTAGTATCGACTTAATAACAAAAAAGTCAAAATTTCATAAATTTGGAACTTTGAGTTTGAATATCTTTGAAATGGCTGTCTCTATGAAAAAAGTCTAAGAGACCTTTTTTGTAGAGCGTTCAATTCCCTACAAAAATATGCTATGAGCTTATTTCTATAATGTGCAAATGCCGAGCTACAAAAATCCAAAGAAAAAAAATTTTTTTCCCCATGTTATTCAAATGAAAAAACGAAAATTACAAAGATCAATCTCTAAATATTATAATTAAGAGCTCCGCTTTAAACAGGCTTATTTTTTCACCATCCAGTAAGTTTTCATTCTGTTTTTCTATTGAAAAAAAAAAGTTGCCTAAAAATACTTCAGCAAATTTAATTAACTATTTTTCTTTCCCTGTACAGGTTTTGTATGAACAAATACGTATATATCTAAACATATTCATATATAAATATGATATTTGTTCAATAGAGAATTGAAAATAAAGAATTGCGATCAATTAATAAACTAACAATAACTAACATCGTTGACGAGGACACCACAGTAATCTGGTGAACCTTGCGGCGCCAGAAGATTAATACCAAGTGTCATTTGCTTGGATCCATTGCCAGCTACCATACATTGTGGTGTTCTATAATCTCTGGCGTGAACTGCTCCAACAAAACTGTCATTGATATTCACCCGGATTGTCATGTAACCAGCTTTACACGTTGCCGTTACCATCGGCTGAAACTCAGTATTCAACAGTTGTCCACTGACCTGAAATAAATTGAAGCAAATTATTTTACAAAATATATTACATTCTAGAGAATACAAAATAGATTTACAAAGCTGATATAATTTCAAAATATCCAATTAATCATTGACAATTTTAAATGAATGAACGAATTCATTCATATATTTTAGGTTAAGTTATGAAAATTAATAATAAGAAGGTAAAGTTTCAGTTATATATCAAATAGA
>JAQQBS010000001.1:16338270-16352747 GCA_030347275.1 Microctonus aethiopoides | reverse complement strand
AAACAGCCATAACTTTTGAAATAATAATTTTTTTTTTTCAAATTTTCGTAAAGTCAAGTCGAAATATTATGTAATGATACCATATCATTACTTTTATAAAATAAAATGATTTACTGGCAAGAAAAAATTATTGAAAATTCTCATTTTTTCATGTCTCCGACTACCTCTAACCCCTTAATAAATTCAAAGCAGATTTAAATAATAATTAAAGAAACAATGATTAAAATTTTGGCACATCAAATAATTTTTAAAAAGCTTGATAGAAAAATATTTCCTAATTACTATACTTTGGATTGGCACTATTGATTGAGTTTATTATCAACCTGATTGACCCAGACAATATAACGATACAATTGAAGTTGACTCTCTGGGATTTTTTTTTATTATAAAAACACGAGGTCTGAAGAGGTCAGTAATTGTCTGATGAGGGTCGAGTGCTTGCGACACAACGTGCCAAAACAGCTCTGAGAATCAGCTCATGCGCCTTGTCAAGAACGACAAGTGATTGATAAACACTCAAGTGATACTCTAACATATTTCCTTCAATCAAAACATAATTACAATATTCAATATATAAAACAGTGCTCTCATCAAGACTCTCTCATCTTCATCAGAAGTGCATCCTCAAGATTCTCCGTAATTTCTGAAGATTTGGATTACCCCAAGGTGCCTTTCATCGTCAAGATTCATTCAATAGCACTGAGTCGAAATTTATAATGAGATCAAACCGCCATCTTAATGATAAGTGCAGGCTTATATTCAAGTAAATATGGCTCTCGATATGATTTTGAATCAGTTTAGATAAACATATAGATGTTTAAAGGAAAAATCAGCAACAAACAACGTATGCAAAGCAGCCTAAGCTTTCAATGACATCCAGCGGTAGTTGAATGTCTGTTCAAACAAATGAAAATAATTCTGTTAAGTGTTTTTTATCAATAAATCTTTGGATATAACTTTTGAGATGTTGAATAAATATTTACTAATTCTTTGAAATGATAAATTCCATCTTCCTAAATCATTGTTTACCACTTTCGAGTTACTTTATCCTTCATGCACCTGTTGAGAGTTTATTTAGCTAGATGAATATAACGGCCAGCAGACATTTTCTTGAACATTCGACTGTGATTGGTTGATGCAATTCTTATTCATATTCATGCGGCAAATTTGATCACGTGATCTTGAGTAGCCCTTTAAATCTTATAACTTGGATATTTATTATTTTAAACTGATATTATAAAAAAAAAATTGCTCAGATACACCTTTTGATACAATAAACAATCAAATTCTATTTATTTCTCTCATGAGAAAGGCTATAAATAATCTGGTTTCTTCGTTTCAAGCACAACATTTGAGGTTATGTTTGCAGTTCATTAAACTGAATTAATTTGATACTTTTGTAACATTATTTTCATACAGAAAGGAAACAAGGTAAATTATTACTATAAATAATCAAATAATTATAGACATTTTTTTTTAAAATATCCTTCAGAATCTATTGTGAACTGCTAATTTCATTGACATTAAATTTAAAGCTACATCATTACATTCAGTATCAGCTGAAATACAACTTAATAATTCTGAGCCAAACTCAGCGCCGTTAATTTTATTATTTTTGAAGGATTTTTTATCTCAACATTACATCAGCTTTTAAAACTTTCGATGCGGCAATTTTGGATTATTATTTAAAATAAAATCAGTTCTTCAACAGGGCATTACATCAATACATACATTGTAATATGTAAAGCAACCCCCTTCTTATCCAATAATTGCTGATCTACCGGTGCTTTTACATAGCTTTGATAAACGTCGTAATTATACAAATAAATAAAGCAGGATTCCTGAAATATTAAATAATCCAAAGCAGCAAACACAATTGAATTATTAAACTACGATTGAAACAAATACTGTGTGTTAATTATTTTACCAAACAGATTATCATAAAAATTTACATTAATTTTATATGTTTCAGATAAAATTGATAATTGAAGAAAATTATTTAAAGTTGTAACAAAAACAACTTCATATAGTAATAAGGAATGGCACCAAGTAAATATCAGTTATGATCTTAGCAATTAACAGCAATATTATGTGGTGATTCTGATAACAAATAAATTGGAACCATCATATTATGCCAAAATACAATAATAGCAAAAAAGAGAGGTTATAATTTGCACCATTGTTAAGAGATCCTCAATCAATATACATATCATACAACTATATATATAATAACACGAAGCATACTTCTGTTTTATTTATTTTGTGTGGATAAATTGTTATCCATTTTCATCATATGAAGCAATCTATTGCTGTTCAAATATACATTTCAAAATGATCTCATGTAAAGTGATCCCAATTGTTTTACATCATATTAGAATATAACCTTGAAACTATACCACTGACATCATCAATTAACAATATCATTCACCAAATTTTCAATATTGCACAGGATTTGTATTATGTATTGTAAAATGATAAATATAACCTAAAAAATATTTATGATATTGAAAAATTCAACATAATTTTTCATTAATTTCATTACTGTAAGTGCATTTAACAGTCGACTTCATTGAATTAATTTATTTCAGATATGGTGTTTACTAATTTTGAGAGGATATGCTCGATTATAGTCACGAATTTTTTATTCGATTGAAAGCGATTCATCAAAGCTGCTCACTAAATCATCATTCATATATAAGTGAAACTATGTATAAATACCAGCAATTATTTGAACTATCTTTGATGGTATATTGCAATATTTTATACGAAGAAAACGAAGTTTGTAATTGTTGTAAAACTAATCTACGAATCACAGTAATATTTATACATTCACTTAAATTTTCATGATTTTTGTTTACATTAAATCAAATTATTCATTAGTAATATATGTAATCATGATAAATATGTGAAGAATACGTATTATCGAAGTAACTCTCAGGGACGGCACTGAATACTGTAGACTTGAGCTTTATAGATGCGTTAGACATTAATAATTAATTAATTAATCAATGATAAGTAGAGAAAAAATAAATGTATTCGCATCACTAATTATCTAGTACAACAGCTTTCAATAGCCGCATGAGAGTTTTAAACAGTCGTGATATTTTTGTATGCAGGTACACCCAGTGCTCAAAAAATATATAAATTGTTTTGTTTGTTATACCACAAAAATATATATCCGGAATGAATTTTGTTCTATTATTAATTGAATCAAATTAATTGATTGATAATATTTTTCATAATTTTCTTTTGTTCTTTCTTAAAAATTAAAAATATTATAATCAAATTTAAATTTGTGCTAGTGCGTTTTATGTTAATCATTAAAATGACATATTTCAGAATAATTTTCCGAATAAATTTAATTCTTATTATATAATTATTTCTAATTTTTATTTGAACTACTTTTCTACTTATTCAAATTCAAATTTATGCATGAAAATACACAACGATTACAGATACGTGATCGGTTTACATTGGAAATTCTTTTTTTCTTGTGCGTTAACACGAATTTGGATCATTGTGACACAGCAAAAATTTATATTGGAAGATCTATTCAACCGTCTAATATAATTGTGTAATTTCCACGGTTTTTTGTGCATTAATAATAATTTAATTAAACTTTAATGATCAAACATAATTAACTAATTCTATAATGTTATGATTTCTAACCTTAAAATCATCTAATTTCACAAAACAATTAGTTGAACAACTAGTTGAAAAAAACATTCTCTAATCATGTTAACAAATGTTAAATATTTTTCTGATGAAGTTGAAGTAATTATGAATTGAATTATATGATGAAGTTGATAATTGCCAATTGATTAAACTCATTGTTTTCATGACACAATCGCCGAAGGAAATTGCAGAATAATTCTTTTGATTTTCCCTCACTTGATAATACTAAAATTTATTCTTGTTCATTTTAGAATATTTCGAGTTTATTTACTTTTCTGTTTAATTTATCATTTAAATATGAAAAAGAATTTAAATTGTACGCATTAGATAGAAAGATAAGTTAGCATAAATAAATTAAATGTTTTGCTGAAATAAATTGCAAATACAGAACACCAGTCCCTGGAGTTAACCTCAAAATGAAGTAGAACAAGTGCAACCTAAATCATATGATCCTTCTGCACATGGAATATCGGTATGATATACATAATTATAACATTTACAACAAATACGAAAATTAAAATACTTCAAAGATAGAACTATACTTTTCTAAAAGTGCTCTAATTAATTCCCACAAATACTAAATAACATTCGTGTGAAAATCTTTCATATATTTGGTAGATCTTACTTTGAAACGAAATAAAAATATTTGTTTAAAATTTCTGTCGTTTCCAGCGGCTTTTGCCCAAACTTGCACCAAAATCACTCACACGTGATTTATTACATTCGAAGAGTTAAAAGTTAATAATTAATCATTTAAAATGAATATTCTTCAAGTAAGATCTGCTTTTTCTTCTCTCATTATTCAGAGTCGAAATAAAAATCCTGGTTTGAAGCTCCATAGTCTTATTTCTCTGATAAATAGCAGCCTCCTCCGAAAACAAAAAATACAAATGTAATGATAAATTATTTCATAAAATAATATAAAAAATACAGATTAATTATAAATTAATATACCTGATATAAATTCCTACTAATATTAATAACAACATTCAATTTCTTAACTTTGATTGTAAATCTTCCCTATCGTTGGCTTCATATTCTAAACTACTAATCAATATATAAATTGTAAGCTTGATGAACCTAACATGATAACTCAAGTGGGAAATTTAAAGTAGATGATCGAAAATAAATTGTAAAACTCTGATTTAAATCTCAATTCATCATAAGAAGATTCGTGACGAGTTTGAACTTGATTATAATACATTAAAATTCTGCTTTAGAACTTTATAATATATAAATATGAATTGTGAACTCGAACCAGAATTTATGTTTCGATTCTAGTGCATACCATTCAAATTGACCAATCCAGTATAAAGATTTGTCACTTATAAACAACTAATTTGCACACAATATTTCTTATATCAATATTAAGATTTAGCTATAATATATTTTGGGTGTAATTACAATTTCAAACTTCGTTCTCTCTGGCTATCGATGAATATCATTTAAAATATTATGTGATCAGTAATATAGTACAACAAACAATTGTGTATGTAAGGGAACAATTTTGTATGATATAAATTTCCTCTGATTCTAACTCACATTTCGTTCAAGTTAATAATATCACCTGACGTATCATTTTTCATTTTAATATAACACTGCAAATAAAAGTTCATACTCTTTGAAATTATCCATTCTATCATATCATAATTCCTTAAAATTTTTTCTGATTATTAAAGTGCTCATAACTTCTGACCATATATATTCTTGAGTGAAATTCAGAATGATTTTGCAACATTCGAAAATTACAATTATGTTAGAAGATTTATTTATTCTCAATGACGGTTATCGGTGGTACTTTTTCTGGTATTTTGTACTTTTAAGTAGCTATGCAACCGGCTTAATCATCAAACACTCAGATAAACCCAACCGCATTTCAATATCTTAACGTCATTCTTACTAACGGCAGCATCATCATTATATCACATTGCTTTGCAGATCTTTATATTTTCGTAAAACATCCACTAAGGCTTGTGTGAATGAAGTGAACAAACACGGCATCCAAAACCGTATAAAATGATGATAAATATGTACCCCATGTACACACAGGTTGTACCACAGCATTAGCTGCTGATTTTTATTCTTTTACTCCGGTTTGAGACGATGCCACGTTACAATTGTCTGCCTTGGTTTTGTTATCATATCCTGCCAATGTTTCGTTTCACTTGCACCGCTTCCATTTTTACCTGGAAACAGTTTGAAATTGTTCAATGTCATTATTGTAATGATTAAATGAATAATATATTCCGAGAAATAATTAAATAGTATTATTTAGAAACATTTTAAATAAAGATTCAAAGTGATTTTTGATTTCTCATTTAAATAACATGGAAAATTTTCTTTTTTATCGTTAAAATTTTGTAGCTTATGAACCAATGGACGGATTCAAATGATCAATACATATTTTTATAGGAAATTGAACGCTCTACAAAAAAGGTATCTTACAATTTTTTCATAACTTTTACTGTGTAGAAGATATCAGAGGTTAAAGTTTGAAGAATTGAACAAATATTTTTTGTTACTTTTAAATTTTATAACTCGTAGATAAATAAATATTATATAGTGCGCAATATGTATTTTTGTAGGAAATTAAACGCTCTACAAAAAAGATCTCTTGTGGTTAATCGATTACTCTAACCATTTAGAAGATATTTGCATTCGAATCCCTGATTACTGATTTTAATAGGTTTTTAATAAATATTTTAAATTTATCCATTCAAGTCATGAATGCGAATATCTTCTAAATGGTAAGAGTAATCGATTAATCACAAGAGACCTTTTTTGTAAAGCGTTTAATTTCCTATAAAAATATGTATTGATCATTTGAATCCGCCCATTGGTTTGTAAGCTACAAAATTCTAACGATAAAAAAGAAAATTTTTCATGTTATTTAAATGGGAAATCAAAAATCACGATGTAATAATAATGTAATTGTGAGAGTAATTTTTTATTTGTTTTATGCATTTCAGTTTGAAGATCATACCAGCAAGTTGGATACGACCAATAAGCTCATTTCGACCAATGTTGTCAAAGTCCATCACCATAACATCTAAGGAACACTCTCTAATCTTTTCCCATGGAACATTGAATGAAAATGCTTCATTGAAAACTGGATTTAGAGTGCATTTAAATATCGGAGTTTTCCTCTTCTCGATTCTTTTGTCACCAAATTGTAACCATACCTTCACGTAAGGATCTATAAATTAAAAAAAAACATGAGGAAGTTTTTGAAATATTAGATCAATATAGGAAAAATCTTCAACAGGAAAGTAAAGAAAAATTATTTAAAAATACCTGATTTTCCATTAATATCCTTCGCTTTGAGATTTCTAGCTTTCAACAGAGTTAACGTCAGCACAGAATTACTGGGATGATAGCAAAGAGAACAAAGAAGTTCTCCGCATTTGTCTTTGGCTGGAGGTTTGAGAGCCTTCCAAAAAGATGGTTTCTCTGAAAAGTCCACCTTAAAAATACAAAAAATAGACATGACATTAAAATTAAACAACTCTTCGACTATTCTACAAGCTTTATAACCAAAGAATTCAATGAAATCTTCAGCCAGGACAAAGCAAATCACCTGACAAAGTGGCAAAAACATTTCTCCAATTGAATCATCTCTTGAGAATCGATCATAATCGAAGACATGAAGATGGAGAACTCGACTCTGCAATTTCTGGATCGGGAATCCTATAAATATAAAAGTTCATACGTTACCATAAGCATATAAGAATAAAGAACAAATAAATATCAAAGTTTCAAAGCCAAGTTAAAGTCTAAAACAATTATAATTTGGTGAATCATCAGAAAATTCACAAAATATATTTTATAACCTTTGTTGGATTTTTATAATGATATAAAATATCATTATAAACTTATCGGAATGAACATTTTATTAATGTTGCTGATATTAATAATAATTAAAACTCCAAACTTACCTTCAAAATATAGAGTTTCATTCCATCTTGGATTTAGAGTTCTTCTTTTGATCTTTGTCTCAAGCCGGTGCTTTTTGTCTGGCAAAAGAGTAACTCTTACGTAAGGATCTGATGTACCTGATAAATCTTTAGCTGGTAGATCTTTACCCTGTAAATTAAATTATTAATTATAATTATTCAATCATACACTTATACCTCATGACGAAAAGTACATTTACCAAATAGATTTATTTGAATGTTTAACGCAATTAATTGAATACTTCAAACAAAATATTTCTAGTCACGTGACCGAAAAGAACATCGCCATTTTGTGATGCAGATATGTATCAATTTAATTTTTTACAAGTGCAGATCGAGATACAAAAATCAGAAATAAATTTAATATACAACCTGAAGTACTCAATAAAAATTATTAACAATTTTATTGAAATATCAACGTTTGAAAAACGTTTTACATTATTCTATTATTGCATCTGGTTTTTTGAAAAAATAATAAAAAAATTGACGATTGTTTAGTGAGACAATGCAAAAAAGTTTTCTACTTTATCGATTGATTATACGTTCTGTTTTATCATGATTTGAATTTTAATACATTGAGTTGCTGTTTATAAAATAAAATAGAAGAAAAATGTCTGTCGTTTTATACCGTAATAAGTGTAAATAAAGTATTTCAATATGATCTTGTTATAATCTTTGGTTTTAATGTTGTTTTCATTTTGCAGGTTAGAATCTGATTCCCGTGATATAAAGGTCGAATGAATATTGAAGATTTATTATATACAAGATGAAATTTTACATACCTGAATAATACGCAAAATGAGCGTTGTGTTTTGGTAATCGTATTCCAAACTGAAGTGGATTTGTCCGACATTTTCACTTGGTTCCGTATTGTCGATGTACATGTCCACCAATGAGACGGATCTGGTTTGCATGAATGCTTTCTGAAAGTTCAAATTGTTAAAATGATCTCAATAGATTGTCAGATAAAAAGCAACAACGTCAAGAGATGTATAATTTCTGTTGCTGAATTAGATAGATTGAAATAGAAATGAATGAAAGATCTGTCTGATAAATCATCTCTTATCATATGCTTGTATTGCACAGGGTAATTATATTAAATCTTGGAAACATGAAATTAGAACATTAATGAAAAGAAAGAGAAAATAACGACGATACAACAGTTATTCATACGTTCTTTTGCATGGATGGACTCACAGTAACGTTCAGATATCGAAGAGCAAGGTAGTAGTGTCTAAAATAAAGAAGAAAAGAACTATCTAATTCATAGGGAAGATGAAATAAGTTCTAAAATGACTACATTTCATAAACTATTCCCTGGAAATGATTATAGTTGTTGTTAGGTTATGTTAGGACTTATTGATTTATAAATATAAAAAAAAAACTCCAATAATCTATCGTTATTGCTTATCAATTTGACAATTTCGAGTCTTCTATATCAAAATATTGATTTACAATTTGATATTTGTTTTTGATATTGACTTTAGTTTGAATTTTAAATTCAATTGGCTGTTGCTTTATGATGTATATTTAATCCTTTTTCTATTTTACAGCTTGATCTTCGAATATTGGAAGACACTCTATACATTTTGTTGATTTGTTACAACATTGTGTTATTAAATAATGCAAGTAACTAAAATTCTTAGTCGTCCAACTTTCTTCAATTTGAAAAATTTATTTTGTGAGGGGACTTGATATTGAAGTAAACAAATGACTTCCAGGCATGCTCGTGCACCATGCCCATAGCAACAGATTATATATATAGTTACCATCAAAGCAGTAATAGACTCAATCACTCAAGTGCTAATCTTGATAGTATTTTTATTTCACACACAATCGTGCGTTCTATGTTTCTTGAAATAACGTACAATTCACTCAATCAAGTTCAGGATTAATTTCACAAGTATATCATCACGACAGCTCAGCATCTCCTGAATGTTTAAGTGAATCCAGAGGCATTTTCACACATTGAAAAGGTCAATTCAAGAATAGATTTGGCGGTGTCAATAAAATTGAGCCATCATTTTAGTATAAAACACTGCTCATATGATTCAAATATTAAGAATCCACGATTAGTTCATACATAAATTACGTTCAACAATTATAGAACAAATAACACTCATATAGAGAATTATTATTTAACAATTAGTGATTTAATCATTCACGCATATAAAGATAATTTCACATCAAGTTTCATTCTATTGAATACAATTTTTTCTTTCATTCGCTATTGTATTTTTATAAATAAGAATGAATATAAACCTGAAGAGATCCATGGAAATTAACAGCATTTCCGGAAGAATTGTTTCTTTGCGCCAGATCGCAGGAGCGACCTCGAAGCAAACTGAAAATTTAAATTTGTGCAGTAGTAATCGCATTATGTGCTTTACCCTATGGCTCGTCACTTCTACAGGATTTTATATCTCGAATCCACTATTTAATTATATACTGTATATAAAGAAACTATTCGAAGTTGGTTACCAGTCAATGTAGAATCGAATTCACAAAAGACATCATCATTGAGAAAAATCTGAAACGATCAAATCAAGTGATCTAGGTCCTAAGAGTCCAAGAAACCGCAGACCACTCCAAGTCAGTAAAAACAGTTGAAAAGAACGTCACAAATCTCTGATACTAAATTATACCAAACATATTTTTACATCCTGATTTTTAAAATAATAAAAGACAACGAAATGTAAAAAAAATTTCACTCTTTCTGTGCATTTCCAGCCACGACTTTATTCTCTTTTCTTTTTTTCTTTTTGCAGATTTCTAAAGTCACTTTTTCAATTTGTGACTTTAACCTCATCGCAATTCCAGTAGGGTTTAATAGATGAATTTATACATACTGAAGGATGGTCCTTGACATTCTGCAGTTGCTTATTTTGCAGTCCAGCAATTGGTGTGCGCGGTTCTCCACTGCTACCAATTCCGCTGATAATACTGACACCAGTACCGATTCCAGTACCTGTACATGCACTAGCTGGAGATATATTATCAGGACTGCTTGTCATTCTGTAACATAAACATCCACTCTTAAAATGAAATCAATTATTTAATTACAATTTAAATAATAGTAAATAATTCTTAAGGACGTTCGTTAGTGAAACTTTTTAGTACATAAAATTTTTTTTTATAGTTTTGATAAGTTGAATTATGTACCCTTGAAAATTCAAAACGCCTTATTGATAATTTAAGAAAGTTATTAAAAATCAAAAATCGAATTTTTAGCATAGAGCCTTATGGAGAATTAGCATTTTATGTATTTAAAATCACAAAAAAGTATATTGTAAGAGTAGATACAATAATAAATAATGTTTAAAAATATTCTTTGAAATATGTAGTTTATATTATTCCACAAAAAAACAGGTGTCGACGAATGTTTAAATTAAATATTAATTATTTTAATAAAGATAATTAAAACTGTTTTGGTAAATTTTGATAAATGGAGTCAAATCAATTTTTAATGTGGATCAACTGATTTTTTTAAAATAAATACCTTAAAAATAATTGGTACATATAAAAAAAATTATAAATCATTGTAAAATTATTAATATATTTTACAAATTTTTTCAAGCTTCGAATAAATTTTATAAAATGTTAGTACTCATTTGACTCTAGCGTAGCTCACGAATGTCCTCAAGTAAATTTGCTACACAAATTAAAATAATGTTTGAAAGCATCTGATAATTTATACTTATTAATTTTATTGTCATTTTATTATTATAAATGAATATTCTATATTTAGTAAATATTTATAATCTTTGTGTACTCACCCTAATGTTTTCGTGCTGATTAATGGTGTTTTCAGATTGAGAAATCCATTCTTCTTCGTCAATTTTTGTGACGGGTTTTCACCGTTATCCATTGAATCTTCACAATCCCCTGCAGACCTCTTCGGTCTTTTTGATCGGAAATAAAACCACGCCGCAAGGCCTAAGCCAATAAGGATGCCTAGCACGCCAAACGTTCCAAATATTGTTGCCAAAAGGAAATCTCTACGGTCCATACCCACCTGAAATGAAAGGAAGTGATTTAAATAGCACACAAAATACGGATGCAGATTTCAATCAGTATTTAACTTCGGTTGCTGAGTTGGAATAAATATCTTGGCTTCAAGTTTCATTATCTCGATTGTTTTGATGTTTATATTTTTCATGGAGAAATAGTACTACTTAGGTTCCTTCATATTTTATTAGGAAATTGAAAGGTTCTAAATAAACTTTGTACAGTTTTTTTCTTAGTTAATGATAAAATAGTAATGGGAAAAAATTGACAATTGGTACATTGATAGTGGATAGGTATAGAAGGATTTATCATGAATGATTCTAAATTTTGATTTTAATTTTGGTTTGTATGAAAATTGTATTTATTATCATTTTCTTCAGTTATTTATACATTTGAAAAAACAATTAATATACGATTGATTTGTTTAGGTGAAGTCCTTATAAGGTAGTTAATCAGGACGTGTGATGATATGTCATGATGAGGTCAAGATGGATTTAGATAGTCCAGTCCAGAAAGTGTTGTTCAATAAAAACACTTTTTTGTCAGATTATTTTTGATCAATTTCTCACTTTGAAACATCCAATTAATTTCCTGGGTAAAATTGTCCAAAGTATTCTCTACCACTCAGTAACATTACAGGTAAATATATTTACAAATTATGTAAAACAATAATTTTTTCATCACTACATGAGGAAAAGTTTAAGAATAGAGTGAAAAATGATTGAATAAAATTATGAAAAACACAAATATTTTTTTATAAAGAAGTTGATACAATTTCAGAGTCTCCAAATGAACCTGAAGGTCCGGCTGTCTCATGGTCTTTCAGCGCAGAGCCATCATTATTTACTGAGTAACATTCAATTTATTTGATGTAAAGCCAATTTCAATTATTCACCATAAAACAATTATGAATATTAATAAATTTCATCACTTACATATCAGGATTTTTCATTTGAGATTTTTATTGGTCAAATTAATGTAAGTATCTGCATCAAACTGGTCATCTAAACGAAAAATATAACATTTAACGTTATTATAATTAAAGATACTTCAATATATTAAAAATATTTACTGTAACTAGGTGTAAATAAGAGAAAATAATGTAAAAGAAGAGGAAATTAACATACCTGGCATGACAATTTGCTCAATCATGCTTAGTAGCCATGAAATGATGTGGTGGTTGTTAATTTTTCACATACAAGGTCTGTCGAACATAAGAATAGTTTATTATAAGCTTGATTGGAAGTCTTTAGTAAAAAATATACAAGGAGAAGGATCAACATATTTTTTTCATTCAAAAAGTGGTAAATTGTCAACTCCAATATCCACAACTTCCAGAACATAAACGAAAAATCGATCATAAATACTACTAATCTTATCAAGAGTGTTCATATTGAGAGTCTTTTATTGATATCCGCTTCAAACTTGGACTAATTATTAGTTTTATTAAAAACTGTAAGAAACAGATATCTGCAGTACTAGGAAACAAAAAGTCCAAAGTTGTTTTTGTTGGTTGCGGGCAGACTTTGACAGAAATGTAAAGAGTCATAAAGACTTTATCAATTAAAACATAACCTAAAAACTGTAAGAAACCCGCGGAATCAGCAGGACTATTAAACAAAAAGTCCAAAGCTGTTTTTGTTGATTGGAAAGACTTTGACCGAAATGTAAAGAGTCATAAAGACTTTATCAGTTGAATTATAACCTAAAAACTGTAAGAAACTGATATCTGTATAACTATAGAAAACAATTAAAATATTAGTTTTATTATAAAGCATATAGTAGTGAATAACCTTAAACAAATATTCATGCTATCATTTTGACAATATTTAGTATGCTTGTTTGATTGGGGTTATTTATATAATTATGTAACACAATATATTAAAGGAAAAAATTAAAGGTTCAAAAGAATTTCCGAAATTTTTCCGTGTTTTTGGACAGGCTGTATTTCAGTGAAGAATGGTCGTATCAAGTTTTTGAAAAAAGCATTTTGAAGCTCTGAGATTCTAGTTTTCAAATCTTGTAGTCAAAAAATTTTAGGAGCCACGGTTATTACACGTCCTAAGAAATAGTACGAAAAAAAAATTTTCGATCCTTTTCCGTTAAAAGTTTGATATTTCAGTGAAAAATGGTCGTATCGTGGTTTTTAAAAAAAGGAAATGAAGCTGAATAACCAAGCTATCTGATCCAAATAATGGCTTAGCTGAAAAAAATTTTTTCAAGTTTGTGAACTCAAAAAAAGAAGAAACAAAATTTGTGGATTTTTTTTTTGTACTATTTCTTAGGATTGCATAATTACCGTGGCTCCTAAAATTTTTTGACTACAAGATTTGAAAACTAGAATCTCAGAGCTTCAAAATGCTTTTTTCAAAAACTTGATACGACCATTCTTCACCGAAATACAGCCTGTCAAAAAACACGAAAAAATTTCGGAAATTTTTTTGACCTTTTATTTTTTCCTTTAATGTAATTACACAGTTTTTTTTTTTATTTTTTGTTCTATGTGACCTAATCAACACTTCATCAACTAATTCTACATTATAGTCTGAATATTAATCTTGACTTACCTATTTAAAATTGTCATGACATAATACACAATTTTCAACAAATCAGTTTATCTGAAATGAAACACATTGCAACCAATCACTAGATTTTTTGCTATTCCATTTTGAGATTACCCAAAAGACCATGAATATACATTGCAATCGGTGATGCTAGTGGGATAAACCAGCACCAGTTTAATTCATTTGTGAATACAAAATTTTACTTACAAGGAAACCTTCCGAGGTGTCCGCCTCCGATTTTGTTGCGGTTATAATATGTTAATCTCCATCGAAAATG
>JAQQBS010000001.1:16305444-16335588 GCA_030347275.1 Microctonus aethiopoides | reverse complement strand
GTATATTTTAGGTTAACTTTACTATTTAATTATATATTTTAGGTTAACTTTACTATTTAATTATATATTTTAGGTTAAGTCTACTATTTAATTGTATATTTTAGGTTAACTCTACTATTTAATTATATATTTTAGGTTAACTCTACTGTTTAATTGTGAACACATCCTTTTGAATACCGTTCTTTGAAAAATTGTTTCTGTTTTTGTTAATATATTTTGAAGACACATTTTTGTTTTTAATTTTCTTCCTTTTTCATTTATTCTTGAGGGTAGATACATCACAGCACACTTTATCTTTTCAATAACTTAATATTTTCATTGGCCAAGTGTTTGTAATTGGCTTGGGTGTCAGAATTTCCAGACCTAATTCAGATAAAAAAATTCAACTTGGATAGAATTAATTATTGAACGTTAATAGTTTTTTTTTGTAAATTAGAGTTAGTTCATTCTATAAATAATTGCCATAGAGATTTTCATATAAAATAGATAATTAATTTACGAAATTTTATTTTTATCTTTTTTTTTTGTATTTTCCTTTTTCTTCAATAATTTTCTCTTTATTTTTTTTATATAATTCATTTTTATCTTTCATGCATTGATTCTCAATAAAGTTGGTCCAGATCAAATTTATATGAACGTCAAATAATTAATCCAAACTTCAATTTATTGATAAATAATTTGATCAAATGAATTATAATGATTCGAATTTATTCAGAAGTTTTTTTAGGATTTATTTTGTGATATTATTTTTTTGGACGATTAGTAAAGACTTTTTCAGGGTTTTTATATTAATTAACAGATACTATAGGGTGGTTTATAGGAATATCCAGACAAAAACCCGTAACAGTAAGGTCGGATGAATAATATATACCCGAAATAACTTTTATTCAACCCAAACCCACAGTTTCATACTTTACACATGTATAAAATATGAAAACACATAAATCACCTTTTCTTTACTTCAAAATTCAGTTTTCATGCTATTAAATATAAATAGTTATTTTTCTTTCCAAACCCACTTTTACGACACAAACAAAATCATTATTCAACATGAATATTATTCCAAAATTGATTTAATACCGACTGTTGAATACTTTCTAAGTGCACAAATACCCAACAAGCCAAATTTATAAGATAAATTTAATCTCTCCAAAATGTTTCAAAGAATACAAACAAAAAAAAAAAGGATATTTATTTTATTTTTAGAAACATTAAAACGTATTAAAACATAATTAAGAAAGAAATTGGAATCATTTGTTATAAAAAGAAACAATTATTTCTCAATGTCAAAATGATTAAAAAGCCAAATGGCTTGGCAAGAATTAATGATGACCTATATCAAAAATTGTTGAAAAATGTCAGTAGATTTATCCAACTACACCACATTATTAATTCTTTTAAATATCAATCAATTCAATGCAGCCATTAAAGCTTCATAAATCCCCAAATACCAAAGGATGAAATTATATAATTTTTAAATAGTTTTTTAAAGATTTAGTCGAAATTTTTGTGCTTTTCTAAGTTTTCTAATAGTCGAGTAAGCATCCTAAGGCTTATCAATTCTACTTTGAATCTGGGTAACCTCAAAAAATCTAGGATTGAACCTAGTTTGATGCTTTTTACCCCCAACATTGTAATATTTTATTTCATAATAAACTTGGACCCAAGTTCTTTCTTCATAATTTTGTATTTTCTATTAAAATATTTCTAAACAATCTTCCTTGCTCCTGAAGAACCTCACTAAATTCCAATAATGAGGTTTAAAGTAGCATAAAAATTTCGACTCGAGTATAAATTAATTAAAATAAAAAATATATAAGTAATCAAGATTGTTAATAAATTTTTTTGAATGGACCGTCACACATTATCCCCTCGTGTCGCCATATTGTGCCACGTGTTGAAATCGATCCATCCATTCCGTAACACGCAGTAAAAACCTTTATCATGCATGGGAGTATTTAGAAATTAGATTATGCGCCTTGACTGTTGCATGAGACTTTAAGGTTATACAGGATATTTGATTATTCAAAGTGAATAATTAATTTTTCCCAACATATCTCAAACTAAAAAAAAAAAAAAACATATTCAAAATATCTTTCATAAAAAATAAAATCAAAAAAAATTTAATATACAAATGCCAATAATATTTACTATACACATTATCATTAAGCAAGCCAGTTAAAATTAGTTACCCTCTCTCGCCTTGTTAGTAGTTAAACATCCAGAGCAATTTCCAAAAGTAGCAGACCCAATTTCAAGCAATTAATTAAGAGTAAAATTCGAATAAAAAAGAATATATCGAAATGAAATTTCTCCACTTCCTTAGCATGAGTTCACTATGGTTTCCATATGGTCTCCAAAAAATATTGAACAATACCGAAAGAATAAGAAAAAAAAGGATCAAATCAAGTGATGAAAAAAAAACTCGAATGAATCATTCATTTGAATGACCATAATTTTAATCATCCGTTTGAATATTTTAGACGTAATTTAGTGACATAGATTACGCCATCAATAATTATCACTTTCACGGATGAAAAATAGAATTATTCGTTAGACTACCGCGTGGCAGCCACGGTCACGTCGCACTGCTGCTGCGCGAATGCCCACCTCTTTGTGAAACGCGCCGTCCCCACCAAGTATTTCATCTCCCTTCACTCTTTAGAACCATTGAAAAATAGTGACACACCCTGATAATCGTTTGTCAGTTTGTAGAACAAGATTTCACAATACTGATCATCTTTTGTTTGAGGGTGAAAACTTAATATTAAAGGAACAAGTTTTGTTTTTAAGCGTTCTGTACAAATAACATGTTGGAACACTTGGACAAATAACGCTCAATAATGTTCAATAATATATACTCTGCATTCAGTTCATCTGGAAAAAAAAATATATATATATAAACAGGTTGAATCTTTGTATTCATTCAATAGTAACCAATAGAAATTTATGTTGAATATGAAACTCACAACATTGTGCTGTGAATTCATCAGTCAGACTATAGAATATAACATAATTCATTGAATAACAAAGAAAATATATGTACTGTTGAAGTTATTGATTTCACATTTATTGTGAATAAAATTCGATCTCAGCACATCCTGTCTATGCGATTGAGAATCGTGATATTGAATTGAGCATCTTGGTTCGTTTGGAAAATAAAAGGCCAACTAATTTTAAAAGTTAGAAACTGAAAAAGAAACAAATGAAAATGTTAATTTTGATTATGATTAGATTTTTTTTTTTTTTTTCAACACATTTATGTATTGATTAGTTAATGAAATGGTTACTTACACGAGGCAAAAGTTGAATTAAGAATGAAGTTAATTTATTATCACCGTTTGAATGTAATCAGCGTATGAAATAACGATTTCCTGTAATAACAAAAAAGAAAATTAGAAAATAATTCGTAAATAAATGAGGGATAATTACGACAATGTAGATTTCATCATTTAATGATGTTGGAATTATTTTACAGAGTGTTTTATAATTAATCATTTGTATTAAAACTGAATTTTTTCATTGATCGTGCGTTTTTGGTATAGTTTCTTCACCCTATTTCATTGGTCCTGGTTTGAAATTCAACTGTATAGTTTGTGTATCTGATTATACAGTTTTAAAAATGACTGAACAACTCGGAGCAACTTGCACCACCTAGCGGCGATTGAAGAATTACAATTTTCATTACTAAACTTTCAATATTAGTATTAATTTCCAAACAAATATTAGATACTTATTGTAAATCAGATGAATTTACATGAAAATAATCAAATGAAAAAATCTTTTAACTAAATTTCCAGCTGCACTTTTTCCAATACCACTTTTTGCTTTATTTTTGGCATAACTATTTGACAATACATAATTTTTGCTATCAAAAACATAGCAATAGACAAAAAATTACAAAGCCCCTTTTGTTAATTTATAACACTGGAAGATACAAAATAATTTTCATGACTTTGCGATGAACATTTTTGCTATATAGAGTATCAATAAATTTCAATGACACGATAACTAATCGTAAAAATAAGTATGAATTAAACTAACAATAATGTCGCGACAGTTGAATTCCAATCTTATTTTCATCATGAATACTGAATTAATAATCAATAAACTATTCACAACACTGTGCATTTGTATACACAATCGAAATTGAATATAACACAAACTAAATGGAATGTACATAAACGAACAGCTGAATATAATATTTATTCATTTCATTAACCCAGAAAGATTATTCGAATTTCAACATGACCGAACATTTTTAATGAGGACACACTGAATATATATATAAATATTCTCTGTGAATTCAGTTATAAAACCAGTATTCATTATGTTAAAATACGTTTTTGCTATTGGAGCTATCGCCATCTTATCAGGTTGGTTTGTCAGAATAACTAAAGAACTTATTTAATGTAATAGAAATTCAGGACTTTCATTTATAACACTCATAGCAGATGCAAAGCCGCCACAAAAAATTATTGGTGGTGACGTCGTCATTTCTAATGAATTCCCATTCATTGTGTCTATAAGAATTGATGGACAACATCATTGTAGTGGTTCTATTATTAGTTCAAAACATATTTTAACAGCAGCGCACTGTGTTGTTCATCTTGATAATTCAATCTATCCAAAACTCTGTGTGATATCTGGTACAATTTCATCGATTAATGGTGGAGAGTCTCATCAAGTAAAATTAATCCGTTATCATGAAAGTTTTAATACTTTGGATAAATCTTCTCCGAATGATATAGCAATCATTGAGGTATCAAAAAAACTGCAAGTAATATTATATTTCAGCAATAATTATTGTGATAATTAATAAAATATGTTTTTAGCTTGAGAAGCCTATGATATTCAACGCAGCTCAGCATGAAATTTCTATAGCATCATCAGCCAATTGGAATGGTGGACGAGGCATAGCAATTGGATGGGGATTTCGAGCAGTTAATTTACCATTTATGTCTCCTGAACTTAGAAAAGTAGAATTGGAAATTATAGGACCAAAACAGTGCCAATATTTATCATCCACGCAACTTTGGACTCATCAAATATGCGCCAGAGGTTATCCTGGTTATGGAACATGTATTGGAGATAGTGGTGGTCCATTAATTTATAATAATGAGCTTATTGGTGTTTTATCGTATGGAACTCCATGTGCTGTTGGAAAGCCTGATGTTTTTACCAGTACTTATCATTATTATCACTGGATCTATAGAAATATGGCATAAGAAATTGATTTCCAATCATTCATGCAGGTAAAAATGTTGTCATAGTCTATTTTCTTCCAGCTATTCTTTTATAGATGTCCAATGTGAATCCTTGACAGTTTTGAATTTTTTAAGCATTCAACAGATACTTATATGAATACATTGACATCTTTGTGAAATGTATAAATTTTATTGAAACTGGTTTGAAATTTCAGATTATCAGTTGTCATTTTTCAGATATTTTTAAGTTGATGGAATGAAGAAAATCTGTAAAAAGTTGATAAATATTATGATATGTATTTTTCAAGAATATTAAAGATTTGTTAAAAAATATGAGAAAAAGTGAGGTTATCTCATATTTTACCAAATTTCAGAGATCATTAGACATAAATATTTAGCATTAAAGAGTACTTTAATTAAAATCTCTTACTTAACTGTAAATATATAGAAAATATATATTGGAATTATAATATAATAAATAGTTATTATTTCATTTTCATTATTGCCGGGCTCAATATGTAAATAAATCGCAATGTTTCCAAAACGATTTGACTCCAGTGGAAATTTACCGAGAGTCAACTGTATTCCACATCATATGATGAAAATTAATTAACCATTAATCAATTTAGTTGATGAATTCATGAAGACTAATGAGTAATGCAGATCTCTATAAAATTTTTTATTTCATTTTGAACACAGATGTCTACATTAGCTGTTGAATATATTGCAGACATTGAGGTTATGGACGAAGATCTTTTTACCCTCTGGAATTTATAGGTTATAAAGGAATTCAATTCATATTACCGACCATGCATCATCAAAAATCGGTTCAATTAATCATTTAAACAAATTAATTGGAAATCCTCTTCAGTCCTCATCAACGATTTAATAAAAAAAGCTTCAAAAGTTGCTAAAATTTCAAAGTCCAGAACTAAATATGATCCAATTATTGTCAAGACTATTCCAGATTGTAAATCATATTGAAAAACGCATGAAAATGTTCTTGAACTATTCTTTAGATAATGTTAAATTGTATTATCCAAAAAAATTCAATAAAGAAATTACAAAAACTATTAATAATATGATTAACAATTTCTTAAATAAACGACAAATTAAGTTTGTATTATATACAATGAATTTTATGTTTATGACAAATAAATAAATGTATTCAGAGATATAATTAATAAACAAAAAAATATTCACTTACATAAAATCATGTTCAATATTGTTATGATATAAAAATTGATAAATAATATAAAATCATTCATTCTCAAAAAAGATTTAATGATGATATTAATATCTTGATTATACTGCTTTGCACCTTGATGTTATTAATAATTATTCCTCATTTTCTTTAATAAACAACACTCTTCCTGCAATTAAAATATTATAAATCATATTTTAAGGAATCAGGGAATTAAATTGCAAATATTATACATAACTAATGCAAATATAAATTAATTCTTTTCAACATATAATTTTTTTTTTTTTTTTTATTTTAAATCCTATTATTATATCATATCCTATATCAATGTATCAAGCAATAAATTTTTGTTTATGAGCATAAATATATCAGTGCTTTTGTCAATTCTCAAATGCAGGAGAATAATTTCGACAAATGATGATTATGAAATAAATACTTTTATAAATAATTATAAAATTACTATAATACACAATCCTTCCTTAATATAATTATAAAACAATTGTAATATCGCGTCTGTATTATTGTAAAATTTAAATTGTATATTTTTCTACATCCCAGAGTTTAAAATATTACTGAAATAATTTCAAATGTGATTATACATGATTCGATGAATGACAATGAAAAGCAAAAAATTACAATATTAATTATAGGAATTGTTTCAGACGCAATTACAATCGATTTATCACAAGGTCAAGATAATTGTTAAGTCGATATAATCATTAACTGATTTAATTAATTTGTTTCATTCAATTATTTGATGTTGAATTTATCTATTTTGTGGTTAGAGCTATTTTATTGAACAGGCAGTATTATTTTCAAAGATATAGCGTTCAATACATCCAAAGATTTATTTGTCATTCCTGACGCGCAATATTGTAATAATTATATCATTATTTTACGTTTTTATTTGTATATTTTTCTTTTTCATATATGAAAATGAACGTAAAAGTAATCATAAATGTACTCAATCTTATGAATACTTTTTTCATTCAATAATAATATTAATTTTTCTGCTCTAATCCAATTTTACAAAGTATACTCAACACACAGATAAAAATTGTTTTATATATTATAATGAAATATTCTCCAAATAGTATATTAATTATTATTATTAATTAAATTAATTTTGTCAGCGTATAATTATTATAGTAGTCGCAATTGTCTTATGACACATTTTTCTTTTATACAAATACAAAAATCTTATCAACTCTCGTTTCATCTTAAACATAACCTCAGTTTTTCTCATGAATATGATTGCACATTCAATTATATTCTCATTACAATCTCCATATTTTTAATTCTATTAGCTATCGCGATACATAATATCTGAAGCTTTTATATCATTCATAAAATAATTTAAACGCTATATAGAATGTTGATGAATGACGATGATTATGAATCGTTAAGAATTAATAGATAATATAATTGTATATTTAAAAAGTAGTGCCAGCTGAGTTAAAAAATAATCTGAATCTATTTGTATGAAGATTATTATTACGAGTTATGAAAAATTTTAATTTCATTTATAAAACAATGATATCAACCATTAAAACATGCTGCTACAGTCGGGATTAATTGATTTTTGTTGGTAGCTTGACAATTATGTAAAAAAAAAAAAAAAAATACTGTTCACCTTTCGGATTTTTTTTTACTAATGACTTAGATATATGGTCAATTATAATTTTATATGTACACACAGACACAATAATTGTTTATACGATACGTCTCCGATGATAAAAAGAAAATATCTCTAGATTTCTATTTAGAAACATCATTCATTCGTTCTTTTTTGATTCCATTGCTGCTCTCTCGAATTTATTTTTTATCTTTGAATCATATTAGATACATCTTTTATCGTGTTCTGAACATCACCAAGTAGTCTTGTGTTCTCTGTGATATTGCGAGTGCCTGCAGCTTTTAATTGTCGTGCTTCGACTTCTAAACGTGATAATAAATCACGAAATTGAAAGCGTGTATGAGGTGAAGCAGTAGCAATTTGAGTTAAATTCATTTCCAGAAGAAGACCATGAAGAAGTCCCACTTTATCAGACAATTGAAGCCAGCTTGCCATAACAATAGTTGGAGTGCCCTTTAAATTTGTAATACTTAATTCAATAGCTTTAGAAAGCTCCCAAACATCATGTTTAGTTCCTTTATTATCTTGTTTACCAGCATCGTCATCGATTGCGTGTAACTGTAGCTTGTCGCAATTGGGCGTAGCATAAATTGACGAACTGTAATATTTATTATTACTGGACGACGAGCCACTTCCTCCACTGCCTAAAAGTTTTTTTATCGGCTTTGCTGGCACAATGGGCTTTTCAGATTCACCAAATGTGTTTCCTGAATGCCAATATTTACCATCATTTTTATTTGTAGCAAAATTCTTAAAAGCATTATTGCTATGCTCTTCAGAACTCTCTTCTTCATCATTTCGTCGACGATCACCGCTGCAATCATCAGTATCATCATCGGCATCATCATCACCATCATCCTCATCATCGTCATCATTTTCATTAACATCAGCATTATCACAATCAGGATCTTGTGTTTTAGATAAATTGGTCCCTTGTGTATTTAATTTCGGACTCAGTAACTGATTATCTCCCCACAAACATTCTTTATTCTCCCATAACTTCTTGAGACTGCTGATACTTCCAGTACTCCTACGTTTATCATCCCCCACTGCTGTGTCGTCATCTTGTGAGACATCTGAGCTTATTAAATTTCCCGTCATTGCTGTAGATATCGTTGAATTTTCACCTTTTTGACGATGATTATCACTTTTATCTACCTTTCTTAATCTCGCTTTCAAATCAATTATTTGATTATCAATATTATCATGTCGCTTTGAACGCATTACCTCCTCGTCTTCTTCATCCTGAATATTGATCTTTTTATCAACTTTTTTTAACTTATAAGTAACGCATTCTGGATTCAGTACATTTTCATTAACATTACTTACAGATTGTTTTTCATCTTGATAATTATTTGTTAATTTATTTTGTTGATCCATGCTCAAATTAGCGCATAGTTCAGATAAAAGCTGAGAAGCTGGATCCAAAGGTGGACCTTGAACATTAGTATCAACATTATTGCATAAATTTTTCTTATACGACGAATCATTTGATTTAACATTAGCACATTGTCTGATTTCATTAATCAATTTCAATTCAAGCATTTCCTTCATTCCCGGTTTAGACTTGAATGATTCATCAGTATTTAAAAGCGGCGGGGGAGGCGGAGGCGGTGGAATAGGTGGTGGAGATGGTGGCGAAGTTTGTGATGGAAATCCAATCGTTGAAGTCGGTACTGGCCTGCCAGTATTTGTCCCCGCTCCATATTCATTTGTTGGTATCATCTCTCGACGTCTTAAATTAACACCAAAGCGTAAACTAGACTGTTCAACAGGAGACGGCTCTTCAGCGATATTTGTTTTAACATCTTTGTTTTTACCATCATCATTATCATTATGATCATAATTATGTTCATGAAATTCATCGTCATCAACGCCGTCAACATTGTCATTGCCCTCATCATTATCAACTGATGGAGATGGAACTTCTTTTCGTAATTTAGTATTTGTTAAATTGGATTTTATGGCAGATTCTGATGATTCACATTGATTTCCCGCGAGCGTAAATGTTTCACTTATTAGCGACGGTGGCGGCGGTGGAAGATCAAGTGGAGGCGGCGGTGGAAATTCCAAATCAGCCAAAGTAGGTTGAACTAATTTTGATGGACTAGCGCTTCTGACAGTCCAATTATTTGGATTACGAAATGTTCGCAAACCTATATTTTCAGCATTTGTTTTTCGACTGGAGATTCGACTTCGTGGTGAATTTGATGGTTGATACGTATTTACAACGCCGCTAGATGAATTGCTACGAGTCATTTGTGGTTGATTGCGTATGTTATTTTGACGTGGTGAAAGAGATCGATGTTGAGATGGTGTTTCAATTATGTTTGAAACATCTGAATGATGTTGCGGTTGTTCAATTCCTGTTTTTAATCTTGTTTTCTCTTGACACGATGAAGAGGACATTCCATTTTGTCGCAATGACTCAAGATAAGCGCCTATTCGCGCACCTTTTGGTAATGTTCCATAACGATTAATAGCACGCTTAACATTTTGCACTTCTAGGGCACCCACGTGTTGAACAAGCTGTAAATAAAATTACAAAATATAGAAAATAATGAATTTAATACTATTATTATTACAATTATTAATTGAATTAAACATGAAGCAAAATTTTCCAAGCAGTGTTAAATGGATTTAATATTATTATGAGAGCAAGTTTTCAGCTACGCATTATGTTGTGTGAATATTTTAATTTCTTTTCCAATTTATTCTTGATTGGAAAAAAAAAAAAAAAATTTTATAAAATAATAAAATAGTAAATTTCAGCAAATAAAAATTATGTAACTACAGTCTCATGATTATACTATCCTGATAACAATTATCGCGACGGTGTTTTGCAATATACCTTCTGATGTGATTGTACTTCCTTAGATGAAGAGTCCTGTCGTATTTTAATTTGTTTTGGATTGCACTGAATGATGTTGTTATTGAGTAGTGGCAACGTATCAGGCCAGGCAGATGATTTTGAGTGAGAATTTAATTCTGTAGGAATTCCTCGCCGGAATCCATCATTACCATGAACTTCCAACTCAGAGCAGCTTCCTGTTGATGTTGCTGCTACCGCAGTTGATAGTGGTATTGATTGCGACGCCATTGTCACGAGATCTTGAGTGATACCTGAGTTGTGTCATTTAATAAAATGATAAAATCAAAATAAAAATTGATACGCATCCCGCGTTCAGTAACATTTATAAATTATATGTTTAAGAAAAAGTAAAAAAAAAAAAAAAAGAATTAATGTGTATGTTTGGTTAAACGCATAAGCAACAGATAATGAGTAAATTCATGAAATCCTGCGGCCATTCTCCATGAATCTAGCGTGATCATAAATTTATTGAATATTAATAAACTCATATAACACTGCTTGAACACATCTACATTAAATTTCATCTATCATTAAAATTATTACATACAATAAAAGCATTGAATTATAAATTTTTTACATTCATTTCATGCAATAAAATTATGATATTTCTATTAAAAATAATTTCCAACGTTCCATTACAGTTATTTCATTATAAATGTACAAATATAAAAGAAAATATATGACAAAAATTGCACATTACGAGTGAAATTCCAAGGAGAATGACCCACGTGCCTCTTTAACCTCAAAATTTCAAATCATATAAAAATTTACTATTTTTTTTTCTCTTTTCCTGTTTCCATATGTTCAATGCCATTTTAATACACAATGCAAAGCTTAATTTACATATAAATTCGTCATTATAACAGCAGCAATAGTAATAATATGAATTATTATTACGTAATGAGATGGAAGAAGCAACTCGTGCATAAATATTTAATAATTATTTTATAATATGAAAATTTTTATTGTAATTAATTATGAGTCGATAAAATACTTTGAAATACATTATCAATACCGTTTAGCAGATGATCGCTTACACCTCCACTGCTATCATCATCAAGTGTCGTTGAACCAGATCCAACGGCCATGTCAATATTTTGATGATCTTGTTCTTGATACGCTGAATCGCGAAAAGAACTACACGACGATAGTAAGCTAAAAAAAGAGAGTGATATATTAATAATACTTTTAATATTATCATCATTAAGAAAGATAAATAAAATATAAATACAAATTACAAAGCACCTGGTTCGTTTGGGTGGAGCTGGTGCTTGTTTTCCTTTTTTATTTGTCGATCTTCGCATCTGTACAATACTACTATTACTATTACCACCACTTTTATTTGATAATCCACCCATGAATGTACTGAGCTTAGTGGTAATGCCACTGCTTCCACTTGCACCGCTGTCTATAATATAAATAAAATAATAAATAACAGAATTAAAAATTAATTGAGGTTATGTTCATATGAAAAATATAAATTAAAATTGTTAGATTATTGCTTGATAATTTTATTAATGATTACCTTGAATATTTAATCCTGATGTTGATAATTGATCTGACACAAGAACAAGACCATGAATATTTCCACTACTTCCAGATTGTGATTTTTTTGAAATCATAACAGGTGGTGGCGGGGGCGGAACATCACCGCCACTTTGAAGTTGCTTTTCTACTTCTGTTGATTAAAAATCACAATATATTAATATGTATACAATCAAGTGGTGTGTTTAATATTATATTTTATTTATTTACCTTCTGTAATACTTGATTCTTGAAACATATTCTCAAGTGAATGATGAATTTCTTTGAAAGTGGGTCGATCTGCTGCCGACCACTGCCAACATTGTCGCATCAATTCATAGACCTTTGGTGGACATCCTGGTGGACATTCCATTCGATAATGCTTCTCCAACATATGATATACATCAGTCAAGTCAACGCCAGGATAAGGAGACATGCCATAAGTAGCAATTTCCCATAGTAAAATTCCAAATGCCCATACATCAGATTTTGTTGAAAATTTATTATATGCCAAGCCTTCAGGCGCTGTCCATTTGATTGGAAATTTAGCACCGGCATGAGCGGTATATGTATCGTCTCTCATTAATCGTGCTAAACCAAAATCAGCAACTTTAACCAAATGATTTTCACCAACAAGACAATTACGCGCTGCCAAATCACGATGAATAAAATTACGACTTTCAAGATAGCTCATTCCACTAGCTATTTGTGTTGCCATATGCATTAAAACTACTGCATTTATTTGATGTTTATTTTCATTTCGAAGATAATCTAATAAATTTCCTTTACTCATAAATTCAGTTATAATATAAAATGGCGGCTCGCGAGTACATACACCAAGTAACTGAACTAAATTTCTGTGTTTCATTTCTTTCATTATAGCCGCCTCTTCAAGAAAATCTTTTAATGCCATTGTATCTTCTTTAAGAGTTTTAACTGCAACAGTCATATTATATCGCTTCCAAACAGCTTCATAAACATCGCCATATTGTCCACCGCCCAATTTATGTCGCATTACAATATCAGTTCGATTAATTTCCCATTCATCGGGTTCAGGACTAAGTGGAAATACTGTTGGTTTATTATGTTTTGGTGCTGGATAGAGAAGTTGAGTGATTAATCCATCAGCAAGCATTGAATGATGATGCACTAATTCAGCAAGAGTATTAAATTTACTCTCAGTTGTTACAAACATCTATACCAAGAAACATAAATTAATGAAATTGACCATACAAATAAATATTATAAATTATTTGCAATCACAAAAGAGTTGCATGAATATATAAATTATTCAATGTAAAATACCTTTCCATCATTATCCTCGTTAATTCTATAATGATAGACACGTCCTTCATATCTTAAAGAAATACTTCGTTGCCCTGGACTGCTTTCTGATTCACGCACGAGAAAACTGCCATTTATCCCTGAACTCAAAAGATATTCAGCGGCATTTCTTGCTATTCTTCCATGATACCAAGAATGTTTTTCTAAAGAATTCACAGGAGTAACATAATTGGATGGTACCCATCCTACTTGACCAGCACTAGAATGCGCCTCACACCATTCACCACTTTTATTATAACTTAATATTCGAACTTGTTCACCTATAAACAAAAAAAAAACAAGCACAAAAAATAATTAAAAATAAATAACCTAAAAATTACATTCATAACATCTATTTATAATAACGCATGTACCTTTTTTTAAACTAAGTTGGTTTTCACCTCCAGCTTGAAAATCATAAAGAGCAACAAATAACTGGGGGTCATCGTCCTCTTGTGCTAAAAGATTTTCTTTGCTTGTCCATCTATTTGCGCCTTCAAGTAAACTTGCAGCACCCGATCTTTCAACACTTGAGTGTTGTGACAAATTCGATTGTTGTGACAATGATTGAATACTTGAACCACTAGGAGGATCACCCTCAGGCAAGGCAGGAATATGTGGTAGAGGTCTACTTTGTAAAAGTGCTTCTGTAATAGAAGATCAAAGAAAAAAAAAATAAAATAAATAAATGAATATAAATATACATAAAAAAATCATACAATTGAATAAATAAAAATCAATATTATATACACATTATCTACTTTATGTATATATGTACATGTGTATATACATACATGAGGTGACAAACAAGAATAAAAAAAGGGATGCGAATAAAATAATGTGAATATCTGACCGCTATGTTCAGTGAAGATGTTGGAACCAATAAGTCTAGATTCCTTGGGGTTTCTTGGCTGTTTTCGAGTTTGTCTTACTGCCGTTATGGAGCCGGCAGGTATGACTCGATCTTTAGTTTGTTGAGCACCCATAATTTGACAATTAGCATACCCTTTTACTGAAATATTTGTTGCCACCCCCACCCACCACCACCGCCCTAAACACAACCACCATAAAATAAAAAAAAGAAATGAATTTATCGTGTTCTTCAATACTGGCCACTAATAAATACATACATATGTACATACATATAATTATACATGTGTGTATACATATATATATACATTTAATTATTAACAAATTGACTTTATATCACTGATAATGAGGATGACGATTGTGTTTTTTTAGAATTGTGTAGGAAACACTATTCACACTGATAAAATTCACATTCAACATTATTATTCTGAAAAAAAAAAAAATATAAATTTATATTATTTGTTTAATTGTTTTATGTGCGTTGTTAATTGTTTTTGGAGCGTATAAAATTATTGTCTGTGTACGCACAATTATTTACTTGTTTATATTTTAATGACAGATTTTGCCAATTAATTATTTTGTCTTTTGACGGTGCATCATCCCAGGACAATAAAATGATACAGTGAGAATAATTTCTACCAAATCCCGTTTCATGTATGATGTATATACAAGAAATTATTGAACAGAGGGTCTCTTGGACTTTGGTCGTTGTTGCGCACTCCAATATACTGTGTATATATATGTATGTATGTATGTATCCATTAACAATGCTGTTTTTTTTTGTTTTGTTACACAATTTTTTCACTTGGAAAATGTAATGAAACAATATTTGGTGAGGAAAAATGTTTTTCACACGGTTGTGTAGTACATCATGCACATGGATACATATGTACATTTAGAGATATATATATATGTACAAATTTATGCATATATGTATGTATTGATATATACGTAAAAGGTTGTGTATATATGTACTTGGGGGTATATGAAAGTTTGTAGTTGGTACAGAAGGTAAGGATGATTTTGGAGTGTCGGTAACTTTGGAGGTTATGAATTGTTGATTTATTTTTTGGAAAGGGTATAATATATTGTCCTCTTGGAGGATAAATAGGTGTAGATTAATGTTATAATATCTTTGTATTTTGTAATAATGTTTAATATGTAAGAAAATATTGTAGATAATGGAATTTGTTATGATGTGGTAGGGTAGATAATGTTTAACCTCAAATTTTAACTTGACTGATGAAATTAATCTAATTTTCTACTTTTAAAATGAATGAAAGTTTGTTTGTGGTTCATTTTTAGTAATTTTGAATTTATTATAATAAAATTATCTTATTTATATTAAATTTAACAATCACAAAGTGAATTGGATGAAAATAAAATTATTTTTATCAATTTGAATTTTTACCCAGAAATAAATTGTATATAATATAAAATTATTCAAAAAACCAACATTTGTTTATGATTTATTATTGATAACATGTATATAAATAATATTGAGCAAGATTCGTATGTAAAGTATAGAGCAATTGTATAAAAAAAAAAAGATCTTTGTTTTAAAAATAAATAATTTAATATTTATATACACAGAATTAAGTGGAATTGTCTGGAGCTTCTTGCATTCTAAAGCAATCACTAACTATTTTCCATTTCTCTCCCATGGCTGCGATAAGAAATGTTTGATTGAAGGGTTTTGTCACTTTATCCTGGTACTTCACTTGGCCACTGACTTTTACAAGAAATGTCAATTGATCTGCAACTGCTGCACCTATAAATTGAATATAAACATCATGAAAACTTGTTCGTAAACGCCATTAAAATATTTTTATAGGTAAATTAAAATTCACCAGTAACGGGCTGTGCATCTAGGGTTGAAATAAAATGATGAGAAATTGGTAAATCAACCCAAAACTTTTGTATTTGTTCTTTCCCATGATAATCATTTCCATTCCATATTAAAGTACCGGTGTCCAAGTACAAACGTGAAATTGCCTATATGAATATTGAGATTTACATAATTAAAACTTACAAACATAATAAAGTAATAAACTTTTTAGCATTGTAATACACTTACATATCGTTTTTTGTCTAAACTTTGGTAATATAACTTGGTGAAAGCTTCTGCTGTATTACAAGCCTGATCAATTTGCAATTGTAAATTCTGCAAAAATAATTTGTGAGGTTATGTTATCATAACATGTAAAATATAATTTAAAATGTTATAATACCTGCTCCATTATTGCAGAATCAATGTAAAATTTGTGTATTATTTATATTTGAAAATAAAAAAGTTTGTTTACGGTAATAATTTAATTATTATATCTCAAATTTGATTTTTATAACAAGTCTAGTCTCATTATTATTCTTGTTATGATTATTAATATAACGATTTTATGTATGATTGAAATATGTAATATTTTTATACGATTTTATAATTAATTTCAAATGATAATCGTGTGAAATAGAACTACAGATTACTCTTCTGGTGCAATAGTTTCTTATTTGTAATAGATTTTTTACTACTACAAATCTAAGGTGATGTTTTGAGAGGTATCTTATAAATTATAATAATTCCCCCGATAGATGGATCTGCACAAAAATTTGGGTCTACATAGTCAAGTTGTGGAACACATTAATTTTTTTTATCATGGGAAATAAAATACAAAATGTGTATGACATATCTGGTATTTTTATTTTTATAAAAAAATTTTGACGTTTATAACAATCCGCATACAACAATGTGGCGAATATTATTACAACACTAAAAAAATCTGAATTATTTTCGAGGTTAGGGTAGTCGGTAATGTCAATCTCTACTAAAAAATTTTATTTATTATTTCATTCTGTTCAAAAAATATCTCAATTTTAAAATAAAATAATAGTTATTTGTTCAACAAATAATAAAGTTGTCATTCTTAGAGGTTGAGATTACTAAATATTCTAACCTCAAAAATTTTGAATTGACATACACAAAAAAATCACTACCTACGAATGTTTCTAATAATTAACATAAATAAATAGGTAGCATATAGCAAAATTAAGATTATAAACAAACTATTGAACAATTTATAACCTCATTTTTGCCAACATCTCATATATATATACACTAAATTTAAAAAATACATATAAAGTATTGGTATAAATAATTTTCTGAATATTTAATCAATTTGGTTCATAACAAAATCAACCATAATTAATTCAATTCTCCTTGACACATACATAAGATTGTTCTCAATTACACAGTCATCATGTCATCTGTACATCATTAATAATCATCTTCATAACACATTGTAAAAGTTACAATAAAAAATAAAGTAACTGCGACACTTTCCTCCATTTTCTTGCATACAAACTTATTTTTATATCAATAATTTAATTGTTTCCCCATAAAAATATAAAATATTATGCTTCAGTAAATTTTTCAAAGCTCTTGTGCAGTAACCAGCTGTATCATCTGTACATATACATAAATTATACATAAACTACTGAAGCAAAAATGTGTAAATGCCAATTTAATTTCACCTATTTTATACCCACAGAGACTTTGGCATCTAGTTCCAACAAAAACCCAGACATCAAATCATTAATTCCAACTCTGTTTCACACAACAATTATTCCTTTTTTCATATTATATCACATTTTCGCATCATCACGTGTATTACATTTTATAAATCTGCATATAACACATATCAAAAGCCCTTCAAAATGATGGCGACCATTCTAACCTAACACGACAATACCAACGTCGCCATTGGTCAATTCCCATTTCATCTCACCCCATTAACCAATCAGATAACGAATTGAAATAATGGCCGCCATTTAGAAGATCTCAAAACACAACTCAATATCAACTCAAATATACATAAAACTATCCCCACATAATCCTTAATATACCTTAAATATAACATATATACATTTATCAAAACACATTATATACATAATGTATACTTCTATATATTATTTTCATATTAAATAATAAATATAAAATGAATGAATCCAAGTTAGGACGCAGAACTAAAAGATATTTCCAAGATAATTTTCACTCGCTGTTTATAATCACGTGCACGAGTGCGCGCGAAAATATATTCAGCTAATAGATCAATAATAAGGTATTTAATGTCGTTGGTCGAATGGTACATATGTGAGTGGTAAAGAGTTCTATGTATGATATATTACATACATACTATGTGCGCGATAATGCTGCCATCTGTATTGTCAATGTTGTTGGGCAGCAGGAGCAAGAGTAGCAGCAGCAGCAGCAGCAGCGTAATGGAGCCGTGAGGCATTTTGTCTATCCTAACGACACACCATCATTTTATCGTAAAATTCGCGTACACAATGCAGATTGAAGTTTCCCGGTTTATCCATGTCAATCGCGGCACACAGTGAGTGAAATATTTTACATGACCATCTCACCCCAAGCACTTGTGTTAACGACAAGACAATGTTTACATGATGTCTATTAGGATAGGGGAGATCCTCCTATGATTTTTGTTGCATCTTTACCTTATTATCGTGATAATCCAGCATCATTTTATAATTTTTATAATGAAATTTCATCTTATCTTTATATTATTATTTATTCAATTGCTCAATGGATTATCAAGTTGATTTTTTATAACCTCTCTTCTTTGATACACAGCTGAGGCCGCCACAGTGGTTAATCACCTTCGACCAAGATCACAATTTCATTATCACACAAGAGGACAGCAAACCGCCGCTTCGACGACGGTTATTGAGGCAAATGTTGCTATTCGGTAATAATCAGTCATCAATGGTGATTATCTTTTTATTTTTCCACTTAACACACTAAGTATCATCATCAATTTATTGCCATTATTGATGATGGTGTGATGGTTTGTGCATGTATCAATTATCAATCGTTGATTGATGTGTTATGATTAATTTACTGTGTTTAAATATAAATTTGTGCTATTGAATAAATCTAGTTTATATTGTGTATATTGTAATGGAGAATATATATGAGTTTTGGGATTATTTTTTTTATAAATCAAGTTGTATAAAGCTTTCTGGGTTTTTATGGGTCATTAATATTTAATTCAATGTTTATAATGTGAGATAATTCAGAATTTGTGATGTTATTTGTTTCATTTATTATTTGTTTATGTTTATAATTTGGTAATAAATAATGTTGTTATTGTGTTGCAGTTTTAAACAGAGTTCATTAACCAAATAATAAACTGTAGGGACAGCTATGTAGTAAGTATGATGTTTACAAGTGTCGAGTAAATAAAGAGGAAAATTATTGAAGGTATATTATTAAAATTAATTAATCTAATTGATGAATTTTTAGGGTACAAACAGGATTTACCTACATGTGCCTACATATATCCTTTAGATAACTTGGTGCAATAGTAATGGCACAACGAGGCAAGCGAATCAACAAAAACGACAATGACTTGGCTTCGTGCCCAGCCACGATTAAGAGACGAAAATGCAGATTGGGTCCAACAGCCACAGGTTTATCAGTTTCGTCGTCGGTGTTGGGGCCCTCCGAAGAGGAGGAAACGATGGCGTCGTCAAGTCAAGGTGGTGGAGGGGCTTCTTGGACCCCAAGGCCACTTAGCGATATTAAAATTTCAAGTATATACAATCGTTCAGCAGCTGAAGCACCGGCTGAGTTATTTCGTAAAGATTTGATAAGCGCCATGAAATTGCCGGACAGTGAACCATTGAGTTCGAATGAATATTGGGTGATAACTGACCAATGGAAACAGGAGTGGGAACGTGGTGTTCAAGTGCCAGTTAATCCAGATTCACTTCCTGAACCTATGGTTACTGTCACACAGCCGTCAATAGCAAATGTCAATAAAATTTATGGAGAATTTAAATTGTAAGTTGTAATTATTAAATTTTAATTATTCCATGAATTATTTATTCTTGAATTTTAATTATTATTTATATTTTATGTTAGACCGAAAAAATTCATAAGAATATCTCGTGATGAATATTTTAATTCTGATGAACATCATTTAAGTACAACTCCTGCTAGAGCAGAAAAGGCATGCGCTTATGATCTTGATGATACTGATATTGCATGGCTCGAAGTACTAAATGGAGAACGAGCCCAGGTAAATAAATAATTTTATTTCGATTTTTATTTTTTTAATTATTTTTTATGTTATTATATTTAATATATCTGTTGTTTTAATTCAGGCTGGACAATCAACGATATCTGAATCACAATTAGAACGTGTGATTGAAGAATTGGAGGTTCGATGTTGGGAAAGAATACAAACTATAGTAAAAAATGAGGAAGGCCTCGGTATTGAATATGATGAAAATGTTATTTGTGATGTATGCAGATCACCAGATTCTGAGGAGGGTAATGAAATGGTATTTTGCGATTGTTGTAATATATGCGTTCATCAAGCTTGTTATGGTATTACTTCAATACCTGATGGCTCGTGGCTGTGTCGAACATGCTCTCTAAGTCAACGACCAGACTGCGTTTTGTGTCCAAATAAAGGTGGAGCAATGAAATGTACGCGTAGCGGTCAAAAATGGGCACATGTCTCTTGTGCATTATGGATACCAGAGGTAAGCATTGGTTGTGTCGAGAGAATGGAGCCAATAACTAAAATATCCAGTATTCCACCAAGTCGATGGGCACTGATATGTGTACTGTGTCGTGAGCGAGTTGGAGCTTGCATTCAGTGCAGTATAAAAACGTGTAAAACAGCGTATCATGTGACGTGTGCATTCAAGTATGGTCTTGAAATGAAGGCAATTATTGAGGATGAAATGGCAGACGATGGTGTTAAATTGCGATCGTATTGTCAAAAACATAGTAGAACAAACACAAAGGACAAAGTTGGTGTTGGTGGTGGAGGCGGCGGAACTAGTAGTAGTGGTAATGGTTCGGGGGGTAGTGGTGGTGGTGTTGGTGGTGGTAAAAGTAGTAGTAGTAGCGTTTGCGGAGGTAATAATAGTGGTACCATGGCCGCAAGTGCCAGTGTTCGTGGCGGCGGTAGTGGTGATAATAACAATAAAAATTGTTCAGATTCAGACGATGGTGAATCGCGAAAACGTAAACGTAAAGACATGACATCTGAAGAAAAAAATCAGGCACGTGCAGCTAAATTACAGGAAATTGAAGCCGAATTTGATAAACATGTCAACTTAAAGGATATTACATCGCAACAATTAGATGTGGATCCTGATGGGATAATTTACATTTATAATTATTGGAAATTAAAGAGACGTGCTGGTCATAATAAACCACTTTTGGCTCCACGATGTGGTGAATTATCTGGAGCTGGTGCACGTGCGCAAGGTCAGGCAGCCGATTTAGAAAAAATGCGAACTTTTGTTCAATTACGCCAAGACTTGGAGCGCGTACGAAATCTTTGTTACATGGTTGGTAGACGTGAAAAATTATGTAGATCATTTTTAAGGCTTCGTGAACAAACATTTCACAAGCAGGCGCTGGTTTTATCTGGTCCAACATTGCCATCTGTTACTGCTATTGCTGTAGCTGAGGCCAATCATGGACCATCAATTTATGATCGATTATATTCTCATCCAGATGCTGAAGATCATACTCGTGATTTTGATATAATTGTCGCACGAATTGCTGGTATTAAATCACCGACTGTAACGACGCCAGTTAGCGGTGATGAGAAAAAACAAAAGCCCCAATCCGAATTTAATGGCGCATCAAATAAAAAGTTGTATTTTAATGGAACGGTCCGAAGAAAAGGATTGTACAGCAGCGATTTATCGTCATTGAGTAGTAGCGAAACGGAAGAGACTAAACCTAATATTTTAAAATCACCAAACAAAAGTAATTCAAGTACTCATCATAAATCAAGGGTTAAAATTGAAAGTGAATCGTCAAGCACAACTGAGGAAGAAGAAACAACAATGCCTGTATCACGAAAGTCATCAAAGGTGGCATCTAGGAGAAAAACAAAAAAGACAAGTGCACCTGATCGACCATCAAGACTGTCATGCAGTAGTGGAAATGATAAACGTGAAAATGCAGCTACAAGTTCTCGTACACTCAAACACATGGAGCGAGAATTAGGAAGTGCCTCAGGTAGTGACAGCGATGAATTATTCCCATTGAATACAAGTTCAAGTTCACGACTTGATCCTTCAGCAGCAGCAGCTATTTATTCTGATACAGATTCAGATTCACAAGAGCAACGTACATCAGTATCAGCGCCATTTATAAGTAAAGCTGCTGTTAAAGAATTTTCTGCAGCTGATAGCTCGAAAAATAATTCATCTAAAAATGTTATAAAAGATTATCAAGATGGTGTATCACCTTCGACTAATTTAATGGAAATTAGTAATAAAGAAAATTTGAAAGAGAAAAAAAAGGAAAAAGATTATATTCCATCAGCATTAATTGTTCCTCAAAGACAAGCCGCCAAAAAGGCGTCTGAAATTATGCAACGATCACAAAGTAAAAAGGAAAGTACACAAGACCAATTAGAATCAATAAAATTAACATCAGTTGAAGAAATAAAATCTGTAAAACATCGAGATAAATCATCAAATAAAAAGCAAAAAGATGGTAAATTTTCTAAAGATGTGAAAAATAATGATATTTATGATTTTGATAAAGAATTTGGAGATGGTACAGAAATTTTAGCTTATGTACCTCAAAGACAAGCGGCGAAAAAAGCTGCAGAACATATTAAAAGTGGTCTTGGTACTAAATCCGGACAAAATACTGCTGCTACTACTGCTGCTGCTGTTGCTGCTGCTGCTGCTGCTGCTGCTGTCAGTGAATCTGAAAACATTATTCAAGTCAAAGAAGTCAAAGGTAGTAAAGAATGTTTAGAAAATAAGTCAAAGAAAGAATCGAAAAAAGAGGAAATGATAACACCAATAGTAACAACTGCCTCGTTAACAGTAACAACAGCATCGATATCATCATCATCAACAACAACATCAACAACAACAGCAGCAGCAGCAGCAACAACAACAACGACAACAACAACAACAACAACAACAACCATGAGTACTGTCAATACCAATAAGAAAAAAGTATCAACAACTAGTAAAGTTTTACCTAATACAAATAGTGATTCAAGTACCAGCAATAATAGTAGTAGCTCATCGGATTCAACGAGTGATTCTGATGACGTTAAGAGCACTGTTACATCAGGTTTATTAAAAGAAAAGGATCAATCATCATCAACAACTTGTTCAGAAAGTGATACAAGTAATAATGAATCCGAGCAAATATTAAATAAACGACAATCAACACCGAAGAAAATAACAAAATCATCTGATGGACGTGCGGTTGATAATGATGAGAAAAAGTTAAAGGCGATCGGGCGTAAGCTCATCACCAAGCTGCCGGATAAGAAGCTTAAAACTTCCGACGGGCGGCTTGGAATCGAGTTTCCACCGCCGCCTATTGAAAGAAAAGAATCAATGCGATGCGAGAGCTCAGGATCCAAAGATCCAAATCACTCAAGGCACTTGTCATCATCATCATCTTCCTCCTCTTCCTCATCATCATCATCATCCTCATCATCATCATCATCTTCATCATCATCCTCGTCATCATCATCCTCATCATCAACATCATGTTCATCAACATCCACAAAGAAAACCGATTCAAGAGTCCCATCAGATATCCAAGCAGCATCAAGTAATAAATCATTTCAACAAAAACATAAACTTCAACAACAAAGTTTGCTCAGTGGGTCTAGAGATAATGATGGGTCAAGAAATATCGTTGGGCCCAAATTTTCAAAAAAATCCCGACCTACTAAATCACAATCACAATCTCAACGACGTGAATCCCAATCATTACAAAGTGAAGACCAACGATCTAACGCAAAATGTAAGCAGGATCAAGAGTCCAATGTCCATCCAACAATTAAACAACCAGCCGAGGCACGTAAACGAAAATCAACGCAAATTGTACAGAAGAAAGACAAAACTAGTAAAAGTACGCCTGCCATCAAGAAAAATGAAAAGAGGATAAATGTTAATAAACAAATTGCAAAGAAAGAGTTGTCACAAATTAATAATGATAATTCTAATAAAATTGATGAAAAACCTCAATGTATTATTGATAATCAGAGTCAAAATAGTCCTCATCAAGTTGTTAATCAAGATTTAAATAAACAATCTTCTATAGATGTTCAAAAAGATGATATTAAAACGGTGAAAAAAGGTAATACTAATAAAAGTCCAGTTCATGTATTACTTTTAGAAGAAGAAATGAAACAACGTAGAGCTGAACGTGATAGTCCAAAGAAATCATCTAAAAGTTTAGATAAATTTCTTGAAAAACGTGAACATCTTGATAAAATCTTCAAGTCAAAAGGAGTTGAAACAAAACCAGAAAAAGAAACAGTGCACGAACATGTTCAAAAAGACAAAGAAGATACAAATAAAATTCTTAAACCGAATCACGATCATGATGAGATTATTTCATATGATAAACATTCAACAGATCAAGCTCATTCAGAAAAATTAACAAAAAATATTGAATCTATTCAAAAGCATGATAAAGGTAATGATGATAATAATGATGATGATTTTGATAAGAAAACACAACCACATGAAATTCCTTTAATTTCAATATCTCCATCTTGTCCACCGGCGTATCCAGGTGTTGTACGTGATGTATCGTCAACCACTGAAGAAAAAGAAATAGCTAATAGTGAATTCCAAAAGGAACAAATAATATCTGAAAAAATTGTAAATGAACAACAGCAAGGACATCATAGAGAATTACATAAACGAAGAAAATCTATGAATCGTTCAATATTCTCACCGCAACATGGTTCATGCAAAGATCATCCATCAAGTGTTTCTGATTTATTTGATTTTGATCAAGATATATTAACGGATGATATGGTTAATGACGATGGTTTTAGTATACCAAGGGATCCTGAAGAACGCCAAGCCCCATTGACATTTTCATTTAACAATGAATTATGGTTTAAAGAAGATTCAAAGGAAGATAGTGCTAGAGAAACTCTTCATTTAGTTCAAAAACTTCGTATGGGTCTTACTAAAAAATCAAATGCCACTCAATTTGATATTGAACCTCATATTATTACCGCAACAACTCATCAAGAATCAGTAAAGAAAGAGGATTCTCTGCCAGATAAATTTATTCAAACTACTAATAAAAATACTAAAGTATCAGATATTACATCGTCATCTACATTATTAAATGTCATTGATGAAACTGGCAGTAGTGCAATGAAAACAAATACAGATTCAGAAGAATGTAATAAAAATCATATAATTGATGATAAAAAACAATCGTGTTATTCTAATAATACTGATGTTTATAATACATCATATTCAAATGAAGATTTAGCAATTACAAAAGTTACCATTGCTGAACGTGCCAAATTAGATCGTGCTGAAGCAGACGAGCGATGGGTACCACCAAGCATGGAAAATATAACGCCAAATGATGTACAGCATTTAAATCAATTAATAGAAACACAAAATCATCGTTATCATCCACCCACCTCATTTCCTAATGATATATCAACAACTGTAATGCCAGAAACTAATGTAGAAACATTAATGCATTCACAAATAAATTTACAAAATATACAAGATCAATATCAATTGTTACAACAACACGCCATGGTAAGAGCACAATTAGATTCGCATATTGCATCGAGATCAATGCAATCTATGCAGCCAATTATGGATCATCATCATCATCACCATCATCATCATCAACAACAGCAGCAGCAGCAGCCAATGTGTGACAGTGTCGTTGGTAATGTTCCAGAAAATATAGCTCCAATGGAAATAGTTAATCGACACATTATGCCACTGCCTAATGTTGATAGTGATCAAATAAATGAGATTGATCGAGGTCAACATGTAGAAAAAGATCATGTTATCACTCCTGATTTAAGACAGGACTATCCTCAAAATACATCGCCATATAATGAGATAAATAATTCACGTCAAGATACCAGATGGGCTGAAAGTCAAGTTTTACCATCAAGACGATCAACGTGTTCGTCTAATACATCAGCGTCATCCACTGAAGATCATACACCTTATAAAAATATAGTGCCCATGCCGTTTACTTCATCGGGCTCTGTGGAAATAGCAACAACATCAGCGGCTGCTGGTACTTATCATCATTATGCCGAGTCAAATGTTTTTGCTGGTCCTGCTGTATCATTATTTCCACCACAATCTTGTACGGCATCACTGCCATATTCATCACCGGGCACAGCTATGTTTGCTCCAGTATTTGGCACACAATATTCTACGCCTCAAAGTAATACTATTTTATCTCATGTACCCAAACCTCTTGAAGATCCGTCACTTAATATACAAAGTTCACCTTGCACAGCTGCTTTTACATCGTCATCGCACAATATGGCATTAACTGCTGCTATGGTATCTCCAACTAAAATTTCTACACCTCCACCAACACTTCCGCCGTCGACAATGATTAATACAACATTAAATCAATCAGATACACAAACGTCCGTGACTGCCGCTGTTGTCGCTGATGTTATTCAATCTGCTCAAGCCAATTCACCAACTTTATCAATACCATTTACAATTAATAATGTTACTGAAACGACACAACAACAAGAAGTACAACAACAGACGATACAAAATGTACATGAAGATACTACGCCTGATACCAAAGTGGTTATCAGTCAGCCAGGCAAGAAAAGTCCATCTAAACCAACAAGAACATCAGCACGTGTTACCTCATTGCAGGGAAAATCACCTGGTAAATCACCAAGACAAGAGATTATTAAATCGGCGACTACGTCAAGAGCTAGAGGTCGCAGTGCTAAAAGTGGACAGCAAAATTATCGCAGTCGTGGACGTGGTAGAGGACGAGGTAGAGGAAGAAATAATCAAAATACTGTTCTTGCTGCTATTTCAAATTTGAGTAATATAATACACAGTGATGATTCTATTCAAAACAAACTTGTTGGCACTGTCTATGACTTTGATTCTGATGAAGATTCTACAAATGATACAAATATTGCTGATTTAAAAACAATGCGAGAACGTAAAAAATCAACTGATATTAGTGAAAAAAGAGATACAAATATATCGAAAGAATCTGTGCATCAATCTATCTCTAGTCCATTATTGCATAAAACAAAATATGATGATAAAAGAACAGCATCGCCATCGTCATTGTCTGTACATAATGAAGTGACGAAAAATTTAACACTCGAAAATAGAACAAACACTGGACAAATTTTTACCGATACTGTAATGCCACTTATTCCTGGTCCAGTGGACATGAGAACGTACAATTCAACTACCGAAAGACAAGCATCATCTTCACTTAATCCTCAATCTTATACTAATCATATTCTTGGAACATTCTCCAGCGTTTCGACTGATCAAACGTTGCCAGATATCGATGATGATCTTGGTGATGTTTTACATTCTGCATTAACATCTACACCAGATATGTTAAATTCTAAAATAAATTCCAACGATCAAAATATCGATATTACACCAGGTGCAATGGGTGCAATGGGCGATGCAACAAAAATGTCTTTAAGTGATTCGAGGAATCAATTAAAGGTAAAAATAAAAGGTCCATTTTTGGATGCAAATTATGTTCCAGCATCTTCTGGTCCGCCACTTGCACAACAACAACAACCAGCAATTGCCATTGCACCGTCTGGTGCAACAAGTACATCAGTCGCCTCGGGAACATCGAATCTCAGACGAATGAGAAAGAAAGAATTGTTGCGACAATATTGCTCACAAGATATGAATATGGATGATCCAACGATAATTGGTCATGTTACATCGACGCCTATAAATATTCCTCCAATTAATAGAACAGTTATAACAATACCAAAGGCTGTTGCGTCAATGACAAGTATTCCAACGAGAGAGGATTATAAGGCTGTAGTAGACATGGCTAATATGGAAAAGAAACGAAGAAAAGAACGTGGCAGTAGTGGTGGTGTTTGTGGATTTTCAGATATTAATGAACAAGAAGAGGGTGGCGCTACTTCTGACAGACGAAGAACGGCCGTTGGTAGTGCTCATGTTGATAGAAGACGTGGTAGACAACCAAAGACTTCAACAACAGCAGCACCACCACCACCTCCAGCACCGCCACCATTATCACTCTCATCTTTACCGTCTACAATGGGAAATAGTGCTCCGCCTAAGCTTAAAATTAAAATTGGTAATAGTGGTATGACGTCGCATGATGTGGACAATGTACAGGAAGATCGAACGAGAATAAGGCCACCGAAAAAGCGCCTCAGTAGTATGCAAAGTAAACCAAGTATAGAAGAACTCAAGCGAGAAAGTATGAAATTTAGAAAAATGATTTTAGCTGATTTTGATAATGATGATATTGTAACTCAGGACAAAAGTAAGAAAGATAAAAATGGAAAGAAACGAAAGAAACAAAGAGGTAAAGAGGGTCGTGTTGAAATACTTGATGGTGGTGGTGCTTCAACGACTAAATTAATTATAAGACTTAGTAAAAGCAATGCATCAAGCAACGATGCGTCTAATGAAGCAACTGCAAGTGTTGTTATTACTGAACGAACATGTCAGTCTGGTGATAGTAGAGTTGGTCCTTCTGGCATTGATATTTCTACTAAAGATGATCCAATATATCCATCAGATCGTATTAATAGCAGCGATTTACAAACACCTACAAATCAAAATACAACAGCAAATACAACAATTAGTAATGTTAGATCGGCTAAAGTTACGCCAATCAGATTAAAACTTACTAGATGCCATGAAGGTTATGAATTAAAACCACCAGCTGCTAGTGATGATGGACCAAAAATTCATGAACCAGTTGAAAATTCTATTGATAAAACTGTAAAAACATCAGATAAAGTTCAAATTTTATCGCATCACATTGATCCAGATAATGGTGAAAATAAACTATCAAAGGAAGAAGACATCAATATTATCAGTCAGGCCACTACGGCCAGTCACACTTCACCTAATTGCCCAACTGCTGCACCTCTACCACAAGGATGCCAAGTTAGGTGATAATTAATGATAATTGTATAAATACAGTAATTGAAGGTTCTTTACTAGATTTATATTATAGAAATTAAAATATATAGCATTAGACACTACATGTAAATTTTACAAACACACACACACACACACTTACACAAAATATATATATAATATATAATATAAAAATAAATATATTTATATTTATTTATATATTTATTTAATATATAAATAAATTTATAAATATTAATTTATATATATTATATATTATATATATGTTTATTAATAAGCCACATTTATGTATTTACGAAATGTGCTGATATTTAATTATAAACATTTCATTCTTATACATATGTGTCACGTACATACATATATACATATATACATACATACACATAAACATTCGCGAGCGCGCACTTTGCAAAAAAAATTTATTATGCGTTTCTTTCATGTCATCTGATGTAAATTAAAGAATACATATGTAAATGATCTGAGGCTGAAGTGAAATATCACAAAGTGCCCGAAAAAAAAAAAAAAA
>JAQQBS010000001.1:16275918-16293015 GCA_030347275.1 Microctonus aethiopoides | reverse complement strand
AAAGAAAAAAAAATATCTGACACGTGAGTATTTTTTTTTTTAGCTTTACGAAAATATTAGCACACTAAAACCAGTTTTTCGATTAAAAATAATTTTGAAAACAATAATAAAGTGATTAGTATCGATTTAATAACAAAAAAGTCAAAATTTCATACGTTTGGAACTTTGGGTTTAAATATCTTTAGAATAGCTGTCTCTATGAAAAAAGTGTAGGAGACCTTTTTTGTAGAGCGTTAAATTTCCTACAAGAATATGCCATGAGCTTATCTCTATGACGCGCAAATGCCGAGTTAAAAAAATCTAAAGAAAAAAAAAATTTTCCATGTTATTCAAATAGAAAATTACGAATGGGCACATTTAAATATGAAAATTAAGAGCTCCACTTTAAACAGACTTCTTTTTTTCACCGTCCAGTAAGTTTTCAGCCTGTTTTTTTGTTGAAAAAAAAAAGTTGCCTAAAAATGGCACACTCTAATAAACATTATCAATCATGAATATACTTTAGAAAATATTCAACATTATAATATCTAAATATATTATACCAAAAGGAAATCAGGAAAATATGTTTAGTAAATGTATAAATATAAAAACAATCATAACAAATATTAGAAGCAATTTTGATTGCAGTTATATGAGAAGGATATTCAAAAACATAGCATAGTATATCATATATGAATATTTATAAGGACTCTATTAAATATTATGCTCAAGTTGAGCACCATCAGAGACTTCGTGTTTCCCTTTTATTGCACTTGCTCTTACACGTTCATGTATATATGTATATTCAATAAAACTATTAACCGTCACGCGTGAGAGTTAGAGGCTACATGAAAATGAGAACTATCGTCACTTCCGGATTTTGCTTAGTTCACGAGATCGTAAATTGTTTTTGTTTGAAAAAAAAAAAAAAAATTCCACTGTTTTCCCGGTATGCGCATTAAAATACTAGAGAAAGTAACAAACATAACCTCACAATTGCTCTGACGGAGTAAGCGATGGCAGCGCCATATCAGAATCAGATGTTCAAAAAGAAGATCATATTAAGCGAAAATTAATGATATTTTAATATTTCAGAGTGTGAAAACTATCATGGTGGTGATTGAGGGAAGAAAGGAATATAAATTAAAGTTAAATGAATAAATAAATAAAAGCGATAGTGATAATATATAGCCCCGCTTGTCTTGAATCCGGAGGCGTGACGATATCGCAGAAGGTGAAAGTCTTGATGGTTGGTTGACTTCCCCGTTATAAAAGTGTGGTATATATTATTATATGCACCTCGTAACATATTGGATATAGCTAAAGGCTCAAGTTTTCTTAAATACTCTTCCTGTGCTTCGTTGATTTTACAAATCCAGGAAGTTTTGTAAAGTTACTCTAGCGTAATTTTTTTTTTTATACCTGTCTTATATAACTCTTGCGTGCTTATATACTAACGAAAGGGTAAATATAAGTACATATTTATGTATATATATATATATGTAAATATGTATATGTGTGTATGTGTGCGTATTATATACTTTTAGATATTTAAATAGCAGGAAAAAAAAAATGAACAAATAGGGAAAATTGAACCAGCAATGATTGAGTAATTTTTTAATAAATTTGATGCAAAATATAATTTATTTGTTATATTACGCACACAAACATGTAAATGTTAGTATATAAGTGTTTATGTATGCATGTATTTATGTATTTAGTAAATAATTTTGTGTAAAAATCTAATAATTAGTGTTGAAATTTTTCAATCATAAATGGCACACAAAAGTGAGGTTAAGTTAATACAATATTTATGTGATTCAATTTCAACAAATAATATGTTAAATAGTCAAGAAAAATTAGAAAAAAAAATCCTTAAATCACTCATTCACCAATTTAATATAAAATTTATATAATAGACAAAAATTTTGTATCATACTTAACCTAAAAAATCAATTTCAATCAAAATAATTTTTCTATTAACTCCAAAACAAATTATCTCAAAATCAGATACAAAATTTTAGTTTAAAATAATAAAACACAAATTTTTAGTAAACTTTTATACAAAATTATTTACTATCAATGGCTTTGTATGTTATATCAATTTTTTTGATTTTCTAATCACTTCCCTGTTGTTGTACATACATGATTTAATACCTTCAGGTCGGCATCGTATGGCAGAGTTTTGTCCCAAAGATTAGGACCAAGGAAGGCGGCTTGTGCTTCCACATTGCCCCATAATTCACCATCAGCATCCTTTTTTTCATCAGGTCCATCTTTACTTTGTTTTCCTATAATAATTAATAAATAAATAATATGAATAATCGCAATAATACATGATAATAATTAAATATAATTATTACAGGTACAAGTGCACCTCATCTATACATTTTATCGTGTGACGATACTCATCATACACATTATATTACACGTATATATTAATTTGTGAGGAGAACGGCACCCACAGGTCGACTGTCAAGGCTACGAGATCACGTTCGTCACGCCATTAAATACATATATACATTTATATGTACAAAACGAGTAGATGTTTAGGTTTATAAATGTTAAACATACATCAAAGCAAGAGATGATGTTGTATATACATCAGAAATTTTTAATATGTATATAAATGTATTTATATACTTAATTAAGTAACGAATTATGAACTTGGATGATAGAATTCGTAATATAAAAATTTAGTTATTGAAATATTTTTACATCAATCAAACTCTTTATATGTGTTTGAGCTGGAGTAAAATGTAAATTATTTTCAATGCTATATGTGTAATAGGAGTAAAAGAGGAGCAAAATGGCCTATTTAAAAAAAATGTGAACAGTTTAATTTATTATTTACTGATGCATTATTATTTATGATCGTAGAATTTGTTTTTGAATTTGAAATTGTAAAATATGTCGATATATTTTATGCATGAATTTGTTTAATTTGAATAATGGACATTTTGAAAGGACAATCGGCTCAAATTGAGAATACAAAAATGAGTTATAATGAGAGAGAAAAATAAAATGTAAAGTATATTGAAGAGAATTTTATTAGTAAGCTTCAAAATATTTATAAGAATTTATTATCTGTCCTGCGAGTTTATATGTTTGATGTCTATCAAGTGATGTTTAATATCATTTTTGATATTAATATTCATTAATGATTGATAAATCAAGAAATAACCACGATATATAATAGAAATTTGTTAATAAATTACTTAATTGAACGTTATATTAAAAAATAAAATTTTTAATTTCGTCGCAGTCAGATTTTTTTCTACTAATTTAACAATTTCAACAAACAAATTCAACAATTTCAATAGACATTTCGAATAATACAAAGATATTATTTATTTTATTATCTAATTTTTGAGCAAAAATTAATTAAAAATAATTTCCAAAAATTTTATTATTAAATACAATCTAAAATAAATTTCTATATGAAAAGAAATATTTAGCATAACTATATTCTTAAATTCTACATTGTATATACAAAGTATATACATACGTATGTATGTTTATACATGAAAAATTTGGTTTATCAATACAATTTTTCAGTTCTTTTTTCCAATATTCAAAACATATTGTAAATCGCGCTCCTTTTATGTATTAAGTTTGGAATGTTAAATGTTTATTTATTTATATGGATGTATATATACTCATATATATATATGCTATTATTGCTAACGTTGCTATTGAAGCGTAGTGCCGGCGTATACGCCTCGCAACGGGAGATTAGTTTCGCGGAGAGATTCGAGAATATTAGCCTTGAACTAAATTACACATAGACTGACTGTCATTGTGTAGTTGTTTAGCTCATTGAATGCATATGTTTTTTTATGATCCAATTGATAGGTACCCTGCAAAAAAAAAAATTAAAAAAAAGAACTAGAGTTGAATCAAGTCTGATTGTAGACTTGATCATAAATAGCTTGAATTAAGTTTCGAATATATACTTGATTTGAGATTTAGCTTTGTTGTTTTGTAAAAGTTGGAATATCTCCTTGAAATAAGTATACTTTGTGATAGATTTTTAAGTATATTGATAATAGATATGTTAGTTTAAATGGTTCTGATTATATTGGTGAATCCAGAAGGACATTTTGTAATTTAGAAATACAAAATTCTTAGTTATTATGTGAAAAATTTTAATAATTGAATATAATGATATATGCATTTAAATTGGGCTTGCGAATTGGGTAAAAAGTTGGAGGATCTTTATGCATATAGCTTCGCAGCATTTTATGCTATTTAATCTTTAAAAAAGTGCCAATCACTAAATTATTTTGAACTGCCCCACTGATAAAAAATGTTGAAGCCGATTTATGCTCGAATTTCATAGTTTTTTCGATTTTTCTAGAAAACTATCAACTTTACAGCAAAAATATGTAAGACCTTTTTTGTAGGAAATTAAATTTTCTACCGAATAGTTTCTTTAACCAAAAACCGTAGAGTTGATAGTTTTTGAAAAAAATCCAATTTAAATAATATCATGCCATTCATAGTATAAATAGTTTAATAATTGAATTTTTGTCGAAAACTATCAATTCTACGGTTTTTCGTTAAGAGGACGATTTTGTAGAAAATTCAATTTCCTACAAAAAAGGTCTCATCAACTTTTGCTGTAAAGTTGATAGTTTTTTAGAAAAATCGAAAAAACTATGAAATTCGAGCATAAATCGACTTTAACATTTTTTATCGGTGGGCACTCTAAACAAATAATCTTTATATGAAAAAATAAAGAAATTTGTCAGAACTTTTGATTAATTTCTTTGGATTTAGCTTCTGTTATATATCATAAGCAGAAAATGATTGAATGAGTCATATGATTTTCTATAAATTCTTTAATTTTAGAATATTTTGGATTTGCCTTAAGTGATAGATTTAGAATAATAAATCTTTTGCTGTATCTACTCGTAAAATTGGCTGTCATAACAAATAAGTTATAAATTTCCATAGAAATCGAAAATTTGAGTCCTTAGAAAGAATAAAGAAAATTATTCAACTGAACATTGATACATTAGACACCGGTTAGTGGAATCTTAAAAAAAACCTCATCATACAATTTTTGAGAATATCATAAATATTATTAGCCAATGATATTCTATATCCTCTTCAGTAATCCAATCTTTTCTACTCTCTTTGAAAGATCTTTAGAATAACACTTTGGATTATCTATCGGACAATCTTCAATTATAAAATATCCTTCAATCAACTGTGAATAAACTAGACCCAAGTCTACTTTTATTAAGATAAAATTTTCCTAAAAAATCTTTCAGTACTTTATAAACGATTTCAATAATTAAACATGATTTATAACAAGAAAAATTATAGATTCTGATGAAAGAAACGACCTTTTCTACGAAATCCATCTTTGTTATATGTTAATTATCGCTATACGAAGAAGAGAGTTATCAATCATTCATGTCTACAACTATGTATTCGCATTGCTGCTTGAAATTCTAAGCAAAGCCGTGTACAACCTTGACAAACAATAGTTGCGATCCCTCACAAAATGCGACATTAAGAAGCGATGAATTAGGAATTTTCCTTCTGCAGGTTTTGGATCCTAATTCCTTGCATCTTGCGAGGGACTTCAATGCTTGGTATTAAATTTATCAAATCATTTTCTTACACTTTGCATATAAAGCCCACATTTCTAAGAATAATTTCTGACAAGTCCAATGAGCTTCTTCATTAGAAATAAAGAAAATAAACTACAAAAACTAAATCATCTTCATTCCTTGATGTATCAAATTACAAACAGGGTTCCGAATTGAGTGTCCACTATCTGTAACTTTGTTACAATCAGAAATTTGTTTGAATTAGCAAACGTTTAATATTATTAACGCTTTTCAAGATGGGAAAATAAGAAAAATTATCTCATGTTTTCGAAATTTGTATGTGAAATGCGATTTTTTGAATTGGAAATCTCGGTATATTTTATTTCTTTCTATTAGCACTTCAAGTTTTGATGAAAAAGCTTACAGGGAATTCTCTTTTAAAGTCAAAAATACCAACAAGTTGCTAATTTTAACAATGGTGGACACCCAATTTGGACAATCCTGTACATCCAGATGTATATGGCCATGGATGAAATACTTTGAAAGGTAAAGAACGCGGAATCGTCCAAAGATTATGGCACGAGTGCCAGCAAGAAGATGTCCTTGGCCACTTCAAGCCGGACGCTCGGTTATATATTACATATATGTTGGTTTATCATATTGAGAAATATCCCGTATACTTTCCCCTCAGTAATTGATTTAATATCATCAGTATTTCAGTTGGACATATTTTAAAGAACTTGAATACAAATTCCCTTTTAAAGGAATTTATCGTTAGTAATTTAATCATAAAATCCATCCTAAAATTATAAAATACCCAAAGACCCAGGCACATTTTTCAAACATCCTGAAAAATCAAGGGTTGTCATAAAATGCTAAAACGGTGTTCAACAGTGAAGTATAACGGTTTATATAGTAGTACTACCTACTACAAATATTATACTGTCAGTAATGTTAGTTGTATATAGGTAGTGAAAGTTGCTTGAGCCACTTTCCCTTCAAGCCTTTGCAGTACCAGTTACTGAAACAAGATATAAACTGGCTGCTTGAAGTAGGAAGCTGTGTTGTACTTCCGTACAACAAAAATTTATCCCACATATTGTAAGATGTGACCTCTATAATTAAAATTAAAAGAAAAAACTTCTAGCGACTAATCTAAGTAATAACTAACATTACGGAATTGTGAAAGAAGATGATATATAATTATGAATGCTAAATTTACATATGAACAAGTTTTAGGAGAAAGCTAGAAGACAGGGGTTTTGATAATGACTCACAAAATTTTTCTAAGGAACTTGATTTTGTGAATTGATGGTATTTTATTATGTCTTAACGTTGAGAAATTTTGAAGGAAGGTAATGCACACCTCCTCACATGAATAAATAAATAAATAAATAAATAAATAAATACAAAGGGGACTTGAGTGAGATGAAGAAAAAGGATTTGTTTGTTCTTCAATAATTGAGTATTTTTGTTTAGTGTAATCAGGAAAATTAATTGTTGGTTCAATGGATTTATGACAATGGTTTTAGATATTTAGTTTACTGATTCAAATCAGGTCTGTTTGCGTGTGCATTTGTATAATTTCATGAGATAAAATTTTTTATCGTCGCTGTGATAATAATAAATGAATATAAATATTGTGAATGCAAACAATTCCGGTTTTACAGTGGGTCCAGGGAATCAGCGGTGGGTCAAACACGCTTGGACGATTCACTTTCAAACTTTCTCAAATTGGTGAACTAGTGTACATGTACATATACTGTACATATATTATAGTATATAGTATAAATCCAGTTCTCAGTTTCCAATTTAAGTATTATATGTTGGATATTAATATCACTATGGTTCCAAATGCAAAAAAAAAAGTGGGAGAAATGAGAATAAATAGAAATTAAAATTCGAAATCACAAGGATAATACGATTGGAATATATTGCGTAATTTATATATATGTATAAGTGCGAGAAAAAGAAAGTTTGCATGGTGAAATACAGTCACGAATTCGTAAAACAAAATGCGAAAGAAATTATTTGCGTGGGGAAAATATTATGTGTATAAACTTTAGTACTTGATCATGTATTAATCCTTGTTCAATTTTTTTATTGAATAAATTTTTAAACAATTTTCATGTGAATAAAATCTTGAAATAAACATTAGTATAAGTAAAAAAATCATTTCTGCATTGAACCAAACTTGATTATTTTTAGTTAGTGGATTTTATGAATAATTATGAATATTATTAGATTAAATATTTTAAACAATTAATTTTGTCGTTCATTTTGACTTGATCAAGTACTAGTGCTATCGATCATTCTCCTCAAAACATTAATATTAATTACTAACTAATTGACAATTATTACGATTTTGTTTGATTCAGTATTAAAACACATAAATAATAATTATAAATAAAAAAAAATTCTGCATTCAATAAATTAACTAATTTTTAAAAACCTCTCAAAGCTTTGCACTGATAAAAAGTGAGCGGGTACTAGGGCTTTTATTAATTATTTATAAATTATTAACATTCATATTTTTCATTATAAATAATACAATTAAAACAAAAAATCAAAAGAAGCAAAAAATAAAAATATAACAATATAAATTTTAATTTCAGGAAATTTTCTCAAATATTAATATAATATAAATAATAATAATTTGTTTTATTTATTCATTACTTTTAAAATATTACTGAAATATTAACGAATGTTTTGTGCTAGTTTGTTTATTTTTTTCTTTAAAAAATCAATTGAAAGTTTTTTTTTTCAATTTTTTTAATTCACGAAATGTAAATATTATTGCAAAATATAAAGACAAAATACATTTATGTAATGTTGGAGTAGTTTTTGGATTCCGGAAGTGAAAGAAAATGCAAATTATTAAATCAAATGATATTTTACACCTACATTTTTTTTCTTTTGCTTCAGGGAAAAATAATTAAATTATTCGATATGTTTCAATTAATTATGTTAAAGCTTGTCTGCGCATTTCCGCATTAGGAGGCCACATTACTTTCACTTTCACCGTCGTTGAATCAGCCAACAAATAAATGCGTCTTTGTGAAAAAGTGTTCTGTTAAAAGGTACTCAACTCAACTCTAAAATTAAGAAATTAAATTAATTTACAGACTTAAAAATCAAAAACGGATTATTATTATTCAAATAAATTCAACATTTGATTTTTAAAACTTGTAATTTTTTAAAATAAATTAAACTATATTGTTCAATAACTCGAAAATGTTTTTGATATTTTATAAATTGTCATTTAAAATTCGAACGATGATTTAAACTTTTCTTTGTATATTTCTTTCGTCATATTTTGGATGTTTAAATTTATATTTCTAAAATATTTCTTTGTTATGATTGAAAGTATTCTATAGTGGTTCATATTATTTTCGAATTTATATTTAATTATAATAGGAAACAAAGGAATAAAATAAAAAGTGAGTTACACACGTTCGTTGACTTGTTCGTTTAACCCGGAAGAGAATTCTCAGACTGGATTTCTTGGGGGGGTCTTAGCAAAGGTGCGCCAACTAAGCGTGGAGAGTAAGTGAAGAGAGTGCAGTACTCGTTGGAGAAAGTAATCGCAAGCCATTCCTCAACTATGAAACAGAATCTACTGTCTTTTGCATTTTCTTCAGGGGTTCTCATAAAAATGCAAGTGTAAATCTTTCCACTTGGTATATTGTATTAAATTATTTTATTTTTCTCATACCGATTTCCGTATTATTCAAAGTAAAAGTGATAAAATAAATTAATAAATAAATAAAGAAATGTGGATATTAAAAATTTTTGTGTAAAAATTCATCAGAAATTTGTGTTAGGAATTTTTTACACCAAAGTTAGGCTGCAATTTAAAATATATTTACGTTTTTGGGTTTAATTTGAACAATTGAGATAATTATTTATAAACGGTTTAATTAATTGTTTATCAATTTAATATTAAATTTATGTAATTTGGCAGACAGAAATTTTATATTTGATTTGATATAAAATTTTGTTAATTTTATACAGAATTTTTGTTTAGAATTTTTTGTTTGAAGTTTTCTTTGATATAGAAAATTAATTATTTGTAATTTAATACAATTTTTTTTTTGAAATTTCTACGCAAAAATTTGGGTTGAAGAAGAAAAAAATTATTCTACTATAAAAATTTCATAGAAAATTTGTATTAGAATTAATTGTTGGTTTTTAGTTAAGTAATGAAACATATGTAAATGTTTTGATAATAAATCTTTCATTTAAATGGATTTGGAACTATTTAACACTTCAATAAAAATATAAAAAAGATACTTTATTCGAAATTACACTATAGTATCGTCAACTATTTCAAATAAATACACATTGGAAATAAACACTAAGACATAACATCATATTCACATAATTTACCTATTCAAGTTTATCGCTAAACAACAATTAATTTCTACGTGTACTTAAGCAAACAATAGAAACTATACAAGCGAGCACGAGGTTACTTTAGCAATTATATTTTCATAAAATAATTCCAATATAAAACAAAAATAAAACACGAATAAATATATTCTTTATTTTTTCCAAAATAATTTCACAATCGTGAGCCTAAAAATTTTTTTTTAATGTCAAATTTTGTGTAATAAAAATGAGGATTATATCAACTCTCCTCGTAAATATATTCCAAGATTTAATTCTATTATAAATGATATCCAAGTTTTGATTTGTCTATATTAACCTAACGCTCATTATACACAAGTAAATGTATACATATATTTACTGCACGCGTGAGTTTAAAAAATAAAAATAAATATAAGTACATTATCTCTAAGGTCTAACAGTCGGCCAAACGGATCCACGGGTCATTCGATAACAGTTCTATACTTATTTAATTGGCCCAGGGAAATAAAATTGTGCAAAACATAAATCTTGAATATTTAAAATTACGTAAACAGGGAGGGCCGTTTACTTTTACTTTTCATCAAGCAATAATTAATAATGATAAAACTAATTTAAGGAAGTAGTAAAATCATTTAGGATTCGAAAATACATGATCCCTGACCCATCACCTCATGATTAATTTATATCAATGAATTTTCTACATTGTATATTATAAAAAATTAGTTTCTTCATTCAAAACTATTGATAACTTAAATTATTATGAAGACATCAATGAGAAGCCTGATCGGGGAATATATCTTAACAAATGTGTCATCAGTCCAAGGAAAATAAGGCTTTATTTTTCCATGTGTGAAATCTCATTTTGTAGGATGAAGGAAAATAATATAATAAATTAATGAAGAAGTGAATACTTTTAATTCAATCGAAATGAAAATTTTATTGAATCGGTGGAATAAATAAAATAGTAAATATTCAAGTGGTCATGGGAGCAGTTAAATTGAACGTAGTGTCCGAACAAAGCGAGTTGGGAACGTCAGGAATGTTCATAAATAGCGCATCACTTATTATAAGGTTTCGTTTAGGTCGCGGATTAGTGTTTGCACATGAAGTCTCGTGAAAGGTCAGGCTATGGTCAGTAGGTCAGGGCCTCTGTATTGTATGGCGAATCCCATATCAAACTCTGCGTTCCTTAATGCATAAAACAATGGTGTATGTTTCAAAATTTTCAAATTGGTTTTATATTAAAATTGAGATAACTACTTCAAGTTTATCTTATCCATCGGATATTTTGCCACCATGGAAATATTTACAGACTGCCAAATGGAAAGTTATTTAAACTAATCGTTTGTAATTTTGGAAAATTAGAGTCAGCTTGAAATTAGTTTTAGTAAAATTAGACATTTCTAATAGATGATTGAGATTTTAAAAATTTAACACGTGGTGAATATTTCCGAAGTGATTCCCGTCTGAAATTGCAAAACAATCAAACCGTTTTTGGAAACTATGAAAAACTTGTTTATTTTTAGTTGAAGGAATTTAAAAAAATACCAACTTAAATGGAGATAAATGGGTGTAAAGTTTCCGGTTTATCATTAGGATAAATAGGTTGGACCATTGTATTCAATGGCGTCAATTGTTATACGATGCTCGTAACTCAGATGGTCCATTGTGGCCTTGTAAAATGCCTTATGATGTATCGAAAACACAATATTCAAAGTCCAATATTTAGGATTTCGTAAAATAGTAAATAGAATAAAACAATTAAAATCCTCAAAAGCTCAACCAAATAATTATTTAAATCCGTACGAAATTATAACATTTCTCCACATGACTGTCTAGGAAATTATAAAACCTAACAATGAATCCGTCCCCTAATTCTAGAAATACATATCACCCAAGTTTTTCTAACAAAAAATAATTCCAACCTTAATTTGAAAACCAGGAAACTTCCAATAATTCACATCTTTCCCTCTTATACCTTCAACATCTTTCTCACCGTTTACATAAACATGATGTTGCCGCCATATATGTTGATATTGGGTCCATCGAGAGCTTGTACTGTCATCGTGAATAGGCGGTAAGGGTGGATGCACTTGATGCGCGTGTGTAGTGGGTGGTGGCAAATTTGGGGGCGGTTGTTGAGGCTGATGCGCAGGTGCTAGCACAATATGAGGATGGGTAGGTGGTACTGCTGCTAGAGCTGGTTGTTGTTGCTGCTGCTGTTGGGAATTATGATGATGATGAGATTGGTGTGGCACAACCGGAACAGGCGGTGGCACTAACTGTTGATAATCCATTGCACAGCTCATTCGATAAATATTCACCGAAACATTTATTGTTATACCTTTACAATTAATTATTGTACTCCAAGTTTTCTTTATATTTTAACAATTAATTAAGCGCTGTGTGTTTATGTTTATCTATTACGTATGAAACTTGAATACTTGAATATTAATTTGTTTTATATGTGAACAAACATTGACATTAAATATAATATCAATGACTACAACATCACTGCTAGCGAATTCAATCACTTATTCCGCACTTTATACCAGCAGTCCCTTTTAGCTTTTGTTAGTATCAATAAATTTGAAGGGAAATGTATTTGGCAGCTCATTCCACTGCTTAATAAAACCTTCGATCAACCATTAACAACAATAATATTACTCGCAGAACATGAAGCAAACAGTAATTCTGATTTATTCGTGGAAAACATATTTAGGAAATGATGAAAATAAATAAATGACGATGAAATTCCGAGACAATTTAAACACTTTTGATAAAAAAAAAAATTAATAAACTATTTAAAGGTATGTAATGAATTTATATTTATTTGGAATTAATGATCCCGGCGTGCTATTATTCATATTTCGTTTTTCAAGTATGGAAATTATTAGTCCGTGTGCGACATTGCAATTATTGCGCTCACAATCGCATTCAAGAAAACACTGGTGCGATTCCCAACGACACGAGGCCACTAAACCACCTAACGCAAAGAATGAACGTTCAGTATCGCACAATCCAACGTTGGAAAGGCCTACGCCACTCAATGTACCGCCTCCACCTTCCCCACTCGCGATTTTCGCCAAGTCTCTTGGTATTTTTCCCCTCTCCTATACTCGTCGTGTCGCTTGTAGTTCGTGCAATCCCATCGAAAGAGTAACTTCCGTGTTTGGAGTAGGGGACATGCGACGGCGCAATAAGTATCACAAATAATGCCTTAATGAATAATGTCCAATTTTCATGTTTCACTTTACCTTTTACAAAAAGATGCAAAAATAAGAAAAATAAAAATATTAAGTTTAATGAAATTTCTTGAATGAAAATTCTACGTTTATAATTTTTTGATAACAACGTATGTTTATGTAAAAAAATCAAAATATATATACGAAAAACTCCGAATAGCGGTTGGGATTAATTTGCCGCAAAAATGGTCCTTACTAAGGAATAAAATTTAATTGAATAAAAATCCTTGAACGAAAATTCTGCGTTTATAATTCCGTAATAACAAATAATGTTTATATAGAAAAATCAGGATATATATACACACGGAAAACTCCGAATAGCGGTAGGGGCTAATTTGCTTCAAAAATGACCGTTAATAAGAGAAAGTCAAGAATAAACATAAAAAAAAAGCTCCGAGCAATTAAAAAATGACCGTCTACAGGAGGTGCCCGCTGTTAAGACTTGACATATAATAAAAATTTTAATGTATTTATAATTAAGAAATAAAAATTTATCAATAATGCAAAAATTATCTTTAAATTATCAAAATATTTGATTTTGAATTTATAAAAGACAAATTGTCTTCGAATTATGCGCTGGAACTATGTGTAAATATATTCACAGCGCATAGTTTCGGGCCATAATTTTGCTATAGTGCCATACTACAAGGCCATTTTGATATTTCGTAGACTGTTCCCAAAATATTCATACATTTTATTTACCCTTTTAGGGACTTTTCAATATTTTTTTAACATATTTCATTATAGATATGTATAATAGTGATAATCCTGAACATATGCGCTATGAATACATACATATACATATATATTTATATGTTTATATACTTGGTGAAAGTTGCCAAAAGTGGTCGGACAAGCAAACTAACGCGAAAACAATAATTTCCTCTCTAGACACTTTGGCCTTATTGTATCATTACCTTAATTATATCGAAATGATGTCTTCGAGGACTTTACATAAAATTGAGCGCACATAAAATAAAGTATATACTTGCACATACTTAACATGTATTCATAAACAATTAAAATACGTTCCAAGTTAATAATCACATGTTCTATGACTCGTATTTAAGTTTAGAATCTTTTTTTACATAACGACACAAACTATACAGTCAATATAACATACTATATATGAACATAAGTCAATAACTCTTTTTAGTTAAGCACTTTACATATATTTTAATATTTTTCTAGTAAATAACCTGTACATATGTGTAAATATATTCTATATATAAGTATAAAATATTATATTATACATAAAATAACAAATTAATGATCAATTATGAGAGACGTTCGAATATAGTGATGGTATCTTGAAACAACTGAGTCGAACTTATTTGTATATTATAATAGTAATAGTAGATATGTTTTAGTGGTTGATGAGAATGACAAAATGACAATATACCTATGTTTATGGCTGTGTTTGTATGTCCGTGAGTGTGTCGGTGAGACCGATTGTGTAGGTAGACACAGAGAGGGAGGGAATGAAACGAATGAGCAACAATGGCATAAGTCACGGGACCTTGTGGTTTAGTTGTTGGAGAAGGTTGCAGGCAACTGTCGCTTCGAGAATAATTATACTTTTGTATCCGACTATTTAAACGTCACGCGCGCATTTTGTTCTTCCGTGGGAGATCATTTCATATATATATTTTCTAGCATTCAATTGACAAAGGAACAGTCGACAATTTTGAGCAAGGTCTTCATTAGTGCTGAACAAAATAATGAAAATATTAAATAAATTACTTTAATAACGTGTTTAATTAATTCTTATCATATATATTATAATGGTATAAAATATGGAAAAATATTTTCAATGTGGTTTGAAATTAAGATTTAAAATTCCCTAGATTTTATTCGCAATTTGTTTATTGACAAATCAGATAAAAATATTGGAGATAGCAACTGCGTAGTATTATGAAGAATTTTTATTTTTTACCTCATTAATTCATTTATTAGACACATGGTGTATGTATTTACTGATTGATAAATTCATGCATTGGGAAAAAAGAAAGATAAAAATGTCTCAAGTCATTAAAATAATGTTTTGGAATTAAGAAAGTAATTTCAAATTGATAATCGATTAAATTCATATCGATTAGTGCTTCTATACTGTCGATATATCGAAACATAACCTAACTATTGTTTATGTTTTTTTTACTAAATAAAGGTTTGAAGCCAATTCAAGAATTAAATACGTGGTAGCGTTTATCTATATGTACTGATTTTGAAAATATATAATTATATTTATGCAGTTTTTTACATAAAACACTAGTGTCAAACGTTTTTTTATAAAAGTTGGGTGAATAGTTTGTTTGAAGAAATTATGTAGAAACAGTCATATTGAAAAGTAATCTTGCTTAACCTTCTTCGAACGTCCATCAAAAGAAATTAATTATTTGTTTTACACAGTTGTATTGTACATACATATTACATAACGATAAAAAAAATTAGATATAGTCGAGACAAATTAAAATATATTTTTAATTGGTTGAAATTACAGTTATCTACATTATCGACGGATCATTTTGAATAGATATATGTAGTCAGTTTTATCCTAACGCATCGGCAACTGTGCGTCACGTGATGTACTACGGCAACGTCGCTTATTTGAATTTCGTTCAACTTCTTTGAAGTTATCGCACATAACCTATTTTTCAACGTTCCAAATGTTATGATTTATGAATCAAAAATGCTAAATAGTCCTGATAAAAAACTATTAAAATTCATTTTTATCTATTCACGCATATACTTATTAATTCTATTATTATTTTTTCAATTATGCTAATTTTTACTGTGTTCAATTCGTTTTTGATTTTTCTATTTTATATATATCTCAAATTCAATCAAAAAATATATAAATTTGCTGCTTCTAATATTTAAATTAAGTATTACGGGGGGAGATACATATAGACCCGTGAATTTCAACTGACTTTGATCAATTTTCTTTTTTTGAAAAACTTGTTCAATCTTTTTGAAGTTTGGCATATCGTTTATTTACATCTTAAAGCTATTATCAACGATTTTTATTTTTTGTTTAATCTGAAAATGGTCGATATACAGCTCAGTCTTTCGAGAAGGTCGCAACAAGAGTTGTTAATTGGCGTGACTAAAATGAAAAAACCAAAATGCTGAGTGTTTGTTAATGTTGTAGTTTCTAGATGAACCCAATGAAAAATAAAAAAAATAAAATTCAGGCTCCCAAAAAATTTATAAAAAAAAAAATTTAAGTTCCAACCCAATTTTGCGACTGTTTTTATCTCGAAAAAATAATTTTTTCAATAAATTTTCAAAACAAGTAGGTTCATCTAGAAGGTGATATCATTAAAAAAAATGTGAGTAAAATTTCAGCGCGATTGATGAATAATTTTTTTAGTTATCTATCACGCCAATTTGAAAAATATAGTTTCGAGAAAAATGCGTTTGAAGATTAGACAAACGTTCGGGCGCTAACTACAGGAGAGATACGTTTACACGCTTTAACATGAGAAATACTTTGAATTAAATTTTGAAAATTTAGTGACATATTTTTAAGGTGTTATGCTAACATTTTATGGAATGAAAAAAAAAAAAAAATAATTTTTTGAAAATTTTTTATGTATCTTCCCTCTAAAATAATTATATATCTTTTTCCACATGATTTCTAATTTTATTTTCATACATAAAAATTCATTTTTTGTTCATATAAATCGGTATCGTCATTTTTTTTTTTTCAGCAAGACAGAACAACTGAAATGCATTTCAATAACACAATTAGCACCGGCAAATCTTGAATTACATTAATAAAGGACAGTAACGTACTCAAAAAAAGAATCGAGAAAAGGACAAGTAGAAAAAAAAATTGTAGAAAGAGATTTAGATTTATTTAGATTTAGATTTATTTATTATTATGCCCTGGCCTGAAGCCATAGGGCAAAATTTTACAGTATTATGACATCATC
>JAQQBS010000001.1:16216516-16275818 GCA_030347275.1 Microctonus aethiopoides | reverse complement strand
GCGCTTGGATTGTGAGACAGCACGGTAATTTTTGTAAGGTTATCGACAGAAAAATTCTAGAATTTTTCTCTCCGTGCAGTAATAAATATTGTTTAAAAGTTCACTTAATATTTATCCCAACTATTTTTAACAAAAGTTATGTATTAACCTCAAACACAAAACAGTACATTAAGAGGACTTTCTGGTCTAGAATTTTCGAAATATCAATTTTTTTTTGTCTATATTCCGAAAGTATAGTGATTCGTCTCAAATTTGAATATGTTATTAAGTACACTAGCAGCTATTGTTGGAACTAGAACAAAAATTTTCCGCCAAATATTTCTAATTTTTTTATAAACAAAACGTTGTAAAAATGAGGCTGTTTTCAGACTTTTCATTTTGACACCGTGTCATTTCTTCAAATTTTTTTTTTTTTTTTTTTCATTCTAGTTCCTGCGATAGATACATTCATAACAATTAAGGATCGATTTTGATTTTTGATTTTTGATAAGTAGAAGAGCCAAAACCATTCCCGTCAGCAAGGTCGGTTTTTTTCACAGGGATAACTTTGGGGCCATTTTTTTTATGTGCATAATCTTTTTTTTTTAATTTTTATAAACATTATAAATAATGAAATATATTCACAAAATTATAATCGCATTGTTGATTTTTTTCATTGAAAAAAAAAATTTTTTTAATCTATCAAATTCTCGTCCGCTAGACTAGAAGGTTCCCTTAAAGTAAAAAAATAATTCTGTTCAAAATTAATATTTTATATCAAATCTAACCTCAAAATCGTGTATTAAATCAGTAAATAAGTAATTTATAACATTTTTTCCAATTATTCCCACATGTTCAACATATTATTTGTATAATAAATCAACTTATATAAATATTATACCAACCTAACCTAACTTTCGTCGTGAACTTTTACACAAAATTATTACCTGTTACTTTTTTAAATTAAAAAAATAAATATGAATCACGATTTCATGCAATTTCCTCAACATAACCTCACATATATTTTCCTCCTTGAAATTCATTTCTCAAATAATTCTAAAAAATACCAATCTTCAAATTGCTCTATAATGCACTCTTGATACTTAATTTAATACTCTTGAGTCTTTACATGACAACGATATATATACATACATATATACATAAATATATACCTAATGTTCATGATCAAATAATGCATTATAACGATTATACTTAGGGAAAACACGAAACATCAAATCCCTATGAGGATACCTTGTGCTGTGTCATACAGGTTTTGACGTCTCACGTTCACCTGCATGCGTTGTTGATACTGTTGCTGATGGATATGATGTCGTTGATGATGAGGAAGAGACGATGGAAGTAAAGGTGAAGACTGTGGCCGAGATAATGATGAAAGAGATGGTGGCAATGGTGGAAGAGAACGATGATGATGATGATGATGATGATGATGATGATTATGTTGCTGTGACTGCGATAATGTTCCTTGCTGAGCAGTTTCCATGTCATTTTGATGATGTGTTGTTGGAGAAAAAGATCCAGATGCATCAAGGATTGATGGCTGATGATACGATGGTTGATACTGCTGATGTGATTGATAGATATTGTGTTGATGATGTGGGTAGGGCACACCCCAAACATGATGCGGTTGCCATGATGCTCCAGCTTCTGTTTCCGACATTCCGTCTTATATTGTATCTGTAGATTTTATTTATCTACTTTTGTTGTTTAACGATGACAATTTATTATTCACGGTCCAGGTGAATATCAAACAAAATTGTTAATATCTTTCACGTGGTCCAAGTATGTTCTTCAAGCACATTAAATAATATATAATCTTCCATAATTTTTTTTTGCCTTAGAATTTCATACCCTTCAAATCGTTTCACATGTATAAACTAATAAAATTCATTGAATTATTATTCACACCAATGTATATAAACTAATTGAAAATGTGAGGATAAAAAAATTGGACTCTTCAAAAATATTGTTCTTTTTTTATCAATACTTTCACACACACAATCTAATTCCATTTCACTTTCTAAATAAATTTCATCACCATTCACAAAATATTTAAAAGCAAACAAAAAAAGTTATTCAATTTAAATCAATTTTTAAATTAATATTTAACACAAAAATATCATTAAGATATTAATATTTCTAATAAATTGTTAATTATTGATACACATATTATGCAATAATATTTATATAATTATTATTTATTCCAGGCTTTTGGACAATTAATCACAAACTAATTGAGCAATCAATCCAGCATCTAAGTTTATAGAGAACAAACTCTCGCGACAAACTGCAGGAAGGAATTGGCATAGACGATCAACTGGGGCTGGTTCTTTCAGCATTGAAGAGGGTATGGGGGTTGCAATACGTAGTTACACGTGCAGGGGAAGGCACGTTTTCTCGTCACGTGTCTTCTCCACCTCTGTAGTTAATCATACATGGACTTGCTGTATATAAATAGAAATATATAAATGCATACAGAAATCATACTCGATAAATATTATACACATAATTTTGTTCATTTAATTAAATTCATTGCGTTAGTAAACAATATTCAGTATATAAATTTTGTACATTCATTGAAAATTGAGTTCAAACATTATTTTTATAGACAATTGATTTAACAATTTGTTGTTTACAGATCTAGTTAAATTAAATTTACATATTATTTTTGTATTTTTACAATATTTTGCTATTTATTTTACAATATTTGAATATTATTTATAGAGAGAACTTTTGTTTATATATATATATATGTATATAATTTAAAATATGTATATATGTATCTTGATAATAATCCTGTGAGGTATAAAACACACTGCTGTCCACGTGACTTGTCGTCAAACTCACAGCACAATTTATGTATATTTATATATTTATATATTTATATATAAATATATATCTTTATATGTGTATATATAAAACCTTGTTGTTTCTATTACATCAGATTTACATTTGTATTTTTAATTTTTATCGTGATAAATTGTAAAATCGCTTCAATTTCGTTTTTATTTATGTTAAGTTCAATGTTTTATTGATGCGCGCGCGCGTTCATGTGTTTATTTATTGATTATTTTTAACAGAATTAGTAACATTACATCTGCATTCTTTAATTCTGATATAAAATTTTACGTTGATTATTAGTAAAGTAATTTTTATGACAATGTATCTTTAAATTATTTAATTTAAAAGAGGCAACGAAAATTTTATTTGAAATATAGGTTATGTTGACAACTTGTTGGATAAATCAATTATAATTGATTTATCGATAAATTATTGAGATGAATAAGTAAGTTGATTAATTTATAAATACTAATTTGATTTATAGATTATATTTTGTCATCTTATTATGAAAAAATATTAATTATTGATTAATCTGTGAGAAAATATTTCAATCGATTTTCAACGAAAAAAAATTCATTGATGAAATATGTTATGAAATTTATATTAATTAAACTATCTTTTATAAAACAATCCAAATTTTCATTTGTTTATAGTGAATTATCGATTTGATAAATTAATAATAATAAAATAAATTCAACAGAAAAATTTATCATTATATTAAAATCAATGAGTTAATATAATCATTCATATTGTTGCCAAATTTACTCGCAAGATGCCACTGCATGCCCGCCTCCTAACCTCTAAATTATTCTTTATACATCTAAATCCTCTATAAATGTTTCAAATATAATTATATTCTCCCACATAAACATAGCCATATATTACATAACATATTCTATATACATACTTATGAAGTGAGACAATACGAGTCGTTAAAAATTATAAAGTGAAATAACAAATGGCGAAATGTAAGACGACGATATAAAAAAAAAAATAGAAAAAAAAATATAATAAACATACCTGAAGAGCTTTGTGCGGCAAATTTTGATGCGCGTAGTTTCGTTTCCATTTCTCTCTCTTTTTTCTCTATTATTTTCCACTATTTATTTTTCCCCTTTCTCTCTTTCTTTCTCTCCCTCTCTCTCTCTCACTCTTCCTCACTTTTATCATTTAACAATGATGAACAATAATGCGCATAAAGATATTGGGGGAAAATAGCGTAAGCTGCGATCAAGTAGAATCGAACTTACCTGAAATCAAACGGAATATTTTTAAATAATTTATGATGATTAAATTCAGAGCGCCGCCATTTTATTTTTTCTGCGCCATTGCAATTTTAAACGTTATCTAGTAATATAAAATATGTTCAACGATGTAATTTATCCTTAAACTAGAAGAATTCAATTGAATATTGATGAGCTTATCATTTATTAATTATTTATTATTTATAATTCATCGAAATAATATATATTAGGGTGTTTCGTTTTAGAGGACAATTTTTTTTTTGGTGGCGTTGACAAAATATAACTCTGAACATTCCAAAAAAAATTCCTACAAATGATAAGCTCATAATTTTAATATTAAGTATTTCCCAAATCAATTTGAAATTTTTCCATTTAATCACCATTTTTCATTTTTATTTATCCATAGCTTCGCGGCATTTTATGCTATTTAATTGGTTTTCAGCAGAAGTTGTACAGAAATCTATAATCTTTAGAAGTGCTTATCACTAAATTATGTTCTGTGGACTGCTCGACCGGTAAAAAATGTTAAAGTCGATTTTTTCTCGAATTTCATGGTTTTTTCGATTTCTCTCAAAAACTATCAATTTTACAGCAAAAGATGATGAGACCTTTTTTGTAGGAAATTCAATTTTCTACAGAAAAGTATTCTTAACTAAAAACCCTAGAGCTAATAGTTTTTGAGTGAAATCAAATTAAAATAATATCATGCAATTCACAGGGGATCAAGGTATAAATAGTTCAAATTTCCATATGTTCAATTGGATTTTTCTCGAAAACTATTAACTCTACGGCTTTTGGTTAAATAAACTATTTTGTAGAAAATTTAATTTCCTACAAAAAAGATTTCATCATCTTTTTCTGTAAAATTGATAGTTTTCGAGAAAAATAAAAAAAAAACCATGAAATTCGAGCAAAAATAGACTCTAACATTTTTTACCGGCCGAGCAATTCACAGAACATAATTTAGTGATAAGCACTTTTAAAGATTATAGATTTCTGTATAATTTCTGCTGAAAACCAATTGAATAGCATAAAATACCGCGAAGCTATGTATAAATGAAAAAAAAAATTGAGATTTACGTGTTGATTAAATGGGAAAATTTTAAATTGATTTGAGAAATACTTAATACTAAAATTATAAGCTTATCTTTGGTTGAAATTTTTTTTTTAATGTTTAGAGTAATATTTCGTCAACGCTGCGAAAATAAAAAATAGTCCCCTCAAGCGAAGCCTCCTAATATATATGTATATACACATACATTTATAATTATACACTACATTAAAAATGGAAAATAGTAGAAGAACAGGAGAAAATGAAGAACGTTCCCATGACTACGAAGACAAGGAAAAATTTTCACATTTACGTGAATATGAACTTGAATAAAAAATAATAATTCGGTTGGAATAATTTACATATTTAAAATTTTTGTACCTTTATTTATTCCTAAATTTTAATAATGTATTCATTTCTCATATAGGTTATCCATACTCAATTAGTAATTTCAATAGCAATTATTAATTGTAATATATAACCTATTTTTTTCTTCATTTAAAAGGAAACCAGAAAATTTTATCGAACAATGGCTCCACAGAATAATTCAAAAAAATTTGAAAAATTAGTAGTTCATGCCATACGTAAACTACAAGACATTCAGGGTTCAACATTCAAAGAAATAAGTGATTTTTTATCCAGAGAATATGATGTTCCTACCAATCAAATAAAAAAACAAGTACGTTTAGCACTTCGACGTGGTGTTTCCTATGGAATTCTTCAACGACACAATGGGTTTGTTTATTCTATAACATAATTGAATATAATAAATAATCAGCGGTTACTTGAAACAAAATTATATCCCAACAGGAATACGTATACCTGCAATAAGAAATTTCTCGAACGTCAATCACGATTGAAGAAAATTGGTGAAGTTGTTGAACGATATCCTTGGATAAAACCAAGAGTTTGGCATAAAAATAAAAGAGGATCAATAAATCGTAGAAGAGTACAAAAAGGTCGTGTGTATAAATCTCAATTACATAAAGCGAAGAAACGAAGTAAAAGAAAAAAAGGAAGTAAAAAAATGAACATGGGAAGACGACGCCCGATGAATCGTTTAAGAAAATTAAAAGGAAAAAATCTCGATTGGTTAGAATTATTAGGATTATTATTAACGAAGAATAAAGATCCAAAATACAGCACGAAAAAACGTCGACATCGTCAAACAACACGAAGTAGAGGTAGAAAAAAAAAAGGAGGACAATAATAAACATGAAGAATTATTAAATACAATATTGAAATGCTAAAAAAAAATTTATCTATACATCAACAAAAGAACAAAAATCATCTATATCTACTTAACAAAGTTTATTTTATAATATATAAAAACAACTGACAACACAAGTGGCCGTGGTGTGGCCTTGTCAGCTAATGATAGTCTCGCTAATGATGCATTTGAACATACACAGAGACACACGCATTTATTCACAATTGCATCGGCAAAAATGCCCACATACATTCATAAACATTGCATGACTTATTTAACACAACGGCGCAATCGTGGTATTTTTTTCTTCTACATCACAAATGGAATTTCATCAGTTATAAAATTAAAAATTACCAAAGCCTAAAACAACATTCATTAATACATAATAAATTTCAACGCTCACGTTGAGTTATTAATATTAAAATTCTGCTGACTTATTTGAAGAGATAATTGAATATAAAAATAAAACGATAAATGTTGAAACAAAATTTAAAGAACATCGATAATATATTAATAATAACAAATCCATAAATAATATTTATGGAAATTCAAATCGTTTGTAAAAGTTATAATTTCATCAAACGCATGGCAAAAAGCTACAACGGTTAACCCGAAAATATCCATCTCGTGAGCTATGTTGAAACCTGGCATAAGTTTTGGCTTAGATCCAGATTTTAGAAGTCGACTTATTTAACAGAACTGCCGAAGAATGAGAAGCAAAGTTAAAGCAGAATGATACCACCAAATAGCAAACACTATGCATCAACTACTACCACTACTGTTGCTATTATTATTGTGTATGTGATAGTTTAACTCTCCTATTTTCGTGGGCCTAGAATACTCATCGCTTGTGCCTATATCACATATCTCAATGAAATTCTCCTAGAACAAGAACAAAAGTTAGGAATAATAATATATTACAGATAAAAAAAATATTCTCATATCTATTATTCATGTATGAAAATTAAAATGACTTCAAATAAATAATGATATTGAAGATAGAGAATATAAATATGTGGTAAATGAGATTTTATTACATACTTTAATATTATTTGTGGTTATGATCAGTGAATAATTGTTGGATTTATTAAACTATAAATTTTTAATATAACTTTAAAGCTCTTGCTCAAACCGGAAATAAATACTGGAAAAATCAGACACTAAGGTTGATTTATAATTTAAATATACATAGATAAATACTGCTGGATATTTTAGACATTTATTTAACATAAATATATTTAAAACAAGTTCATCTTGTTATTTAATTAAAGATATATTCTCCATGGAATATTTATAAAGTTTAGAAATATTGATTCATAGGAGAATGCTTCATTTCTAATTATTTTTTCAAATAATTCTTCATTGCGATAAATATATTTGATGTAGATAAATACTATAGTTATGTCTTCAAAATGGTAATTTTGATAGTAATAAATAACTGACAGTAAAATTGATTCTTAGGAAATAATATTTAAGAATGAATAAAACGAAAAAAGAATAAATAATCCTTGACTTCATGCTGAGGAATGGGCATTGGACTTTGATTTTTCTGTTTCACCGCTAACAATCTAAAGTACAAAACAGCGGTAAAGTTAGGTTAGTTGAGGTTAGGTTAAGTTACCCACGTCAGACATCACGTGGTTGCAATCGAGGTTAATCTAACAGCGGACGTCGAGCGCCGATGCAAACAATTTTTCTATCTATTTCAAACATTCTTAGACAATATATACATAATATCTACCTCTAATTCATCAACTTTTCTCATCGATGCATAAAATCACATTACATACATATAACAAATAGAAATTCAATAGACTGACTATTCCGCCATTATCACATCAACAAAACTTTCATTCTTTTCTATCATCAAACATAAAATTCAATAACATTTATTCAATCATGGATAAATTTTGTCTCTAAATAATATCACCAATAAAACACAAAAAAAAGTAACAAAAGTTAGGTTAAGTGAGAATCCGCAAAATCACCACTAGTTGGCGCTGTATTAAAAATGGAGGACATAATTTCAATGCGCGCTTTTTAAATTTCTCTCATTTTATTAACATATCAATACACATTATTATTCAAAATCAATTTATCATATCGAAACTAACAAAAATCATCAATTTCAATACTATTCGAAACAAATACAAACTTCAATTTGAATATCAACATTATCACAATGATTGCTAGCATATTACAAATGAAACACAAACATAACCTACAATTATCGTTATTAATAAAGATCCAGAATGCATACTCACCGATCAGCGGAAAAATACTGGGCTGATCAAGCAATGACTTGAGGCCGTTTTCAACAAGGGTGGGAGATGAACGGTCCTTGTCGCTCATTTCACGCACTGCGCCACAAACGTACCTTTAGCACCACAGTCAAAAGTAACTATGTATATATATATACGTATAAAAGTATGCACGTATGTATGTATGTGTATATATTTATTTATATATGCATTTATATATGTCTCCTGGATATGTAAATCTCTTTGTACATATAAAAAGAGTACAAATAAAAAACTGGGGAAATTCAGTCAACGTGGGGGAAATTGCACTAGGGAATGCACGCGTTAAGTTACTTTTAACCTTTTCACCTTTTCATACTTTTTTTCATAGATCGTAAAGCTATTTTATTTCATTACAGTTTATCTAATCACACTTAAACTTTACTATATTATATATTAAACAATTAGTATCAACAATAAAGATTTAACAATTATGAAAAACTTAACAATAGATAAACAATAATTATTAACAATCAACGAACGGGGTTTGGATCGCCGGTGAGAAAAGAATTTGTGAAAAATTTTCGTCACCGGCACAGGAGAGACCCCGCGAGCACACCCGAACCGGACCACGTATTGCTCAAGTCACCTACAATCCACTCTGTAAAGAGGTTCATTAAAATAACGTCAAGCACGATGGATGGCAAACTGCAAAAACGTTGTTGAAAATCAATCTAAAACAACTATGAAAATGGCCGCTTGTAATAGTGTCGCCCTCTCTTTAGACTTCTGTTAAACTAATGAATTAGCAAACTGTTTTATTAGATGATAATGCAGATGCCTGTTTTTTTTATTCATTATTTTGAGATTAAAAAAAATATTACAATTATGTAATTTATTATATTTTTATTTTTCTCGCAATAACATGAGGATATGTAAAATGTACAAAATTCTGAATGCTCAATTTAATGTTTTATGACGATCCAATGATGGAATATTTTTTTTATGTATTATTTATAGTATATTGAAATGAATTTTACTATTTATAAAAAATTGAATCTGATTGACTCATGATATTATTTTTATATGACTAATTGAATTCTTTAATCCAAATTTTTAACGTTCACAAAGTTTGTAATATTAATAAACTTGGTATGCTGACTAAAATAAAAAATTTAGATGTGACTAAATTAATTTTTTGAACAATTGTTTTAATTACCAAGTAGTTCAATTGGTTATTTAAACCCAAACACTCAAGGATTCCACATTAGTTTGATGTGGAACAAAACCATTTTTGTATTTTTTAAACAAATTCTGAATTTCCGCAGGTGTTGATGACCATCTTCGATGATTTATTCTGTCTAATGACATTTCTGGCAATCCAATTTGTGAATGACATCCATTATTGATTGGAGAATTTGAAATTGGTCCAATAGGAAGTCCAACATCATGAAAAGAATTTCTAGATGATATTCCACTTTCATCCTCAACATTATCCACACTTGCAACTGATTTATCTGCAGTATCAGATTCTTCTTTTTCCATTAAATTCGTAAATTTCACTTTTTGGTTTGGTGTTGATGATGAAACAAAACCCAGCGTTTGCTTCAAAACAGATGTTATGACTCTGCCATTATTTTTTACAACTTCTTCAGTTTTTGTATTCAAATTTTCCACATTTGACGCTATTGAATACATTGGATATGTAATATTACTACTATTATCACTGTTACTACTATTACTATTACGACTTCCAGCAATGCTGTCTATTGATATGTGTTCAGCACTTCGTATTTTGTTGAAATTTAATGAATTATTAATGTCTATCCTACTGCTGCTGAGATCATCACAACATTCATGATGAGAACTATCTTAATAAAGTCTAGTTGAATTTATAATTGCATCATCTCGATGAGAAATATCACAATCTATTGAAGAATTGAATCTATTTTCATCATTATTGGCTATGGGCGCAGTTGATGAAGTGATAAATAATGATGTTGGTGACATTGATGATGACAATGACGATGGCGAAGTTGATGACACAGTGGAAGACGATGTGCCAGAGGAAAATGAAGAAGAAACCACTGATAAATGCGATTCACGCATTGCCAATAACGATTCAATTATCTTCATCAGTCTAAAAATCAAAATTAATTTTTATTTTTATAAATTATTATGAAATAACGATAGAATAAATAATAAAATACATTTGAAATACCTGAAGGCTTCTTGTGATAATTTTTCTGGTGGTACATGATCATTTGTGGCTTTTATTTCAGTACAATCGCTGATACTTTTGTGACGTATACGTTGATATTTTGTTTTATTAATATATTCTTGTGATAGAGTTTCGAAATTATCTTCTAATGGAGCATTCCGATGACCAAAGTTATTGTTATTCATCATAGAACATGTAAAAGGTCGGATATCTGAGCAACTGCGACCAGGTGAGATTTCCGTGATTGATTCTGATTGATTTAATCTTGAAGTTGAGTGTGAAAATATTGTTAAACTTTGATCTTTTGATGATTCTTCTATACATCCACTTTGATTTCGACTATTTCGTGTTGTATTTTTATTATTGTTGTTAGTTACGTGAAGAATATTCAAACTTTTTCGAGCTCGCTCGAGAAAATGCACGACTTGTTTCATTAACGAATGATACATCTGACGATTTGCTTCAGTCTGAAAGGATAATTAATGAAAATATTAATACAAAATTGATTTATTAAATTAGTTTGATGAATAAAATTAATTACCTGCTTTAGTTGCCATTGAAGAGTATCAATTTGTGTCTGCAAAAATACATTATCCATTGCTTGAGTGTTTGATGCTTGATGCATTCGAAGTGCACAATCGAGACGACGATTTTCTTCTTTCAACACTTGACATTGCTATAAATAATTGCAATGAATAATAAATAATTAAAATTCAAGTGATCTTACTATTTTAATTATCATTTACAAATTATTTTTTATAGAACGAAAAATCAGAGAAATAATAAATAATAAGTTAGATAATTGTTTCATATGTAATTAATGAAGAATATTACGGACAATTTATATATTACCATACAATAGAAATCTTTGAAAATAAATAAAAGAATAGTTGCAAGATCTTCGAATGAATTTAATATATTCTGTAATGAAAGGAAGAGAATGAAATGTGATGAAAAGAAGAAAAAATAAACAGCCACAATTTTTACTCAGAATAAACAAATGAAAAAAATTAAATTAAATCTTCTGATGGATCCAATAAAGTATTTACAATTAGTCTATAATTATAATTACACTCAATATTAAATAAAAATATTTATAAAATGTGTTGAAAGTAAAATTAAACAACTGAGAAATTGTTTTAGATAAATTATGAAGAAAAATGTATATGAAATTTATACAAATAGATACAAAAGTTATCAGAAAAACAAAATAATACAAAGTATATAATGATATTAATAATCCAATTAATATTTATGATAAATAGTAATTGTTAATAATAATTTTTTTCTTTAAATTAAAATTTTTTATACATTAATAGAATATATTTGGTAAAAATTATATTAATGTAAATATTTAAATATATAAATACATATATAAATTATTTATTATAAATATAATATTTATTTAAATATTATATAAGCATTTATTATAAATAATTTATTTTTTTTCTTCAAATTAAAATTTTTTGTACATTAATATAATATATGTGTTAAAAATTATATTAATGTAAATATTTAAATAAATAATCATTGTTGAATGTAATTTGAACACTGTCAAACTTAAATAAATCTCAAATAAATTATTGATATTAATACAAAGTATTTTTATATCGAGCTTAAATAATTATCTACTAAAATCGATTGAGAACATTGAAAAAATTTTTGTTATTGTCAACAAATATTATTAAATTATTTCGAAATAAAAATTCGTAATAGTCGTCGAGTTGTGCGTCCGTCCCATCTGATATGAACGGACGGAGCTTTGCTTGGCTGCTCATCCTGAACTGACCACCATAGCTTTGAATACTGTCATGACGTCATATTCTACGGTCTCTGCTTAAATTATTCAGTATATAACATGTAGATAATACATAGTTATCATGTACACCATTACACATAGTGAATACAAAATATTTCAAAAGGGTTATTGGAAAAAATTTGAGAAAAAGTAAAAAAAAAAAATGATTTGAATATTATTGCAATTATTCGAAGTTGTGAATTTAATTTTAATAAAAATCAATCGAATTTGTTAATAATTTTGAAATAATCATTATCCTAATGCTTAATTATTTCTGTTATTAAATAAATTTCTTACAACTTTCAAGCGAATAATTTTTAGTTATAAAAATTACTGCAAATAGGAAAATTATTTGAGTTGAGATATTTATCCAAGTTAAATAAATAAACTATTATTAATGTTTATTATATACAATTCTGTATTTAAATATTAATATGATTTTTTTTGTTGGATAATTATTCTTGACAATTTTCCATTTATTTATAAATAAATTAAATTGAAAATTCTGTGTTAAGAATTTAAAAAATTGGAATTATGAGTTCACGATTTTTTTATCTTTAAGAATTATTTATAATAAAATATTATCATCGTTATGTTTAGATTAATAATTATTTTTAATTCTAATTAACCAAAATGACTCATATTATTTATTATTTTAAATAAGAAGCAGTTCCACCTGCATTTGTATTGTTTATCATATCAGAAAAATCAACGTTTCGGCATGTGCTTCAACTGCTCGCATCGTTTACATAAAAGAAGATAATGTGATGTCATTTATCTTTTTACAATCGCATTTATATCTTAACAATTAAATGTATGAGAAATAGAAGTAAATTAATATTCAAAATCCATAATAAATCTCATGATATTAAATAGATAAAATATAAATATCTATACAAAATTACATTTGTATTGATTAATTTAACGTAATTATTAATGAACATCAATTTTTTTTCGTAGATAATTTGTTCAAGGTGAATAAATTATATTTATTGAATGATTGAATGAATAATTAAAGTTGAATTAAAATTGTATTGAAATATTTCCGGTTAATTCGTGCTAAAGTTGTATAAAAAAAGAATTTTTATCTATTTAATTGTTCTCAAGAATAAAATATTTGCCATAAACAAACCGACAAATGTTTGCAAGGACATTTTATATGTGTTAGCACTTTCAGAAATTTATTTATTACACGCAATAATTACGGAAATAAAATACATTCCTTTTTACTAAAGTGATGAAAAATAAAAGAGAAAAAAAATCGTTTGTTGGAGCACAATAATTCTTCTTTCTTAAAATGTATATTTTATTTATATACATTATTGTCAAGTACGGAACTTTCACTTGACTTTATTAGCCTTTGTTTTATTCTTATTTCATCATTCTTTAATTCATACACATAAAAAACGTTCAATCTGTTAAGTTGTACAATAAACAGTTGATATTAAGAAATACGATTGAAGGGAAATGATTGATAAATTCAAAGAGAGAATTCTCATCCTGGATATTTATTTCAAAAATATTTGTTCATTCACATGCTGATAAGATAACAACATTGTGAATATTTATTAAACGCCAGTGGAATTATTAATGGATTTTTAATGTAGAATTAAATTCTTCATATTAATCTGGATTTAATTAGCAAAAATCGACCAATCAATCAAAATTATTAAGAAAAGATTGAAATAGTACCAGAATTTTCTCGATATTTACATGAAATTTTTTGCTTCAAAATTCAGAATCAGAAAATATTTTCATGCAAATTTAAAAATATTTTTAATTTAATTTATTCGTTGGTTTTTTTTTCTGTTTTCTATGCTCACTGCAATAAAATCTATTTTCATTCTGACCTGAATGTCTATCAAAAATAATTACAAATAAATAACATTCCCATAAAATAATAGATTATATAGAAATATATTTTTTTTTTTCATTCCTTCATTATTTTATGGTTGTTTTTATTATTGTAATATATATTATCCGTAATATTTTGCAAGATTAAATTGATTAGAGCATATAAATATGTTATAAATATTTTTTACCTTGCGAAGTTCGTTTAATTCTTGTTGTTCCTTTGTATTATTTAATGGTTGCTGCAATAAAATGAAGTAAAATTTATAAAATAAACGGTAAAATAACTATTAAATATCACTTATGATAAAAGTAATAAATTGAAGATTGTTTTCATCACTTTCAATATATTATTAACAATTATTACCTCATTCTTTTTTATTGGTTTAATTTCGTTTTCACAATTGTTTATTAAATCGTTGTCAACATCTATAGGGGATAAATATTTATTATTTTTACTGTTAATTGACACATTTTCCATTGAACTCATCATCTCATCATCGATATTAACAGTATCGATAAATTTATTGTTCAAACATTTTGTATCACGATAATTTATAACAAATGATCTGGCAAATGAACTTTTGAAAAAATTATTTGAAGAATTTTGAATTTCAAACGAAATTTCTTCCGTTGGATTATTATTATTATTATTATTCTCTTCCATTTTTTATTTCTGAAAAATTATAATGAACAAAGAAAAATATTGATGAATTATTTCATAAAAATTAACGGTATAAAATATATGTATTTCACATTTATTCACCGCAATTTTTTCACAATAGTGTAAATCTAACTATGGCGAATAATTTACACTGTGTGAAAGTTATTTTAAATACACAATATTTAACTTAACACTTTTTTAAAAATTAATTTTAATTTTTTAAACTCAAAATAACTGTCGGAAACTGCGAAGATGAATTGAGGTTATGTCTCATTCCTTTTCACATTCACATCCACATTAAAACATATACGAAAACATAAATAAAATCACTTTGCATGTCAAAACAAAAGCAATGTGATACTGTTAGTCTCTAGATGAAGCATTGCAAGCGTCAAAGTCATTGATGATCGACCTAACCTCGGTTTTCTTTTCAAGTTTCAACCGATGATTCCCTCTCTTTCAAAAAAATATTATACTACATGTATATATATATATAGGATTGGAATAATACGGACCGCAGCGCCACCTGTTCACAGCGAATGTTGATGAAATTTGATAAATACAATCAAACCTCCCGTAGTGTCACATATCGGAGCTATAAATTCTGTGAAAAATGATAATAAAACGACTGGCATAAAATTTGCATATTATTTTGCATCTTTGGAGGAAAGTGTGGCAATATCGAAAGAATATATTATGCGAGGTTCAACTGTATTAACAAGTTAAATGAAAATTTAGGGAAAAATTTTTATTCATTTGCATCTGTCAGGACATATTCAAAATATATTGTATAGTATCTGTTAATATTTGTATTTTGTATAGTATGTTTGTAATTGTATCTAATGGTGGGAAAGTTATGGTTGTTATGTATGGAAAATCCAACTGAAAAAGTTTTATGTTATTTATTTATATTTCTCAATGTGTTAATATTGTATGTTGGATGAGCTTTATTGTTTTTTTTTTGTTCGATAACATTTGCCACATTACATAACCTATAATAGGGTGCTTTGTTTGAAGCGACTATTTATTTTCTTCACTCCAATGACAGAATATTACTCTAAACATTCAAAAAATACTTCCCTCTGATGATTAGTGCTTTATTTATGCTGCACCTCTAATGCAAAAGTTATATTTTTATAATTGGGGTTCGAGAAATTAGTTTGTTCTATTCTTTGCGACAAGTGTTCGTTAATTCTTTTGTTATACTCATACTTTTATTCTTAAATAACGATTTGCAAGGCATAAAAATGAGAGAAAAAATTGGAAACAAAGCGTTTAATTATTTACTTGGATTTGAAATAGATAAATTTAATAATAAAAAGTTACCTACGTATCGTGAGGTTATGAACGTCTTTATGCATAAACACCGTGGTCTTAAAATGACTATTCGACAAAGTTGTGTTGAAGTTGTAAATGAATTAAATGATATTTGGAGCAAGTTTTTAATTCCTACTTGTCACCGAGAGCAAAGTATTCGAAAAATGGAAAATTTTCATAAAGAATATATTAATTTAAAAAAAAATCGAAAGGCAAGAAAAAATTCTAAGACGCAACGGGAAAAAATCGAGAAATTTAATCTAAAATTGAATCAATTGTTTGATATTACTAACAATCGAAAATATGAGAATTTGTCAGATAGCTGTAAAGAATTTTTGAATAAAAGTAAGGAAAGGATAAATTGTTTTCAATTAGTTGATGAGATATTAAGACAATCTGCCATTCTTGATAATCAAAATATCGATGAGTCAATAAAATACGAAGAAAATATCAATTTAAATGAGCTACGTAAGTTTATATTGTATGATATTAATTAAATTATATTTTCTTGATGATTCGAGTCTAAATCAAATTTTTTTTCTTCCAATAGAACAATCAACTGAGAGATGAGTACAGAGAATTACTAGAATTAGGATACATTTTTCTGGGAAGAAAACCAAATAACGGAGTCATATTTATAACTCCTAATGCTATGCATCACGCAAGATGGCTAGCTAAAGCTATATATTGTTTAAAAATATACATGTTTGAAGAAGAATCCACTATAAGTTCTTCCGATCTTAGTTCTCTGCGTGAAATTTGTGTTTTCATTGTCATTATGTACATTAACATGTGGTTTGATGCTCCACATACATAATATGAAAAATAAAAACACAATGATGATTAATGATGATATTAAATGTTTGAATTCTGAAAAAGAGCAATGAAATTTGATGATATAAAAAAATACTAGTGATTTTGTGAGCAAGAAATCAATTTTTATTATACGATTGAATTTACTAACTGTCTAAGAAACAACGCGAATCAACGACAATATTTATTACAAGTTGTCCAGAACCATCGCAAAAATTATTCTTCGTTAAATCTAATTACCGATTGCTTCAATCCTAAGTAAATTATTTGTAAGTGTTATTGTAAAATATTAAAAGAATTTTCTGATGAATAAATTAATCGTTTTATTGCATACGATCGATTTTATATTTATAATACTGTAATCATTTTTGTTTCAGCTGTAGTGTCATTAAAAAGCACTAAAATCTAGATTAAACAGGAAAATTCCAAATTTCCATATGTTCCATTGGATTTTTCTCGAAAACTATTAGCTCTACGATTTTTTTTCAAGAAAGCTATTTTATAGAAAATTTAATTTCCTACAAAAAAGGTCTTATATAATTTTGCTGTAAAGTTGATGGTTTTCGAGAAAAATCTAAAAAACTATGCTTATATTACTACAAAGTTTAAAAAATTTTGACGGGAATTTTTGAACAAATGAATTTTACTGTTCTATTCTACCAATTCGACAATTAAGAATAAAAACATCTCTTCATTGTTTCATCTGTTGCAAATATTTTAACTTAAAAGAATGAATAAATATTTATATATACATATGAATATATATAATTTATTTATTTGTTCATACATATATTCTTCGTCATATTTTTTTCATCTATACAAAACAATATAATTTACAATATCCATCGATATTTTTCATTATAATTTATTATTTCATCAGTTCATTATGAATTACAACAAACACAACAACGACAAATTATAACACACGATACACCATGAAAATTCTCTACGAAAACATCAACTTTTTTACTTTAACTTTATATAAATAAATAAACATGAATTGATATTATTTAGAATGTGGCAATGGTGGCTTTGTAAATGGTCGATCAACCGGCGATCGGTAATTCTGAGCTATTTTCGATGTTTGTGCCAAATGAATTGGTGATAACATTGGCGCTGATCCATAATTTAAAAGTTTATCAATACGAGCTTTTGTTGCTATTGATCTTAAACTGTTGCGAGGTTCACTATGTGGCGTGATCAATTTTCTATTATTAATAAAAATATTACTATTATTTTGTGTCTTATCTTGTTCTGTCAATCCCTTGGATTCAGATTGAAAACTGTTATAACCAATAGATCCCAACGATGATCTTGACTTTTTCATAATTTCATTTTGTATTTCTAAAGCACAAGTAACAACATATTGAGTTGGATCTTTTATTATTCCGCACAAATTCCTAAATGGTTGATATAAATGAGATTGCTTTGGATTGCGAGTTAATATTGTGCGTTCAGTGCAAAATGCCGTGGGTATACTTTTATAAGTGTTTTTCCGCCATTCAAGATTAATGCAAGCAATGAACGAACCCACAGTAGCAATTTCTGATAATCCATAAGATGAAACTCCTTGCCAAAATAAAATTGACAAATAAAATGACGGAGTGTGTTTATCTCCATCATTTTTAAACGCCAAATTTACAGTCTCAAAATTTTTCATACCATGCGGCGCTGGACCAATTGAAACAACTATTCCCACTGTATCAAATTCACCATAATAAGGATTGAATCCAGGACTATAAGTATTATCCAATGATGTAAATACACGTTTTGAACATATTATACGAGTGTTTTTCAAACTTGTAATCGGTAAATTATTAAAAATTGTATATCTATTTGTAGTAATTTGAAGTTCATTTAATTTTTTTCCCGATGCCAATGAATTATAAATTGTAATATAAGTATTTTCATTGAAGACACTCTGGGATTCTTCACCACTAGACCATAAAGTTATCAACGCCGCATAATCCCCATCTGCAACTTTAATCTTAGTAATTGGAATAACATCCCTTTGTCGCGGAATATAATTCATCATACGACCCTCAAAATCCTTTTTCCATTTTTCTCCTTTGCATTCATCAGCAGTTTTAGCATACAACGCTTCAATTCGTGACTGACACTCAGTTTCATATGCAATAACAACTTTTTCTTCACATCTGGCATTGCGATCAACAAATTGTCCATCTCCAATCTTCTCCCTGTATATAATTGGATATATTCTAGCGACAGCAACTATTAATTTACCTATTAAACCTCCATTTGGATTAATTGACTTCAAATTAGATACCATTGGACCACTTTGACGTTGATAACCAAGTTTTATATACCATTTAACTCTACGTGTAGAATTTGTATGAATTTTTAATCTCACATTACTCGGTAGATTTAACGGATAACATCCTTCATTGTGATTTAATAATTCAGCTCCATAAATCATTAATTTTGTGCCCACTTTAATTTTATCCTTTTTTATATTATCAAGCATTGCATAATCTATTGAACAACGAACTGAATACCAACCGTCAGTTAATTCAATTGTACTTGGTTGACATTTGGAAATTGGCGAACGATCATCAATATTTTCTGTAAAAATTTGTGAAACACACAAAACTAATCGTCGTGATGGTGCATCATCTTTTTCTAAAATTCTTCTCAATGCTGAACGTTGTGATCGATCAATCTCTCGGTCATATCGATATTTTAATTGTTTCATTACTCTATCAGGCGTTAGAAATTTAATGGTCATATGTTCATTTGTTTTTGATCTATCCATCGATGCAAGTTTCCAAACAATCCATCGATAATGATTTTCAACATATCCGCTAGGTACTAAAGTTGGATCCACACCAGGACTCGCTAAAAAACATTGTTTAAATTCATTTACACCAGCCAAATTATCATCATTTGGAATTAAAGTTGCATTATCACCAATTGGAATTCCATCGCAATGATGATTTACAAAGTTTTGTCCGTAATAATCAGCGCAACGAAATTTATAATCAACAGCTGTGGTAGAATTAATTGATAGAATGGATGGATCAATCCCCGCATTGATGAGTTCCTTCGGGGTTCGAGTTACTAATTTACCATTTTTAAATATATTCTTCAAACTAATTCCGTCATTTATTTCTTTCATATGTAATAATGTTCCTTTAATAACCTGAGAAATTTTACGTGTTTTTTTCATTTCAATATGAGCCTTTTGTTTCATAATTGCCGCAATACGTTTCTGTTTATTCTGTTCAATCATGTGAGTATCAATAAATTCTTCGGAGTACGGAGAATCAAAATATAAATCTTCCGGGATATCTTCATGTTTAGGTGATGGAGGTTTAGCTGATAGTTTTTGATTCAACGATGATTTATTATAAAATAAATTAGTATTTTTATTTCCAATTTCAACGCCGATTCCCGGATAAGATCTCGATCGTTTTTCAAAATTTTTATCACTCTTCTGCAATTTTAGTCCATCAGACCGTCTATTTTTTAATAGTATTACATCTGCTGGACTGGTTGACCATTGATCCAATGGATCATTACAATTTTCTTCGTCTTTTAATAATGCAGCAATACTTTCACGAACTTCATTAGAAATTACATTAGCATTATTGGAGGGATTTGCTGTAATAGTAATATTATTCGGTAATTTTTCTATTTGTAATGGTGAGAATTTAATATTTCTATCAGTTTCCATATTGTCTTTGTTATTTAAATGCAAAATTGATTCTGTTGAATAATTATCTCTTTCTTCATTTTCATAAAATAATTTACGCCTCTGTAAATCTGATCCTATTCGTATCTTTTTACGACCAACTGGAGTTTCATCGTCCGTGGGATATTTTCGTTTATAAACAGTGGAATTTTGTATTGTATTTAAAGTTTGAATAGAATTTTCTTTATTATGACAAGGTGCGAACATTTCAACATCAGATATTTCATCATTCATATCTTGAGCAAATGTCGTTTTGGCTTTTAGTAAAGCATCTTTTGATATATGTATACTTTTACCATGTCCAGTTTGAAATCCCATTAGCGGAAAATCGACTTTTATATCAGTTTTATCTTCAAATAAAGTTTTCGTTGCTAAAATTTGATCATTCGGAATTTTTACACCAATTCTATGAATTGTTTTAAATTTATTATAACGCTTGGGTTCATCATTTATCAAAATTGATTTTGATTTAGCGAATATATCAGTTTGCTTGTTAGAATTGATATTAAATTCTTCATTTTCCTTGTTGAATTCAGTATTTTCCTGCACGGACGCTGTTACAGAAGTTTGTTTACAAGTCCCACTATCTGTTTCAGATTGATTTATTATTTCATTTCTCTCCTCATTTTTAATCGGTTGTGGTAATTTTATATCCAGCGTTTTTTCGATTTGTGTGTGTTCATCAATATTTTTGGTATCATTAGAAATAACATGTTCATCTTCACTGTTAATCATACAATCTGGGGAAATTGTTTTATCTTTAGAATTGTCTAGATGTGTAGAATTATTTTGTATAAGTTCATCAATATTGTGTTCAGATAAATTATTTTCAACGTCAAGTAATAACTTTTTAGATTTATAAATTATATCAATGTCAATAAAAATTTCATTGCCACTGGCTGTTTTAATACCTGTATTTACAGAAAATGATAATGGCATTAAACAGCTGATATTTTTATTATGAGAATAATCAACTTTTATAGTAGATCGATTAGAGATTTGATAATTATCATCGATATATTTATCACACAAGAATTTACATCTACGGGCAATATAATGACTTTGTTCAATTTCATCAATTGCAAAACCATAAAAATTATCACGAGATTTTGGTGAATCATGAAGCACTTGTGTGTCTTGTTTACAAAGAAAATTATGATAATTAATAGCATATGTGTTAGCATTATCTTGGATTTCTCGTGTGAATCCATGAAAATTCTTATCTTGTGTATTTTTTGTACTTTTTTCATCCTGAAAATTTTTGTCATCCAATTTCATGGAAATTTTTGAGAAAGGAACGAATCCCAATGGATTATTTATTGAAGTTTGGACACTAGTTTTATCACTACTATTAAATTTTTGTGCGCATGCCAAACTTGTTAACGATTTTGTAAATTCTTCATTTGAGAACGATTTATAATTATTTATATTTTTCCTTCGTTCTTCCTGCATTTTCTTTAATTGCATTACTCGTTTTGCTAGTGCAGCTGCATTAAACTTATTGACCTGTTCGGAATTTAAATTAACACTTGAATTATTAAACCTGTTGCGTTCAGGTACGAAATTAATATTTGAATTGAGTTCAATAGTGTTATTTAAAAATTTATTAGAGTTTGTTTCTTCAATGACTCCTAGTCTATCTTGTACTTCAAGTTGTTTATCAACCTCTGATGGATTTATATACTCATTTGATATAATTTTTTGGACAGGACCACTCAATGGTCTTTTTTCTCTTCGTACTGAAATTACTTGAGATGTTGGGACAATTTCATCAACGCTCAAATTATTGAAATACGAAGTTGATGCTTCATTATTCACCGTCGATTGTTCATCCTAAAAAGTTAATTATTTAAAACCAGGATACTTAATAGATTGATGATTTTAATTAATAAATCATTTAAATCTTACAAAGATCTGAGAATTTGATTGAGTTGCTATTTTCTTAGTAGAAAAATATCGGTGTCGAATCGGCCTTTTTACTTCTGGTGTTTCTAAATCTTTTGTCCAAACTTGTGCTTTAGATATGAATGGTTCAAGACTTAGTGGCGTTTTTGGTATTTCTGCACACCTGTATGTTCTACAATACAAATAAATAAAGCAGAAAATATTAGAATGCAATGAAAGGAAACATTTTTTTGGTTTACCACTGCGAATAATAAAAAGTAAATACATCTAAAAATAACGAAGAGATAAAAGAATGAATTATATATTGATAAATAATTTAGTATCATATATTTATTCACACATACTCTTGTTTCATTGGAGAAGAGCTATTGGATCTTGATAATTGTGAAGAGTTTACAAATGAGACATCACTTTTTAGAAAATCATCTCTGTAGGTTTCGGTAATTAATTCATCATCTACAACAAATTAAAAACAATTAAATAAATGAAATAAATAGATATATCCATTGGTATACAAAAGGAAATTTTCTTTTATAAATAATTTATACCTGAAAACATTTCTTGTGATTGATTACTATTACTATCACTATCCATTTTAATTGAAATTATATCACAATTTAATTTAATCTATCAACTTATATATATATAACAATAATTAAAGAAACATTGTAAATAAATAATAATTATAAAAACTGTAGAATTGTTGATGGAGAATACGAGAGTGCGTTTGGAGCTCACGCGGCAAGTTTGAGAAGCTCTATATCAATGCCACCATGTTTTTCTAGGGAATTGCAAGTCCCTTATTATAATTGGGGTATTTTGAGGGGGTCCCAAAATTTTTCCTTTATTTAGAATTGAGCGGCAAACAGTTAAGCGCCTATTGTATTTTCGAAGTTTGTATGATCGTTGAAAATGGATTCCTCAATGAAAGTAGGATCAAATTCAATTAATGATAATAAGAAAACTACAAAAAGGAAAGTATTCAGTGATATATGGTTAGAAAATAAATTATTTAAAGATTAGCTACGTCGATCTTCACATGACAGCGAAACATATTTTGATCATACATGCTAAATCTAAAACACATAATAGGGATTCGCGAAACTTACGAGATTAATAAAAAAAAAAAAAAAAAAAAAAAGCCAAAGAAAACATGCAAAAAGCGGAAATAGAGATTTCAGCATTCGTCGCAGCGCGTAATATTCCTATTTCGACTATTGACGACATGGTTCATTTATTTAACCGACTTAGTGTTATTGAGGGTATTCCTGGTGAATTTTCAAGGATATTGTCAAGATAAAAATGTTCTAGCATAATTACTAACGTCTTAGGGGAGAAACAATCACAAGATTTATCACAAGTTTTCAAACATACCAAATTTTCAGTTTTCGTTGATGAGAGCAGAACTATCGCCGGTGATAAGTTGCTTTGCATATTAGTTAAATATGTATATCATGCTAAATGGGCAGTTAACTACTGAGTTGTTCGAATTAGTTTCTTTAGACCAAACCGATTGTTCAGCATAAAAATTCAATGAAGCGTTCGAGTCATCTTTCAAAAAACGTAATATATCATTAAGCAACATAGTTGCAATAGCTTCAGATAATGCGTCAGTGATGATTGGAAAACATGATGATTCATTTTTCCTAAAGGTCCCAACAGCTCCATTAAAATTTGCATGAAAAAACAAAATTTTTAATTTCTCTTTTTAAGCTTTATTTCTATTACTCTTCTCAGTTCCCTTCCATTTTTCAGCAGTACAAGAATTATACTCTTTAGATCTGTACTTTTCACGATTCCAGCCAAAGTCTAAACTCATATTATTACTTTGGCATCAATATACTCCCGAATACCGCTTATTTACTTTCTCACCTCCACTCCCCAAATTTTTATCACGATTTCTTGCTTTGGCTTGAGAGAGCCACTTAGCGATAGCGTCATCTATTTCCTTTGGGAACCATATTTTTTCGCCAATTACTCTTAAAGCTTCTGTAAAATAGAAAAAAAATATAATATATCTGGCGATGATGCCATGATATTGAATTCTGAAGAGACAAATTTACTTTGAAGTAACCTAGCCACTCTTAGTTGACTGAAACATCGGTTCATAGAACGACCTCGCCAACTGAATTCACTCACAACGGTGTCGGCGATCAATCTTGAGCAAACTGCAGATACGGACATACCCAGTCTTCTGGAATCGACATTTACTTCCAATAGGTAACGGATCTGAAAAATAATATGAGCTATTTAAAACTCTCGGAAAAATCATTGCATTGACAATCAATGCTCAATATTAAGTAAAAAGTAGCATTCAGCAATATCAAATTAATTAAGAAATTTTGAAATCACTGCACAACTGTAAGGAACAGAGAATAAGAGCAGAGAGAGTAATCCAAAATCTCGATGAATAATGAGAAAGGAGTATAAAATGAGTTACAATATTGATACCTCTGTTCGATTAGTTTCAATTTCTATATTCTAATTAACTCTATTGAACAGTCACCTGAACAGGTTCATATACACTGATTAATAAAGCTTAACAGTCAGTCACATGCGGAATTAATATAAAAACATCAAACATGAATTATTTGGTATTAAAAAGTAAAAAATCAGTAAAATAGTTTAAAATAATCAAATATCTTAGCATGCTTATGATTAGTATAACTATATAGAAAGAATAACTACTCATGCTCATCATTTTTACTTATTTCATCCGTATGTAATCTGGTGCGCTTCCGGCATTGATTAACGACAGTATCGCTTTTATATGATTATATTGGCCATTAAACTGTTTGCATTTTATTTCGAAGATATAAAACAGATATAATTAATACAATGTCACCGAAAAATAGTAAACATACCATTTCATCGAAGAAAAATTGATCTTTCAGTTCCCTTTCAAAAGCTAATAATCTACTTCGTGATTGAATTGGAAACTTCTGAAAACCATGTTCAGACGTTTCTCGATTATCCCGTCGTTCAACAGAAACCGACTTCGCCGCAGTCAATTGATCAATTTTTTTATTGAGGTCTTTAACCTCCATAGACAGACTTCTTACAGTTTTCATGACACATCTGCGAAAATCTGATAAATAGAAAATTAGTATTTGTATAATTCGTTATATTTATATTGATAATTTCACTCATTTACCTGATTCAGAAATATCGGGATCAGCCCCAGTGTCTCCTTCAGTACTTGCGGAAGTTACATTTCTCTTGGTACTTCCATGAGTAATACTTTTTCCATGAACTAAAAAGCGTTAAAGATACATGGGTTAAATTACAGTCATTATGGATCTCTTATTTTATCATGACACTTACATTGTGAATGTTGTGAAGTACTGGGATGTATATTTTCCTCATCTTGCATTGCCTGAATACTAGTACGTGGTGTAGATGAATAGCATGGAGGTGGTGCGCTAGTGTCATCATTTGATAATTCATCACGTTCAATGTAGCGTGTTACCTCCTGGGCCATCGACCAATCATCTACAACATATAATATTTAAATGTAAAAGCCAATGAAATACATTAATATTGATTTTAGCTATGTCGATACATACCAGTAAACCCAAAACAACGCTCAACTTTGTAAAGGTCCCAATTTTTATAATCTTCAGGAAAGACTGCTGCTTCTATCAATTTCTCTAATATATTGACAGATTCGATATGCCTCGGCCAAAAAACTCTATCCTTCACATTATTTATCCAACAGGTTGGGACCACTTTCAATCTGTTATTGAATTGAGCGACTGTATATTTTTTCGTTGCATATGTAGTCATCATATACCTAATGAAAAGTCATGAAGAATGATTATTTGTTTTATTTCGACTTCTAGTAATTTCATGTCAATTAATATATTGTACTCACTATTTTTGTATGAAAACACTAAACAAATATTTTAACTGGACACGTCTTTAATGTAGTGGGTGAAACAAACAATGATTATTGTGGAATAATGAGGGTTTCAAGAGAAAGATATTAATGGATCATTACCATTCCGAGAGATGTGTGCCATTGAATAAAGTTCAAGTGGAGTTGGGTACAGTAATCTTATCTAAATGGCTATTATAGTCTGGGAGCGCCTCCCACGCGTTTTTTCGACTCTTTGATTCGTCATATCTCATGAATGGTGAATCACAGCGAAAAAAGTGTAAAGACACTTTTTCTAGAAAATTTTATGATCTACAACTTCTGTACTACACATTTTTTGCGATAACATATATCCCCGTTTGTGAGAAGAATGAGAAAAACCGGTTATTCGATAGCTCCCAGAAATTTTTCCAAATCATACACCAACCAAAATAATGAGAATTTATTTAGAAATACATATGCGTGTGGATGGCATAATTTCAATCACATATTCATTCGATGAAGCGAAATCGCATACTGTTGTTAGTAAAGGCGAAAAAAATTAATACAAATAGTTTAATAATGGCTAATCACAATATAAAAACTCTTGGTAAATATTATTTTTGTATTTCATAAAATTAAATAAATAATTGAACTTGAGAGCGTATCTCATACTGTGGTGTGTTTCTATCTGATTTAACTTTTTTTTTAAGGTAGGACTACACCAACCGAGTAAGTCAAAGAGAAAAAATCGCTCGCTTGACTAATGATGTACATCAATTTTACGCATATATTGCGTACATCTCGACCGCCGACGCGAGAAAAACGCTTAATTTTGGTATTGTTTATTAATTTTATAAAATTCAGGCTCCCTAAACCCCGATTTTTTTTCAAATACATGATATTTATATATTCAGTAATGAGTAAAAAAAGTTTTGTCGAACTCTCTATTTTAATTATTGAGATACACGAAATAGAAAGTGAAGAAACGATGATTTCCCATAAGAAACCATGTTAAAGCTGCGATTGCTGCGAATTATAAAATCATTCATAACTTTTTTGCAAATCCCCTAATCAACTTGAAATTTTTACTAGGTCATTTTCTCATTTTTATCTGCTTATATGATTTTTTTCATAATTTTTTCTATTTTAATTCTTGTAGGTGTAGTCCTACCTTAAGGAAGTTCAAACTACATAAAAAAATTTCAAATTATTTGATGAGAAAAACATATTTGGGGATTAGTAACGACTCCGTGAAATGTGCATCATTAAGTAGGCAACAAGTGGAGTTTGGTTTGGAAGTATTTGAATTTTTGCACGTCCACCATGGTAAAGCAATATACGTGATCATAAAAGAGTTTGATGTTCAGTCAAACTTTCCTGATGTTCCCTTCTTGAACGATTTCCTACTAACCCCTCTGAGAGGAGAGGTTGAATCCGAACTGCGTAGTCACTAGCCATTCTTTCCCTACTCTCTTTGTATTCTTGTGCATCGATGACGTATGAGGCGGTTGTTCAAAATTTTGATAAATAAATTCAATTTCGATATTTAAAATATATAATACAATTTCTGAAATAAAAAAAAAACTAACTACACGCGGTGTTCCCAAGCGGTCACCCATCCAAGTACTATCCGCGCTCAATGCTGCTTCGCTTCAGTGATCGGACGAGAACTGGCTTACCCAGCATGATATGGTAGTTAGTTGAATAATTTATAAACTGTAATGCTACAAATGGGCAGTATCTTTATTTTTTATTGATTTTCTTATAAAATAAATTAGAATAATAAATAATATATATACGCCTCTAAACAGATTGATTTACCTAAATATCCAGTGAAAATATACATACATAACGTTCAATGATGCTGCCAGGTAGCAGTTAATTTTTGAAACTGATTTTAACCTATATCTTTATAATGCATATAAACTAATAGATTTAGTTAAAAAATATAACAATTATTAAAATGGAGTTATACAAATAATTAACAATCATATTAAGTATTTTGAAATACTTGTGAAACAAGCAATTTGTGGATTATATTAACTTTTAATTTTTTAATTATAGATATTATTTCAAATTTCGTGCGTTAAAGTCGACCATTTCGTATACCAATAATGCTTTTTGAATATGAGAGTGCATTTGGCTCTCCTACATTCGGCGACAAGTTTGGTAAGATCTATATCAATGCCACCTAATGATTGAGATATTTCGAAATAAATAAATAAAATATTAGGGACGTCCAAAAATTCTACACACGATAGATATAATTTTCAAAATCGTGATAGGAACATTGAAATGACTTTCAATTTTATGAACCTCATTTTTTAACTGATAATTCTTGATAATAAGGTACCCGCGGGTAATAAGGCCTAAATGATACAAATGATTAATTTTTTGTTTGTTTACGTTTTATAAAAAATGTATTCAAATAACGATTAATATTAAAACTTAATGATTAATTTGGACATTTTTCATATTATTGAAAATATTAATTAGTTAGGCCTTATTACCCGCACGTACCTTAGTCGTCATAATTTTCATACGTGCGTCATTAAATAGATATAAAAACATGAATTTTGTGGTGAACTTAGTCACTATTACCCAAATTTTCCAGGTGAGTGTATCGTATTATATTAAATTTATTGAACATTTAATTCAATCCGGCCATTTCGACTAAATTATGATTTAGCATTACAAAAAAAAATTTTAATCTAAATTACATATTTAATAATGAAGATTATTGCAACTTTTAACTTGTTCTGTATTTTGCATCAAACTGTGCTTTATTTACAATTCTTAACACTAAAATGCGTCCTGGTAAATTATTTTTATTTCAAATTTATATTAAATAAATAATTAATTGAAATACTTATTGGTAATAAAAAAAAAACCTGCAGAACAACTGTTATAAGGTTATTGAATGTTTTTGATATCTATTCCTAAACACTTGAAAAAACATAAAATTATAAAAATAAAATTAAGTTATCGTTCACATAATATTTACTTTTGATATGAGTAATTCTTCTACGAACACCAAGTAGATCTTGAAATTTTTCAATCGTCCATAAATTTTTTTACAACGTATTTCAGGATATTGCTGAAAAAAAACTTTTTTCAAAAAATTCACATGTAAATTTTCGATAATTTGATTAATTTTCTCCAATCCTGTTGAACTAGAAATTAATTAATCATCTCCAGTTCTACTGATTCAATTCAAGTCGTCTTTTTTGTATTTTATATCTTATTGCAACAGCTTTCGAAGTGTATCAAAACAAAAAAAAGGAAAAACATTCATTGTGAGCAAATGAGAAATATAAAAAACTTAAATTTTCATATTTATGTTTGTCTCCTATTCGCAATTAATTTTAAAAAATGCCATTATGTTCTTCATTTTATTATCTACAAATATAAGATGTGTGTTCCATTACTCTCGTTCTCGAAAATATTCAATAATTTCCATTCTAATTAATAGAGATATTAATTTTCTAAAAAATGGAATTTTTTCAATTTCAAAAATTCATGTGTGGATATTTTTGAAAAAAAATTTCTTTCAGCAAAATCCTCAAACACCTGTAAACTAAATCTGTTGAAAGAAGCAAAAAAAATTTTTTCATGGCATTTGAAAAATAGTCAAAATTTTCTATTCCTGAAATCTGTATATGGTTTGTAAAAGAATAACTCATATATGATTTCAATTTTTCTGCTTTTCATGTTTACTTTGTGACTCATTCTTCCGCATTATTATTATTACACATCGATATAACTTGAATTTGATGTTACGACCCACATGTTATTGAAATTATATCGAGGTTGAACATATGTGTTTTCTATTCTATTTGTTCGTTAATCGTTATCTCTAATATACAATACGTTCTTTTTTTTATTTAAGCATTGGAATATCAGGTGGAGATCATTTTTGTATATCGTCTATCAGCAGAAGAACATCAGAGATTAATCTTCAGAAATGAATTACCGTTCGTAAATCATTTATTATACTTTTTAACTATAATTTAATCCATCAATTCATTGATTACCACGCTAAGAGAATTTTTGAGTAAATATTACGTAACCCATGTAAACCTGGGACGTAACAATATTTGATACAAAAATTAATTTTTTTTTTTTTTTTTTTGAAGTTTTTTTGCGTTATAGCGAATTCTTATGCTGTAAAAATCAATACATATTCTTATAGGAAATCAAGTGATCTACAAAAAAGGTCCTATACGATTTTTCGCTAAGTCAACTCGTTGAACAGTTATTCGAGTTTAAAGTTCGACCTCAAATGACATATGATCGCTTTCACAATTTTTTACACGTTATCACAAAATAATGGCTCAACAACATGAAATATCATATTATTTGCGAGGTTCATTGAGTATTCTCTACTAGAACATTAACATTTTCACGAAATAAAAATTTTACGATTATTGATCAATAATTTCATTAAAATTATTTTTCAATGCTTTTATTTGAAACGTGCAAAATAATATGAATTTTTTTCTACAAATTTGTAGAATATAAAACGAAAAAAGTAACGGAAAATACGATATTTAATGTTTTTGGGCCAATATTTTGTGATAACGTGTGAAAAATTGTGAAAGTGATCATATATGTCATTTGAGGTTGAAATTTAACCTCGAATAACTTTTCAACGAGTTGACTTAGCGGAAAATAGGACCTTTTTTGTAGATCACTTGATTTCCTATAAGAATATGTATTGATTTTTACAACATAAGAATTCGCAATAACGCAAAAAAATTCAAAAAAAAAAAAAAAAAAAAAAAAAAAAAAAAAAAAAAAAAAATCCGTATTATTTAAATGAGAAATCGAAAATCACGCTGCGTCACCTCTTAATAACAAAATTAAGAGCTCCTCTTTTCACACGCTTATTTTTTGGTCACCTTGAACAGTATTTTCATTATAGTAAAAGAAAAAAAAATTCAAAGTTTTATTTGGCCCACCCTAAAATATATACCGGCCGAAAATGGCGTACATGTCGTCTTAGTCTGTGGCTGCATATGCCGTTTTAGGCCCATGCCACCATTTTCCGAACCTTAATTAATGTTTGTTCTCAACGACAAAATCATAATTATATAATTAGTAAAACACATGAAATATAACCTTTTTTTAAGTACTCATCAATAGTTTTGTTGATTTGCTTCACTTGCTAGGAATATTTCAACTTTAACTACGAACAAACGAAATATTTCACGAAGAACAATCAAGGTGGCTCGCATACAACTCGCTGCAAATACGATGTTACAAATTTCGTGGGTGATCCTTAAAGTGATTTCGCGTCATTAGAACCATCTTTCTAGTACCACACTTGAGCAGGAAATTCAAAATCGCTAATATACCGATTTATTTTCTTCTTGATTATATATTGGAAATATATTATCAATATTAATATTTGTCGCGATGGGATGAAAAATAATATTTGCAGGGCTATATATTTCCATAATCAAGTAGACTATTTTTTTTAAATTTCTTTCAAATTCGAACATTATATTATTACATATATAAACAATTTTATATTCAGATGGTAAATGTAGTTTTCATGTTACAAAAAAATTGTGCGTTTTTTCCTAGATTTCTTGAAGTTTAATAGATATCCGTTCAATATACAAACTTTGAATATATTTATCTCTACCAATTTATAGAAAATTTTAAATAAATTCATTTTGTTGTTAGGTATTATTATGAGTATAACATTTAAATTTCAAGACATATTCCTAAATTTTCCATACTTTACGTGCACTATCTTAATGCCTTTCAGATCTCTTATTATCATGTGTATTTGTATCAATTCTGAGCTTTCAAAGCTCATACATTGTACAAGCACAGCAACCCACTTCCCAAGAACTAACTACATTTTATCGGGGAATACATCAATTCTCTGCCAACTTTTCTAAGGTAAATTAAAACAAACAAATTTTCACACTTTTTAATATTATGTAGAATATAATTTATCATCATATTTAACATAATATTATGGAAACTGAAATATTTCACACAATATTTAAAAACACAAATGAATAAATATATCTAATATTAAAAAATTATGGACATAATGAAACATCACTAATGAATTTTTATTGCAGATTTTGGCTAAAGATAACAAAGGTAACTTAATTTGTTCACCAATTAGTGTTCTATTAACATCAGCCCTGTTGCAATATGGTGCTAATGGTGAAACAAGTCAACAGGTGGAGAAAGCATTCAATTTACCAATGATGAATGAACCATACATCTTGAAATTATTTTTTTCCTTCATTCGAGATTTAAATGTGAGAGTTGTGAACCAACATACAAAATATTACCAAAATTCAATTAAATAATTTAATACAACTAATTATTTGTTTCTCAGAATGCCGAAGATGTTGAATTCAACTTGGCCAATGGACTTTTTTTTAACAACCATTTCAAAATAAAAGAACTTTTTCGCAAACTATCCACCATGATTTTTAAATCAGAAATTCATAACCTGAATTTCCAAAATGAAATACAGTCTGCTGGCTTCATTAATACTTGGTGCAGGGAAAAAACTCGAGGAAAAATCTCCTACATTGTTAAAGACGGTGATTATTATCAATTAATCAATTCACAAATTTAATTATATGAATTTCAATATTTAATTTTATTATTTTGTATAATTATTATGGCAGATGATTTGACTTACGCGCAGTCAGTGTTAGTTAACGCCATCTACTTCAAAGGTGTTTGGGAATCTCCATTTTTCTTAAATAGAATAATTAATTTTCACATCTCAAATACCACTTCTGTACCTACTAATATGATGTGTACATCAAGCGAATTTAATCGTCATCAAATTCTCAACGGTACCGCGGAGTATATAGAATTACCATACAAGGTACTGCAGAAATGTTCATTGAAATTGAAAATAAACATTAAATTTAATTTGATTTGATTTTTTTTTTAATTTTTGTGAATAGACTGATCAGCCGAGACAAGCAGGATTCAGTATGTATATTATTCTACCGGTGGGAAATAATGGATTAGATGACATAATTGATGAAATATTCAAGATTAAATTTGTAGAACTGAGTTCAAATAAATTTAAAACTATTTTATGCATGCCCAAATTTAGAATTGAGAGCAATTTGGAACTTACACCAATACTTAAACAGGTAAGTTGATGTTTTTTAAGGGCACATTGGGAGTCTGACACCCAGCACAAACTTTGCGTTATAATAAACTATAGTAGTATAGAAACGTACAGTATTAGGTCCCATGAGGGTCCAAGCATTATCATATAGTGAAAGTAAATTTTAAATCTAAAGAAAACATTTTTTTAAAACAAATTTCAATCTTGAAATATATTATTAATAATATTTCTTTATTATAAAGTTTCAATATACAAACTTTGAATACATTTACCTCTATTAATGTGTGGAGGATCTTTTCAAGATTTATTTTACTATTACATATTATTGTTATTCGCATAGTATCGGAATTCTAGAACATTTTTGAATTTAATTGTATGAATTCCGATATTTAATTCAATTTTTTCATACTTATTTAATTTAATTTAATTCATACTATCCATGAACTAACTTGATAACATAAAGGAAGTTATTTTTTGAAATATTACATCCTTTTTTAAATTGTTTGTCAGATGGGAATTTCTAACATGTTTGAAGATAATGCTGATTTTTCACGGATGACTTATAATAATGTGAAAATTTCTAAAATAATTCAAAAAGCATTCATAAGTGTTGATGAAAACGGTAGTGAGGCTGCCGCTGCTACTGCTGGTAAGTGTGAATAAATGACGATTCATATAATAAATATTGCTTATCAAGTGAAGATTTTTCTTTCAATTAGTATCCGCTTTAAGAAAGTGTAAAAACGCTACATATCCAAAAAAAAAAAAAAAAAGCAAATTGATTCGCTGTATATTCTTTAAGAAATTAATCAATAAAATTAATAAATTCTCAGAAAGAAAATGATGCAAAAAAAATTAGGAAGGAAATTTCCAAGTAAAATATTAATGATGATTTTTCGTTATTTAGAAATCACTTTAAATCGTGGGTATGTGAGAACCATACATGTCAATAAACCATTCATATCAGTGATTGTCTCAAAGGCTTCTGGAACTCCATTGTTTTGGGCACGAGTTGATAATCCGAGTTTTTTGAATAATTGAATTTTCATATTAAGCTAAAATCAACAATTTAAATCGAAGATTATTTTGATTTGTGAATATAATATTGACTTATTCTAATTATCCATACAAATGTAATAATTCACTATCTGAAATTATACCAATTATTAAAATATTGCATTTATATCCATTTTGTACTCTATAATTTTTTACAATGCTTAAATAAACAAATAGCTGACATTATCAATTCCATTCTACTATTACAAAAAGGTACGTATTGTGCAATGGCTTACTGATTATCTTATAATTTAATTTTATTATTAATTTCGTTGCTTTTTTTCATTTTCCACTATCTTACTTATGTTATATACATGTAATGGGATGGGCCAAAAAATAGACTATTTTTTTTTAACTTCCCACACTGAAAAATTGGTTCCTAGACACCTTTAAATAATGCTCTCCAAAGATGAGCTCTTAATTTTAATGGAAAGGTCCTTCTTATCTCAGTTTTCTATTTTTTTTCAGTCCCATATGGCCAACCATTACTTGATCGTACAGAAAAGTTCTAATTACATTTTTTGTAGGAAATTAAACGCTCTACAAAAAAGGTATCTTACAATTGTTTCATAACTTTTACCGTTTAGAAGATATCCAAATCATAAAGTTTAAAAAAATTTTAACAAAAATTTCTTTGTTACTTCTAAATTTAATAACTTCTAGATAAATAAATATTATAAAATGTGTAATATATATTTTTGTAGGAAATTGAACGCTCTACAAACAAGGTCTCTTGTGGTTAATCGATAACTCTAACCATTTAGAAGATATTCGCATTCGAATCTCATTGAGTACTGATTTTAATAGTTTTTAATAAATATTTCAAATGTATCCGTTTGTAAAATTATCCATTTAAGTGGAATGAATAGATATATCCATTCATATACAAAAGAAAATTTTCTTTTATAAATAATTCATACCTGAAAACATTTCTTGTGACTGATTACTATTACTGTCACTATCCATTTTAGTTGAAATTTTATCAAAATTTAATTAAATCTATCAACTTATATATATAACAATCATTAAAGAAACATTGTAAACAAATAATAATTTTAAAAACCGCAGAATCGTCAAAGGAGAGAATATAAGAGTGCGTTTAGCGCCCGCGCGATAAATTTGAGAAGCTCTATGTCAATGCCACCATGTTTTTCTAGGGAATTGCAGATCCTTCATGAACCTGCACAAACATCATCTAATATTACGGTAATTTGAATTATTAAAATACTTTTATGCATGTTTCTTGCAATGGTTATATTTAAAAGTGAAGTTCATACTTTCATTTAATTTTTGTAGGAAACTGGAGGAATTATCAATTCTCATTCATATTATGATTGGCATTATAATCAACCCTTTCATGTTGATAAATCTTTACTGATGAAAGAATTGTTGAAAACTAAACACGCGTGTATCTCTGCACCATCAAAGTTTGGCAAGACTTTAAATATGGACATGGTCAGAAGGTTTGTAGAAATCGAAGTAAACAAAAATGGCAAAGCCATTAAGTTAGACGTAAATGAAAATAAACGTTGCCTGAAAGAAGTTCATACAAGATCAAAAAATTTCGAATTATTTGAAGGGAAAAAGATATCGACGTGTGAGGCGGTTGTTCAAAATTTTGATAAATAACCTCAATTTCGATATTTGTAATAAATTTAATTTTTGAAATAAAAAAAACTAACTACACGCGGTGTTCCCAAGCGGTCACCCATCCAAGTACTATCCGCGCTCAATGCTGCTTCGCTTCAGTGATCGGACGAGAACTGGCTTTCCCAGCATGATATGGTAGTTAGTTGAAAGGAATAGAAACTGTAATACTACAAATGGATAGAATCTTTATTTTTTATTAATTTTCCAATAAAATGAATTAAAATAATAATTAATATATGCACCTCTAAACAGATTTGTTTATCTAAATATGAAGTGATTTTTTTTTCATTTTAGACCCCGGCTCGATAGAACTGAATTCTGTGGCTTCCTGGCATAATCTGCAGATAACTTCATAAAATCTCTTTTCGAGAAAAAACCGTTTTTCCCTATTTTAAAATTCTTAATAGCTTTCTATCGTGCCTGATGAATTTTCTAGAAATAAACCCAACTCTTATTCAATTTGTGATTGACATTACAACCAACCTTTCCATATATGTTGATAAAAAAATCTCTGCCGATAAAAGAATTGTTGAAATTAAACACGAATTGATCTCTACATCATCCGGTTTTGGTAAAACTTTAAATATATGGACATGGTCTAGTAGATTTGTCAAGATCGAAGCAATTATATATTTACAAGAAACACATCATAACACTCATTGAATAATTCATAGAAATTAAAAATTACTCCACCTTATCTCAAAAACCAATAGAATTAAAAGAATGAACATTAGACAGAAGTATAAAGCATTAATTTGCTAGTAAATTATGAGAATTTGACGTCTCATTATGGGCAATAAATATTTTATTGTGCGCTTACATCATATATATCTACTATATTATTTATATTATTATTTACACTTTAATAAATGTTATAATTATAATTATATATGTATTATTTGTACTGAATGTTCGGTTTATAATTATATACAAATACATAATTGTATAATTTCCTTTACGGTTGTACACTTTGGAACGCTGATTTATTTATAAGATAATTTTAACTTTAAGGAAGTGGCCAGGGAAGTCCAGAAAAATCAACAGGACCACCAAGACCAGCATCAGCTTCCAATAAACTCATTATTACAGCCATTGCAGCCTCATCATTTCCATCAGATGGTAGAGGATTTAAAGATTCATTCATTGTATTACTACCAATTATATCCATCATATCTTCATCAGGTGGAGCTGCTACATCTGAAAATATTTTAATTAATTTCAACACATACAAATTTATCTATCGAATATTTATTATTTTAAAATTAACGACATGTGTATAAAATGTTGAATAAAGACCTTGATTATTATGTGGAACATTTTTTTTAATGGGATTATAAGTTATGGTTGGATTACTGCTACTATTGTCACTACCAACACAAGACTGCGCACCATCGCACATAATTTCTGGTGATGCTATTGACGTTATCTAATAAATAAATGTAAATATTTAAAACTACACTGAGTGGATATGATGATGTATTAATAAAGAGAGCAATTGATTATTACATACTTTGGTGTTAATTAAAAGATGATCGGACGCGGGACTTGGACTTTCACCAGAAGACGAATCCCCATTTCGTTTTTGATTATCTAAAACTTCTTCTGCAATTCGTCTTCCGATTTTACTTACCTCTACATGACTAGATATTAATTTTTCCAAGCTTCCATTACTTTGAGTGAAGAAATCATAATTTCCTTGAACACTTGCACCATCCGAACGACATGCATAATTTTCTATTGCTAAATTATCACAGCTATATATAAAATATTATTAATATTAACTGATATTATTCATTTGATTGTAATAAATTTAATGTACACTAGGATGCATCGTTTGAGGGGACTATTTTTAGAAATTAGGAAATTAAATTTTCTACCAAATGGTTTCCTTAACAAAAACCATAGAGCTAAGAGTTTTCGAGAAAAATCCAATTAAGCATATGGAAATTTGGAATTTTCCTGTTTAATCTAGATTTTAGTGCTTTTTAATGACACTACAGCTAAAAAAAATCATTACAGTATCATAAATACAATTAAATCGATCGTATGCAATTATTTAATTAATTTTTTTGTCAGGAATTTTTTTCGATATTTTATAATAACATTTACGAATAATTTACGTATTATTGAAGCAATTGATAATTAGATTTAACGCACGATGAATAATTTGTGTGATGGTTCTGGACAACTTGCAATAAATATTGTCGTTGATCTTCGTCGTTAGTTACAGCTAAATTAAATCTAGATTAAACAAGGAAATTTATAATCCCCATATGTTTAATTGGATTTTTCTCGAAAACAATCAGCTCTACGTTTTTTGTTAAGGAAACGATTTTGTAGAAAATTTAATTTCCTATATTAAAGGTCCTATATACTTTTGCTGTAAAATTGATAGTTTTCGAAAAAAAATCGAAAAACCCATGCAATTCGAGCAAAAATCGGCTTTAACATTTTTTACCGATAGGACAATTTACTGAACATAATTTAGTGATAGGCACTTTTGAAGATTATATATTTCTGTACAATTTCGGCTGAAAACCAATCAAACAGCATAAAATACCGCGAAGCTATGCATAAATGAAAAAAAAAAAAAAAAATTAAGATTGACGTGTTAATTAAATGGGAAAATTTCAAATTAATTTAAGAAGTACTTAATATTAAAATTAAAAGCTCATCTATGGGAGGAATTTTTTTTTTAATGTTTAAAGTAATATTTCGTCAATGCCACGAAAAAAAAAATAATTCCTTCAAACGAAGCACCCTAATGTACACTGTGTTTTATGTGCTTACAAAACAGCTGAATTTTTAGCAATGAGATATTCGATATCTTTGGTCCATGGATTTTTAAAAGATTTCCATTCCGATTGAAGCCGTACAAAACTGGCACCTTTCATTCTGAATCTATAAATCTGCAATACATTGAATATATTTAGCGTGCAAATAATTAAAAGATTTAATATAATACAATAATTATATTATATTATTTTTAAATGATTCATTACCATGTTTCATATTTGTAAATTCTTCAATTAATTAAATTGATCATTGACTGACCTGGGTCGTAACATGATCTGATGTCTGCAATGCCACTTTATGAGACTCAGCAAGATGAGGAATATCATCGTGATGATAATATTCATACATACTTGTGCCTAAAAGTTCCTGCGGTAAAAAACCTAGTACAAGTGTCGCCCTAAAAAATGAAGAAATAAATGACATTGAGATTTATTTTGTAGATAAAAATTTAAACGCACGTTAATAGAAATGAACTGGACCTTTGATCGATGAAAAAAAACTTGCCATCAATAGCATGTCGAGAAACAAATTCAATGGTACGCAATTTAGGTGTTTTAGAATCAAATAACTGCATTTGTAATCGTGGTTGTACTCTTCCAAGAGCAACTAAACAAGAAAGGTTATATGCTTCACCGTCACCTTCATTTTCTTGCTCTTCTAATCCAATTTTAGCTGGCGCCCACGACTTTAAATAACCGGTACACTGTATTACGCAGTATTTCCAATCTATTGAAAGAAAATTTTACAGTACAAGTAACACGAAAATAATATGAAAGATATTATTAAATCGCAGGACAATGTATAACTTTCAGTTACTATAAAAAAATGCTCAAAAATGTGACTATTATTAAGAGAAAGTTAAAAATAAATAAAAAAAATTTTCAGCTTTAGAAAAATATTGACGAAGTTGAAATGTTTGAAATTTTTATTATGTGAAAATAAAATGAAGAGAAAATTTTTTAATCCTTTGCAATTATCAATTTTCTTGAAATTTAAAGTAGTAAAAAAATATTCTCCTGCTATTGTTTCATTTTAAAAATTACCTAATGATAATAATATTATGTTAATTAAGTAATTTTATAGTGAGAATAAATAATATTAATTATTCCCAAGCGTAATATAATAATTCTGGTTCTATAAATAAAAAAATTCTACTAGGCAACATTTAATAAATTAGATTAGTAATTAATATCATTGATTTTTTTGCATTAAAATTCCGGGGACTTGAAAATTCTTTTATTAATTTAATTTCAAAAGTTTTTTTTTATTTATTTAATATCTGCAAATATTATTGAATAATTTCAAAGTTATAAATAAAAATATATTTACCACTTTAACAGGATTATTAAATATCAAAATTTAGCAAATACGATATTAAAAAAATTGTAGATAAAGAGTGATTAAAGGGAGAGAATTTTAATTGATTTTGATAATTTTTTTTCTATTGAATAACTTGTTCAATCATTTTGAAGTTTGGCATATCGTTTATTTATATCTTAAGCTATTATAAACGATTTTTATTTTTTTTTTTAAATTTTTAAATGGCCGATATACAGCCCAGTCTTTCGGGAAGGTCGCAACAAGAGTTATTAATTAGTGTGACATGTAGCTCCTATTGTATTAGTCTAAAATGAAAAAACAAAAATTCTGAGTGTTTGTTAATGTTGTAGCTTCTAGATGAACCTCAGAAAAATAAAAATTCAGGCTCTCAAATATTTTATAAAAAAATTTTAACGTTCAACTCAATTTTGCGACTGTTTTTGTCTCGAAAAAAATATTTTTTCAATAAATTTTCAAAAATAAGTAGGTTCATCTAGAAGGTGATATCATTAAAATAATGTGTGTAAAATTTGCAGCGCGATTGATGGATAACTTTTTGAGTTATCTGTCACGCCAATTTGAAAAATATAGTTTCGAGAAAAATGCGTTTGAAGATTAGACAAACACCCGGGCGCTAACTGCAAGGAAGATATGTTTACACGGTTTAACATGAGAAATACTAACATTTTAAGAAAAAAAATAAACAAAAATGATTTTTTTGAAAATTTTATATGTCCCCCCTTAATAAACTCACCTGCATTTTGTTGTTTTTTTCGTTTCTGACATTCTGCAGTTAAATCTATTTCTTCTTTAACTTGAGATTCATTATGAGTTGATGATTTGCCAACTCTTCGTTTCATTCTGCAGAAAAATGATCGTCTGGCACCTGGACAAAGTCGAGAAACTCCTTGAGGTACATCGGTTTTAACTGGAAGCATTGCTGAAAGAAAAGACATTAAAATACATAAACATTCTCAATTGTATCTAATACTAAAAATACCTAAACATGAATTATTAATATATGTATATGTCTCGTAGAATAAATCGCGAGAAACCGCAAGACTCACACCAGATTTAATCGATTTGCTAAAGAGATTTTATATCAATATATGAATGTGTGTGCGTATGTGTGTGTGAATGTATTTATTATATTTGATATGTCATGGTGAAATGAAAGAGAAACAACATTAATTATAACGCCTTCATTAGAATTATTCGTTGATAAATGTCAAGTTTGTGAAACATCCAACTGACATTTTTATTTTTATCAATTGATATACCCACGTATATGCTTAGTATAACCTATAAATTTAAATACTTATAATAAAATAATATGTAAATAATAATTTTATTATAATTAATAACTTACTCTTTGCATCAATTAATCTTTCACGTGGACTTAGGTCTGATGACGATAATTGTTCTTTCACCTTAGCAACATCTTTTGGATGAAGAATATCGAACCAACTCTGACCAAGAAGATCATCCTTGAGTTAAAATATTAGAATATTCGTTTATTTCAATTTCTTGTTTATCGTACGTTGTACTTTTCCCAAATACGTCATATTACTTCATTTTATAATTGTTTCATTATACCTGCGAATAATTGAGGGTTTCAGAAACGGATTCTGATACATATAAAATTTTTCCACGATCACAACCAACAACAAAGACGAAACCATCTGCAGCCTGTAAAAAGATAGAAAATAAAAATAAAATATATATTAAAATTAATTTTATAACTATTAATTTATAAACACATTCGTTTTCATTCAATAAATTACAAAAGTGAGGTTAATAGTCAATCAGGATGTACACTTATAAAAAAAATAAAATATGAATATTGCATAGTTGATTTATCCATACAGCAAAATATATTTTTCACGAGTTTCATAGATAGGATGAATTGTATAACTTATATCAAACTAAAATCATAAGAGAAAGGAAATTACTATAGAGCATGATATGTGTGACCCTTACATCATAATACGGTTCAATGGTCGGATAATCATAACCTAAATTGGAATACATGAAAATATTTATATTTTACAGCTGTGTCATATAATATGTATGATATATATTGTAGCTTTTGCTGTAAGGATTGAACCGTAACAATGTAATTCATATCCTTTTTCATTCTTTCACAATTACATTTCTATAAACATCTTGGAAAATGGTTTGTATATGTATATATATATGTATGTATATATGCAAGCATTCTAACCAAATCAACGAGTTGATCTGGTCTATTGGGTGTGGTTCACATTACCAATATCCTCGTGCATGAGAAACAGATTTATTTCATTTGTGTATTATATCCTGTATGTACATTCAGTATGTGTATTTTTATAATAGAAAAGAAATCCAACTAAAAATACATTGAATGTAAAGCCATTAAAAAGATGAAGAGAAAAAAAAACTAAAGAAAAATATATATATCGATAGATATATATTTAAAGATTGAAAATATCTTTTATTTGGTTATGAAATATGTTGAATAACACTCAACACAATGATTAAATGATTAAACATTTCAAGCATAATTGATTAGCCATCTTTATCTAACCTACAAATTTTTATCTTTTAATTGTAATTTTACTTTACCATTATTTCTGAAATAACAATTTTGAGGTTAGGATGGCCATTCGAATTACAAATTCTGCAATAATTTATTTCATCACAATTGTCTTGTATTACTCAACAATTCAGCAACAATTGAAGAAATGTAAAAAAAAACAAAAAGAGAAAGAGAGAAATGATATATTATACATATACATGCTATTGTGTTTATAAAATCATGTATATTGGATTTTATACAGTTTCCAAATACACAAATCGACTCTTTCATTTGTTATTTATGTAATATACATATAAGATAAATATTATTTATTCAACCCATATGTATATATGTATGTATACATAGAGAGGCTGTTACCGTCCAGTATATAAATAATGTGGCCCAACATTGAGTTACAATTGAGTGAATTGACCTCAGAAGTCGTGCATGGTTGATTTGGCATTCATGAAGCTTATGCAGTACCTACCGTGAATGGTAAAAGGTGATCGTTTAAAGAGAAAGAGATAATATAATCACATAGAAAAAGTAGTGAGAGTAAGCAAGAGCGGACAAAAGAATGTGCATAAAGTATATGCAAAATAGGTCAATCGACTATAGGAAGAAAATATATTATTAATAAGCTTTACTGATATTAATTATTAACCCAGCAATATAATTGAATTATATTTCATATACTTAATAGTTAAAATGAATATTAATGAAAGTATGTATATGCATGAATAAAAAAAAAAAGAAAGAAAAAATGTTATTGAGGAAGTAAATATGTTCATATATGTATAAACAAATTAATATAAGATTTTACAAGTATATGTTTGCATGTATGAGGTAAGAAGGTTCATTTACGGAGACAAGTTGAATGTAATGTGTTGTGCAATCGCAAACTCCAAGTCTGGGTGTCGCGAGAAGTCTTATTAATGCTTCAGTCACAGAGGGAATAACTTGAAGTTGCGGTATGTATGCCTCTTACGAGGGTTGTATTGAGGTTCACTCACAACCTTGCCATTTGCCACAATCATAAAATGCTGAATACAGTTAAAGTATTCTTTGACAATTTTATTCATGTATGTTATATATTATGTTTGAACATATACGTACCTATAAATTATTTGAAGTTAATATAAATAATATTTAAATGTGTATATGATCAAATTCATCTGTATATGAATGTATGTATGATTGTGTGTGGGTATAAATGTATAATGCATTATTCACACCTGAAGAATAAGTGTTTTGAGCTCCTGGTCACTGAGAAATGCTGGTTTAAAGTGTCCCTCTGTGTAGGAAGTTACTGCACCAAGTATTGTTTTTAAATGTTGCACTGCCATTCTTAAAACAGTGAGTTTATCCAATTTCCTCGACATGGCATGACACATTGGAATCATCGCTGACAATTCCGTGATATAAGTATTCATTTTATCGCGTCTTCGTTTCTCAATTTCGCTATGATTTTGTCTGGAATTTTTCATTAATTTTATTAATAATTATTTCAATTAATTCATATTATTTTTAGTGTTTACCTATCTTGTTATCTTTATTTTTTGTATTGTAATTATAAATTATATTCATAATTATTTAACAATGTGTTTCATTGATTAATTTAATGCTTGAAGTATTATAACGGTTTTATTTTTAAAACTAAAATGATGGCGATCAATCACTACCTATTATTTTGTCATGGATGAAGCCAATTTACGTCAATCCTCAAAGTTAAGTAATAGGTCAAGGTCTTTGCTACTTCATATTCATTATTTTTTACTTTAGTTTTTATTTCGCCGTCGAATTACAGCATTATAACGAATATAATACAATATAACCTCAAAAATGCGATTGCAGAAATTCGTTTGAAAAATGATTTTTATTAAGTCAACAATAAAAAAAAATGTGCTAAACATTTGAAAAATGGCCGACAATAACGGGTTTTCTGTAGCACAAATATAAACAAATAATTTAATAAAAAAAAAAAAAAAAAAAAATGTAACACTTACTTTTTATTGTCAGTGTTGGTACGAATGGATTGAACATCATCTGAATCCTCCATCAAATCAGAATTATCACTGTAAGTATGAATATATTTATTTGTATACTTATTATTAATTATTTTCTAATAAAAATGTATAGTATGTGATAAATGTCTGTGTAAAATAATAGTATAAAACACATGTAAACTTTGTAGATTTAAAAGGCTTCGCAAGGAAAATACTGCGTTGACAACTTCATTGATCTTGAACGGCATATTAAGTTCCTTTCGGTCAAGTGTAAAGCAAAGTCATTGAAGCGTAATACCCTCACGATTGCAGTATTTCCCATGGGGATATTTAGAAGAGTTAACCCTTTCATCGATGACAAACTTCGTATAATAACCAATTAAGGTTCCATAACCTTTAATCTAACAATTACTTATAATTAACTACTTACAAACATGAACTCTTTCGTTTTTTTGATGCAGGTGAATACTCTGCCACTGGTTCTGTGTTATTACAACGCGATATATCTGTCGACTCCTCATGATAATGATGACGATGATGATGATGATGATGATGATGATGTTGATGTTGATTTAAGTTATGATGGCAATTCGAGTGAGTTCGATGACTCGCTGATGATTGTTCAGTAGGAAGTTGCTCGACATAATTTTCATTATTTGTAGTTGTCTGATCATTGTTCCTATCATCTTTATTGCTATCTAACAATATTAATGACGGCATTGCATTTATGCTATCGTTGTTATTTTCAATATTGCATCTATTGGAGACATTGTTTGGATGTGATGCAGTAACAACGTTATGATTACTCTTTATTCCATTATTATCCTTATTGATTGTGGAATTCTGTTCAACAATATTTGATACTGCAGACAGTGGTGCTGCTGAGGTTCCTGTCAGCACTAATGGATCGCCATCGACAATTTCACAACTTGTCGTGTGATGATTATCACCAAAATACACCTCCGTGCAGGAGCTATTGAATGAAAAATTAAAATACATCTTTTTTAATTCATAAAATCAAAATTCTAATCAGTTTTATCATTTATCAATGAATTAATATATCAAAATAAACATTTGTTTGTTTTGATAAATGTCGTCAGATGATTACAAGGACGTTAAGTTGAACTGGGCTGATGAATCTATTGTTATATTATGGATAACGCACTTTTGTAGTAACAAGTTTCGCTTGGATTATGACGCAATGATTACGCACACGAGTGTTATTAAATAAAATATATAAGTTTCATCGAAATTCAATGAGCCATTATTGTTCATACAAGTTTAGCTATACGATAACAAATCAAAGATATAAATATGACAGTTCTGAAGATTTAATGATAGTAAATTTCTATATGCGCATAAATAAATATGTATATTAGTTGATAAAATGCGGGTGATAATAAGTGGAATGATTGTTGTATTATATTTGTTGTCGGTTGGTTAATTCAAAGAAACATTACTTTATCATATTGTCTGTCTTGTATTATTATAAATTCATTCATAATGTTTAATTATTGTCGTTGAATGATTGATAAAAAAATTATTCAGTTAATGCACACGATGTTAAAAAACAGTGTAGATTTTTGAAGCTGTGTCATAGCTTCAAAAATATTATCATAAACTGTTTAATGATAATATTTTGTTTCTAAAATTCAGATTTATCATGTCGGTGTTTTATCGTAGATGAATGTTAGGGTGCTTCAGTTTGTTTATTTAATTGGTTTTCACCAGAGATTGTTCAGAAATATATAATCTTTAATAGTGCCTATCACTAAATTATGTTCTGTGAACTGCCCTACCGGTAAAAAATGTTAAAGCCGATTTTTGCTCGAATTTCATGGTTTTTTTCGATTTTTCTCGAAAACTATCAACTTAACAGCAAAAGTATATAGAACCTTTTTTGTAGGAAATTCAATTTTCTACAAAATAGTCGTCTTGCCTAAAAACCGTCGAACTAATAGTTTTTGAGAAAAATCCAATTAAACACATGGAAATTCGAACTATTTATATCCTGAGTTGGTACTCTATGAATTGAATATTATTTTAATTGGATTTTTCTCAAAAACTATTAGCTCCACGGTATTTAGTCAAGACGACTTTTTTGTAGAAAATTGAATTTCCTACAAAAAAGGTCCTATACACTTTTGCTGTAAAATTGATAGTTTTCAAGAAAAATCGAAAAAAACCATGAAATTCGAGCGAAAATCGGCTTCAAAATTTTTCACCGAGGGGGCAGTTCACAGAAAATAATTTAGTGATAGGCACTGTTAAAGCTTATATATTTCTGTACAATTTCTACTGAAAATCAATCAAATAGCATAAAATACCACGAAGCTATGCATGAATGGAAAGAACAAAATTAAGATTTACGTGTTAATCAAATGAGAAAATTTCAAATTAATCGTGGGAGAATTTTTTTTTTTTAATGTTTAGAGTAATATTCCGTCAGTTGAGCAAAGAAAAAAAATATACTCGCCTCAAACGAAGCACCCTAATAAATATATATAATTTAAGTTGGGAAATAATAGTGTCATTATTTTTATACACAAATCAACTTACTCTGAAAGGGATGAAAGATTGTAGTAAGTTCTCTGTTGTTGTTGGTGTTGATGATCAGGTTGTTGACTTGATCTTTCTACTTGACTGTCAAGAAATAAATTTGTACTAGTATCCGACGTTGGTACACGTTGATTGTGATGATCTTCCGTTTGAACTCGCGGGCCCAATTCGTCTAATGTTATAAATTCTTGAGACTCTTGGGTGACATGGAAGAGCTCTTTGTAGCTCTGGGCCATGTCTTGCGCAACCATTTCTTGATTATTAAAGATGCAACTACAATCGTAGAAAAATACTTTCAATTCTTTGAATATTTCATAATGTCCTTCTTTATTATTTTTATCTTTCTCACTGAATAATAAAAATATACGCAATTTTAATTGATTTTTCTGGTATATTTACTTTTATTCACCACATTGGAAGTTGCGGTGAAGTCACTTGATCTTCTATAATACAACGCTGATTCACTTTCACCTGGAGCCATAAAGAATTTTTACATTTCCGCACTTTTTAACATTTTAATAATGCAATAAAAAAAATAAAAAAAGAAACATTGTATGATAGAAATGATAATGAATAAAACACATAGATAAGAAAGAAAAAAATAAATATTGCAAGGCAATAAAAATCTTTATACACGGATATATATCATGACACTGGAATATGAAAGAAGCAGTGATTTGCGTAACGTCCGAAGTGCACTTTATCAGTATGTACACCAATTATGCGTACGTGAGTGTGTATGCATCAAATATATAAAACATCTACATAGATGTAATTATTCAATAATAGACAATACTGTACATTAAATGATGATGGCGATGATAATACAAAAATAAATGTTTACCCAAGAAACATATTCAGCACGTGAAAATAACAATTGACACAGCATCTTTGATCTTCTAAAAATTTATAAAATATTCTAATATTCACACTAACAAATTTTGTCATGATAGAAAATAATTAAATAAAAAATCATAATGTTTTTCTACTAATTGTATAATTGGTAATACGTCAATGACTATTTATCTTGTGACGCACTTTTGATTTTATTCATCAACCTGCTATAGAGATAGACAATTGTTCTTTTCAAATATCTTTGATGATATTCCAGGTTCTTCAAGATAAAATGAATAAATAAAAAATAACTTGTTCTTTGAATTATTATAACACACCAATTAAACATAAAAATAATTTGTTAATGAATAAATTGTATTTTATGTATTTTGACACTGTTCAATAAGAATTGCGCGCCAGTAACGCGGAAACTCGACTGAACAAAACGTGAAAGGTGCAGACTGCTGTCAGCGTGGTAGCCTATGCCACGTGGTTATATCAACTCTAGTGAATAAATACTGTTTGTATTATACAAACGGTGGATAGCTCGCGCTTATCGTAATGCGCCGCAGGTGGGAGTGACTAAAACTGCCCTGCGTATCAGAGTTTATAGGGTTCTACCTTCAATATCAAATGAATATAGTGGGTGCCACCCCTGTGATCTCACAATCACTTTTGCTAATTCTCTGCAGCTTCTGATTTTTTTTTTTCATTCCTTCTCAGCTTTTTTTGAGACATTATTCTGTTGAATTAAAAAATTTAGTCAATTTATAATGAATATCAATTATATTTATTATTTATCAATTTGAATGTATAGTAATTGTTCATGCAAATGTATAAATAAAGTATTAAATAAATATATTTTATACCTGTTTGTATTACGTCAGGAACACAATAATAAAACTCTTCAAAGTTTTTTCTTTCATTTCATATTCATATGTTTTTTTCTTGTCATTTTCTCTGTCTCGCAAAACATTTTATACATCGTCCCCTCTGAATGTCACCCTTGTTTTCATCATATATATGAACTTTAAATTTTTTATGAGTAAAGTTGAGATATATTGAAATGTATATATAATATTTGAAAAATAGAATAATCGGATCGATCGAGGTCATATACAGGATTAAATCCTCTGAATGTGTGTGTCTCTCTCTCTCTGTGGATTGGAAACGGTATTAATTAGTGCTATAATCGAGGTACACTAGGGGTGCAACAGCCAATGCAAGCCATGTTCCACCCTGCGAATCGTCATTAATCAAAAAGGGATGGAACTATGCGCGAACGTTTGATGTGACTGCGTTATCATTGCTCATCCCCATTCTCCAGGAGGATCATCTAAACTGCATCTGTAAATATTATTTTGCTGCACGTTATTTTCAGTTTTTCTTTTCGTTTTTTTTTAATATTAAAATTTATTTTTTCATTCTGACACAAGTTTCAAGAGATTGTTGACCATCAACTTGCAAACTTTTTTTGTAATATAAAATTCCAATACATCCACAATAAAATACAGTTAAAATTCTATTATCAATCAACTCTTAATAGTCATTTCTTCTTGAAAATAAAATAAAATATATTTTATTATTTTTATTCATTTGTAGATAATTTGCTTTTGTGCGATTAATTTATTTCTTTTTCATATTTCTCACGTTTTGTCGCTAGATAGTTTCTTTTCTCGACCCCTTGATTGGTAAAATGATACCAAATAGCCAACGGTCACTCGAGACGTTATCACAAAACGAATAAATGTATTTTCAGTTGATAGATTTTTTCCTTTCTTTAATGCATAGAATTATTATTCTTTTTCTTTTCATATTGTTCAATGTTTCTACATACATATTAAACTGAATTACCTCCAGGAAGGTGTAAGAAGACGCCTGTTAAAACCGGAGCTCTTAATATTAATATTAAGAGGTCACTCATCGTGAATTTCTATTTCCGATTTAAATAACATGAAAAAATTTTTTTTTATCGTTAGAATATTTTGTAGCTTACGAAACAATGGATGGATTCAAATGATCAATACATATTTTTATAGGAAATTGAACGCTCTACAAAAAAGGTCTCTTGTGGTTAATTGATTACTCTAATCATTTAGAAGATATTCGCATTCGAATCCCTGCGTACAGATTTGAATAGTTTTTTAATAAATATTTTAAATTTATCCATTCAAGTCATGAATGCGAATATCTTTTAAATGGTTAGAGTAATCGATTAATCACAAGAGACCTTTTTTGTAGAGCGTTCAATTTCCTACAAAAATATATATTTCGCAATTTATAATATTTATTTGTCTACAATTTATAATATTTAAAAGTAACAAAGAAATTTTGTTAAATTCTTCAAACTTGTACCTCCGATATCTTCTAAACAGTAAAAGTTATGAAAAAATTGTAAGATACTTTTTTTGTAGAGCGTTCAATTTCCTATAAAAATATGTATTGATCATTTGAATCCATCCATTCTTTCGTAAGCTACAAAATATTCTAACGATAAAAAAAAATTTTTCCATGTTATCAAAATAGGAAATAGAAATTCACGAAAAAAGCGACCTCTTAATATTAATATTAAAAGCTCCGGTTTTAACAGGCATCTTCTTACACCTCCTTGAAGGTATTTCAGTGGAGGTTTTGAAAAAAAAAAATAATTGATTTATTTGAACCAGTCTAATATATATACATATATATCCTAGCGTATTATTCATTTACAACACAGTTCGATGATGATAATTATTTTGACGATTGATAAAAACAAATAACGATTCATGATTATAAACTCTCCAGCAGTTTTAAACTCTCATCTCCGTGCACAAGACATCAATAATTGGCTACTAATTTGTTGTTTCAGAGTAAGATTGCTCGTTGAATCGAGCATTCGAGTATTTAATAAAAAGGTGAATAATTCTGAGCTGATGCTGTTGGAATTACTCATGCGCGAAAGAGAAAAAAAATTTATTTATTGTCAAATTCATATTAAAATTCATTAATTAAAATTTTAGTACATTGTCGCATACATTTGTGCGAGTACTCATGAATTCTGCGTTGCATAATCAACATGAATAATGCTAGTTATTATACTTACACATCAATTTATAACATATCCAATACGGTTATTATGTAAACGCTGTATACTCGAGCTGCAGTTGACGGGTCTCGTCTTGTTTATGAAGAACCCTCTTCCATTCTCTGTTTCACAGTTTTTACCCTCCACTTCTCTTTATCTCTACTACACCCTTCATTTAACAGACGTATTTTATTTTGCCCAATCGTAATTACACATTGATTGTGTTCAATAAATATTTATGGTTATAATTCATCTTCATCTATGGAAATATATTTTTTTTTTAGTTCACAGTCATTTCTGCTCAATTGAATAAATACCAGTAATTTATATTTATAAATATTGTGGAGTATTTTATATTGAGGATACATTTCCAATCTTTAATAATTCGTGGATATTTAAAGAAACACAATCATTTGTGAAGAGTTTGTTTCAATAATGTCAGATGATATTGAAAAAAGTTTCAATCAAATTGCTATCGTTTGAATTAGATAATAAAAAATTAATTTCTTTTTATCTGATGTGTCTTGTGACATAAGGAATGATTATTTGATTTCAGGATGTCGATATTTTTATGGTATGAAAATTTAGTCTTGATCATCGTCGTCATCGTTGTCCTTTTGTTACTCTTCTCTTTTTACACTTGTATGATTTATAAATCCATTGTGTTTGACGAATGAAGATGTAGAAAATATATTGTTGCTGTGTTTCACTAACATCCAGAGAAGCTAAAGTGTTTCCTTCTTTGACAAGAATATTGTGTTTTATTATTGACGTGGTTTTATTTTATACTAAGGACTCATAATAAACAAAATATATTTGTATACTTCAGTCCAAAATAAAATTGTTTTAGTAATTCTCTTGTGTATTGAAAAAGAAAAAAAAGAGAAAGCAAACTGATATCTAAAACAAACAAAAAAGTCGTTTAAATAAAAAGTTAATCAAGTTTATATAATTATTGTATAAATCAGTTAGAAATATTATTAAATTATATTCAATAAATTATAGCAATAAAATGTATTTAATACTACCATGTTAATGATATTATTTTGATTTTACATTAAAACTTTTCTTATTGTTCATCCTTAAAAAGTCCTCAGCTTTAAGGGGTCAGAGGTAGTCAGAGATATGAAAAAATGCGAATTTTCAATAATTTTTTTTTTCTAGTAAATCATTTTATTTTCTAAAAGTAATAATATGGCATCATTACATAATATTTCGACTTGACTTTACGAAAATTTGAAAAAAAAAAATTATTATTTCAAAAGTTATGGCTGTTTGTGTTGATCCAGTTCCAACAGAAGTTCCTTGCGGTGACCATCATATATCCTTGGAGATTCATCTAAAATCAATCGGACAAAAAAAATTAGTTTTATTAATAGATAATCTAGTGCCTGATCTAAGCTTTTTTTTTCTTAGTTAACAAAATGGCAGCCTCGGGAAATTTTTCTCTAGATTTTCGGGAAAAAACCAACAATTAATAATTGTTTATAAAAAATCGAAATAAAAAAAAAAGCTTCGATCAAGCACTAGATTATCTATTAATAAAACTATTTTTTTTTGTCTGATTGATTTTAGATGAATCTCCAAGGATTTATGATGGTCACCGCAAGGAACTTCTGTTGGAACAGAACAGCCATAACTTTTGAAATAATAATTTTTTTTTTTTCAAATTTTCGTGAAGTCAAGTCGAAATATTATGTAATGATACCATATTATTACTTTTATAAAATAAAATGATTTACTGGCAGAAAAAAATTATTGAAAATTCTCATTTTTCCATGTCTCTGACTACCTCTAACCCCTTAATAGCGTTAATTTTTCAAATACTCTGAATATTTTTTTATTTATTTTTAATTTTCAATAATAAGTATTCTTCAAAAAAATTCCTGTTACTATTATTGGAAGGTTGGACTGTATTATAATGCCAATTTTAATTGGTTTACAAATTAATTACACCAACTTGTTTCACCTTTTTGTTTCATCTTCTTCTAAAAAAAGTTCCACGAATTTTTTTTCCACATTTTGGAACCTTTGAGTATAATCTTTACCACATTTAAAATTCAGGATGATGGACATACATAAATTATCCTCATGATTCTCCTTTTAATATACTGAATAGTAAATATATGTATGTGGTTGGGTATCCATAAGGCTGCTTGATTGCCTGTATTTAATTCTCAATTGAAAATTGAGGACCCTTGAATTAGGTGTAGAAATTTACATTTGAAAACAAACATATATCACTTCAATTTGTCATTATATATATACGTCTATATCACACATGGGTTTTGATTCATCATCATAAAGCTGTAAAATAAATTTATACACATTTTTATTTGCATGCATGATTATGTTATCAATCATAAATGAATATAAATGAAATATACAAAGTGTGAAACATTAAAAGGAAAAAAAAATCCGATGGCATATCGGATTATCAATAATGGTGCATTAACGTGGCTTCCTTATTATTGCCGATATTACGTTATCCTGATTATTTATTCAAGGTTTATGACGCTGGTGTATAAAACTGATTTTTCACCTAACTTTATGTATTTTTTTCATTATTCATTTGTATATTATTAAAATTGGTGGATGTAAATGTTGCAACATCTTTATTATTAACCTTGTTTCAATAATGGTAATCTCATAACAGATATTTATTGGCAAACAAATTTCTGTGGTTGATATTTAGAGGTTATGCTGCATATATTGCTGTACAAAAAGTTGATGATAATGTTTTAGGAAATGATGTTTTAATATTCAGCAATCCTGTAATAAATAAGATCATTTTATTTAATATTTTTACTTGAAAAATCATTAAAGTAGAATTATTACCATGAGAGCAAATTCAAATTTTATTCTTAATGCTTGATGTTATCTTGAGCTTTTATTTTGAATTCTTTTCAAAAATTTCCGTTGATCATATGAAAAATTATCGTCATGTTTGTTCTTTTTTGTAATTTGGATGGTTTGTATGTGCAACTAAAAGAAAATATAGTGTATATTTTAAGTTGGCAAAACCGGTTTTGAAGCGATTATAATCCGGTCATAATGACGGTCATAATTAGATACATTTATATTGATGAGGTTATGAATTATGATCATAGTCTTCCCTATTATATTAACTACATGTACAATTGCATCATTAGAATAATTGAATTATATAACTGATAATTGTTTGGAGTATTCCATATCTTATTTGATACATTTGAATAAGTTGGAAAAATGAGGTTAGGAAAATGGAGACTTTGTACAAAAGTTTCATGATATTGAGTGGGATTTTGATCACTCATGTTGAAAAAATAACTTTTAAGAGTATGTACTTTTGAGAGCTTGCGGTAACTTTCCAAATATTGAATGTGAAACTATTTCTTTTTTTTTTGTCTTTTCATCTTTTTTCATATTTTTCCATCATTTTAGGTACAAAAAAAGCTGGCTTTGAGAAGATATCAACAAAAAAAAATTCTTATCTATAAAAATGCAATTATTATGATGATTTTGATTAAAAAAAATAAGTCAAATTAAAATTTTGGCTGTAAAAATTTGATTTCATTTGAAATGATCATCAAAGTCAAAAAATCCATTCATCATAAAAATATTATTAATTCATTATAATTAATTTCTACAAAAACCAATTTTAAACAAATTAAATATTAACACCGTTCATTACGCTCTTTGCCGTGATATTTCGATATCATTTGTTTAATCTCATTCATCAATATAATATTGTTATTATTAACAAACTGGCGTAAAAGATTATAACAATTTTATAGATATGAAGATTTACATGTTTAACCTAAAATGGGAAACTACAAAAAAATGCATTTATACATTCTTAATTCTTCAAACTTGTTTGAGGTTAATTTCTTTCTTCAATATATTATTAATGGTAATTAGTAATTTAACATTATTGCATATATAGAGAGTTGAATTTGCGGCTTGGTGGGAAAATGACCGCATCTAGAATCGTGCTAAGCTTTGTGGATATGAGGTAACACATTGCTCGCCGATGGCGTGGACGTACACGCAAGATAAATGTTACATAACTTTCATACATGTATTTATACCAAACTACTGTAGATACAAATCTCCTGCCACGGCCAGAGGTTCAGTATTCAGTTACGTTGCTCGTTATAATCGCACTCTATCACCTGATAATGCTTTATTTAATGTCATGCACACGTAATATGGAAATACATATTGCAAATAAATAATTGATGATCAATTCATTTAAATATATGCATAGTCTTTATATTTTTTTCTTTTATAATAGCTAATAATAATTTGATATTTATATAGTTGTTTATAATATCTTTGTCTATGAATAGCATTTTATTATTTCGTTTTACTTAATTATACTGTAATGAAAAACAAAAATGTTCAGATTTCTATATGTAATACAAATTAATATCTGTACAAAGTTCATTGAATGTTGCGATTTTATACGTTCATGGTATGATATATTATGAAGACTTTTCCTGTTAGTAGTGTATATAAAATTATATGATAAATTACAGCAAAGCAGTGGCGACCAAATCACCCGACGGCAGCAGTGCAACATATAATTACGAATACATCAATTATTACTACATTGAACAGGAAACCCGAATGAATATACAGTCTCTGAATTAATTAATAGTTTTTTTATTATAAAAGTAATGATAGTAGCATGATTTTTTACATATTATATATCTAAAGGACAACAGTGAAACATTTTTAATAACATAAAAATGTTAAAAAATAAAAATTCACCTTTGATCAAATCTGAGTTTTATCAATTTATACAAGTGATTTACCCACGTAATTTTCTTCAAATAAGATTAAACAAATAATCTTATTTCAAATCTTCAAATCAATCCGTATTTTACATGTCTAATATGTTAAATATATATTTATAATTTATTCATACATTTAAAAATTGATAAAATGTACGAAATTATGCTTGCAAAACTGGCCGCGCATGTTTTCCTTCAAGATTATCATTTACTGCAGCATATCCTGTTCCACCCTGTAGCAACAAAATATTAATGATAATACTTGGTAAATAATTTGATGACAAATTGATGTAGTAAAAGTATGAAAGTATTATTTAAAGAATATTTACCCTTTGTAATGGAATAATATCAGCTTCCGTTATTTTTGAATTATCCAATGGATTAATCCAATCCTTTTTTATAAGTTTTTCTACACATTCCATAGTTACTACATCTCCCCTGAAATCAATGAAAAATGTAAAATGAAAATGATGGAGATAAATATTAACGAGACAAATTTATTTTGTCTTATTAAATTATTGAGAATTATATTAAAACATACGTTGTTTTTATTACAGCACATGGAACGCTATTTGCAAGAATATCATGTGTTATTGGACACATATATCTTGCTTCTTTAACAATTAATGACTTTTTGTCATGTGGATCGCAGACCTCGGTGAATTTTACTGGTATTAAATCCTTCAATTTTAAAGGTTTATCACTAACTGGACAAAGTATTGTTTTTGTTGGTTTATTTAAAATTGCTGGTTTGACTTCTGGAGTTTTTGATGGAATCCAAAAACTTGGTAATGTTTTATTGCGACCATTAGCCATATTTGAAATAGACGAGCTTGACTGTGAATCTGTTTTCTTTGTTGTTGAAGATGAGACAATATTTTTTTCACATTTCAAAAAGTTCTCTAGTTTCTGAAGTTCTTCATTTACTGTTATGTCTTTTGCCAGTTCCTATTTACAAAAAAAAAAAAAACAAATAATTGTTACGTGCAATTAATTATTTACTTAAAAATTATGTTATATATAATGTTGTTTACTTCATCTTTTCGTTTTTGTGCTTCATATTCTCGCATTTTTCTTGTATATTCTCGTTTTTTTGTTAGAATGTACTCCAAAATAGCTTCTTTATCAAACAAATAACCTTCAGGACTGAAAAAAGCAAATTAATATTAATATTCATCCAATAATTTTAATCAACGTAGACATTCGTGCACAGAAGTTTGAATACAGTTTTATTCACATTCCCATTTTATGTGTAAATCAACTTCTGTTTACAAATGGATGTCATAACCAACAAAAAAATTTTCATATTACGTGATAACTGGATTCCTACAGGGTTGAAGTGTTAAACTACAACAATCAAATCCTTTAACTGAATCTTTGCCAATTCTACGACTGTTTGTTCCATAACCAGAAGCTTGAGCATCTTTTTTCTTTTCATGATACGTGTAAAAAGCTCCCGCAGTACAATTTCTACCATGTTTTGTCATACTTGCTGATTTTTCTGCACTTCAATAGTATTTTTTTATTATAATTAGTAAAAAAAATGCCTATTTGAATAGTTACACTTTTATAGGTTAAACACGTATTTGTGGAACTGATTATTATAATTTCAATGAGACAGTGAAGGCTAGTTTTGGCGCATGCGCACTAGAATTCATAGGGCCGGATACACACTAGGCGAACAAATAGTGGCGAAAGATTCCTTCGGCTACTTTCGGCTAGTGTGAACGTCCCAACAAACATCGACGAACATTTTTGTTCACGTTCGCTTGGGTTCACTCGCCAGGCGGTACATCAAAAGAAAATTCGGCCGAATTCGTTCGGTCTATTTTCTAGTGTGGACGGTTTTATTGTATAGTACAAATTTACATCATGTGTAGATACATTAACTGATTATTTTCAATTGTGATTTGAATCATGGACTGAAGCTACTCTATTTATTTAAATTATATCGATTCATATCGAGAATATGGATGTTACACAATTTCCTACAACGCACCCGCAACTCCGGCGAAAATAAACGAACGTCGAGGAGAGAATTATTTCGCATTTGTTTGTCCAACATTTTCGGGCGAATTTATCCGAACAAATTCTTTCGCCTTCGTTCGCCTAGTGTGTAACATTGAAATACATTTTTCAAACTTTATATAATTAATCATAAATGTTATTTACACTATAGTTTTACCACGACAGTAACATAAATAACTACCATTTTGGGAGAGTAAAAAAAGTTATTGCGCATTTTTTTTTGTTAATACAACGGAACGATGAAACGAATATTATTTGGTACTTTCGTGATTTTTTTCATATTTGGAGGAGCTCTAGGATTTGCTGCTTCTTTAGTTTCGTTTATCAATATTGAATCAATATTTTTATGGAAAAATGTGACTTACGATGATGCAGTGTCCTATTGGTTGATGACAAAAGAATTTAACAATATGTCGATGCGAAGACTCGATCAAATGATGATTGAAGTGGATACACTCTCAGAACACTATAACAAATTTACGAATGATTTTAGAAAGAAGCAAGATCAAAGATGGAAACTCTTAACTAATCGGCATTACAAAACTGAATTTTATTCGCCTGTAAAATTCGAATTGAGTGCACTCATTAATAGCGTAGACCAGATTCACAAAGATAGAATTAATTTTAAAGTCGAAAGACAATACATGAATAAAATGTTACATACTAGAATCACATTTTTATTAGATACAATGCGTGAGCTGTCGCAAACTCTGGACCGAATTTATACATTAATCTTACCATCATTTTCACATATTACACCTCAATTGTTGCAGTTAATTTTAGTGAACGCAGAGGTATGAATTTT
>JAQQBS010000001.1:16185512-16214165 GCA_030347275.1 Microctonus aethiopoides | reverse complement strand
ATCAACAAATAATTATATCAAATTTTATCATAGTTCTGTGTTAAAAGATGGTGGACAAAGTACAGTTCCATTTATCGAAGCACAATCCGTGGAAACTTATTCACCATTTGCTCTCAGCGGGATTGGATTATTCTACAGACGTAAAGATGGATGTGGAGGTTATATCGCACCACGTTTATTTACTATTGATATTTCACAATACAATTAGAACTTGAGTCAATTAATCTAGTTATTACTGCTAAAAAGCTATAATGTAATTTCGAGGTCAATATAATATACTGATGTATCATATATTTTTTCTCATTAATTTCTCCTTCCAAATAGTAATATATATGAATACGAATTGATTTCAATAATATTAAAAATAAATTCATGAAAATATGAATAACGAATAATTATTATTGTCCAAAAATTGAAGACTATCGAAAGTATTGCTATCAAGTCATATAACGTAACCATAAAATTGAAACGTTAATTGTTAATTTTATGAACTAATAGAAATTGTTTTTGAGATATACATATATATAATGGGTATGCATCTAATTGCCATATTTTGGAAGCGCAACAAGCGGTTGTTACCATCAATAACGATAGTATGTATTAACAAATTTAATAACACGATTTCATTTTTGTATTTCAAAAATTCACGTTTATAATACAGACGTACAACCAACATGAGCTCTCGGAAATGTTGTGTTCTACATTGTTCAAATGCAACAAAAAGTAATCCGTATCAATTGTATCGTTTTCCTATACATAAATTTATTCAAAGGGCAAAGTGGATTGTTATTTGCATTGCAATATTTTAACTTTGCTTAACCTAAGCATTGGTTTTAGCATAGAAATGCCATGATACTTGTCACGGTCATTTGTTTTTTTGAATTCATCCGGCGGTTGGAGGCTAGGTTTATGCTTTCCACCACCACCACCTCTTAGCTGAGATACAGTTACGGAAAGTGTAAAAATGGACACCAGATGGCGGGGCTGCATTTTTGCAGGGTCTCATATATTTGAGTCAGTGTGTTGTGCTGAAAGCTAGTTTTGGCGCATGCGCACTAGAATTCCTATAGTACTGTATACCTATACATAATATACATAATTTTCGATGGTGCTGCCCCGCAGCAGCTAATTTCTGAAACTGATTCTAACCTATATCTTTACAATACTGTTAAACTAATAAAATTAATTAATAAATATTACATTTAGTAGAATAATAATTGAACAAATAATTAATAATCATATAGAGTTTCTCGAAATACTTGGAAAACAAGCAATTTGTGGATTATGTTAACTTTTAATTTTTGAAATATAGATATTATTTCAACTTTGGCGCGTGAAAGTCGACCATTTTATATACCAATAATGCAATTTACATTGTAAAAATTCACCTTTATATATTATTAAATACAATATATATACATATATATAAATGTGCAATGTTTTATTGCGTTTTTTTATCGAATGAAAGCCAACGAAAGTTGTCATGGCTGTTCTGTACAAATCTGCAAGATTATCCAGAAATCTATACAATAAGAGTCTCAATATTATTAATGAAGACAAGTTAATTCGTTCATTTCGAACAGTTGTCCAAGAAACAAAACCCAGTAGAGGAATATTTAAACCTAGTTTAATCGGTGCTGCTATTGGTGCTGCTATTGGTATAGGTTATGCATTTGAAAAAATTAACCGGGATAGAAAGAATTTTGCTTTGGAAGGCAGTGAAATTAAAGTAGATATTTTAAAAACCAAACCGCCAATTTCACCATCAAGAAAGGTACATGACAATAAATTTCATTATTAAACTATAAAAAAAATTATACAAATTACCATGATTTATTCATTTGCAGATTGCTTCGCCTGTTGATCCTACAAATTTAAAATTAACCTTATTTCAATATCAATCCTGTCCATTTTGTTGTAAGGTAAATAAACAAATGAATTCAAAGTATATAAATATTTATTTATTTATTTATTTATTTATTGAATAATTATACTAAAATATTTGTCTATTTAGGTGAGAACATTTCTAGATTATTATGGAATATCTTATGATGTCGTTGAGGTAGATCCAGTATTAAGGAATGAAATAAAATGGTCATCGTACAAAAAAGTTCCAATACTTTTGGCAAAAATAAAAGAAGGTTATCAACCGTTAAACGACAGTTCAATGATTGTATCAGTTCTTGCATCATATCTAAATGATCAGCAACATAAGCTCGATGAATTATCAAAGTATTATCCCATCATTGCTATGCATGATGATGATGGGAAATTCAAACATGAAATAGTCAATAAATATTTCCTCATGTATCAAGGCTCGATACCAAAAAATCGATCTCTCGATGACATTGTGTAAGTATAATAATGAAATATTTGCAAATTTATATGTTAAATAATTTTAATTATTTGATATAGAGAAGAACGTAAATGGAGACAATGGGCTGATGATGTTTTGGTTCATACTTTGTCACCAAATGTTTATAGAACTTTAGGAGAATCGTATCAAACATTTCAATGGTTCTCAAAAGTAAGTGAATATTAAATGATATATTTTATAATTGTTTTCATTAATTATTTGTTTATTTGTTATCAGATTGGCAGATGGGAGGAGTATTTTCCCTTTTGGGAAAGAGCATTGATGATTAATGTTGGCGCAGTGATAATGTGGATGATTGGAAAACGATTAAAAAAACGTCATAATTTAAATGATGATGTTAGACAATCGTTTTACGATGAATTAAATACATGGTTGAAGGCTATTGATGCACGAGGAGGTACATTTATGGGTGGTAACACTCCTGATCTTTCAGATTTAGCTGTTTATGGTATTTTAAGGAGTATAGAGGGATGTGATGCTTTTAAAGATGCCATTAAACATACAAAAATTGATAATTGGTTCAAAGCAATGAAAGAACTTGTTGATAATCATAGTGGAGCTACACTTTTCAATAGTTGAATAGTTTTAATTTAATATATAGATGAAATAAAAAATTTATTACAATAATTATCATTACAATTGTCCTTTTTAATTATTTATTTTATGAAAATTATACTGCGCAAGTAATTTGACGATATTTCAGTGTGAAACCGCGATTTCCAATATCTCGTTGAATTGCTATTGGTGATGATGGAGCATTTTCATTTGGATCTGGGTTTGTTACTACTGTTAATACAAATGGCGTGGTACTGCTTGTTTTTGTTTGAAAAGCATTGCCACAAAACCGATCTGTTGTATAACGTATTCCATCAGCGAATGGATTTGGAATAATTACATAGTTGTGATCACATTCAGCGCCCGAAACAGACGAATCAATTCCTTGAAATTGAAAAACAATTAATAAAAGTTCTATTTTTTTCAATACGTGTATAAAAATGGCAACTTTTCTGTCATTTACGGTGGTAATATGACTGAATAGTGAAATTGACCAATCAGAGAACGTGGATTGGTCATCTTTATCCGCAATTTGTTCTTTTAAATCTAAATAGAGCAAACATAACCTCAATTTTTCTGCCGACAGAAAAATGACGGCATTATTACCACAAATGACATTAAAAAAGTTGCTATTTTCATGAAACTATTGAAAAAAATATTGTTTCTTCTTCGATAACATTCATATTTTGTTGTACAATTATATATCGTCAAAATCACAGATTTATGATGGTAATTTCACCTGCAGCTGAATCAATATTTCCAGAGTCGCCCGAAATTGAAAATGAATTTGAATCCAATTGAGACCATTCAATTCCACAATATCCCAATGCTACATCAATGCATACACCGTAATTAAGATTCTGTATTTGCCGCGTTCCGGGAAATGGAAAATTCAATGGAACTGTAGAATAAAAAAAAAAACATTCCAATTCATTAATATAATAATTTGATAAATATTTTATTATTAACACAATATCTACGTCGTGGATTAGTTGTAGTTCCATAATTAAAACTGGTTACTGTGCCAGAAATCATGTTATAATATTGCAGACATCCATTTGGTGCTGGGAAAATACATTGAATTATTTTCTCAATTTGTCATCAATAATCTTTCTTGCTCTTGTCATTTTGTCTTTTATTTTTCTTTACCTTGCCACGGCGAATCACAACCAATTTGTTGAATTCTCAAGTTCCATTTGCGTGCAAATGAATAATCCACATTCGTATCAATCGAGATAATGATTGGATTAGCACCATTGAATTCAACATAAACTGAAATAACAGAGATAATATTTATTAATTAACAATTCAAAATGTAAAATGAATTTGTGTTTACCATGTTGTCCAGCATTTTCTCCACAAATACGTGGATATGTCCTGGCTGCTCCAGCAATGAGCAAAAAATCATTATCACAAACTCCACTAGCATTCGGTTGGGACAAACTAAATTCTAAAAAATCCAAACGCAATTGGCAAATATCTGTTGTACACGGATAAACAGTTATCATACATCTTTCACCTCCTTGATAGCTTGAATAATAATTCGGATTAACAAAGTATGTATTATTTGAATTGGTTATTGTTCCACACTCTTTACGAACTGAAACATAATTAATTTTATATATTAAATTTGTCAACGAATTCATTATGATAATATTATTTCTTACATGTACAACAAACTCCCAATTTATTTGCACACGTTCCAGCAATAGAACCCCCATAATTTGCGCATTCTTTTCGAGTAAAGCACGTTCCATTAAATGCATTTGTACCAGAACATTCGGAATTTGCAAAACGTACAATACTAAATAGAGGAAAAACTGTAACATATAAAATTTATCAAGTTTATAAAATCACAAATTTATTTTATCTGTCAATAATTTAAATCTTACATCTCCCACTGCGTTGTTGCAATGTGGTATTGTCCATTGGAGATGAATTCTCACCGGAAATTAATGTTAATGCTGCAATAACAACGATTAATAATGCGCCCAACATTTTCTGTTAACTTGTCGTAACTTACTGAATATATTTTTGCAAAATTTATGCTCAAGTTATACATAACGGCATTAGTTTGCTGAACAAATTTTTGACAATTAGCAACTCGTGTTACAAACTTTAGGAATAACTGTGCATTATAATGTACCGTTATTCATTTGAAATAATATTTCGTTCAATGTCTACATTAATTTATTTTATTAGAAGATTAAATATTGATTACTATTAAATTAATTTAAATTTCATGAAGAGTAAATCAGGTACAAGACTTATTGTATAATATTTCATTTAGTTCACTGAGACACTTGAATCACGACAGAATGGACAGTGGCCATGACGAAGTAAAGATAATTCATAATCATCAGCGTGAAATAGCTGTAATAAATAATAATTATTTCATTTCCATTTCAAGTATTTATGTGAAGTATTTGATATTATTTAAATGATTTCTCACCCTTAGACATGATTTACAAAATGTAACTTGAAGATCGGTGAGTAAATTTCGGTAATATCGGGTTTTAAATGGCTCTGACCATTTTACAATTAAAACACTTGATGATTCCATACTTTTCAATACACCACGGCCAACTTTTATTGTCGGTTCACCAATTTTATCCTAAACAAATTAAATTTTTCATTAATATCATATACATATATATGTCGTATTTTTCGTCTGTAACAATAATAAAATTAACCTCGTATTTTATTAATCGCGCTGTAAATAAATCGGCTTCATTGTTGGCTATTGTCATTTGATTTTCTATCACTAAAGTATTGTCGATGATAGGAACAGGTTCTTCAATGAGTTTTTCTGCTTCATCGTCGGTTATACCGTCTTCCAATTCGAATTCTACGAGCGGTAAAATTTCAAACATGACAAATGAATGTTGGAATTTTAGGCCACATTGAACGCATCGATTGCTTGTGGCATTTATTGCTGGTAGCAGAGGATTAAATGTTGAGCATCGATAACAAAGTGGTAAAAGCTCTTCAGGATCACGATATTGATATGCTCGAGCACCCAATGTTGATACTTCAATTTGTGCCAAAAGATGATCGGGTATTTTCATTCCTCGTAATCGTTCAAGTAATTGCATTGCTAATTTGTTTGCACCTAAAATTCTTGCTTGCTTTACTAAAGCATATGTTATTGTTAATTTAGATACACCATCGAGTTGTATTCCTTGAATTTTCATTAATAAATATCTTGATATGTTGAATAAAGCTTCTGGCATTAGCGATGTAAAAGGCTCTTCCTGAAATAATTAAATAAACAAATGAAGGTTAAAAAATTGGATTAATTAATTAATAATAATGATGTAAAAAAAGATATAAATTTACCATGTATTTATAGACATCGTGATAGGCGTAATAGATATCAGCTTTATCAGAATATTCTTGATAAATGAATTTTATTTCTTCATCATTTTTGTGTAATTCTAAACTTAATTGAGATAATAACCAATAAAAATATGAGACATCACGAAATCTTTTTTCAGCAATTGCATTTTTTGCTAATGTTGTAAGAACTCCAATTGATTCTTCTGGTTGTCCCGCCATTTGAAATGCTATACCAAAATAAATAAATAAATGAAATATTTAATTTATTCAATGGTTGTGATAAATAATATATTTTTTTTTAATACGTGCACGAAAATGGCGAGTTTAGAGCAATTAAATTCACAATTTTATCCGTATTTTATATCTTTTTAAATCAAAGAAAGAAGACATAACCTCATTTTTTCTGCCGGAAGAAAAATGGCCGTATTATTACCGCAAATAACACTTAAAAAGTTGCCATTTTCGTACAACTAATGAAAAAAATATCATGTATAACATGAAAAACACCGCCATTGATTTTTTATTGCATAATAAATAATAATTAACCTTGTTGTGCCTCTGAAAATCGTCCTGTTTCAGCCAACCATCTTGCATAAGGTCCATAAACACTTGATTTCAATTTCGGATTTCTCTCAGCAAGTTCAAATGCCTCAGGCCAAGCTTGTGCCTCTACAAGAACTTCAGCCACATCTGGATCATCACCAAGACGACTAAAAATTTCAGCTGCGCCATGAGTTGCACCCAATTGCCTTAATTTTTTCGCTATAATTGAAAGACTATCACGTTCCGCTTTATCAAGTTGTCTACCAACTTTTATCAACATATCAATCCACCCATACTCTGCAATAATATTAATAGCCCTTTGTACATCACCAGCAGCTAAAAACATTTCAGCAGCTGCTCTAGGTTCACCCAAACTTTTTGCCCATTCTGCTCTGCGTCGTAATAAAACTGTACGATCTTGATTATTGCCCGTTGCAATAAACTCTTGGGCAATATCAAACATTCTTAAATCCGAATACATATCAAGTGCATACTGTTGTAACCCAGCTTTTTGATATAATTTTGCAGCATCACGTAATCTTCCCATTGCCGCAGCAACAGTTGCCATACAAGCTTCACGTCCCCATTCACCTGATTGTAATTTTTCCTCAACTTCGCTGACAATTTCAATATAACGTAAATTCTTTAAACGCGCAAATGCAGCTTGACTTATATTTAATTCTAATTTTTCAAGAGCAGCTACACCTAACGCCATCCAATCACTTTCAGCAACACCTAAACATGCAACAGCATAGGCCTCTTTGAACATACCAATGTCTAAATATTGATACATCGTTGATGACAATGGAATTTCTACAGTAACAATATTTGTTCCATTGATACAATAGAGATTTGGACCATTATGACCAACAACAAATCCACAAAATTTTTGTTTATACTCCGGAAACTCTGCAACTTTTACAGCCAAATAATCTTGTCCAGAAAAACACATCATATCCTCAAATGCTCGATTAAACGACACACTTGTAACGTCATAAAATTCATCAACTTTTGTGTCAGTGTAAAGATTGAATACTGTGAGAATTCCATTTTCGCTAACCACTGCAAGCTTTTCTTTAAGAGAACTGATGTCTAAACACCGCACTGGACCATCAACTTTAGCTAAATTTGCAGGAAATGGATTGTCCAAATATATTTTCATTACCTGACCACTCTTTAAACCTACTATCAAACATTCCTTTCCTGGTGGTCCTCCAACAACTTTAATATAAGTTATTGCACTATCAAGTAACCATTCACGTTCAATAATTTCAGAAAATGACAAACTTTGTAAACGTTTTTCCAAACACAATATCAAATGATTCGATGTTACAACTAATAAATTACAACTTAAAGTTTGTGCTAACTTTTCTTGTATTCGATAATGCATTGTATCATTATTGCCTGATGGTTCGTATATAATTACACGCTCTGGTAATTGTACAGCTAATTTATTTCGATAAACTGCAATACGTTGAATTAAATCTTTACATTTAATTCGGACTTTTTGATTTGTTATTAAATGTTGAATTATTACATCGGTCATATTTTCTCGATATGCATATCGATCTCCATACAATCCATGAACAATATTCCATGACAATTTTAAATATGTTATTGTACCATCTTGACATCCAATAGCAATGTAATTTGATGATGGATGAATAGCACAGCTCCAAGCCCATGATAAAAATGTATCACCAACTTGACTCAACTGAATGCCTTCATGTGTCATTAAAAGACATCTTTTATTGCTACCAGCAACAAGGAGATATTGTCCTTCAGGAAAATGTGAAATTTTCAATGGAATAAAATTAACTGATCTCTCACGACCAATTTGTTTTCCATTCAATGTATAAAATGATATTGTTCCACTCCATTCTGCAATACAAAGAATATCTACATTTGATTCATCACGAATTGGACCCCATGATATACTCCAAATTGATGAAGAACCAGGTGTTTCAATACGTAATTGTTCTTCGCCATTTTTATTTCTTATTGATACATATCCAGCTGCTAAACCAATTGCTAAATATTGGCCATCTTTTGTCCATGCACAACAATTAACTCGACCACCAGATTTATGTCGTTGTACAGCTTTTTGTTCAGCAGACCAAAATGCAATGTCTGATATTGCACAGCTAGATAATTGATGTGATACAGGATTAAATTGCATACACTGAACTGCATCATTGTGTGAATATTTTAATATTCCTTCTAATTTTGATGTCCATACAATAACACATTTATCTGCACCACCAGATGCAAATTTTTTACCATCGTTAGCATAGCACACACAATAGACTGTGTCTTTGTGGCCTTTTAATGATTGAATTAATGCACCTTTACTTGTTTCATAAACAAGCACTTGTTGTCCAGCAGCTACCAATAATTGTGTACCATCTGGATTAAAACACAAATCATAAATGCAATGTTCAGTTTTTTCTTGTACTTTATCCACCCATACAGGATGAGCTCTCATGATTTATTTGATAATTATAATATAAATTATTGTTTCATAAAAAGTATTAGAAACTCGTATTAACTTTGGTCTCAATTTCTTTTTTTAATTTTACCAATAATTTGTTTGTGCTTGGTACCGTAACCGCCGTTTCCACGGAAACCGTACCAAAATGGCGCCGCATTTTAATACCACCAATTATATATATATATTTGTTTAAAAAATATAATGCAATATACAACAATTAATAAAAACACTAAATAAATAAATAATACAATCTTTATTCATAATTTATTATATAATCATCATTTATATATTAAAATATTTAAAATATATTTTGGGGTTAGGATTCTTGTAACAATTATAAAAACGTTAAAAAAAAATTCTACATAATATTAATTAATTCCTGTGCAATCTATTAATGATATAAAATTAATAAAATTAATAAAATCAAAGTTTATTCCAATGCTTTCAAATATATATCGTGATTAGAGTATATTTTCTATGATCACGCCGAAACCTAACCTCTAAATCACCATCTCATACACAACGACATTGTTACACCGTGACAATAGTATAAGTCCACAGATTGACGCGCGGCATAAGCGGATTGCTCCGCTTGTCAAAGATTCTAAATTTTTATCCTTTACATTTTTGTCCTTTCTGTGAATTTCACCTTTAACGGTACTTTGTATGACTCGTAAAGTCAATAGATTGATACGCGTATATTTAACATGATCAAATTATTTTCGTTGAAACAAGCAAAAAAAGATGGCGAATCACCTAAAGCAGGTACTCAGAAAAAGGCATCCGCTGCACAGCTGAGAATTACAAAAGGTTGGTGGGAAATAAATTCCACAAACATACATATATACATATATATAAATATACATAAATACATTATTGACATTGATAAATATTTTTATAATAATTAATTTGTAATTATTTGCTGCGTTGATAAATTTATCGAATTTATTCATTAATTTGTGATTCATTTTTACAGATATTAATGAGTTGAATCTTCCAAAAACATGTGGAACAGAATTTCCTGATCCGGATGACTTGTTAAATTTTAAATTAATTATATGCCCTGACGAAGTGAGCCACTTGAATAACTATTAATTATCATTAAAGATGGATTCATTGGTCATTTGATTATTCTTTGATATTCCAGGGCTTTTATCGAGGTGGTCGATTTACATTTAGTTTTAAAGTCGGACCTAATTATCCTCACGAACCACCAAAAGTTAAATGTGAAACACAAGTTTATCATCCAAACATTGACTTAGAAGGCAATGTTTGTTTAAATATATTAAGGGAAGATTGGAAACCAGTGCTGACTATAAATTCCATTGTTTATGGATTACAATATCTTTTCTTAGTAAGTTTTATATTTATTTATTTATTTATCTATTGATGCCTCGATCAATAGTGAATATTATTATTGTTTTTTTTTTAAAGGAACCAAATCCAGAAGATCCATTAAATAAAGAGGCAGCAGAAGTTTTACAAAATAATAGAAGAGCCTTTGAGCAAAATGTGACGAAAGCCATGAGAGGTGGGTATGTTGGATCTTTTTATTTTGAGCGATGTCTCAAGTGATATTTTGCCAGACAGAAAAACTTTTGCATAATTTCATCAAGAGTCGCTAATTAAAGGAAGAAAGAGATCAAGAGAGAAAACAATATTAAACCAGGATGCATATTGAATGCATGTGAAATGATTGTGACATTTTATCTTTGTTGCTTGAATGTCTTAATTCATATCTATCGTTCGTAAAGAAAAAAAAAATTGGTAAAACGATCAAAAAAAAAAATGCTTTCTGACATTTAATCCACTATAAATAATTTTTAATTAGTTTCTCTCTCACAACGAGGATACGAGCTCTTAATTATATATTTATAAATATAAACAAATATAGGTAAATTTAAAATCTTAAATTAAGAATTGTTGATTGAGCAATATGCAACTGTAAATAACATCTATTTGTGTGAAAGTGCCCCCGAAGTGCATTACGTTTTGCTCGCAACAATTGAAGCACTTTCTTCAAGCACTCTTAATTAATTTTTTTTTTTTTTATTTCTATATAAATAATGAAAACATTTGGCGTCGTGGAGATTGATGTAAAAATTAAAATTTCTAAATATTGAATATGAAAAAGGAAAAGAAAAAAAAACAAGGCAGTTGCCAACTGTGTCTGGTAACCTTGGTAAATGTTGTGTCTTGATTTATTTATTAACCAGAAATCTTCAAGAATTAATAAAGTCCTCATTAACGTAAATTCGAGCTCTATTTAAATATTTTGTAATAGTTTCAGAATTAATAAAGACATTTTCTTTCCTTTTTAATTTAAATGTGCATCGCAAAATAAATATAAAAATGTTTTAGAGGCAATGCAAAAAAAATAATTATATATATAATACTGATCTTTACAATTATTATCATTTTTTTTTTTTCATTTCGTTGTCATTGTTCGATTTGCTTTCTGATAGGTTTCACTATAATAACTCTTACATATACATTTATATATATATGAAATATTTGAGTACAATGTAAGAGTGATTAATTATCAATTAGCATAAACGGCAAAAAAAAAAAATACAAACAAATATTTCTGTATAGTTAATTCCAATGAGCTTCGAAATATAAGAATTTGTCATCATTATTATCATTATCATCTTGTTGATTACTTTATAAATTCAATTACCGATAAATATTCATAGATTTACTGTGTAATATTAAATAAAAAAAAATGGAGTACGAAAAAAAAAATGCCTGCTGTATACACAATTTTTCGGTCTTATTTTTTTTTTTTTTACATAACTTGATTTTATTTTACCTTTCTAATTAATTAATAAATTGATTGTTTTATAAGGCACTAATAATTAATTGTGGATTGGATAAGGATAATTTAATGCGATGAATTTACAAATAAACGTGAATGTTTAGTTGTGTATTAAAAATTAGCTTTTTTGATATATTTATACCAACGATTTAACATACTTTTTTTTTTTTTTTTTTTTCATTTTCTTTTTATTTAACAAACATTAGAAATTAAACGCCTTAGCGGGATTCTAATTAGGAGATTGAAATAAGCAGATTTTGAAGAGACATTATTACATAAGTTTGGCTAACTATTTGCGTTTTGCTCGTCAAAAATAGTGAATAATTATTGTGTATTACACAAATGTTGTAAATATAAAGAAAAATAAAAACAAAACGCTCTCATGATCTTATTTTTTTTTAATAGTTAAGAATAATTAAGCCAAATAAAAATAAATCGAACAAAATATATTTCATTATCCAAAGTATATGTATCTAAAAATCAATGCACAATTCCAAGGTTGAAATTGATAAAGCGTATTGCGTTTTGATCTAGTATATTGTACAAAATCATTGCTCAGCTTTTGATAGCTTTGTAATAAAGTGATTATTTCCTTTTTTTTTTTCTTTATCTAAATTTCATATAACATGAAGTACAATCATTTCCGAGTGCATTTAATAATGTACAAGAATTCACGTCACAAAAATTGTGAATAATAAAATGCATAACGTCACCATCATCAAAAAAAAAAAAAAAAAGTGGTCATGTTAAAATCGAGTGCTTAAGTGAAATTCTTTTTTTTTTTTTTGCTCTGTTTAAATCCCAAATATTTTTCTTTCCATTTTCGGACGTTATAATTGAATTTCCATTTATTCATTTACTTAACTTTTTGTTTCTTTTTTTTTTATATTTATACGTTTAAATAGAAATGTTTAAGAAACATAATTTTCTTTATCGACCCAGTGGCGTCCCACCGAAATTAAATGAAGTGGGCACCGTCTGTGTGTGGAAGGCATATCCTGTAAAAGTAAAAAACAATAAATTAATGAAACGCTAAAATATTTGATGCAAAAAAAGAAACGAATTTTAACTTACCGCCACTTTGTTCAATTCGTTTACTTTCTAGCGCTGCTTTTCGTTGATCTGCAAGTAATATCACGTCTGTAAGAGCTTTCTGTTGATCAGCTGTCAAATGACTGGTTAGAGCTCGATACCAAGCTTGATCAGTTCGTTCAATGTCTAAAAAAATTCATCAAATTACATTAAAAGGTAAAAAGAATAATCAAAAAAATCTCGATTATATTACTTACTTTGCATTACTTCTTTAAATACGACATATTCATCCTGATTGTTATCATCAAAGTCCAATGGTGTAATATAACATTCAAGTGTTGTTTCCTCATTAGCTTCAAAGTCTGAATCATCATCTACATCATCGTCTGATCTGTGATCTCCATCTTGTATTGATGAATTTATAATAAAACCGTGTTGGCCCGATGATTTTGTAACTTTTTCCTGAAGTTTCTCAAGATATTCCTGACTAGCATCGTCAATTTCATCTTCATCTGACGATAAAACTTCCTCATCAAGATCACTTTCCTCCTCATCGTCTTGTTCTTCTTCACCCTCAGCAACTTTAGCTGCATACGCGCGTTTTAAACCATCAAACAAAAGAATCAACGATGGAATAATTTGTTGGGCACATTCATTTACTGCCTGTGGCCTAGCCGGACCCATACTAATAAGTGTACACAATCCAAGAACACAAAGTTTACGATCGTGTAATCCAAGGAAACAATCAGTATCATGAATCCATTGTTTAATAAAATGTGAAGCAATTGGATCTGTCGATTGACCCAATGTCCCTTGTAAATTGCCCATAACTTCTAAACATAATCCAGGATTATAATATAATGCAGCAATTACAACTTGAAGACACATTGTTCGTAATTCTGATGTTTTAACTTCACGCGTTAAACGTTCAAGTACTAATTGCACCAATGAAGGTATGCACTGATCTATATGGCCTTTACATTGTAAAATAATAACCTCCAATAATTTAGCAGCATGACATTCAGGATCTTCACCGGCGTCACCAGTTAAAATAGCTTTGCACATATTAAACATTGCGAGAACGTGATTTTCATTAGATAAAAATGCTGGCGTATCAACAGTAATATAATTATGAAGTGCTGGCATCATATCAGTAAAATAATCAAACCCATCTTTTTGAAATAATTGATACATTAGCTCAAGTACTTTCCACATGTCTTCAGAAATATATTTACCAGTTAAATCATAAACAAGTGATAATGCCTCTTCATAAAATTCAATGACACTTTGTCCGAAAATGTGTGCAACTACTTGAAGAACTGTTGGCTGTAATTGTGCCATTATTTGAGGTTGATCTTCCATAACAGTTAATAATGTTGCAATTGTATTTAAAAGACCCATTGCCATTATTGCTTTTTCATCGCTGCCTTCGTCTGTTTCCAATACTTGACTGAAAGTTGCTGCCAAATGTTGACATATTTCCACAGCAATTGGCATCAATTGTCGTGTATATGTGCAAACAATTTTTTGTAATACACTTGCCAAATCATCATTTTCTGTTTCTCGTATAATATTTAATAATTCAAGTGTTATTGGCTTTACATGTGGCTCAATATGTTTTTGAGCTTTGTCTTGTGCAGACAATAATGATTGTAAACAAATAGCGGCCTCAACTTTTACTGGTAAATCACGATCGTGAAGTAATGCATTTGTTGTTAATCGAATTGCTTCGACTAAAATTTGTTCTTGTTTAAATTTTATCTTTGAAAAATAATGCAATACCCAACACGCACGTGCTCGCATATGTCCATGAGGACTATGAAATTCCGGGAAAACATATTGCATAAGCATTTTATCCATTTGCTCTTTATATATTTGTTTCTTCAACAATATATCTGCTAAACCACCCACCATATGTAATGCACCGTCTTTTTGTCGTGGATCAGCATTTGGACTTGTCAATACTTCCATACAAAATTGCATAGTTTTTTGCAACATATCTCGGCGTTTTTTACATGCTGAATGTAATAATGTTTGAGCGGCTGTCACTGGCGATACAAAATCCTCAAAAATATCAAATTTAACTCTTATATATTCATAAGGATCGCTATTCCAAAGTTCTTCATCAGACGCAGAATATGACAGAATTGGAAATAAAACATCGCGAATTATTTCAAACATATGAGGCTTGAGAAATTTCCATGAATACGCATGACTTACTCCTTGATTTATGTAATTTATTGATTGTTGAACGACTCGAGGTGAAACGAATATCTTTCGACGATATTGATCCAAAATTTTCAATAAAACCTCTAAGATACCAGCGCTGAATGTTTGTAAGTACCATTCGGAAAATTCTTTGTATTCTTTGGTAACATTACCTGGACTACCATATCTTTCAAACATACGATGAAGAATATGTAAAGCCCATTTTTTACATTTCCACCATGGCAAATCGGCGCGTTCATCTTCATCTAAATCTGGATTATTTGTTTCTGGTGGTACTGGTCTATCTGCAACTTGTCTGATAACATCCATCCATTGTGAAAATACTTCCTTTGATATAAGATCCAATGGAAGTGAATACTGCGTAAGTGCAAAAAATATTTTGAGTATTTGTTTTTGCAATAGCACCGACTGCTCAGATGGATCAGGTAAAAGACGCAATATCAGTTGATAAATCATTGGAAATAATAAATTCATTGCTTCATTTAATGGCCCACGATCTTCAGCTTTTTTATATCTAATAAAAAAAAAGTTATTACAAATTAATTATAAATATTTTTAAATCAAATTTTATATCTTTTTTCTTTATTATATAATTAAATGACTTGGAAACTAACTCGAAATTTTTCACCAATTGATAAAGTGCAAGAAGAACACCAGGCCAACATGAAGCATCAGGATTTTGAAGATAAATTGTTATTTTGTCTACTATTTGAGTCCATCGTCCAGGAAAATCATGTTTAACAATATTGTTAATACACATTGCTAATTGTGTTTGTATAATTTCTGGTGCATGAACAACAGCGTCAACAATGGCGTCACGTATCATAGCACGATCTTGTTCATGAATGCTGAATGGCATTGGTCCATTATCAGGTTTATGATCTGACCAATTGGTAATTATTAAATTCTTCAAATATATTACACCTAAATAAAACGGAAAAAAAAAAATAACCAAATCAATTAATAACAATACAAAATACAACATTTAATATACAATACCATTCGATAATGACGGTGAACTTACCAGCTTGTCTCACAGACATTTCAATATCAACAGTCATAATTATTTGCAATAAGCTGGGAGCAAATCCAATAATTTTATGAATCTGTAATTAAACATATAAATTCCAATGAAATAATGTCAATTGTAGAAAAATGAAGCATCCATTTTACAGAGTAAATACATGGATTAAAAATAAATTTGATCCAGCTGTCAATAAATAACATAATATTTTATATAAATAAATACACATAAGCGCTCTATTTATATGTGAATGTATATATTTTTTTGTCTCTTTTGCTTGAGAACGTTAATAACATGATGTAGTGGTGTAATATGGGTGAAAGGGTTATAATAATGACTGTAATTTATTAAGTAGGAAAAATAAAATAGAATAAAATGAGGTTAGGAATGCAAAAATTTGATACAATTAATAGAAGTTTTGCAGTGATAAAAGTGATGGGATAGTTGTATGAAGGTAAAATAATTCGATATATTGGACGAAGCCACATGTTGGTGGTATGGGAGATAAGTAATGTGAGCGTTTTGTGAGAAGAAGAAAACACGTTTTTTCAGGGGCGACTCACCTGATTAAGCTGTTCCTCTGCTTGTTTTTGCTGGTCCGGATCAATGGTCGCGCGTAATAGTTCCGTTAATTTACGCGGATCCATGATTGTATGATTGTAGGATTTAAAAAGATTGCTGAGTATCAATTAACACGCGTAAATTTTTGACTTTCCTGTGCGATTTTGACCCGGCGCATTCACCTCACTGCTCTCTTTTCCACGTCACGTGACACAAAAAAAATATGGCTGTCGGCGCTGCGCAGTCCAACGTGAAATTGTCGAGTTTGCATTTCATTAAAATCTTTTATATACACTATTGAATATTGATATTGATGTTAATAATTTTTATAAATAAAATATTACGATGATTTTATTTTGGAATTTTATATAATAAAACGAGAAAAAATATTAATTGGCATCCGGAACTCGCGGCAATTATGTCTTATAACGATTGGATTAACAACTTCCAATCAAAATGGACGATTTAAAATACAATATTGTCCAATATATCTTTACAATTTTTTTTCACTTTATTAATTCATAAAAATACTATAACTTTGTTATACATTATTAAGAATGAATTATATTCAATTTATTTTTGATTAATATGTCGCCAGACTGAGTGAATTAATTGAATATTTTGTTGTTAAAAATTGATATTTTTATTTAACTATATGTGGCTGCAGCGCCATTTTGTGTGTTCTCAAATGCAACTGCCAATGAGCAAAAAAAACGTAAGGAAACATGAGACGCATAAAATGATTCTCTTTTTTTTTTTCTTGTACATTCATTCAACCTTCAACAAGACTATTTATCTATATAAGTTGTGTATTTCATGTCTATTATATATATATTTGTTTTATGCAGTTTTGTAAAATCATGAGTTGTACATTTTGTATTCGAAACAAAGCATCTCAATGATAAATAAATAATATATATTAAACATTTATATTGACTATTAAAAAATATATGATTTGATAAAATACAAATTTTTACGTTTTAATAATGGATTTTACTGTTAATGAAATATTATTAGGAAAATATATAAAGTTAATTATATCCAGTACTAATAAAGAACAAATCAACGAAGCATGGAAACATTTAGAAAATTTCGATAAAAGTGAAAACCAAAAATCCGTTAATTTAATTGAAACAGTTAAAATAATAATTGCTGAAGATCAAATTGAAAATGTGAATGAAATACCAAAGTTATTGAAGTTTTTTCCACGTATGATCGATGAAAATCCTTTTGAGGTTAATGACTTAACTGACATCAACAACGAATACATAGATTTTTTAAAACGCATTGTTGCTAAAAGCAAAAATTTCAGTTTATTTTGTCATCTTGTTGATACATTATTAAATCATCATGAAATTTATTTGCCCAATGGTGAAAGTATTGTAAATTTTTCCAAAGCAATTGTTCATTGTTTGTCATTATTTCGTATGCCTGCAAACTCAACAGAAATATCGAAATTCAAAGAAAACATTGGATTAATGCATGAACATTTGACAACAGCTATTAATTTGTATGGAACAAAACGAGAACTTATTTTGATACTTATGGATACTCTCTACCAAATATTAACAGATATTGAGCTTAATTCTGTTCCTGGCAGTGCACTTGTTGTCATTATTGAATTGGTAAAACCAGAATTAATTCCTGAAGCCGTACAGTTTGTTATAAAAAGATCCTCAAATGATCAACAACTTTCTCAATTAGTTTCAATATTATCAACGTGGTTAACACATTGGCTAAAACACAAAACTCTTTTTCTTTGGGTACAAGAGTGTATTGAACATTTACAAAATGAACGTCGATATTCAGTATTGAATTCTATTTCAGACATTTGTTTAAATTTAATGTTGGAAAGATTGATATTTCCAATAGCAAGAGAATACATGATGCCAATTGTTCATACGATGTTGATACACATGAGTACACCATCATTATTTATTAAAATAATTCCAGATATTGTCAAGTTATTTGATACATTACGAGACGAAAATCCACAAGATTTATTTCACATTCAAAATCTTGTTGATTGTGTGAATGTTTTAATGATACGTTTCCAAGGTTTATTTGATTATGAATCATTGAAGAAAAGTTTTCCAATGAAACCTCATGGAGAAGTTATCAAGGAATTAATGACAACTCCATTATGGAAAGAAACTACTGATAAATTAGCAATGAGCAATTACAATATTATTATTAATAATAATAAACAAGTTGGATTAGATAATTTGGGCAATACATGTTACATGAATAGTGTTTTACAAGCTTTAGTCATGACACCACAATTCTGCAATCAAATTCTCATTTATAATGAATATTCAATTAAAAAAAATAGCATTTTATATGAATTACAGCGATTATTTGCGCTATTAGTATATTCGCAACGACCTTGTTTATCACCAACTGATTTTTCAAGAGTCTCAAAACCGACATATTTCACGCCAGGTCAACAGCAAGACAGCGCAGAATTTCTTTGTCATTTACTTGATGTATTGTATGAACAAGAACAGTCGATGATAACTAAATTCAAAGCGTCAAATGTTCAAGTTGATGATAAAACATCAAATAATGATATAAAAATGAATTTAAAAGAGGATCAAATTACAACTGAAGGTAATAGAAGAAAATAAAATTGAATTTTTTTTAATATCTCCCCGAAAATGGCGACTTTTCTGTTATTTACGGTGGTAATATGACCGTTATTCTATCAGTATGAAGAATGACATTGAATCTTACCTCCGAAGATATGAAATTAACCAATCAGAGAACGCAAATTGGTCATTTTTATCCGCAATTTGTTTTTTTCAAATCGAAGTAGGGTAAACATAACCTCAATTTTTCTCCCGGCAATAAAATGACTATATTATCACCGTAAATGACACACAAAAAATTGCCATTTTCGTACAAATGTTGAAACAATAGTTGAACAATATATTATTATTAAAACTTTCCATCTTTGCAGACAATAATTCAAATAGTTGCGATACGACTATTAATAATATTATTCCATCAAAAGATCACTCGAATTTGTCATCAATTTCACAATCAAGTTTGATTTATCGAGTGTTTGGCGGTGAATCAAATACAACCTACCAGTGTAATAAATGTTACACAAGCTCGCACAATAATGATCATTATTGGGAATTACAATTGTCATTTCCTGAAGAAATTGATCTTGATCGAAAAATAAATGTTCAGGATCTTATAAATTATTATTTAACACCTGAAAAATTAACCGGTGACAATATGTATCACTGCAATAGATGCAACAGTTTATGCGATGCACAAAGAATAATTAAAATTTTACGTGCTCCAGCTCATCTTATTTTAACATTAAAACATTTTCATTACGACATTGATAGTCGATTAAAAGCCAAATTATTTCATAAAGTTTTTTACAACGACATTATACAAATTCCAGTATCAAATGATGACGACAATGATTTTGAAAAATATCAACTTTATGCTGCAGTTGTACATTCAGGTTATAGCATGGATTATGGACATTATTTTACATTTGCAAAAGATCGTACGGAAAAATGGTATAAATTTAATGATAGTTGTGTTACTGAAACGACATTGAATGAATTTTATCAATTAGAGGCTCCATACACACCATATATACTTTTTTATGTAAAGATTACTAATAATTATGAGAATGGAAGTAATGATAAACCAATATTACAAACATTGAGTGATAATATTCGTAATATTATTGAAATAGACACCACAAAATATGAAATTGAACAAAAAAATTATGTTAAAAATAGAATAACTCGACTTCCTAATGATGATTACTATCAATTATCAACATCATTTACCCGACAACGAGATAATAATGATGATGATAATCCACCACCAACTAATTGTCGGGATTCAGTTGATATACCACCCAATCGTTTTCTTTATTAATTAAAAAACCAAGTCCAGTCATCGTATTCAAGTGCGATTTTATAAATAACAATCTTTGAACACAAGAAAAAAATAAGACAACAATGAATATAAATGTTAAAGTATCAATATGCAAATATTAAAAAACTGTGATGCAATTTAATTTAAGTGAACGAAAAAAAAATACATATATAAATATTAATAACATTTTGAGGAAATAATAGTTTGTCAAAGTGATTAAAGTGTGTATTAATAACTTTTTTTACTGTTGTTTTCTTCATTATTTCGTAATACATTCACTATCAAATAATTAAATGTACATTAAGTGTCTTTATCTTATTTATTTATGACTAAAGAAATTGTTACGTTCCAAAAGTAACTTTATCTTTGATGACATGTCATGCCAATGTGTACTTGGTATTTGCATTATATAATCTAAGATACGTATTAGAATGAAATGTTTTTTTTTTTTACCAAATAGAATATATTAACAAAAGTAACGTTGATGGATTGCCTGAAAAAAAATATTTAAGGTTATGTTTAATTAAAAATTCAGTAATTAATTTTTATTTGTTTATTTTGCTCAAAAATAACGATGCTGCGTACTATATTCGAATGCTGGCGTATACGAAAGTATGCAATCATATTAATTTCATGCGCTAAATTCACTGCGCGATGGAGAGGGCTGATTCTTTGTAGTTGTTGAAATAAATGATGAAGTTAAGATAAAAGCAGAATTGACGACTGCGGGGTAAGGGCAAGGTCGTTTGGGACCCACCAAGATGTGTTTCTTAATCGATTTACAAACAATGATAATTACTTTTTTAATGATGCATAGTCATATGATGGTATTTCTTTTTGGTTTCTTATTCTCTTGGATAACTTAACATTTCAAAAGTGTAAACGCTGAGAGAACAATCAAGAAATGTCACGTCTATATCAAGCCGCAATTGCTTGTGAGAATATAATTTTATTAATAATTAATATGTATATAGTTATTTAAAAACAAAATTAATTTTAATTTATATATATTCTAGCATATATTGGAATTGTATCTGCCAGCATTGGTTATGGATGGAGTTCATCGGCATTAATATTATACAAGCAAGTGGATTCACCAGTGAAAATTAATGATGATGAAGGTGGATGGATCGCATCAATTTTTATGGCTGGATGTGCAATTGGACCATTTATTACACTTACATTTAGCCATCTTGTTGGACGAAAAACAATTATGATGGTTGCAGCATTGCCGACGATTATTGGATGGCTGAGCATTGCATTTGCCACTGAAGTTTGGGTAAGTGTTTTGATTCCTCTACGTCATTTGCAGTTTGGTAATATGACCATTATTCTATCAGTATAAAAACTAACCTTAAATCTTATTTCCAATAAAAAATAACATAATGTAAAAGAAAAAATATGAATTTGATTAATCTAGGAACACAAAATTCTCATCTTTATTCTGTATTTTGTTTTTTTCAAATCGAATTAAGAAGGTAGACATAACCTCAATTTGTTTGTGAGTAGAAAAATGGCTACATTATAACCTCAAATGACACTAAATTGCCATTTTAATGCAAATATTGAAATAAATATACTGTATAATATTTTTAATTGATAAATATAATTTAATTTATAACAATTAAATTGCACAGGTGTTGTACATTTCAAGATTTATTTCTGGAATTGGTTCAGGAGTTGCGTTTGCTGTAACACCAATGTATCTAGGCGAAATTGCACCAGCAAAAATACGTGGTATTTTATTAACAATGATTATGACATCATCAAGAGTTGGTATTCTCTACGCTTATTCTCTCATTCCATTCATTTCAATCAAAATGAGTTCAATAATCTCAACAATAATATCAATAACATTTGTTATTTATTTCTCATGGTTGCCCGAATCACCGTATTATTTATTACGTCGTGGAAATTATAATGCAGCTGCAAGGTCCTTATCACAATTACGTGGACAAAATCAAGATGATATAAGTGAGGAATTACTAATTATCGAGACATCAGTAAAAAATGAGATAGCAAGCAGTAATTCTCATACATATAGAATTATATTTCAGCCTAGTCATTTTAAATTACTCACAATTGGAGTAATGCTTGCATTATTTCAACAATTATCTGGTAGTCAAGCAATCATGATGTATACACAAGCAATATTTGATGATATGAATGTGAATTTAGATGGTAAATACTTAGCAATGATATTGGGTGTTGTTCAGATACTTATTTTAGGGTTATGTTCGGTTCTTGTTGATCGTTATGGACGTCGTCCACTTTTATTATTATCATCAATAGGATCGTGCATTGCCACAGGCACTATTGCCATTTATTTCAATTTACGATGGATTAATATTGATATAACAGGTTTTGAATGGTTACCTGCTCTCGGTTGTATGCTTTATGTTGTCTTTTATTCTCTTGGTCTTGCTCCACTTCCTACAACAATGATCGGCGAACTTTTTCCCACTAATGTCAAACCAATTTGTTGCGCTATTGCTGTATTTTTTGCAAACACTGCCGGTTTTGCCGTGGGTAAAACGTATCAATTAGTGTCAGATTCAGTTGGTACACACGTTGCTTTTTGGATATTTACAATATTAAATGTTTGTGCTATCACTTATGTTTATTTTTTTGTACCGGAAACTAAAGGAAAAACTCTACAAGAACTGCAAAAAGAATTACATGTAGATAAAAAAAAGAAAAATCTTAATTAATTGTACTTATTCTTTTCGTCATTTTTATTTATATATTTGGAATTGTCAACTATCTGCGAGCTGTTTGCATACTGATATATACATACATATATTATCTGGATATGTTTAAAGGTAAATATATATTATGTAAATGAATATCATCTTAAAATGTAGACAGTTTAAGAAACTGGTTGAGGCATGTAATAAATAGCTGCACCTTGTCTTGGTTCTGTTGGAAATACCACAGCTTTTAAATCACAATTTTTTACTAATTCACAAAATAATCCTTCTCGTAATTGTTTTCTCAAATCATTTACAAATTTCTCCACATTATTTCGTGTTGTTAAAGCAACAAGACATCCACCCCAACTATGAATAATATAAATAAAAAATTAATTATGAAAATTGTAATTATGATGTCAATATAATTATTCTTTTCATTTATTTTTTTCTTAATAACTTACCCAGCACCAGTTAATCGAGCACCTAGTGCACCACAATTTAATGCTACATCAACAAGTTTATCCAATATTTCATGACTACACTCGTAAAGATCACGTAAACTTTTGTGACTTTGATTCATTAATTCGCCAAGACGTTGAATTCGATCGGGTTTGGTACTTTGACAAATTTTCTGAAATTCCAACACTCTGGCGGCTTCTGTAATATAATATTACATTATTTATATGATCGCAATATTTATAATAATATTTTTTACCTTCAAAAACATGTTGACAACGTTTTATAAGAATTGGATTTTCATTTTTCAATGCGGCTTCAGATATTTTTAATGTTTTTAATAAATTTGTGCCAAGTTTTTTCTGTAATTCACCCAATGTTTTTACATCATCCCAATCATCAAAATGTTGCTTTGCAATTATTTGCACTGCTGTTTTACATTCTTTAACTCTTGTATTAAATTCTAAAGTTGCAGCTTTATTACATTTCACCATACTATTCGCAATAACAAACACAGCGTCACTGGGTAATATTACATCAGTTGTTTGTAGCGGATTGAATTCAATTAATTTAGCAGCACCTTTTAAATTATTAATATTAAAAATAATTGATAATATTAATAAATATTTATAATTTTATATAAACCTGCTGTTGCAAGAAAAGCAATTGCTTGATCCATAGCACCACCCTGAGTTCCAATATGTCGTTCAGCTTTGGCGCTAATTAATGCAAGTTCTTTTCGCGATATTTCATGCTGTTAAACAATTATAATTTGATAAAAATATTCATTGAGATACCGATTGATATTATTTCATTGTAATAAAATTTACTTGGTACATATGAACAATTGTGAGTACAGCAGCAGAAACTAATGCGCTTGAACTAGATAGTCCAGAAGCTGGTGGAATTATTCCCCATATTGCAATATTTAAACCTTTTGATCCTATTTTGTCTTGGGGAATTATTTCTAAAGCACCGACAATACCGCACAATAAATATTTATACCATTGTAATCCATTACTTTCCATTAAATCATCCCTGTGAATATAATAAAATAATTGTGCAATTTATAAAATATTTCTGATAATTATTGGATAATATAAAGAATGTTACTGAATTTAAACCTGCAATCAAGCAAAGATTTGCAATGATAATCTGGATAAATATTATTTAAATTAGTAAAATAAAGTCCACTATCATTTGATTGACTTGCAGCAACAATTACATCTTGTTCAATTGCCATTGGACAAACTGCATATCCAGAATAATCAATATGATCGCCAATTAAATTCACCCTGGAAAAAAATTCTATTAACATCCATTTTATATATTTAATAACGATGATGTTTTATTAATTCTCACCGGCCTGGAACTCTTGCAAAAAAAGTAGCTTTATGTTTAAATCGTGATAAAAAATGATCTGACAATTTTGCCAATCTGTCTTTTATTGTATCGTCTACTTCAAGTATTGGAATTGGATCTAGATTTTCCATTTTGTTTATTAATGCCACTTATCTACAATATAAATAATTTAAATCAATTCATCGGTTATTTAAAAACTCCATATAATGAATATCACCTATAGATATATAAATAATATTAATAATTAGTACAATATTCAATATTTCACTTCTGTTATATTTATAAAGTATTTTAATTTACAACTAAGCGTAAATACATATAGAATAAATCATCGTACTTATAAATTCTAACATTTATCTTATCCAATTATTCTCATAACAACGACTAGGTCGAGCTGATAATTCCAGTGTTGTTATCGCGCCACGTACATGTTTGCATGCTGCTGTAATTTATTATAAAATTATATATGTACCCCATTAGTCATGGCGGAGTCAATAATAATATATTGTGCGTACTATTTTATCAACTGCATAATATTCCCCATTAGCCAAGTGCGCGTACGGTGTGCTTATAGTGCATACACGGTGCACGTTAGGTGCCTACCTTATGTGCAAAACAGTAGGCCACCGCAGTGGAAATCAAATGTCACTATAAACCATGGAGAATAGAGAGAGATTGAACAAGTAATGTAATGGGACTACCCTCGACGCATGCGCACTACAATCTTTCTCTTTCCATGCTCAAAATTCATAGTCGTAGCAATCGCATTGCTGTCGAGTGTGCGGGCTTCCGGGGTCATATTATATCAATTTGTCGCTTACTCAGCTTAGGGTGATCACACATTTAATTGGAGCAATGATAACCACCGAAATGGCCAAAAGTGGGGAATTATTTATGCTATAGTATGTTATAGAGAAATGCCAATATTGCCAATTGTCCCCGAGTCCAGATGTCCCAGAGCCGTGTGTGTAACCTCGGCTGCTCGGCTGAAATAAAGAGACAGACATACTATACTGGTCTCTGTCCTCGAATGCGAACGATTATTTGAATAGATAAATTGCTCCTATGTGGCTATGTAATGAGTTCTGAGCATAAAATATGATTTCAGGCTCTAATATAAAGTAAGCCAGAGTAAATGATGATTCTTCACAATGGAAAAGTCTTGAAAGTTCTCAATCATATCTCAACAACTCAGAGATACAAACTGAAATGCTATCAAAATTCTCAAATCAAATATACCTTGATGATGTTATACTACCGCCTAAATATGCTGTTACCGGTAAATTTCATCACCAATATTTGGTTCATTGCAACGGGTCTTTTCATATAATTTTCATCACAGAAATTAAATCATTACTTGTTTTATTACAGAAATTATGTAATTACGCTGTCACAGCATAATGGGATATTTAACCTATCTTTGTCCTTCCACGTTTCAGATTCTATTATCAGTTCCATAACTACATCAATTATAACTTGATAAGATAAGGATTCAATCACTTAAACATTATTTAAAATAAAATTTCCAAACACCTGTATAAAAACCATCTGCTCGCCCATTTTAATCGATATTTGTCTAAACATTGAACAGACTCGTTGCATAAATTAAATCGATGAATAAATAAGTTTATTGTCAGTATTTTATGAAGCCTGGTTTGAATCATCCAATATTTATAAAGAGTAAAATTGAAGTCATCATTATTTTTATTCGGAAATTTTTGAAATTCAAAAATAAAATCGTGTTGTTAAATTTGTGAATACATATTCGTTATTAATGGTAACAACCGCTTGTTGCGCTTTCAAAATATGCCAATTAGATGCATACTCATTACCCCTACATACATCTCAAAAACAATTTGTATTAATTCATAAAATGAACAATTAACGTTTCAATTTTATGATTGCGTTATATGACTTGATAGCAATACTTTCGATCGTCTTCAATTTTTGGATAATAATAATTATTCGTTATTCATATGATGATATATACATATTTTCATGAATTTAATCTTAATATTATTGAAATCAATTCGTATTCATATATATTACTATTTGGAAGGAGAAATTAAGGAGAAAAAATATATGATACATCAGTATTTTATATTGACCTCAAAATTACATTATAGCATTTTAGCAGTGATAACTAGATTCATTGACCCAAGCTTTAATTGTATTGTGAAATATCAATAGTAAATAAACGTGGTGTGATATAACCTCCACATCCATCTTTACTTCTGTAGAATAATCCAATCCCGCTGAGAGCAAATGGTGGATAAGTTTCCACGGATTGTGCGTCGATAAATGGAACTGTACTTTGTCCACCATCTTTTAACACAGAACTATGATAAAATTTGATATAATTATTTGTTGATATGTCATAATTATATCCTGTGCATCTAGTTGGATCATCGAGATTTTTCACATTTATTTCAATCCTGAAAAATTACATACTTTTTATAATAAAAAAAGTAATGATTCAATTTCTGCGATAAAGATTATATGAAAATACCTGTTTCGTTCATAATCTTGTGTTTTTGAAAACATAGAAGTTGCAATGAACCAAACAGCTTCTGTGGTATCCAACTTGCCTGTCTCTAAATTGATTGGTGTACCATGAACTTGTAAAAAGAAACCTTTAGGAGATTTGGTGCGACTGCTAAATCTAACTCCTAAAAGTACGATAGATATTATATAATATATTGCAATCATTCAATGATTTAATGTGTGACAATATTGGTGATGAAATTTACCGGTAACAGCATATTTAGGCGGTAGTATCACATCATCAAGGTATATCTGGTTTGAGAATTTTGATAGCATTTCAGTTTGTATCTCTGAGTTGTTGAGATATGATTGAGGACTTTCAAGACTTTTCCATTCTGAAGAATTATCATTTATATTTTCAAGTACGAATTTACTCTGTTGTATTTGGAGATGTAACACATTTTTGTAAATAACGAATTTGATACCGCTCACAATCCTGCGAACAATTATTAATATTGAACAATGTGACTATTTATCCAACTAAATTAATGAACTGAAAATAATCACGAATTTTACTCAACATGTTATTTTTGATATCTGAAATTTGAGGTGAAATGCTGATTCTGAGGATAGAATTTTTATATGCTTCATCATTCTGAGGTATAACAGCGCATTGACATATATGACAATGTTCATAATAATGAGGATCTCCATTGCCCAGTTGTAACGCAGTTGGACAGCCTTCATCATGACCATAAATTTTATCGTTACATTTCCACC
>JAQQBS010000001.1:16173522-16185412 GCA_030347275.1 Microctonus aethiopoides | reverse complement strand
GATTATTTAACTTAACTTTTTAGTGACAAAGATTTATTTTATTTTTATTTCTATATTTTATATATTTGGCTAATTATTCATAAAATTAATTAGTAAAAATTTCGGATTATTTAACTTAACTTTTTAGTGACAAAGATTTATTTTATTTTTATTTTTATACTTTATGTATTTTATTAGATGATGATAATTAATTGGAATAAATGGTTGCTATTTTATTATTGAAATTAAATACTGTATTAAAACACAGTATAATGGTTGTCATTATATTGACAGAATTATCTCAGACCACACACTGAGGAGCTGAAGATGTGATTAATTATTAAAAAATTATTTTATATAGATTATTGAAGTTTAATATGAAAAAAAAAAAAAAAAATCATTTTATGATAGTAAACAATATACAGACTGTCGATGTTGATAGATTATTCGTTTGAATTTTATTTCCTGAAGAACTTTGACTTACATACACATATGTACACGTACATACTCTCATACAAGTTTAATACACATCAGATATTGTTTTCACGTATAAGAACATGTTTATATATGTATAATGTATATACACATTTATTATTGAGTCCGTTATGTGCGATCATTCTGATGGATCAATGGCATGATGATTGATTGGATGTCACCTTTGCCAGGTGTGAATTTTTTTTTTTCGCGTACTGACTCACTTTTTTAATGCTTTGACAATTTTCATGGATGGCATGTTAAATCGAAACGACAAAATATCTTTATTGTATTATGAATATAATACTCAGAGATTTTATATAAACCCTGTTGAAACTTCCACATAGAGATCTGTTTGTGAACGGAAAAAAATTATAATAAAAATTAATTTATTATGTTAAATATAATTTGAGAATGAAAAATTTTTTTTTTTCATGGATTGATAATTTATTTATTTATTTTTTGATTAATTTTACAGGCGGCAGGTCTTGACTTGAAAGAAAATCTTGGTGCAGGATCAGCAGCAGCGTGGCCATATCCTGCTGTTTATCATCCTTATGATGCAGCAGCATTTGCGAGTTATCCTTTTAATAGGTGAGTGAAATAATATTATTTAATTTATTGTGTTTTGATATATGAATTAATATTTCAATAATTATGAAAATTAAATTGGTATTTATGTTTGTGGGATTAAAAAAATTTAATAAATTTTTTCTCATCGTACGTGAAGAGTTGACATCAATGAAGCGACAATTTAGTACACGCGGTCATGGAATTTTATCAGAATTTTATCAACCAAGTGAGGTCAAAGATCAAAATTATCTGTTCAGTATCGAATTGTATAAACGCAGACGGTTTTATGTGTAGATGATTGCCTATATTTAAATATATCTATACACCAGATAGAGAATATTAAATCGTTTCATTTGTTTTCAATTTTTGAATCACGTATATATTTTTTTTTATTTCATTTACATATATGTATGTGTTTTGTATATTTCAATCTACCAAAAGTTCTTTTTTTATTTTTTATTTTGTGACTAAATGTCAATGATAAGCTCGTGATGAGTTCACACATAACACATAAACATTGTAATAAATTAGCGCTCATTTGACCCGCAAATCTTCCCTTTCCTTTGCTTGTACAATTTATTTTGACGCAATATATTTAATCGTATACAATTGGTAAACGCGTGTCATAATATCATGTGGGCAAAGTGTGTGGGATTACAAATGGGGGGGAAAAAAAAAAGAAATATCATGTTGTCGTTATATGAAATATATTTTTTTTTGTAATTGAATTTTTTCCATCCGAGTTAATCAATTTTTTGGCACGCGTCTTTTATATTTGTTGATGTTTTATGAAGGCAATTGAGAGAATATAATGAGAATAAGTAAGGTAATTTGTAAATATTATTCAGGGTAATTAATATTATTGTTTTGAGGAGAATGATTGATAGTACTAGTACTTAATCATGAGAAAAAATTTAACGAATGAGTGCAAAAGTACAAATGGACGACAAAGTGAATTGTTTAGAATATTTTATTTGATAATGTATACATTAATTTTAGAAAAATACACTGATTTTGAATAATCAAGTTTGATTCAACGCAGAAATAATTTTTTTATTTGTAATAATTTTCATTTCTTAAATTTGTTTGCATGAAAATTATAAAAAATTTATTTTAATAGCAGAATTAGATTTTCGAGTACCAGGGCTTTTATTTATAATTATTATTCATGATTTTAATATGCCACCAACAAAACTCGTGACAATTGTAAATTACTTAATAATTAATATCAACATTTTGACGAGAATTCATGAAAAAATATTCAACTTAATTTCAATTCTGAAATAATTTTCTCATTCGTAATATTTTCAATTCCTAAAATTTTCCCACATGAAAATAGTAAAAAATCAAAGTTTTATAACATCTCCAAGTACCACTGCTCATTTTCCATACCAGGCCTTTTATTCATAACCATCATTCATAATTCAAAATACAAAATCAACCAAAATCCAGATAATTTCCAACCACTCAAAATTCCAAGTAAAATTTCTCAAAAAATACACTAATCCAAATCAATCAACTCTGTTCCATATCTCAGAAACAATTTTTCTATTTTTTTCTATAGCTATGGCTAGGGCATAATAAAAACCATCTATCTATTTATCAATTCATACTAATTTTTATTACAAAAATTTCCCCTATTATTAAAAATACTAAAAAAAAAAAATACATTTAATACTAAAATCAATCAAGAATTATTTGTTTATTACATGATCAAGTACTAGGGGCTCTTACCTTACCTTATACATATCTTGTTATAATCCAAAAGCGAATTGTGGCCGTCGGCACATACGTGAGAGTACATATCGCAGTCGGCGATACTGAATGGATGCTAAGCAAGCTGTAGTATCCGATAACTTCCTTGCATACGAAGCAGTAACACCGGAAGTGCGTCACATTTCCCCTAACACAACTACATATACATATATAGTATTGTACATACACTTACACAACATATATATACATAACTACATTAAAATTTTCGACCTTCGACAAATTGCATTGTAAATATAATTTATATCCCAACATGAATGTCAATAAATTTTTTCAAAATAAAAAAGAAAATTAATTTTATTAAATTATAAATAAAATACAAACACTTGTTTATTTATTGTACATATATAAATACAATTGTACCTACGAATTTTTCATGTATATTTTATATTGCAAATTACAAGAACATGTGGCGTTAATTATCTGTATGAATTAATTTTCATTAACATAATATATTCTTACTTTGTTTTTCCGTTTATTTTACATTTATTTATTTATTTGTATCGCTGTTTTTTTTTTTTTATTTACTTTCTTTTTCTTTTCCATTCTCCATGAAGACAATTTGCGATCAATGAACTCATTACGTAAATTCGTGACATTTACTATACAAATTTTTTTACCTGGATAATAATAAGAATATTTATAATAGGCGCGAATATATGTATAAAACCGTTATTTCAATGGATAACCAAAAGCGCTATCCTATATAAATAAATAAAGATATATATATTCATACGAGTAGATATTGAAAATAAAAAAAAAAAACTAATAATGCACCGTTGGCATGCACCGACGCGAGGTCGAGATCGCGCCGGGTCAACGATCCCGTCTTTCCGCCGGATTGGCCCTGCTTCCGGGGGACATATAGGGTAGACAATAAGAAAGGCTCGAACGTCTCTTTCGTCTCTCTGCGACGTTAGTTATATATGTATATATATATTTATATATATTTTTATACATATGTATGTATGTATGTATGTATGTATGTGTACATTGTAACGCACGTGCGCATTGTTTTTTGTCGTGTTGCCATAATGTGAATTTGAGCATTAAATACTAATCAACCCTTAAGATATTTAAAAATTTTTTTGATTGTCTGTTGTTGTGATTTTCATTATTAAAATTTTTATTAATATTAATATTAATATTTCGAGGAAGATTTCTTATAAAATACGCCAGTTTAAAATAATTAACTCTGTTTCAATTTATAAACAATTTTTTATTTGTAGTAAATTTAATTGGTAGAATTTTCTTGTACGAAAAGTGTGAAAAATTCACAGGAAAAATTAATAGGAAAATTTATCAAGTTTTAGGACATGATCGAGTTCTGGGGATTTTATTTGTAATTATTATTTATGGTTTTTAATACTGAATCAACTAGAATAGTGATAATTATCAATTAATTAATAATTAATATCAATGTCTTGAGGAGAAAGATCACAAGTACTCAATTGAAATACTCTAATATTATTCATAATTTTTTATAAAAAACACTAGTTAAAAATAATCAAGTCTATTTCCACTCTGAAATAATTTTTTTATTTTTAGTAATTTTTATTACTAGAATTTTTCGCATAAAAATTACAAAAAATGCAATTTGAAGCAGAATTTATCAATTATTAGCACATAATTGAATACCAAGGTTCTTTTTATACACCAAGGCTTTTATTTATAGTTATTAATTTATTATTCATGGTTTTTAATACTGAATCAACCATAATCGTGATAATTATCAATTAATTAATAATTAATATCAATAATGTCTTGAGAAAAAAGATCAATAGCACTGATACTCGATCACGTAAAAAACTTTAACATTATTCACAATTATAAAATACACTAATTAAAAATAATCAAGTCTATTTCCACTCTGAAATAATTTTTTTGTATGAAAATTGCAAAAAAAAAGATTTATTTTCAGAATTGATTGAGTATATTAGAACATGATCGAGTACCAAGGCTCTTATTAATAATTATTATCAATACTTTTTCAATACTGCATCAACAAAAATTGTAATATTCGTCAATTAAACAAATAATCAATATCAAAAAACTTTAAATAAACAAATAATATTCCTCTATCTACTAATTCCAATCCCTAAAACTTTTTTCCATCAAAATTATAAAAATTGCATTCAACTCATTATATCTTATTATATCAACACTTTCACCTCAAAATCGAAATAATTCTCATCCAAAAAAAAAAAAAAAATACATATAAATATCATTCATATACCTATTTATATATACTCTTCCATATAATCATATATCCATATGTGTTGTCATGAAACGGACAGTTAAAATTTCTCTTTTCATCATCTCTCAAGGATTCCAAAGGTTCATATACATACATATACACATGTATACGAAAATATAATTCGTTGTGACGCTAACGAGAAGCGTAAAAGAGTAACGGCCACGTCGGTAGAAGTCGCGCCTTTCAACTGGCGTGATGTACGGCTATTTAATGACCCAAACGTTAGGGACGGTTTTTTGCTTAATATATATTGAGTCTTACAAGGGTTATATGTATATATAATAAATACATAGACACATACATGCAAATATGTATAGAGAATATAATACTGAATTCAATATGACTTACATATAAGTGATTTAATACAAATATACATGATCGATATACACTGCACACATATATGTATATATATATATTACTAGACGATATATACACGCGTAGAGAGACAATTACCATGAAATACTCAGATGTAAATGACAGCATTTATGTATATGTATATACACACAATGTATACAAGGCAATCAATCATATTGGTCTAAACATGAAAAAAAAAAAAAATAATTTGTATATATTCATAAATCAATTGTGCTTGTTATGTGTATGTATATATTAATTAAAAAATTTTTAATATATATTTTAGAGTATTATATAAGGTTGAGAATTTTTGTATCAATTTTCAACACGAAAATTTGCGTTGAAGGAGAAAAATAATTTTGTGGGTAATTAATAATATTTTACGTCGAATTTCACACTAAATTTTTGTCTTTAATATATTTATGTGCTGATATTTGAACAATTCTGCATCAAAATGCATTTTTTATAAATTTATATTCGAAAAATTCTTGTAATAAAAATTACTATGAATAAAAAAATTATTTCAGAGTGGAAATAGACTTGATTATTTTTAATTAGTGTTTTTTATAAAAAATTGTGAATGATATTAGAGTTTTTCTGGTGATTGAGTACTAGTGCACATCGATCGGATTTCTCAAGACATTGATATTAATTATTAATTAATTGACAATTATCATGATTTTGGTTGATTCAGTACTAAAAACCATGAATAATAATTTTAAATAAAACTTTTGCTATAAAACAAAACCCCTGGTACTCGATCGAGTCCTAAAACTTGATCAATTTTGCTATCAAAATGAAATTTTGACAATTTTCACTCGATAAAATTCTAGTAAAAAAAATTGCAACGTATAAAAAAATTATTTCAGATTTGAAGCCGACTCGATTATTGTAAATTACTATAATTTATAAAGAATCCTTCTCAAAACATTAATATTAATAATTAATTAATCGATAATTACCACAATTTTGCATAATTCAATACTAAAAACCATGAAAAATAATTATAAATAAAAAAAAAATCCACATTTGACAAATTAACTAATTTCTAAAAGCCTCTCAAACCTTGCACTGATGAAAAGTCATCAAATATCACAGCTTTTACCCTAAATGACAAAAGATAAAATCCAGAAAAAAAAAAAGATAAACTAATTTGGCTTCGCAATGATTCGATCATTACATAATTTTCACAAAATCTCCAATGTATACTAACAAAACATTCAAATAAAATATATAAATACATTTGTATCTACATATAATACATCCCCGCATACACGAACACATACACATGCATATAAATATAATATAACAGCTGTGATTATATCCATGAAACGTCGATAATATCAAATATGAATATTGTTGCGTTGTATTATTAAATATGAGACCTTGCCAACAACCGAGATGAATATGAAGCCCATCGGTACACAAATGTATATATATAATGCCTTTGCCCTTGCATACATATATACATACACATCTGAATACATATCTACATATTCCCATATGTATATAAATACACAAACTTGACGTACACGAACACAAATTCACTCAGTTGAATATAACGAAGGGGTGGAGTCTCAAAAGGAGCACACCTGCCAACACACGTCGGAACAATCATACATACACATAAATATACACATATATACACTTTATATAAACTTAAATTATATATATATATATATATATACATGTGTTGATAAATAATTTATCATAAATGTCAAAATATCAAACAAATTATCAATTTCTTTATTATATCTCACTTTATTTAATATTTTTTATTCATTCAAATTCATAAAAAAATAATTTATATTCAACATAAAAATTTATATACACATATGTATATAGGGGAAAGTGGCCTAAAATGGCATACCATTTTTTTCTATTGAGTGCTACTTGCAAACTACAAACTGTTGGGTTAAAGTAAAATAGTTTTCTAAAGCTTCAGGAATATTACTTTCATACTGACCCTTTAGAATACTGTTTATTTTAACAATTTATTTTATTGCAAAAAAACATAAAAACTGTCATTAACCATTTTACCCTCACTGCTATGGGTAAAATGGCATACTTGAAAGAAAACATATTAAATATATGCCGGCCTAAAATGGCATTCATGTCGTTTTAGTCCACGGCTACATATGCCGTTTTAGGCCCATGCCACCATTTTACAAAATATAATTAATTTTTGTACTTAAAGACAAAATTATAATTTTCTAACTAGTAAAACACATGAAATATAACCTATTTCTAAGTACTCACCTATAGTTTTATTGATTCGCTTCATTTGTTAGGAATATTCCAACTTTAACTACGCACAAATAATATATTTCACGAAGAGCAATATGCAATAATGGTGGCTCGCATACAACTGGCTGCAGATACGATGTTACAAATTTTGTGAAGTGATTTCGCGAATTTTAAAATCATTAACATGCCGTTTTACCCTAGTACGCCATTTTAGGCTACTTTCCCCCCATATATACATCTGTATATACATGATAAATATGTGTAACTGCAATGCGAGAATACTTATAAACCGGGGAAAAATGAATAAAGCACAGGTCGTTCACACAAAACGAATCCAAAGCTCACGCGCTCTCACTTATATATATATTCACACACAGAAATATATAAATATATATATCATATATATTACATAGAGTGAAGAATAGAGAGGTTGTATATACGAGTTTGACTCGCCCGCAAGGGTGGAGTGAGAGTAAAAAGGGGTGGGCGCAGGAGGGACGGCCTCGAGCACGACCCGATTAGCAATCGCCATGGAAACACAAGCAGTTGATGCGATCGCTTCGCGCATGAGAGGAAAGGGTTGCGATATATTCGTGACGTGAATACATATATGTGTATATGTACATATATAGATATAATATAGAGACAAAAAGCACCCTTATATCCCCGCATACGACGCCACCTTTTCACTGAAAACAACTCACTCATTTTTGTCTTTTTTTCTCTTCATCTCTCGCGCGCTTTCTCTATATTGCGCCATTGGAAACTGATGTCAAATTCACAGCGAGCAAGAGATGAAGGACGTGGATGAGAAGCTTGTATATATATATATATATAAATACTCTGCGAATAATCGACGTGCAAGGGAGATGACAAATCTAAAGTGAAAGAGCTTCATCAGTAGCTCGCGCGCCGTCGGCTCAATTCAGTATACTGTTATCATGAAAAACAAGCTTCCACTCTGATTTTTTAATCCATCCTCGCCTTTTTTTTTTTCTCTCTCTCTTCTCATTCCACAGGAGAATTTTTAAAATAACTGCAGAACGCCATTTGCCGCTTGCAAACACACCAGTTTATAGAAGGGAGGTAGTGAGAGAGAGAATGAGAATTTAAGCCTCATTCTTTTCGTCTATTTATTTCGCTTTTTGGACTCTTTATTCGCCCCTCATTTTCATTCTCGTTATTTTATATTCTCTTTTACGTTTAATATGTATATATGTATGTATTTCACTTGTCGCTACGAGATTGCGTACTTTACATTTGTATATTATCTGCTTATAAGATTCATAATAAAATTATATTTATATTGTGGAATAGAAATTTATTTTTATTGCTTCAAGATATATATTTTACGGCATTTGTGTGTGTCTGCGTATTGATTATGTAGATATTTGATGATATATATGTATGTATGAATTTATATATAAAAGGGTATGTTTTAGTCTTTGCTATGTATGTATTTCGATCTCTTTTACATAGTCAACACCCGCCGAGAATTGTTCCCCTGAATATTTCCCGTCTATATAAAAAAGTTGGCATGGATAAGTGACAGTTTTATTAATTCCCCATCTCTCATTTTGTCTTTTTGGCCCATCCTCACATCACAAACCCCTGCATATGGTGCTGGAGATAGACGAAAAAATATTACATAATGCATTTGAAGAGAAATGAATATGGAAAATAAATAAATAAATATAAATGAATTCTCGGATTTGTATTTAAAATATTTTAAATGATATTAGGAAATTTTTTATGCGAATTTTTGTATGGAATTTGGAGATTATTGTGTTGAAGTAGAAAAATAATTCTACTTGGAATTAGTAGAACTTACAATTTGGATTTAATACAAAGTTTAAATATAAAAATTTGTGTTAAAGTGGAAAAATAATTCTGTTTGAAATTAATATTTTATTTTAAATCTAACACAGAATTTTTGCTTATTAAACTAAATAAATTTTGTGTTAAATTGGTGGATGAGTAATTTTTAACACATTTCTTTTTATTATTTTTCCATTGATTATAATATATAATTTTGTTTTATTAAATCATAGAGTATTAATATTAACCCAACTATTGTGTAAAAATTGTGTTGAAGAAGATTCCAACACAAATTTTCGAGTGGACTATTACAAAAAATGTTTCACTGTATCCACATAAAAAAAAAAAAAATTCCGCTAAAAATTTATATAAATTATTTTCCAAACAAAAAAAAGTGTCAAAATAGAAAAATAATTCTGCTCAAAATTAATAATATTTATTTATTTTGATATTAATATTTATTTGTAACATTTTTCAATTAATTCCAAATGTTCAACATACCATTTATATTAAATAAACCCACATAAATATTGTATTAATTCAACCCAACAGTTGTTTAAAAATTCTATCAAAAAAATTTCCTCACTTCACAAAATACTTCATTCAACCAATATAAACATCCATTAATGTCCGACATTTTGATTCAAATATATATTTCCCACCGATAATGCATATAAATAGAAAAAAAAAAAATTAAAAAAAATAAAAGATAATAAACTGAAATACGAGAATTCATTGTACTTTCTAAAAGTAGTCGCATCTCTCTATACTCGGGCAGAAATGGTATAGAGAAAATTTAATTTCGATCCTGTCGATTCAGCAGCCATGCCAAAGTTTAATCTTTGATAGGGGTTTAGTTTTTTAGTAATGGGGTCGGGCAAGTGAGGGTCGTCGCAAAAGCTCCACTACAGACAGAGTTGGACTTTTACCCTCTGTGCGCATCTCTCACTTGTCCTTAAGATAGATCGCGCAAAGAGCTTGTATGGGTGGAAGAGAATACATATAGAGGAGGGATCGTGCGCAGGAAGTGGAAAGCAAGTATAAGAAGAAGATGGTTTTGAAGCCGCCGAGTCAAGGGCCAAGAGAACGGACTAGGAAAGCAAAGAAAAAGAAAAAAAAAAGCTTAAACCGTTAGATAGAGATCTGCGTTGGTAGAAAACTCTCTTTCTATATATATTCTATCCAATGGTAGTGGTCCTCATGCACTAAAACATCAAAAAAAAAAAAATTTGCTTCTCTTTTTCTTCTTCATCTTCTCTTAATCTTCAGACTTGGGCCTTTTTTACGCTATCGAAATAACAGGGCCACGATTGACTAAGTTTTTTCGACAGATTACCTCAAACCCCGGATCATTTAGCGTTTGGATCTCATTTAATGTGATATTGTCATTGAGATTATAATGAAATTATTTAAGGAAAATTAAAATTTATATTTTTATTATGTATGTATTTTTAGTTGGAATAAATTTTTTGTTGTAGTTATGGGATGGATTTAAATGGGGCAAGACGAAAAAATGCGACACGCGAGACAACGAGTACATTAAAGGCGTGGCTTAATGAACATAAAAAAAATCCATATCCAACTAAGGGTGAAAAAATTATGTTGGCAATCATAACGAAAATGACGCTGACGCAAGTATCAACGTGGTTTGCTAATGCAAGAAGAAGATTGAAAAAGGAGAATAAAATGACATGGGAGCCGAGAAATCGAGTTGAAGATGAAGATAATAATAATGATGATGATGACAGTGGAAGAAAAAGTGTGGATGAAAAGGATCGATTAGGTGAGCATATTTATAAATATATATGAAGGGTGTCTTGAAATTTACACAAGTAAAATTTTGAAGATATTAATTGAAATGTTGCGTGAATTTTGGGACACTTTTTATACATTTGATTATTTATATGTATTGAAAAATTATTTATTATTATATTTGTATGTATAGATAAATGATTTTTTTATTTACTGTGTTGTTTGGAATATTTGTTTATGAAATTAATTTTTTTATCGGAGAAAAAAATAATTAATCATTTTTAAACTTATAAATTGTGATGTTTTCTTTTGTTTGGTTTGTTTTGACAATTAATTTTTAGATTCAGGAGGTTTAATATTGAAAAGTTATTGAATTTTACGTTGCATGTCTGAACAATTTGATATATTTATTAAAAATGTGTGGATTAATTTTTTTTTTCTTATGCGAAAACAAAATATTAATTTATTATATTGAATTTATAAATTGTGACATTTTTTTTTTGTTTTGTTTTCATTTGATGATGAATTTTTAGATTCGGGAAATTCAAATAAAAAATTATCAAATATAATATTGCACGCGTAAATAATTTATTGGATTGTTTGAAATATTTGTGTATAATAATTAATACAATTGTTTTATGAGAACAAAAAAATATTATATTC
>JAQQBS010000001.1:16114871-16171709 GCA_030347275.1 Microctonus aethiopoides | reverse complement strand
AAAAAAAAACTTGTAATTAGTGTACAGTTTACAACGACTCAATCCAAAATTAGTCTCTTCAATGGTGTGAAGAAAATAATATAAATGAATGAGAGGGGGGGAAAATAATAAAATGAAAATATAAAGCAGGGAAAAAGTGAAATTTTTAAAAATGAGAAAAAATTTATGATACTCATCTCTTGTTTATATGACTGTGACGATTATTATACAGACATGAGTGAGATTATTTCATCATTTTAATCCGATTGTAATATCTTTAACAAAAAAAAAAAAATTATTTAAGATGGAAAAAAAAAATCACATTTCCTAGCAAAACAATTCGAACATGAAATGAATATTATATGTATTTGAACATATTAATAATATACATATAGTGATGATTAATATTATTATTTATGAATTTGTACATAGTAGTTTTCGAGTCGGTTGGCTTGTGTATACAACACCAACCGAAAAAAAAAAAAAAAAAAGTGTACGTATTGTATGTAGATTAGATGCATAGCATTTATTATTAATATAATACATATGAATGGTATAATTTTCGTGGTCATAATGATAATTATTGTAATGACGACAAAAGAAATGAATATGAGATAATAATCATTAATTATTGTGATTATTACAATTGTTATTGCAGTGTTAAAGAAAAAAAAATAAAGAAAATTACAAAAATTATCCGTACGCGAGTCCAGAAAGATACAAATTTTCGTGGCTTGCAAGAGTAAACAAATATAAATAAATTCAATATAATTTACACAATTTAAAAACAAAAATTAAATCAATTGAAATAAATATTTTAAAGAATTATTTTTTAGTCGACCAAAAATTATATTAAATGTGCAAATATAAGTAATGTAAATTTATACAAACCTTGCAAGCTACAATATACTTTGACGTGTTAAATTAAAAAAAAAATGGACTGCATTTACATATCACGCTGCGCCAGGTTGAAATAATTGCTATTTGTATTTTTTTTTTTTTTAATTTTTAGTTTTCTGTTTCGTTATTAATTCGACAATTATCATCGCGCCTTTGATAAATCTGCTGTGAATATCAATTTGGTATTAAGAAAAAAGGAAAAAATAATTGGAGAGTGGAATAACCTGATGCGCTCTTTCGCAATAAACAAATCATTATGACAGATAAACATTTCAGTCTTTATATTGAATTATAACCCGAATTTATTTTCCCAAAAGTAAGTATATAGTGATATGAAGTTGTTAAGTAATTATTTTAATTGACAATTTTTAAAGTAAATTGTTTTTTTTTTTTATTTTATTTTTTTTTGTAAGTAGTTTAACCTGTGAAGTAAAATAATGTGGGTGATTTTTCTTCGTCTTTCGACAGAGTACATAATGTTGTGTGGAAGTTTGCTGAAAAATTGTATTGAATTTTTTTTTTTTCAACATATTTTTTAATCAAAAGTTATATTAAATCAATACGAGATATTTATTTATGCTATTTAATTTACCGTAAATATATTATGAGAAACAGTCGCAAAAATTAACAAAATTTGTTTAGTTTGACAGACAAAAATTAAAAATTTAGATTTACTATATAAAATATTTTTAATTTTGCGCTAAACAATTTTTTTATTTGAATACAAATTTTTCATTGTGTTCAAATTCGATATAATAGTTGAGTTAAAAATAATTGACACAAATTTTTTGTGAACTTTCACACAAAATTAATACAATTAAACTCACAACACAATTCAGTCATTAAATTCACCAAAAAATAATATAAATTTCACTCAAAATAATTTTTCGACTCCAACACAAATTTTTATACCACAATTCGAAAAATATTCATACACTGAAAACAATTAATACAAATTACTACCGAACTGTTACACTAAATAAATTCAGTTTGCCCACAAAAATCAAGTCATTAAATTCACCAAAAAAAAAAAAAAAAAAATTTTACTTAAAATAATTTTCGACTCCAACACAAATTTTTATACCAAAATTCGATAAATATTTATACACTAAAAACAATTAACACAAATTTTCAGCAAACTATCACTCAAAATAAATTCAGTTTGCTCACAAAAATCCAGTCATTAAATTCACCAAAAAATACAAGATCAATCAGAAATTGTCCCAAAATTAAAAAAAAATATAAAATTTTCACAAATTTTTATTTCCAATCAACGTTTTTTAATCACCCTCATTATCAACAACCTTTCGCAATCTAATGCATAACTTTCCAATGCTGGATCAAACAAAATTATAACCTCTCAAACAAAATAATAAACAATAAAAAAAATAAAAACAATTAAAACAGAAACGACATTACTTTCCGATCAATTATTTTTAACATTACCATAAATTTAACTAAAAATAATTTTTCTGTATCAACACAAATTTTCCTATCAAAATTAAATCCACATTTCTCCACCGCAAACAACCAACGCAAATTTCTAATAAACTTCTACCCAAAATTTTCTACCATACATTCATGTCTGTTTCTTCCATATAATCATTTATTTATTTTTATTCATTCATTTCATTTTTCTCCTACTGTCTCTTATACTTTGTCGATGTTGCTGCTGGCAGAAGTATGTCTTATTCTCTCATGGTTTAGGATGGGGTTGCAGATATACATATACACACACCCATATAATATATACATGTACAAAAGCATTTGTGAACTGCTGCACGGAAAGCGAACTAAGCGGCATTGAGTCGAAACAAGAAATCAAAGATTGGGACCACCCGCTGCGGCCTTGGGACCACGAGAGTTGCACATCCCAAGGAGGTCCCTCGTGTCTTCATGAATCAAGCTTCGCTCCTCAATCGGTATAAACCTCAGAAAGGTAGAGGAATCACTGAATCAGTAATTCATCTGAAATTATTCAATATATATACACTTGGAATTCGTCATTTTAAACCAATATTCAAATTGTAAATACATAAAGAATTTAAATCTTTCATTTTAAACTTTATTAAATTTCATTCAATAGTTTTTTCACTATTTTTTATGTTATATTATTCAGAAAGTGTCTTAAAGTTTTTGCAAGAAGAGAAAAAAATTATTTGCAGTTTTATGCATGAAAAGTTTTTGCAAAAAAAAAAAATAAATAAATTAGAAAAAATAAACTTTTATTGAATCAGTTGTGTTATACATTCATATATGTATATTAAGAATATAAAAAAATATTAAATATAAAATTTTAACTCATTATTAGAGTTTGTTGTATGGGATTATTATTACTCAACGAAAGTTTGGAATTAATGGGTAATTTTGAAGAGAAAAAAAAAAACATTTTTAATATCTCAACACAAGTTTTTGTATACCAAGTACTTATTAATGATGTCATGAAATGAAATTAATTTAAATTTATTTCGAAACTTTATACGTTATAATTAAATTACACTTTATATACAAACGAAAATATAACATTAGATCAATATAAGGTAAGTTAAAATATAATAAAAGTTTGTCACAGACAATATTATTATATTTCATAATGACATTGAATTTTTGACAATAAAATTTTATTCGCGTGCGTGAAATTTATTACATTATGCAGTATATATTGATGTCTTTTCGATTTGTGGGGTTGGAAAGGAGCATCAGATCGAGATGTTTGATGCCATCGTACTCTCTTCGTGGTAGGTCTTCTGGAATATAACGTTTCGACTATCTATTGTTCTTGAATAAACCATTGCATACTGGGTAGAATGCCGAAGGCAAGTTGTAACTTGTTTTTTTATTTATTTATATATATTTATTTTTTTTATTCTTTGATGTCGCGTCGTCGGATGGCTGGTCCATTCGGGTCCAAGAGACCACATAACATATGCCGTTATACATATGTTTGTATATATCGATATAGTCATGTAATATATAGTTATGTATTATATGGAAAAATATTCGTACAGGTCATACTGCACTAACCTTTCCAATTTTTATATTTATTCTGTCATATAAGTCAATGTTATCATTATTAATAAGTTGAATCAATGATAAATAATGTGGTTTTATATTTTTTTTTTTTTTTTCATTTTTATTTGTGAATTAAATTGAATAGAATATATGGGTGTATTTGAGGTGAAAGCTCTGGTATTTGATAACTTTTTTTTCGGTGGAAGGCTTGAGAGGTTTTTGAAAATTAGTTTATTTATCAAATTTGGAAATTTTATTTTTTTATTTGTATTATTTATGGGTTTTGATACTGAATTGATGAAAATTGTCTTAATTGTTGATTGATTGATGATTAATGTTGTGGTTTTGAGGAGGAAGATTCATAGCACTAGTACTTGATCACGAGAAAAAATTTGGTGGATGAACGTTGAAGTGAAAGTTGATGAGAAAGCGAATTATTTAGAATATTCAGTTTAATAATATTTTTGATTTTTCGTAAAATATACAATGAATTAATATAATCAAGTTTGTTTATAGTAATTTTTATTTTTAGAAATTATTCGCATGAAAATTGTAAATAAATGGATTTTTTTCTTTTATTTATAATTATTTTTCATGGTTTTTATTACGAATTCAATTAAAATCGTGATAATTATCGTGTTAAATAATAATTATTATCAATATTTTGAGGAGAATTTCTCATAAAATACATTCATTTAAACTAATCAAGTTTGTTTCAACGCAGAAATAATTTTTTTATTTGTAATAATTTACATTTTTAGAATTTTTTCGCATGAAAATTATAAAAAATTCATTTTAATAACAGAATTTATCAAGTATTAAGACATTTTCGAGTACTAGTACTCTTTTTTTATATCAAAGTTTCCATTTATAATAATTATTTATGGTTTTTAATACTGAATCAACCAAAATCGTGTTAATTAACAATTAATTAATAATTAATAATAATATTTCGCGAGAAATTCCCCTTAATCTACACTAATATGAAATAATCAACTCTTTTTCAATTTATAAATAATTTTAATTAAAAGAATTTATTAACATAAAAATTGTAAAAAATCCAATTAAATAACAAAATTCGTGAAAAACACAATCAAGTACCAAAGCTTTTATTAATAATTATTATTCATTATTTGTAATACTAAACCAACTAAAATCACGATAACTATCAACCAATTAATAATTAATATCAATATTGCAACGAGAATTCTTTACAAAGACCACTAATTCAAAATACCCAACTCTCAACTCAAAAAAAAAAAAATTATTTCACCCATATATCAATTTCAATTACCAGAAATTCTTCACATAAAAATCGTAAAAATACATATTTAATATGAGAACTGATCAAGCACCAAGGCTCTCAACTCACAAATAATTAATTACCATAATTGATACGTGTGTATATGTGTGTTTGTTTGATATATGACGTATTCTATATACATTAACTCATGGTTGGATAGTCAGATATTTACTTTATATACCCACACTTTATATATAATACATATACAACAACATATATTTCATTCGGCACGACAATCTTGCCAAAAGTGTACTTCAAAAGACATCAAAGGAAACGACTGCCGGACGTCCGTTTGCGCGTGCTCCTGCTCATACTGGCGTTTCACTTGCACAAACATGTTGGAGAATGCACAAGAATACATAACGTACTATAAGAGAAAGAGAAAATGGAATATATAACATTAAACACACAAAATAAAATGAGAGTTCAGTGTATATTATAAGAATTCAATGTGACAGAGGCATATAACAAACTGAGCGAGACATTTATATATACATAATTTACTGTGTATATGTATGGAAAATTTGGTTGTGATGGCTTGTTGGCTGACACGTACGACATACGTCACCTACTAAATTAGTACGGCAACGAAGCTGCACACTTGACTGCGAGTTAATTGGAGAATGTTTTCACGCCAACCGCGACTGTGTCTGTCAAAGAGAATTGTTACAGTTAAATGTATGTATAACAAGGACAAAAGTGAGAAAAATAAAATAGAGATGAAAAATTTTGCATGAGAAAGAAAATATTAATCGCGGTGAATTTTTTATGTAGAATTAATTTTGTTTTAATTTTCCTGTATTTTTTTTTAAATTAATTTGTAATGGACTGTTGGGTTTGTAAATATTTTAATTGTATAGGATTAAATCGTCTATCTAGGAAAAATATTTATGGGAAAGTCCACACAAAATTTGTGTTAATTGTTTTTTATGCAGATTTTATATCAATTTTCAACGAGGAAATTTTGGTTGGAGCAAAAAAATTATTTTGGGTAGAATTAATAATGTTTTATGTTGAATCTTATACTCAATTTTTGGTTCTTAGACTACACAGTGGAAAAATTTTTGTCAAAGTCTATTCAAAATTTGTGTCAACTATATTTAATGCAAATTTTGTATCAATTTTCAACACGAAAATTTGGGTTGGAGCAGAAAAATTATTTTGGAAAGAATTAAAAATATTTTATGTTGAATCACAATCGAAATATTTTTGTAAATTTCCACTCGAAATTTGTGTCAACTGTTGTTAACGCAAATTTTGTATCAATTTTTAACACAAAAATTTGAGTTGAAGCATAAAAATAATTTTGAGAAGAATTAAAAATATTTTATGTTGAATCTCAAACTCAATTTTTGGTTCTCAAATTACACAATCGAAATATTTTTGTAAAATTCTACTCAAAATTTGTGTCAACTATTGTTACCGCAAATTTTGTATCAATTTCCAACACGAAAATTTGTCTTCAAGCCAAAAATTAATTCTGATTTTTGTCTCTTCGACTATAAACATTTTGAGTCAACATATTTTTCAATTTTTTTCTCATGTTCAACACACCATCAGAGTTGAATCGGGTCACATAAATATAATGTCCTGTTTCACCATAATTTTCAGATTAAATATTTCTATTTAAAAAATTCCAACAAAAATTCTGCGTGAACTTTTACAAAAAAACTTTTCACTGTAAATAAATCTTTGATATAAATATAATAATAAATATAATAACCATAATTCAAACAAAAGTTTTAGCCTACACCACTGGCAACACGCGCGATCACTATAATTACATTCAAAAACTAAAGCACATTTGCGTATTTAACTTCTCAGAAATCGACGTGACGTGCTCTCACCATCTATAAAGAAATTATTACAACGTGCTGATGATCACGCGACTAAAATGCTAAATGTATTCACTAATGTTATATTATTTTCCATTTATTTTATTTCCATTTCGTGTGACAATTTATCAAACGCAGACCTGCAGTTTACTGAACGTGCATTCAAACAAAAACTGTATTTAATTATATATCTCATCGAGTTTGGTATTTATACAATAGAGAGACGCAAGTTGAGACGTGTAGAATTGTGAAAAAATTGTAAAAAATTCATCTCATCAATTGTCACATTGCAAAAAGAGTATTTTAACATATGCAATAAAGATTATTTTATCCTCGTAATAACTGCAGGAATATAATGAATAAAATACAAATCTAATTTTATTAAAATATATTCGGTCCAGAATATAAATAATAATTCGACCCATCGTTTAATTGTATTTAAATCATTATGAAAAAATAACAAAAATAAACCTGCAATATTTTCAAATAGATATTATTATTGATTATGAATGACAAAAAAAATATACAGTATATCAAAATCTTATAAATATATAAAACGAATTTTATATAGAGTTGAAGAATAATATTTGATTTACAGAAAATAAAATAGAAAAATAAATTCATTACTGTTTTCATTTTGGACTCACATTTCAATCGTCAAAAAATTAAAAATAAAACCAGAGAAATAAATAAATAATAAATGAATATTTGCTGATCCCTCTGCGGTATATCTTTGGCAAAAACATTAAAGATATATAAATAAAGTGGCGTACGTTTATTATGAAAAGATGTTGGGAAGGAATAACTTTTGAGTGAATAACGTTACATCAGTGTCGAGGCGCGAAGCGTCAAAGTGGATTTATGATATTTTTTCACTCATGCGCCACACGTTTACCAATCCGTTCTCGCAACGTCCTCAAAGTCCCTCTTCTATATATATGTTTCAGTTAGATGTGGGTCTCTTTGTCACTGCCCGTGGCCTCCGCGTTAACGTAAGTGACGTGTACCGCCATGGATTTTACTCGGTCTTTGATGTTTGCCATCACAAGGTAAAATGCACATGATACATTACCTCGTTCAAGGAAAGACATCAACGCGATGTAGGTATATTTTTTGTTTTTTTTTTTTTTAATTATATTTGCTGGATAAATACTCTGACATTTAGGATTTAATTGAGGGAACTAATCGTCGGATTATTATTTTGATTTGAATAATTTTCTGTAATTTATATCACGTTTTTTTTTCTTTAGTTTATGTTTTGTTGTTTGTTATTAGTGGATTTTGATTGGGATTGTTACTTTTTGAGGTTGGAGCTTTGGTGTTGGATTAGTTTTGATGTTGAATGCATTTTTTAAAATTTTTATTAGGGAAGATTTTAGTAGCGAAATTTGGTATGAATGGGAAAATTGTTTTGGAATTGAAATAGAGTTGATTATTTTAATTTTGTGTGGTTCTTAAGGAATTCTTTTCAGAATATTAATGTTAATTATTAATTAATTAAAAATTATGACGATTTTGGTTGATTCAGTATTAAAAATCATGAATAATAATTATAAATAAAAGTCTTGCTATAAAAAAAAAGCACTGATACTCGAAAATGTTTTAATACTTGATCAATTTTGCTATTAAAATGGATTTTTTACAATATTCATAAGAACAAATTTTAAAAATGAAAATTACTAGAAATAAAAAAATTATTTTTACGTTGAAACAAACTTTATTATTTTAAATTTGAATATTTTATGAAAAATTCTCCTCAAAATATCAATATTAATTATTAATTGTTTGAAAACTATGACGATTTTGGTTGATTCAGTATTAAAAATCATGGATAATAATTATAAATAAAAGCCTTGGTACGAAAAAAAAACACTGGCACTCGAAAATGTTTTAATACTTGATCAATTTTGTTATTAAAATGGATTTTTTACAGTATTCATGCGAATAAATTCTAGAAATAAAAATTTTTATTATTATTAATACGAATAAAAAAATCATTTCAAAGTTGAAAAAAACTTTATTATTTTAGATTAATGTATTTTTTGAGAAATTCTTCTCAAAACATTGATATTAATTATTAATTAATCGACAATTATCACAATTTGGGTTGGTTGCATATTAAAATCATGAATAATAATTATAAATAAAAGTCTAATTGGTATAAAAAAAGCACCAGTACTTGAAAATGTCCTAATATTTAATAAATTCTGCTATTGAAATGCATTTTTTATAACTTTCGTGCAAACAAATTCTAGAAATAAAAATTACTACAAATGCAAAAATTATTTTGTAGTTGATCGAAATGAACTTTATTATTTTTAGTTGGTGTATTTTATGAGAAGATATCCACAAATCATCAATATTAATTATTAATTAATTGAAAATTATGACGATTTTAGTTGATTTTGTATTAAAAACCATGAATATTAATTATAAATAAAAGCCTTGGTATTAAACTAAAGCCCTAGTACTCGATAATGTCCTAATACTTGATCAACTCTGTTATAAAATCCATTTTTCACAATTTTCACAAGATAAAATTCTTCTAATAAAAATTACTACAAATATAAAAATTATTTTTGTATATTATTTTATAAAAAATCATTCATTAAATTTTTTATTATGATCCAGTACTAGTACTACCAATCTTCCCCCTCAAAACATCAATATCAATCACCAATCAATTAAAAACCACCACAATTTCTATGAATTAATTATCAAAAACCTCAAAATAACAATTACAAATAAAAAAAAAATTCTATACATTCGTTGAACTAACTAATTTTCACAAATCCCCTCAAGCTTTGCCCTGATGAAAAGTCATCTTTATACCACCACTTTCACCTTTTACATCACAAAATATTATAAATTTCAATACAATTTGAGAAAAGGTGCAAATTGCACAGCATTATACATTGGTGAATGGTAAATTCTAAAGTTTTACAAACGGCATTCATATAAGACAATAGAAGAAGAGAATATAGAGTAAAGTTGGTGAAGCACATAGATGGTTAATGCGTTATTTAATACCACGTTTACCCCCCTCAAGAGTATGATAGTAGTCGGGGCGTTAATTAGGCGGTGCTCATATGCTAATACGCGGGACTAAGCTCCGCTTATACGCGTAGTAGCTGCTATGAGCCTCGGTACAAGCATACTATGCTCGCTTGGTTACTCTGTTATAATACACAGAGAGTTTCACTAGGTAGGTAGGTGCTGTGTGGTGTTATATTAAATGCCATATAGTCGTGTGTGATATACCTACACGTTAAACCATTACATCGTACTATGGGCAAACTCCACCGAGCTATTTGTCTCCACTAATATTACTCGTATATGTATATATGTATACTATCTCGTTCTCTCAAGAAGGTGAATCGAGTTAATCTTTTCATTCTCTCCTTCGCATCCTTATATGTACATAAACAATGTGATACTACACAACAAATTAACAAATTTATTCTCGTGTTGAAATTAATTTTTTTTTTTTTTCATGATTTGATTTGTTTTTTTTTTTTTATTATGTGATATGTTTTTTGTTAATTGTTGGATTTTTTTATTATTTTGTTTTTATTTATGTTTTAATAATTTAGTTTAACAATGAGTCTTGCAATTATTACACAATGAAATAATAAATTTATTCTCTCGAGAGGTGAATTTAATTTTTTTTTTTTAAAGTGAAACTTTTATTTCATCGCATCAAATTTTTTTTTGTATGATTTTATTTTATTTCCATTATATGATATGTTATTAATTAATTGTTTGTCTTTTTCATTATTACGTGTTTTCATTGATATTTTATTATTTTAGTGTAGCAATTAGTCTTGTAATTACTACACAATAAATTTTATGAATTTATTTTCGTGTTGAATTTAACTTTTTTTTTTGTATTTTTTGTTTTTTATTATACAATATATTTTTTAATAGCTGTTGGATTTTTTAATTTTGTGTTTTTACGGATATTTTATTATTTTAGTCTTACAAATTTTGCAATTATCAAAGTCAACTGACTGGAAAAAAATTATGATTTTCACATTTTTACTGTTTTAATATATTTTTTGCGGGATTTGTGTTTATTTATTGTTATTATTATTATTATTATTATTATTTGTTTACTATTACTATTTCTATTACTATTACTATTACTATTAATATTAGTACTACTATAACTATTACGATTGTCATTACTATTGTTATTACTGTTACTATTACTATTAATATTACCATTACTATTGCTATTACTTTTACAATTGATATTACTATTGATATTTATACTATTACTATTACTATTACTATTACTATTACTATTACTATTACTATTACTATTACTATTACTATTACTATTACTATTACTATTACTATTACTATTACTATTACTATTACTATTACTATTACTATTACTATTACCATTACTATGATTATCATTATTATTATTATTTTGATACAATGATAAATTTTGAATAAAAATAATTTTTATATCATATCCAAAATACATTTTTTCATCATAATATATTCATAACAATTTTAATATAATTAATCATAATAAATACTTACTATAAAATAATTTTTTTCTGCAAAATGTTTCAACAGATGTTCGTCATTGAGTTACATAAATAAATACATCAATTAAATTTAAAAAAGTAATAAACAAAGGTACAAAGCATATATACTGAAAAAATAAAAAAAAATCTTGAAATAAAAATAAATATAAATAAATATTATTGCAAAACAACTGCAGCAAACATACTGCAATGAATAAAGATTAATTAAATAATAACTGATACAATAAACCTGAAGTCACATGTCAAAAATCCAAAACACATATTTGCAAAATTTGAAAAATTGAATATAAAATTAAATAAAAAAAATTCCAATAAAATTGTCAAAGTTAAACAGTTTTGTTATTAAAACAGTATCTAAAAAGCGAAATAATTCCAAATAAGTACGTGAGGATGAATAATAAAGAGGGCGGAAGAGAAGGCAGAAGGTGAAAATAAATAAATAAATAATAAGAAGATAAATAAAGAATTAAAAAGAGGTAAAAAGCGAGAAAGAAAGAGAAAGGGTGTGCGGGTGTAACTCTATATAACTTCAGAGTGCGGCGCGGTGTCTTTGATGTTAGAGACAACGACGTCGACTCACCTATCGATGGGGACCGCGTGGCCCATCCATGTGGGACAGCTACAAGCATTTGGAATACCTTCTCTCGTTGGATGTACTCCAGGAGTCTGATCTTTTCTCCACAACGACACGTCTCGCGGCTGTATTCCACCCATTCTTTTTCGATTCTTTTGTAAATGGCTGCGTGTAGTTGAGTGCCATCGCGAGCGGTCCCAAGAGTCAATGCTATGGTGTATTACCAAAGGGACTGGCCAATGAAGCGAATAAAAAATTAAGAAAAATAAAAATGAAAGAAAAAAAAAAACATTTCCGACGGTAGAATTAAACTTATTGACCGTGGTTTATAATGGAATTTTTTAACGTTACATTTGATGGTGTAAAATTACTTTTTATTTTTATTTTCTTCCACTTAAAAATAAAGCTTTCGTTGTCCGTTTATTATATCCAAAAAATACATTGACAATAATTTAATTTAAATAATGAAAATTGATTTATATAAAGAGAAAAGCAATGGGATGATTTTATTACATATATTTAAGTCAAATGGTCATTGAACTCAATACAATAACGATAATATTCTCGTGTGTTAATATTTTTTTTCCCCTTTGGTTCAAATCGCCACTAATTATTGTGATGGTGTGACAATTATTTACGCCAATATACACCCTCGGGTCTTTCATATATGAAACATTTATATCACTTGCAAATATAAAAGTATTCACAGGCGAATAATTTAATTAATTAATCGGTTTTTATCTACTCTTCTCTTATTCTTTTTTTGTGTTCCTCCTACATGTCCTTTTTTTTTTTTTCATTTTTTATTTAATTCATTTGTTTTTTGACTTGTGCATTTCTTGCTGATGACAAAAATCCCAACGTCAATTTAACTTTATTTATAAATTTATTTTCATCACGCTCATCACTTTTATTTCCTGCTTGTAAATAATTTTTATTCTTCAGTCAATTCATGAGATCATAACGATACAATAACAATTCAAAACCTCGTCATCATTATTTATAATTTTCCGCTTTTATATAAATATATATATATATGTACATGTACTGTACTGAATTGAAGGTGAAACGATCGCTCGCGTATCATTTTGTGTCTTTCATATTTCTTAAAATAAAAAGCTCGCGTAATTTTTTCTTTTAATTTTATAGATCGAGGAGGAAAATAAAGAAAAGAACGACGATATATATGTATATATGCATGCATGGAGAAGAGTATGAGAGGCAAATTGAAAGAAAAAAAAATTTTAAAAAAGAAAAATTGGAGGGAAAAACAAGAGATGGGAGAAAAGAACAGAAGCTCATCCGCCTCCGTAGTCAGTGCAAGGCGTCGAGATGCCCGCCTTGATAATATTTTTTTCTCTTGAGACAATGACCGGTCACCATCAAGCACGTTACTCAGTTTCAAAGTGTGCATTTGCCACACTACTAACGATTATATATTACATTTATACATTTATGTATTGTCTTTTATTATACAACTGAAATCAATTTATATAATTGCGTTGTATTCAAGACAGTGATTGATTAAATTACATCACAAGTTTTTTTTTTATAATCGATAGGATTTATTTATTTCAATTGAGGATTTTTTATTGGATGAAAAAAATTTATTGGGATTAAACACAAAAAATATATTGGAGCAGTCAAATTGTTATTGGGGTTATTATTTTTTTTTTTTTTTAGCGAGTTAATTTTGAAGATTGCAAAGTTTGCTTTATTAAAATGTGGAAATTTCTGAGGAAATGATATCAATAAACAATCAAATAATTGTTTAAGGCTAAAGGATTATGATTATATATTAAAAATAGATTAAGAAAATTTTTTAAAAATCTTTATAGTGTAGTAAAAATATATTTTGATGTAATAAATGTAAATTGTTATCAAGATATTGTGACAAAAAAATATGTTTTGGATATTATATAAAAATTATTTGCATTATGAATTTTTTATTCAATAGGAAAATGGATAAATAAATATTATAAAAATTAAATATATTTAAACATCCGAAGTGTAAAAATTACAATTTTTTTTCACTGAGTTGATTTTGATGATTTGAAAATTTACTCTACTAAAATAATAAAATATGCGCAAAAACACTATAATAAATAACAATTGAACAATCATCAGAAAACATATTGTACAACTAAATAATAAAAATACATAAAAAATATAACAAAAGAAAATAATTAAAGTGCAGTAAAAAAAATATTAAAAAAAAATAAATATAAATTATCATGAATATATATTACAATAAATTAATATTTTTTGTATATAAAACAAAGATTTTTTTCTGAATGAAAATTTTTCACTAAATTAAAGAACAATAATAACAACAACAATAATAATAATCCCGCGAAAATTTATAAAATTATCTCCAAAGTGCAAAATTATATTATTTTTTTTCACTGAATAAATTTTGATGATGACAAAATTTACTCCAATAAAACAATAAAATATCCATTATTGAAACACTATAATTAATTAAATAAACAATTATTAAAAAACATATTGTATGACAAGATAGTAAAAATTCGTGAATAAAATCGAGAAAAAATAATTATAATACATTAAAAAAAATTTAATTTTGTATATAATATAAAAATTATTTGCATTGACAATTTTTCATTAAATCCTTCATTCAAAACGACAAGAATAATGATAATAACATATTATATTATATTATTATAACATAATAATAATAAACACAACAAATCCAACAAAAAAAAAATACATGAAAACATCAAAAATGTAAAAATTATATTATTTTTTTCCACTGACTTGACTTGAATGATTGCAAGTTTTGCTTCACTAAAATACGAAAATCTTCATGAAAACACTATAAATTGATGTACGTATACCCTTATATATCCATCTATATACATATATACATATATAATATACATATATATGAGAAAGAGAAGAATGAGAAAGTTGTTGGTAGCGTGTGGGCGGCCATCGTATCCGGCCTAAACCGAGAGATAATATAACGCGGGTTTGCCAGAGACATTTGCAGCATCATTAAAATTCGCGATAGCGGATCGAACAGGCACAGTGACATCACCCTCGTTCGCACAATCTAACTAAACGAACGAAGAAATGTTTCGTGTAAAGTTGCCCTGTTGTCTCTCCTCTCTTGTCTCCCCTCACCTCTATAATCTTATACACCTTGTCCTCCAGTCTTTCACCATAGACGCGTCCTCAATCTCATTGCCACCTCATGCTTCAAATCAAGCCACTATACATCATTTTATATATTTATATTCATAATAATTATTCTTATTTATATGTGAGTGTACCAAATTTATATTTGAATAGTAATTTAAAGTCGAGAATTAAATGAAAGTATATAAAGAGGAAGAAGAAGAAAGAGGAGCTGAAATAAAATGAGTATGAAAAAGATGTTAATACAAAAATATATACGCATGTATTCAGTACGCCGAGACAATCAATGGTGAATCTTTGTTTTCTACATCATTCAAATTATTTTACCTGCTATTATATGATCGACAATGAGATTTTATTTTTAATGAATCAGTAAAGAACTTGTGTGTATACATAACAGTGGGAGTTTTTCCGTCGGTCACACCAGCCGTGACGTCTACTGTGCAATATATTACAGTTATTAACAAGTAATTGTTTTTTTCCCCCTTCAATCCCAACAACAATGACGATATAACATGGTCTGTATGAGATGTATGAGGTAAAAGCCTCGGTACTCGTTCGCTTTTTATCAGTGCAAGGTTTGAGAGGCTTTTAGGAATTAGTTTATTTGTCAAATGTGGATTTTTTTTTATTTCTAATTATTTTTTATGGTTTTTAGTATTGAATTATGCAAAATTGTGGTAATTATCGATCAATTAATTATTAATATTAATGTTTTGAGAAGGATTTTTTATAAATTATAGTAATTTAGAATAATCTAGTTTGTTTCAACTTTGAAATAATTTTTTTATTTGTCGTAATTTTTATTTCTGGAATTTTCTCGTATGGAAATTGTAAAAAATGCATTTTTATAGTAGAATTGATTGAGTATTAATACATTATCGAGTACAAGGGCTTTTTTTATGTACTAGGCGTTTTATTTATAATTATTGTTCATGGGTTTTAATACTGAATCAACCAAAAACGTGATAATTGTTAATTAATTAATAATTAATATCAATGTCTTGAGAAGAAAGATCGAAAAATTCTAATATTATTCATTATTTTTTATAAAAAGCACTAATTAAAAATAATCAAGTTTACTTCCACTCTGAAATCACTTTTTTATTCGTAGTAATTTTTATTACTAGAATTTTTTCGGATAAAATTTATAAAAAATGAATTTTGAATCAGAATTGATCAAGTAATATCACATGATCGAGTACCAGGGCTTTTGTTTTATAGCAAAAGTTTTATTTATAATTATTATTCATGGTTTTTGATACAAAATCAACCAAAATCGTCATGATTTTTAATTAATTGATAATTCATATAAATGTCCTGAAAAGAAAGACCGATAGCACTAGTACTCGATCACGAGAAAAACTCCAATATTATTCATAATTTTTTATAAAAAGCACTAATTAAAAATAATCAAGTCATCTTCCACTCTGAAATAATTTTTTCATTCTTAGTAAATTTTATTACTAAATTTTTTTTGCGTAAAATTTATAAAAAATGGATTTTGAAGCAGAATTCATCAAGTATTAGTACATAATCAAGTACCAGGGTTCTTTTTTTATGCCTAGGCTTTTATTTATAATTATCATTCATAGTTTTTAATACTGAATCCACCAAATTCGTGATAATTATCAATCAATTAATAATTAATATCAATCTGTTTAAAAAAAAGATAAATGGCACTAGTACCCGATCACCAGAAAAAATCTACTAAATGATCGTTAAACTAAAAATAAACAACAAAGCGGGTTGTTTAAAATATTCAACTTAATAATATTCACAATTCTCCATAAAATCCACCTATTTAAAATAATCAAGTCTGTGTCAACTCCGAAACAATTATTATATTTATAATAATTCCCATTACTAAAATTTCTCCCGCATCAGAATTCTAAAAAAGCATTTAATAACAGAATTGATCGAGTATTAGAACATGATCGAGTACCGAAACTCTCACCTTATATATCCATAGATATTTTTTTTCCTGAATTTTCGTTGTATTCTCTACCCCCTTTATACTTTCATATACATGTATATTCTTTCAAAATAATCTGTTTATACACGACGCCACGCCCGATGGGCCCCAGACAAATATTTGACTTGGCACAAAATTTGAAAGAATTTCTATTGTATAGATAGAGTTTGTGAGAAAAGCATCATCGGTTATAATGCTCTGCTGGTCGGATTATCGCTGTGGTATATTTTCACCCGTGACGGATATCCCTTCGAACTGAAAAGTCTCTCGTCTGAGCTGCAGTTTCTAAACATTTAAACTACATTGTATTATGTGTACTAGTGACAAATAAACACCTTTCTCACCACACAACTGTGTAGTAAATGTACATCAACGCGTTTTGAATATAATTCGTTGGCCACCCGGAAGTGTAAAAATAAATGCAAATGCAAAAAAATAAATAGTTGTATATATACATTCGAAGAAACTAATATAAGTTCGGCATTGTCAGAAATATAAAATTATAAAGGAGATAAAAATGTTAAATGTCAATGAAAGAATGAATCAATGCAGTTCATATAAAATGAAAATATAATTTTTTAATCCCGGAGATTTTTAACTTAATCACAGGAACTCAATGTAAAGGGTATATTTCCGTTGGTTATCATCGACTAATTCAATGGAAATATTTTCTATACAATGAAAAATTCTGAAAATTCAAAAAAAAAATTGTGTCAACTGTTTTTTAGTACTAAATTTAAATTCAATATACTTATACATATTTAATATTATTAATTTGAGGTAATAGTAAGTATATTACACTGCAAGGGCAGAAAGTTTGAAATTCCTGCGCTGCGTGTGTAATGTATACTATTTTTCTTTATAGCCGGTCGAAAGGACGGAAAAAATTGCATTGAAAAAAAATTGCCTGCCCGATATTTGTGGCACGAGCAAAGCGAGTGCTACTGCTCTGGGACAGGTGTCAAATACACAGAAGAATCAAATATAATTATAACAAAAATATCTTCATTTTTAGGTTATTAATAAAAAACATACAAATAATTATCTAATATTATATAATTGAAATATGAAATTATTATATTTTTCATAATGAATCTTATTACAGATTATTTTTTGTATCATCTTGCTTTTGGTCACATGAATAGTAAAATTTGTTTATTACATTTCCATGAAATACAGAATTTCCATTTACATTACATTATTAAAACAGCATCATGATAAGTTGCTGTTTTAATAATTTTAAATAAAACAAACAAAACACGCGGCAGTTCCACATATCGGAGAACATAATTAAATTTTTGCTCCTGCTGTAACAAATGACGGACGCGTAGTTGTCCCGTAGTGCACAAATCTTAGGCTTTCGGCTCAAAAATTGATGCCGAAGGTACGTACTTTCGACCGAGGTATAAAGAAAAATAATTTTTCTTTTTAAACACAAATTCATACAAAATTAGCGTTAAAAACAATGAATATAAATTTTGAGTAGACTTTTATACAAAATTTTTCACCATATATATCCTGAGAGACTATAGTAGATACCATATACTATACATATATACAAAGGTTACCGCGGTAGTAGTGAGGTGCTCGTTAATCTTTTTTACGGCCTCAGAACTCAAAGAAGTCCTATAGACTACATATATAAATATATAGATATATATAATCGCTTGGTGACGAAGGAGGTGTCCTGCGTTAATAAATAATTTCTCGCGTAGTCCGTGTAGATCTGCTGATGATAACCTGCTGAAATACGCCGGGGAATACGTCGCGGTCTTTTGCAGAGAAACACTCTACCAAATTATACCTATATACTTTCACCAACCACCATATATACCAAAATATATAAGTATATATATTAAATACACGTGTGGAGATGAAAGAGTGAAAGAGAATATGTCATGAACGTATAAAATACATGAAGCTGTGTACGATCCTTTTCGCGTGCAACTGAACGAAAGGTGACTGCAACCTCGTTGTTGAATTAATGAATAAATGTCCTCGAAATTGTACATTAAATTCATGAAAATTTCCCGAAAAGCCTCTGAAATATCAAAATGTCCCGAAAGTATGCATTAGAGCCGAATGACGGCGAGGAAATATACATATTTATAATAATATATGCTGAATAAATAAACAAATGTCCCCTAAATTGCGCATTAAATTAATGAAAATTTTGAGGAAAGTCCCCGAAATATCAAAATGTTCCGAAAGTATGCATTAGAACCAAATGCTGGCCTGAAAATATGCGTTGTGAATACATCTATACACAATGTTCGTATCTAAGCTATATTATTACATGTACATATATACACACACTTGAATCCAACATGGACGACGACAACTCTCCCGTTGCGGGTAATAAAGGAACTAGAGAAAAGAGCTGAAATAACTTGACTGTTGATCTATATATATGTATAGATTTACACTGTATGTGTTTGAGTGTGTATTGTGTTAGTATATAACTTTTATATGTATATAAACGAATGGAGGATGAAGGAGAAACGACGAAGAAGAGGTGGAGATCATTTAGAATACGCGACAACACTACGAGCTGCGCCTACTGTTGGGTGGTATAAGAGTGCAATTAAAATGCCGCGCTAGCGCCACTCAACGGTCAACCGCCGATAAATAACAGCAACTGGCAGCGCCGTGGTCCTGTGACGCGAATAAGTGTGTGCGGCCGTGAATGCGCGCCGTTTTCTTTTTTTTTTTCAATTTTTTTTTATTCCTTTTTCTCTTGCAATTTCTCTCTCTTTCTCTTGTGCACTGCCGCCTCAATGTATGTATGTATGCATGTATATATATATTCTCTATCGTATTGCACAATTCTTCTGTCCCATTCTCACTTTCTCACTTTGCCTCTTTTGCCTCTGGCGCTTGCAATAAAAAGGTGGAGACGCCGTGTCGGCTGTGGTGGCCATGTTTTCTCATCCCCCTGCGAGACTTACGTTCGCCCAAGCGTCGCTTTTACCTCCTTTTCGTTTCGCTGATCATTGTATACAGTCGCATGTGTGTGCCATTACTACATCACTGTGTTTGTATATATATTTCTGAATATGTTGAGTACTCTGTTGGGTATACTATACCTTCCCCTGTTGCACACAAATACAAATATTTATATAATGATAATAAGTCCCATTTATCCTTATATTGTATATTTGTATTTTACATTTATATATTTATAATAGATGATTATTTTATCAGTGAATGAGGTGAAAGATTTTACTTTGCATCATGAGACTAAAGTATGAATGCGAGGAGGATTGCTACATTTACCCACGACCCCTAGTGCCATTTGCAAAGAGAGATACGAAGAGTATAGAAGAGAGTTGCGCGCGTCCGAATCGAGAGGGCGGCGAGATATTTACGAGGCAATAATTTAACCGCCACTTAGCGAGCTATTAATTCCGGAAATTGCTGAGAAAGCGAGGATATTAGAGAGTGTCTTGGTCGTCTGCGGGTCATTTTTCAATATGTGAGTAGCTGTGTGTATAGTATTATGTATATATATTATGGTGACAGGGATGCAGTGCATTTGTGGATGATGTTACATTATCAATTATTCCATTCTATCACACGAAAATAATTTTTGTTATAATTAAGTGTTTATAACAACCTTACAATCTAAGTGGGAATTTGGGTTCTGTTTAAAATTGAAGCAATCAAAGTTACAGCACACCGAACATGCAAAGAATGTTTACAAAGAGTGATCGGATAATTATCTACTGGAGAAACTGCCTGATTTCAAAAATTAAAAGTTTTTGTGTAGTTACGATTTTCATGTGAATTTTTTTTTACCGTATTATGATCTAAATGTTAATAATAGCGCTATAAGATTTGGTTAGTGTGATTTGCAAGGTCCAAAATATACTGAAGATGACTAAATTCAATTTAGTAATATAGAATGTACCCACGGGTCCACTTTAGGCACCAAGATTGGCGTCATTCCGATTTATTCTGCTTTTAGGCTAACGGAACGTCCAGATTCGACCTACACTTAGCCTTCTCGGCTTTTACTGTGGATTATTTATTAGTCTCTTAGTCACTCCAGACTGTTTATCTAGAATAATAATACCAGTAGTCAAAATTTGTGTAAGAAATGGCTGGACAAGACAGGCCCTGTTGGAAAATTATAACTTACGAATCATTTTATGTGATATTGTCGATCAATGTTCGACCTAAATAAAATACATAGAGCAGTCATGTTTTTACAGATAATTCGAGATGGATCCTTCTCCGAAAAATGAATAATCGTGAAGCTTTTTTGAGCATCACTAGTTGAAATATTCGTACATATGTGAAGATAGTCAAAACTAATTTTTTTTTCTACTTTCTGATTAATTTTCTGAAGATACTTTTTTTTATATATTAAGATTCATTGGCTCAGTTTCCGGATAATTTCTTGAGAGTTAATTCTAGCTAATGAAACTAATGAAAAATGATTGAAAATCAAAAAGTGTCTTGGACGAAAACGAAGTATATTATTACATGCAGAAGCAAACTGATTCATATACAAGAATTGTCGATTATGAGTAATATTTTTTTACTCGATAATTTTATTTGTAAAGCACACTTTTTCTTGAAAAAGTATTACGAGTGCATATAAATAATAAATATGATTTTTTAAAGCGTATATGTACATGCATGTATAAATTATTCATGTATAAATTCAAGTGTGATGCAAGATAACAAACTATTTGTCCCTACTTCTCCATTTGCACATTTTTTGGTATTTGAATTTATACACAGCGCGCTCTCACAGCTGTAAAATATTTCGTAGATATTCATGCATAGATATAAAAGTAATTTTGACGTGAGCAAAATATATTTGGCGTAAAAAATGACACCACATGAACGTATAAATTCCAACCAATTCAAAAAACAAATATATTAAGGTAAGAATCCCCTGATGCTCGATCAGTTCTGCTATATTAAATGCATTTTTTACAATTTTCATGCGAAAAAATTCTAGTAAAAAAAATTACTACAAGTAAAATTAATTCAGAGTTAAAACAGACTCAATAATTTTAAATTAGTATATTTTATAAAAAATTATGAATATTATTAAAATTTTTCTTGTGATCGCGTACTAGTGTCATCGATTTTTCTCCTAAAAATTATATTGTTCATGATGCAACATCATCATCATATCCTCTTCTCGCACAAAATAATTCTACCAAAACTTATATTTAAATACATTTATTATTACCATATACATATTACAATGTAATATAATTTTCGCAACTCAACCGAAAATTATCCTGTAAACCATTTGTACAACACATACATTTAATATACTCTCTCATTCTATTTCCGGGAATTCATATACTGTTGTGACCGTCGGCGTGCGCCCGGAACAAAGTAATGGCGTGGGTGTGGTGGTTACGCGGTATGTCACGAGCCACGTGAGGTATGGCGGGCAATATAACGCTGGTGACTTATGTGGATTATCGCTCAGAGCGATATCTCATATCGGGATAGCCGGACATTGTCGATATGCGATGAATGAGCCACGGTATGCCTGGACTTGCGCGCCAATCTTCATATATATATAGAATTGTCACGATATTATATGTTCGTTATACATATATACATTCATATATCTGTATTATTTTCATATATATGATCCCAATCTACTTCTCAACATCCCGTGCACAACAATGATATAAATTCGACAAATATTGATCAAAAAATATATGTATAAGTATATATATTTTTTTTTTTTGACAATTTTATTTATTACTTGCATTAATGCTTTTACTCTATTTTTTTTCTGAGAATATTCCAATTTTAATTGCAATGTGGAAAAGTTTGTGTAAGAGTGTATAGAAGATTTGAGTTGAAAAAAAATTTTTTTTGAGTCAAATTTTTGGTGAGCTTTTACACAATTTTCGCAAAATTGTTGGATTAAGTCAATACAATATTTATGTCATTTGATTTAATGAGGATGCGATATGAAAAAAAAAACATAAAAATTTAGGGTTAGATTTGACATGAAATATTATTTATTTTAAGCAAAATTATTTTTTTTCTTTAACAAAAATTCTTGTGTTGAAAATTGATACAAAATTCGTGTTAAGGACATTCGTTCGCTACGCTAGAGTCAAATGAGTACTAACTTTTTATAAAATTTATTCGAGGCTTGAAACAATTTGTAAAATATATTAATAATTTTACAATGATTTATAATTATTTTTTATATGTACTAATTAATTTCAAGGTATTTATTCAAAAAAATCAGTGAATCCACATTAACAATTGATTTGACGCTATTTGAATTGCTAAATAAATTTGGCAACAGTGCCTATGTTATGTTTTGATACTTTCAATGTGTATGTGCATATGTGTATATTTCTTTACTGTGCACTGTTGCCAGTTTTCAAGATGGCTACAAATTAACCAAAACAGTTTTAATTATCTTTATTAAAATAATTAATATTTAATTCAAACATTCGTCAACACCTGTTTTTTTGTAAAGTTATATAAACTACATATTTCAAAGAATATTTTTAAACATTATTTATCATTGTATCTACTCTTACAATATACTTTTTGTAATTTTAAATACATAAAAATGCTAATTCTCCATAAGGCTCCATGTTAAAAATTTAAATTTTGATCTTTAATAACTTTCTTAAATTATCGATAAGGCGTCTTGAAATTTCAAGGGTAGATAGCTACATGATTTAACTTATCGAAACTGCAGAAAAAAAAAAAAAATTTTATCTACTAAAAAGTCTCATGAATGAACGTCCTTAAGAGATGTTGACAGACTCATCCTCAAAATTTTTTACTAAATATAAATATACATCGTAGAAAATTTTTTGTAAAAGTCCACTCGAAATTAATGTCAACTGTTCTCAAATCAGATTTTCTATCAATTTTCAACACAAACATTTGTGTTAATGCAAAAAAGTAATTTTGCATAACAACATTTTGAGTCAACATCATTTTCAGATCGAATTAGTACACAAAAAAATTCTACCACGAATCTTAAGTGAACATTCACAAAAATTTATTCACTGTCTAATTCCACATATAATTACAAAATAAATCCATACAAATTACCCTAAAAATATTAACACATTGAAAAATAAAATAATACAAATCAGCCTAAAGTGTGAACAATAAATAACGCACACGCGTATCATGCACACATATAACAACAAAATCGTCATTTTGGTGGCGTCATCATCACTCGTCATGATGCGTGACACGAAGTGTGTGTGGCGAACGATCGTCAAACAACGCGTGGCGATAGTGAATGGGCTTAATGAGAGGCACGCGTGTACCCTCGCCCCGCGTTTCTCTATGGATGTGTATAGACACATCCATAAACACAAACACACACACACACACACACGTACATCTACATACACACATACATAACTGTAATGTTTGTTAAAACACTGTTTTGTGCAGTATCGTCGTGAACGGGACTAGTATACATCATGTTTCTTCCCTTTTACCCATTCTCGTTCCGTACGTTCTCCAATCTCTATATGTTATATTAGGGTTAGTCTAACTAGTAGTAGTAGTTGTGTTGTTGTTGTCGTAGTAGTAATAGTAGTAGTAGTAGTAGTATTAGTAATAGCAGTAGTTATACTATAGAACTGCAACGCGATAGAGTGAAAGAGAGACGAGTTAGGAGGCGGATGAGGGGCTGAATTCGTTGGGGATATTCTGTTGTGTGTGGCCCAAATAGCCCTGAAATGTCTAGAGCAACAAACCTCTAGTATTATATACCACAAGCTCACTCGGCATCAGGGCTTTGTGCGCTTTATGACCCACGATATTGCGTTATGATTATTCACGGGAAACTGTGTTTTATTATTCGAAACGAGAACCATGACGAGTACGCCCTAAGTACAATAGATTTTTCTTTTTTATTTATCGTTTGGATGCCGGTGCAGCAATCAGATTCGCGTCGGATTTAGAGCGATTGTGTATGAGATTTGATCAGATGGATATATTTATTATTTTTGTAGACATTAAATTGTTGAGATACATGCGTATGTATGTGCATGAAATATATAATGTTTGGATGAGTATGTATAGTGGTGAATATTGTATGGAAGGCGAGAATTTTTGATGGAATCTTTTTTTTAAATAGTATTTTTGTAGGGAAATTTGGTTGGATTGATAGAATATTTATGAGGTTTGATTTATTCAGATGGAAAATAAGGTAAGCCGAGTCGAAAAATTGGTGCGGTTTTTGTCCTCATATTTGTATCCAAAACTATCCTCAATTTCTCCTCAACTGAAATCTAATAGAATATAATATATAAAATGCGACTTGAAAAAGTCTCATTATGTCCGCCGTTTTCAACAATACGGACAAAATGAGACTTTTCCGATGCAGTAATCATGTACAAAAGTCTCATTTTCGCCTCATTGGAGGACAAAGTGAAATTTACGTCATAACGTATACTGTATTCAGGTGAGAACAAATTGTGACTTTTTTCTAATAAAAATAACCCCCCTTCCCCCTATATCCATGAGGTTATTAAATTATTTCACTTGCTCCAATGTATACTAAAAACATTATTTGTCGATCGTAGATTGAAATTTTTATTGTTTATTGATGAAATCATTTCACAATATAATGATTTTGCTATACACGTCTTCGTGGGAGAAAACTTCGCCATCTATCGGCCATATTTATTCTCAATTTTATCCTCATAAAAATTTTTCTATGTTCTGCATTTAGTCTCATTTTCTCCTCAACGATGAAAAATACAAGTAGTAGGTATTAATGAGGTAAAATTGAGACTAAAATCATTAAATAAATGTTGTTGAGGAGAAATTGAGCCTAAAACGGGTATTTGAGGACAAAAACCGCACCAATTTTTCGACTCGGGATAGCACTTAGTTTTTAAGCAAAATGTTAGACGGTACTTTTCATTTTGTATTGACGTTAGTGAATCATTTTTCAACGAGCTTTAATAAGTTTGGAATTCATTGAAAGCATCTTTGTAGGAAAATAATTGATACATATACGATTCGAAGGTAAGTGTTCTACTTTGTTTATATACATTAATTTTATCGCTTTCACACAGTGAAAAAATTTTTGAAAAAGTCCACTTAGAATTTATGTGCAAATTTTTTTAACACAAATTCAGACGGAAAATTATGGTGAAATATAATGCGTTATTTTCGTGGTGAGATTTTATTCTGATGGTGTGTTAAAGATTAGGAAAAAATTAAATAATATGTTGACTTAAAAATGTTTATAATATGAGAAAGAAAAATTTAGTGTGAGATTCAACATGAAACATTATAAATTTTACGCAAAACTATTTTTCTGCTCTAAAACAAACTTTCCTGTTGAAAATTAATACAAAATCTACGTTAAGAACCGTTGACACAAATTTTGAGTGGACTTTTTCAGAAATTTGTTTACTCTGTAGTCTGAAAATCAAAAATTTAGTGTGAGATTCAACAAGAAATATTATTAATTTTACGCAAAATTATTTTTCTGCTTCAACACAAATTTTCGTGTTGAAAATTGATACAAAATCTGCGTTGAAAACAGTTAACACAAATTTTGAGTGGACTTTTACAAAAATTTTCTTACCGTGTATACATGTATATAATGGTAAAAAATGTTACTATGTATAGATATGTATGTTATTCTATATGTATAACTGTAATGGCGAGGTACAGTTGTTGATATATCATTTGATGTCAGATGCAGTTATAGAATATCCTCCTACTGCAATATATCTCCGACTCCTTTATGTATAATATATATCTGTATGTATATGTTTATGTGACATATCTTAACGACGTTGCAGTGATGTGACTGGTGTCTCATCAATAAACACACAAACGTGTGTGTCCAATTGTTCAGTACTTTAATCGCTCTTTTCACATGCAATGTACGACTAAAATTTAATGAATTAATCTTCTAAAACTTCATTCGCACTGCAACTATTTTATCAATGCAATGTGTCTTGTACAGAAATCGATTTAAAATATGAATATATATATACAAAAAATTCCGTGTAAACAAACTCTATAACTGGACCTTAACAAAAATTTCTTTACCATATAAATAAATTCAATAATAAATAACTCCCACATGACGTTTCTAAAATATTCAAAATATGTCACCCGAAATTTTATTAAGAATTTCGTATCTTCTCATGCGAACTTTGCACACATTTCTACACACCAACATTTGCAATTTTTCAACTTCTACACATACATATACGTATGAAGTGGGTTTCGCAGCTTCTGCCTCTTTCCCATCATTTTCTCATTCCATTTCATATAAAAGAGAAGAAAAAAAAATAAGACTTTCCATTTTAGGAGGGAAGAAATGAAAGCCTCAATATCGGTGATTGCTGCGGCGAAGACGCAGCTCTCTCTCGCTGTTCGTCCCGTTGAATTGCCGAGCCGGAAGAGAGCTGGGATGTTGACTCTGTGCTATCCGGGAAGCCTCCAACTTTTATGGAGATGCATCCTAATATATCCGCACAGTGTGCTTGCTCGCGCTTGTGTTTGACGAGCGTACTTGGACGAAGTATATTATCTACTGAGAACTCGCTCGCTCATGATTTCTCTCTTTCATTCTATCTTTTACTTATTCAATGGATATATTTCTATCTATCTCCTTCTCTTTATCCTTGTCATCATGGCGCCTCCCTCATTCCTCTATGACCGAGACCCTTATACTCTACGTCGCTTTTCTCAAGAATCACTCGAATGCGATTTTCCGGCGAGAATAGCTCCAAGAGGGAATGAATTATGCGCCGTTGAGACGACTCTTATATATGTGACGTACTTATTACATATATGTATATGTGTATATAAGGTATATATACAGTTGTATAGATGAAACTTGAGACAAAAGTTTCCAACATAACAACGCGCAAATACCCGAGTAAATACACAAAACATAAACGCAACATTATCTCATTTTTGTTTTTAGAAACGGAAAAAAAATTATGGGAAACTCCAAAACATGATCTTATCTAATCGGTTGTATTTTTCCTTTCCTTTTTCGTTCGTTTTGGAATGTGTATATATGCCATAGGATATATAGATTATATTATTTCTGATGTGCATGAGATAAAATAGTAAATTTAATGAGGCATTATTTCGATCAATTTACCAAATGGTGAGCTGATGTTTCTGTATGCCATGTTTCCTTTGAATGAAAACAATGCGATGTTGGAGTGAAGATAATACTTCCGGTCGTAAGTTATGGAACTGAGTTCGGCGCGCGCAGACACCGGTGGCAAGTTCAGGGAGCGGTAATATAGCGGACTTTTTGTATATGATGTCAGTAGTATATAGAAAGAGAGGTAGATTCCCTGGGGCGAAAGATTTTCCGATACGCCCTACGAGCTCGCACGACGCGACAGACGTCGCGCACGACTTCTGATCTTTACCTGTTACTTTTTTTTTATTTTTCTTTTCTACATTCTTTTTCTTGTTTTTTTTTCTTCTTCTTATATGTTTCGTTTTATACATGACATATTTTCAAATCCCTCTTTGTGTCTTTATATGATTATGGTGGTATTTTTTTATTATAATTGTTGATTTTTTTGTATAAATTATTTTGTATAGTTGGAAGATTTGAGGAAAAGTTTATGAGCGATTTGTATTGACATAAATTTTGTTGCAGATTTTGATATAGGAGAATTATTTTGGAATTTGACTATTAGTGTTTTAGGGTAAAGATAACACAAAATTTTTAACTGTTGAGCTGAATGAAATTTTTTTTTTATTTGTTGATGAGTAATTTAAGTCGGTTTTTGATTTTTTTTCAGGTGTTTAATGTATTATTTGTGTAAAATTAGGGTATATTAATATTATTGGGTTCATTTTTAGTTGACTTTTGTGTAGAAATTGTGTTGACAAAATTTTTGCACAAATTTTGAGCAGAATTTTACACTAAATTTTTTTACTGTGTACAATTAAAATGAAGAGAAAATATAGAATTTAATGAAACTTTGTTTGAAATCTACTAAAAATCTATGTTGACTGTTTTCAACAAAAAATTTTTATCAAATTTTGACACGAAAATTTTTTTTAGTAGAAATTTTTTTTTTTTTAATTAATGATATTTTATGTTGATTATGACACAAAATTTTTATCTTTTGAGCTGAATAAAATCTTGGTTGAATTTTTTAGTGAATAACTTGACAAATTTAGCAAAATTTTTGATTTGTTTTAAATGTTTAACATATCATTTGTGCAAAATCAATTCATATAAATATATGATTGTGTTTATTCAACCTGACTTTTGTTTGAAAATTCTGTTGAAAAAATATGAACCCAAATTTTGAGCGAATTTGGAAACGAAATTTTCTACTATTCATATACGAAATAAAAATAAAAATTCACAATAAAAAATTTTGTTTATTAAAATTCACTAAAAAATTATGAGGACTATTTTTAATAAAAATTTTGTATCGAGTTCCAACACAAAAATTAGTTTCAAACTAAACAAAAAATTCTCCTTAAAATTAATAATATTTCATGCTAAATCTAACACAAAATTTTTGTCTAATAAACTACTTAAATTTCGTGTTAAATCAGTAAATAAATAATTAATATCACTTGATTAAATTAAATTTTTATCAAGTTTTCTATTATAATATTTATACTTGTATATATCGTATCATTATATACATATATAAAATTATTTATAATAATTAATTGACTAATTTAATTTAAGATAATAAATCTTCTAACTCTTCCCGAGTGTCCAACATAATATTTGTGTTGATTTAACCTAAATTTAATGTAAAAAATCTATTTTAATAAAATTTCAATACAAATTTTGAGTGGACTATCTTACGAAATTTTTTATTGTATAAATATTTTTTCATTTCATTCATTATTTTTTATTGTATCTTCATTCTTTCTCTCCATTACTTTCTTATACAAACATGTGACGGGGGATTTATGCGGAGTTGCACCAATGGCGCCAGTCTCCACTCAACTGATGCTACAATAACTCGCATTGTATACGAGTTTTACACACATTTTACGTTAGAGAAACTAACCCGGCGGCCGCGTGGGTCATCCAAAGTAGAGACACACAGAGGCAAGTACCCAGAGTCGCATTCTGTTCACCCTCATCTTTATTTTTTTTATTATTATAAATACCTACTCTTCCTCGTTTACATAATAGTGCTATACTCGGGCGCTGCAAAAATAGTTTTCACTCGTACAAATATTTTATTTATTTATTTTTATTTATATACACAAATGCATGTACTTTTTTTTTTCGCTTATTCATGTTTGCCGCCATTGTCACGAATTCTTTATTGCGTATTCCACATGAATATATCTATGTTTATTGCAAACAATTGGCCACAATATCCGCTATATCAAACGTGTCTTTGAAGTATTTTACAATGCATTGGAATATTCATTTGAGGTAAAAGATTGTGTTCTGATATTTGATTGGTTCTGCTATTGAATGTATTTCATACAATTTTCATGCGGAGAAATTTTAGTAATAGATATTACTATGAATAAACAAATTATTTCAGATTTGAAACAAGCTTGATTATTTTGGATTAGTGGATTTTTTGGTAAATTATGAATATTATTAGATTGAATGTTATAAACAATCCGCTTTGTCGTCCATTTTTACAACAATAGCCATTCACTAGATTTTTTTTTTGTGATCAAGTACTAATACTATCGATCTTTTTCCTCGAAACATTAATATTAATTATTAATTAATTGACAATTATTAAGATTTAGATTGATTCAGTATTAAAAACTATGAATAATAATTATAAATAAAAGCCTCGGTATAAAAAAAAAAAACCCCTGACACTCGATTATGTGCTAATACTTGATCAATTCTGCTTTAAAATCCATTTTTTATAAATTTTACGCGAAAAAATTTTAGTAATAAAATTTACTAAGAATAAAAAAATTATTTCAGAGTGGAAGTAAACTTGATTATTTTTAATTAGTGCTTTTTATAAAAAATTATGAATGATATGAGAGTTTTTCTCGTGATCGAGTACTAGTGCTATCGATCTTTCTTCTCAAGTCATTGATTTGAATTATCAATTAATTGAAAATCATGACGATTTTGGTTGATTTTGTATCAAAAACCATGAATAATAATTATAAATAAAATTTTTGCTATAAAACAAACGCCCTAGTACTCGATTATGTGATAATACTTGATCAATTCTGCTTTAAAATCCATTTTTTATAAATTTTACGCTAAAAAATTTTAGTAATAAAATTTACTAAGAATAAAAGAATTATTTCAGAGTGGAAGTAAATTGATTATTTTTAATTAATGCTTTTTATAAAAAATTATGAAAAATAATAGAGTTTTTCTCGTGATTGAGTACTAGTGCTATCGATCTTTCTTCTCAAGACATTGATATTAATTATTAATTAATTGACAATTATCACGATTTCGGTTGATTCAGTATTAAAAACCATGAATAATAATTATAAATAAAAGCCCTGGTAAAAAAAAATCTTTTGTACTCGATAATGTCCTAATATTCGATCAATTCTGCTATTAAAATGCATTGTTCCCTATTCTCATGAGAACAAATGCTAGAAATGAAAATTACGAATAAAAAAATTAATTCTTCCAATTGAAACAAAATTAATTGTTTTAAATTAGCATATTTTATAAAAGATTTCCGTCAAAATATTGAAATCAATTATTAACCAATCGAAAATTATCACGATTATGTTTGATTCAGTATTAAAACCCATAAATAATACTTACAAACAAACAAAGAAATTCCACTTCTGATAAATTAACTAATTTTTATAAACCTCTCAAACCTTCCACTAATAAAAAGTGCTCGACTATCCCAGCTTTTACCTCATATATTAATAAATAATATTCCAATATTTTCTCACAACTCACACATAACTACACCACACATCCTATACAAAAGATATTTAATACAACAAACAAACACGCACACACTCACATAGAAATAAGACACAAAGATGAAAGTAAACGTCAAAAACAGAAAACACCACACTAAAGATTTAGGTAACGTATAATATAGAGTGTTTTATCCTCCAGGTTATGAGTTATGACTTGATGTATCTCGCCCTAAAGTTGATCCTTGGATATGATATCATGAGCGCGCATTGTTGCCTCATTTTAATGGCGGTGAAAGAAGTGTAGCGAGATGAACTAAAAGTCAAGCCCTGTTTTTCTATATATCTACATACACAAACTTAATAAATACACGCACATAATCATACATATATACTCACATACATTTATATACATACAAACATACTTACACGCTTCTCAAACCGAACAACCAGTCGACAAGACCAAACAATATGAGCTTCCCGTGTTTCACAATTCATTCACATATATACACACGGATCTCTGTATAACTCAAAGTGGGTGCGGATTGTTGGTAGTACCATTGTGTAACGATAATTCGAGAGTTACCCACATGAATATATACTTATATATATTCATATGTGTGTGGTATATATTCCTTTTATTTCTTCTTTCTCGCAGGATCCATTTTTCGTTTATTTTTTATTTTTAGAATCGTGCGCGCCATTTTCCATCGCTCTTCGTTTCTTCTTGGTTATATTTACAAGTTGAAATTCTAGTCGAGGTTATATGATGATTTTATGTATATATATACATTTGTGGGTATGTATATTGTTGCGGGGTGGTCCAGAAGCGCAGCACGGTAGCTATACCTAAGCTAATCTACCTATAAGGATGCCTTTATCTCCACGCATCATCTTATTCTTGGTCCCTTCTCTTATGCGGATCAACTTTTTCCACGTCTTTTTCTTTATCCGAAATAAATACATCGTGTAGGTATATTAATTATGCGTGGTTATGTATGTGTGTGTGTGTCTGTATATGTATTTTTTTTATATTTATGATTTATTTATGTGTTTGTTTACGGAGTCGATGAGATATTTTTTGGTGAATGAGGAAAGGGATTGTAGGGGATATGATTGAATTGTATTGTGAATAGAGTTTTTGTGGGTGCATCCCCGAGTCGAAATTTATGTCCTACTTTGAACCTTACAATTGGCATTTTGTGAGATTCTTCAGGAGCAAAGAAGGTTGTTTGGATATATTTTAATAGGAAATGCAACTCTTCCTCAACACCTCGAAGTAGTCACATAATGCCAAATCTTCCATTCTAAGGAGCAAAGGAGGACCTGAAAATAAACCTACATAGACCCTTCAGATCCTAATTTTTTAACTATCCTACTTTTGTGTGTAACAAATGCATTTGTGGAACAGCAAGAGGAAATGACGAAAAAAATGTCAATGATGAAAAGTAGATCACAAAAATTGGTGAACATGGAGAAAATAATGAGAATGAAAACATATTCACAATTTAAATCATTGTTTTTATTACGATTCAATGATATTATTTTTGCTATTCCTCATATTTCAATTTATTATTTTTTTTACATCACTATCTGTCACGTGAATAATCCAAAATCTTTGTTGTATTAAAAAATTTTCACCATGTCTTTATGTGGCCTGTCAACCACCATATCAACGCATATTTTGTTTTTCCTCGACCCATTTTTTCGTTTTTTTTCTTCACTAATATAAACAATTCACTCTGGACAAATATATTGCCACAAATTTATTTATTTTGCATTTAGCTTCCGCCATCAATGCAACCGTCAGACTGCATAAAAGTATGCATCCAAGATGTCGGTGTGCACGTCACTACTGCGCGACTCATTTGTTTAACAACTGCACGAGGTGTTGAGAGCTGATTTTATTAAATATATATCATAGGAGTAAGAGTTCCTGCGGAGCTTCTGCGTCTCAGTTTATCAAAACATAAAAAAAGACAATCTTGTGATAGGTCTGAAGAGCACCAAAGTAGATTCAAACATCGATTTATACAGGTTTTCGAGATTCAATGTAGGAATAGTAGGGCCGACAAGGATAATAGGATGTCCATTCGATTATTTGGAGTACATCAGAAGGACAAAAATTTCGACTCGGGATGGTGAGATATTTTGTGTCAAAGTTCACTAGAAGTTTGTGTTGGAATTTTTTTTTAGATAATTTTCGAACGGATTTTAATACAAAAGTTTTTGTTGAAACAAGAAAAATCATTTTGTTACATTAATTTTAGGTTGAATTTATTATTTATTTTCATTTATTATTATACATTATTTATTTTTATTTATTATACATTATAGATGTTGAATATTTTGATGAATTATATTATTACTTGGTGAACTCTATTTATTTCAAGAAATACAATGAAAAATTCAAAATAAAATTTTTTGTTTATTGGAAAAGTGATGAATCTTCATTGAAGGGATATTTTATAAAAAATATTCACTGATAATAAAATAACAATAACTATTGATACAGACGAAAAAGCTTGAACAAATAATTTCACGTGCTCAGAATGATATATTGCAATTTTTTTTTTAATTTTGGAGTATAAAAAAAACGAAAGAAATATATTACTGAAACTTTTGTGCTATTCTTTTATGCTATTAGTAAACAAATGATAAACAAGTTATTATTATAGACTTTTAAGTCAAATTACTTCGGTTCGAATTTTTGTTTTTTGTTTTTTCTTTCACTTTGATCTTCATGATAATTTTCTTACCATGTGTATTATCACCCATAAGGTTGAATATATATTTATGCAGAATTAATTTTATAGATCTTCTGAAAATCTTCACACTTATATATACAGCAAAAAAATTTTTGTAAAAGTCCACTCAGAATTTGTGCTAGAATTTTTCTAATACAAATTTAAACTGAAATAATCACCAATGTTGTGTTGAACAGTCGGAAAAATAAACAAAAAAAACGTTGACTCAGAATGTTTATAACCTGATAGACAAAAATTTAGTGGGAGATTCGACATGAAATATTATTAATTTTACGTAAAATTGTTTTTCTTCTTCAACACAAATTCTCGTGTTGAAAATTGATACGAAATCAGCGTTAAGAACTGTTGACACAAATTTTGAGTGGAATTTTACAAAGCTTTTTTCACTCTTTAGTCTGAGGAACAAAAATTTAGTGAGGTTCAATAAAAAATATTATTAATTTCACCCAAAATTGTTTTTCTGCTTCAACATAAATTCTGATATTGAAAATTGATACGAAATCTACGTTAAAATCAGTTGACACAAATTTCGAGTAGACTTTTGCAAAAATTTCTTCACTGTGTATACACACACGCACACGGATGATTATCAACAGACCAAAGAACAGTACTATAAGTAAATACACATATTGTTTGACACGCGTCACTTTGAATAATAAATCAATTTCGTGAGACAAAGACGATATCCATGATTATGTATGGACATCGTCGTATAATGTTTACATAGGAACCGAGAGATGACTATATAGTATTATACATATAATACATCAGTGCAACCGCGCGTGTGTGTGTATATTGCGTCAGAGGTCTGTCGTAGGGTCTTTGATGTGTATTGAGTTGATCTCACCCTCTCTGTGATGTTGGTTTACTTCTGAGTACCGACAACCTTTACCTCTCCCATCATCATTACTATTATTACGATACCGATACTGTATTAGATTACAGTGTGGAAAATTCTGTGTGAAAATTTGTCTTGAAATTTTTTTAACACAATTTTCACACAAAAGTTAGGTTGGATTAATTCAAATAATATTTTTGACACTCGGAAAAAATTGAGGGATAATTTGTTAAATTAATTTTATTTTACTTTACCAAATCAGTAAATATTTATTGCATATTATTAAAAAAAAAAAAAAAACAGAAGAAATTAAAACTTATTCAATAATTATTCACAGTCAATTCATTATTTGTGATTTATATTAATTATCATAGTTTTATTTAAATATTCTTTAGGTAAAATTAAAATTAAATAAATAGAATTTGAGTCATTTATTAAATATTCATCGATAATTCACTATTATCATTTGTTTCATTTATTTAAAATTATTAAAAAAAAAAATAAATTTTAATTACTCGCCAATTTTTTATTAATAAATCCCTTATAATTATTATTAAAATTATTTTTATAATTTCATGTTATATATTTTGGATAATATATTTATTTAATATCATTGAAAAAAATTGAAAAAATTCAAATTATTTACTAATTATTCATCGATAATTCAAACAGCTCAATTTGCATGGTACTCACGCACAACATTCCGAATATTCGTCGTTACCTATACTGAAATCACAGCATCTATACTCGTAGATTTATAAGCCTGTACCAAAGCATGAATATATGTATTGTCAGAGATAGAGAGATTTCAGAGTAAAACAATTACGCCCAAAGCCTCATGCATGTTAATGCGTTTGTCAAAATTGGAGAACGAGGGTGAAGAGAATACGTGCGAGAATGATAAAATACAGAGACAGGGGTAAGGGGGGTGATATATACATATATATACGTACATATTGAATAGAACGTGAGTGATATCAATATCGTAATTTGTTCTCTATTTGGTGGAAGAGAGCGAGAGAAAAAAAAAAACAATGAATGTTTAAATGAATTTAAATTTCGTAATGAATATTGTGATATATAAGTAAATATAAAAATTTTCAATTTTGATAATTACAATTTAGTCTATTTTTTTTAATAATATGCAATGTATATATGGTGCATTTTTTGATAATTTTTCAACTTATAGTACCCACTGAGGATGACCTTCATGATTTTTTGGATTTTTTTTTGTCCAGCCGTTTTCGAAATATCGATTTTCGAAAAAAATGGCTTTTTTTTTTTTTAAATGCCTGTAACTTTGCGAAAAATGGGCCGATTGGGACGATTTTTTTTAATTTTCCTTTTTTACAATACTTTTAGAATATGAATTCAAAAAAATATTCAAAATTGTATTTATTTATTATTAAGAAAAATAGACAAAATCGAAAATATTAATTAATTATTTACCAAATATTTATTATTAATTCAGTGTTTGTAATTTATTGTTATTCTTATATTTTTATTTTTATATTTATTGTTTATTATTAAGAGAAATACAGACAAAATGGAAATTAATAATTACTTATTTACCAAATATTCATTGACAATTCAGTGTTTGTAATTTATTGTTATTCTCATATTTTTATTTTTATATTAATTGTTTATTATTAAGACAAATAGACAAAATCGAAATTATTAATTTAATTATTTACCAAATATTTATTATTAATTCAGTGTTTGTAATTTATTGTTATTCTTATATTTTTATTTTTATATTTATTGTTTATTATTAAGAGAAATAGATAAAATCGAAATTATTAATTAATCATTAACCAAACATTTATTAATAATTCAGTGTTCGTAATTTATTGTCATTGTTGCATTTTGATATATATATTCACAAAAAAAGTGACTTTTTTTTCCTTTTTTTTATTGTTAACTGTTCCAGATTTCATGAAAGAAAATAATACCCGTACATTTACTGCACACACGTGGAGTGTTAGATGGGTCAAAATATGAGAGGGATATATAAGGCTTATTGAAAATCATATTGATACTACGATATTATATATATACATATATACAATATACATACATAGACACATACATCCATATACATATAGTCTATCACGGGATACAGATGTCGTACAAAACAGCGTGGTAGCATCGACCGTGTTCATATAATAATAGAAATGGCTGACGAGTGTACTACGAGAACGCTAAGTAGCAATCCCACAGGATCCCACTAACAATACCGCCCCTTTCGTATATTTTGACTTTTTGACAGATGGACCCTAGACCCTATATTATAAGCCCTATCATGATGCGTGCGTGTGTCCTCTGATGGCTTTCATAGTCTTGTTTAGCTCGCACGAGGGATCGTCTCATCGTTCACCATAGGTATGAACTTTTACACCAAACGGAAGCGTTTTTATTTTCATTATTAAATTCAGGTAGAATTATTTACGTATATATTTCCAACGATGAATTATAACACAAACAGATCAAGATGCTTTTCTTGCTTTATATAATACATATAAATACATATGTGTTCTTTGAATAAAGATATATATTTAAGAAAGAAAACGATGAGAAATATGGCAAAGTAATTGTCAGGGGTTTTCCTCTGCTTCCCAGTCACTTTCCACATTGGATAACGAGATTCTAGTGACTTTACATATATATAAACCTTGTATATATGTATATAAATAAAGGTAAATGTGATGTATATGCAGCAGGACATATCGTGTAGAGATGTTTTGTTGTCATGACTAAAAGTTTACAATGAAAACGTTAGTGAACATGAAAAGAGCCACTAAGTGTTTCCTAAACGCTGTGAGGGGGTCACACACATACAAACACACTTTAGAATCGTTAAAATTACTCAGAGATAATACATGTAAATAAATAAAATCAAATTTCTAACTGTCATTCATTGAAATAATGAAAAAAAAAAAAAAGTAAAAAGAATTAAAAATAATTATTTCAAACTATTTTCTTATTTTATAATTCCAATACACAAAGTATATACATTCATAAAAATTCCCATTGTAAAATAATCCGTGAGAAATGATTATTTAAACAATATAATATTGATATATAATATACGTGTGTTTAAATATATAAACATATATAAATATATTGTTGATTCACAATTATAATAATAGGCAGACAATTATTGTACACCACAATGCAACCGTTATTCAAGCAAAAATATAAATGTATTTTGTGGTAGGTATATAAATACATAACATATATATATGTATGTATATAAATAAATTATGCCATAAGTGTATTTGTGACACTATGGGACAACACGATAACGATGTCTTTTTTTTTTGGCCTGTCTCAACTTGTTGTTGAGCTCTCGCCAACAAGAATGAGAATTTCAATCCTGACATTCAAATATATTTCTTATATGGAGATATACAAAGATGTTTGTATTCATCAAAATCTTATATTTGTGTATATACGTATGTAGATGTTTATTGTATAATATTATATACAAAAGATATACATACATTTATGTTATATGTGTTTATATATATGTGTGTTTTATTTGAGATTGAAAATACCTGACCACCCTGAGTGTCATGATTTATTGGATTCAATGTAGCTCAAGAGAAGAGAGCGAATTTCTATGAGTATAGAAATATTTGTATGTCGTTCAACGAATATTGTGTGTGTGTGTGTGTGTATGTGTATGATTTTTTATATAATATAATAATAATACATGCAGACGTGGTCAAACATTTTCATTATAGATGAAATGAATGGTGAGGCCACACACCACACGTCGTGTTGGATAATATAATGGAGGTAACCAATGGGAAAAGTGAAATGTCATATGAATGAAATGGCATTCCGCATGTGACAATTGTTGGTATATATAGATGTGTATATATATGTTTATATGTGTATTTATATCGTGGGAGAGAGAGAGAGAGAGAGAGGATGGCGTGGAGTCAGGAAGCTAAATGTATTTATGGATGTATGGATGGGATGTAGTGATTATGAGAAAGAAAACTAGATGTGTGGATGAATTTTGCGGCCCTTGACCTGTTTATTTTTGAGACCACCTGCCATTCGCGATACGTCTTATTTTGAGAGTTTTTTTAGAGGAGATATGTAGAGGGAAATGATTTTTGTAAAAGTGTGTTCAGAATTTTGTGTTGGATATTTTTTAATAGTAATATTTAATCTGGAAATAATGTTGAAACAGGACATTTATGTGAGGAGATTTATAAGTTTGATGGTGTGTTGAACACGAGAGAAAAATTGAAGTATGTGTTGACTTAAAATGTTTATTGTTTGAGAGACAAAAATTTAATGGGAGATTTGAGATGAAATTTTATGCATTTTAGGCGGAATTATTTTTCTGTTTCAATACGAATTTTTGTTGTTGTTGTGGTTGAAGAATATTGATACAAAATCTGTGTTCGAAACAGTTGACAGAAATTTTAAGTAGACTTTTATGTAAAATTTTTTCTTGTGCGTTTTTTTGTTTGTTTCATATCTAGACGAGAGAAAATTTTGTGTAAAAGTTATTAAAAATTAAAAAAAGTAATAGATAAAATAAAAAAATTTTGTTGCATTTAGCATAAAATATTATTAATTTTGATCATCAGAACTATTTTTGGACCCTAACACAAATCCTTATACTAATTAACATTCATTCATGTAATAATAAACGAGTGGGAAGAATTAAAGGGTTAAAAAATTTTTAGGAGTCACGGTTATTACGTAATCTTAAGAAATAGCACAAAAAAAAATTTCGCAAATTTTGTTTCTTTTTTTTTCGAGTTCACGAACTTGGAAAAATTTTTTTTAGTTAAGCCATTATTTGGATTAGATAGCTTGTTTATTCAGCTTCAATCCTTTCTTTAAAAACCTCGATACGACAATTGTCCACTAAAATTCTAGATTTTTAACGGAAAAGGATTCTTTTGTCTTCAATCATCGATATCTCAGCAACAAATGATCGTACAGAGAATAAAAGGGCAGTTTTGGAAACTGGAGTAAATTTCTTATAAGATACTGTCATGATCTTAATGAAAAAAAAATTTTTTTTATTCTGAACATGAATTTGAAAAAAAAGGAAGAAAAGGGTAAATTACGATTTTTTTAAAAATTGACGGCTTAATTGGAAATATCCATGAAATGATTAATATTAAGCGTAACTTTTCAAGCTCAATATACCCAGAAAATCCCTGCAAATTTTCATCCTGATCGTGCGAACCGTTTCTCTCTGTTTCAAACAATTAAACTTTTGAAAAAATTGAAAGGTCACGTTTTTTGAGCTTAAACACTTCATAATCATGATAAAAATGGAAATAAACATTTTTTTGGAAATTTTCTCACATTTTTCTTACAATGTTTGAATTGACGAAAAAAAAAAAAAAAAAAAAATCCCCAAGTGACCACTTTTTTCCTTAGTCTTTTGCAAAAAAAAATTTTTTGAAATTTTTTTTTTGAAACAAAAAACAAAAATTTCTGTTAGACTCAAATTAAAATAACATAAATCCAACCCAAAATAATTTTTCAACTCCCACAAAAATTCTCATCTGAATATCTAACAGAAAATTATTCCCCTTATATGTATACATCAAATACGAATTTGCAATCAATAAATAAGCCCAAATATATATACAACTCAGACGCGCAAATAAAAGTACTAAAAAATGCACCGAGTGTCGCATTAGGCAATACAAAGGACAGGTCAACTGTCTATATAAATATATATATACATATTTGTCAGAAAAAAAAAATCTCTCAATTTCATTGGATAAATTTTTGTTTGGTAGAAAAACGTTGAGGATAAAGCGCATCAGTCCTCGGTCGAGAGTGTGACGAGCAACGAAAATTTATCGGAGATTGTGCATGAGAGAAATAGAGAAAGATCCGGAAACTCCAGACCGATCATATACATATATTTTGTACATATATATAGACATAGTTTGGCAAAAGAGAAAGAGAGCAAGCGAGAGATGAGTTTGAGCGTGGATGGACAGTTGAACTCGTGGATGAATGCGCAGATGCGGGTGCAACAGCTTGCGTAACGCGTTCTCTGCAAAGCAAAGAGCAAAAGAGATGATTCGAGGCCTTTCACAGCCATATTGCCTCCTGTCAATCACAACGGTCACTCGTCCCCCGCTTTTATATGTATACATATATAGACGATTATACTTCTCCCTTGCATTATTTCCCATCCACCTTTCTCGTTTTATATTATATGTACGTCTCACTTTGAGCGTTTTTCATCCCCCTTTACACGCGCTTTATGTATAACGATCGTGGATGTATATCTCGTTATACTGGTGCTCATGAAGACTTGTACAAACACAGCCAACATTAGTTGTAAAGTATTGAGGCAAACATGCAGGATGGAAGAAAAAAATAAATAGAGGATTGAGATGTATTAAAAATGCTTTTGTCTTTTGAATGACTTTTGGTTGAAATTTATTCAGTTGATATTTAAAAGAATTAAGGGAATGGTTGGTTATATGATTTTGTGTGGAGGATTATTTGAAATTTGTGTTGAATGGGATTATTAGGAATTTCGGAGAGGATTTTGTGACGCGAGAATTTGTGGTGAAGTAGCTGGGAAATGATTTTTAGTGAAATTGATGATATTTTGGGGCAAATTTAACTATAAGTTTTTTTTTTTTTTGGGGGGGGAATGTATTTAGTTATGTTGGAATTAATCGCATGAATATTGTGTTGGTTTCATCTAACTTCTGTGTAAAAATCGTATGAAACAAAATTTCAACTCAAATTTTTTGCGATGTATATATCAAATTATTTTTCAAGTATTTTAGAAAATAATAATTCTAACAAAACTTCCTTTAATTCTCTCGCATTATTCCAATGATATCTTGTCGTTATTCAACTTGAAGTTTTTCTGAAAATTTCTTAAAAAAAAAAATTCATCAACTCAAATTTTCGACTAAAAATTTTTCCAAAATTTTCACTAACATACACAGTACAAAATTTTGTGAAAAGTCCACTCAAAATTTGTGTCAAACTATTTCCAACGCAGATTTTGTATCAATTTTCAACACGAAAATTTGTGTTGAAGCTAAAAAATAATTTTGCACAGAATTAGTAATATTTTATGTTGAATTTTACACTAAATTTTTGTCTCTCAGACTATAAACATTTTAAGTCAACATAATTTTTAACTTTTTCCGAGTGTCAAACACCCCATCAGAAATGAATCTCTTCACATAAATATAATATCCTACTTCAAAATCATTTTCAGATTAAACTATAGTATCAAAAAAATTCCAACATAAATTCCGAATGGATTTTTCCAAAAATTTCCGCACTCTAAACAATCAACATAAAATAAACAACAAACACAACATTAATAAATAATTATAATCCCTCCCACAAAATAAACCCCGACAATCTCATTCTCCATCCCTATAATAATAATCCGAAATTCCTAAACAAAAAATAACAATACATCTCTAACAATCAATAAATACTCCACACATAAATCCATTCGCATATTTACAACCTAAACACATATAATTCAACGTTAACTATTACCAAACTATATCACCCACACATACACACCCCTAAACATATACAAATACTCAGAATATAAATTCACTAAAGCGGTGAACCGCGTTTGAGAATCGGGAATTTATTCCAAAACTATTCGCGGCGGGCGGTCGCTCTAAAAAGGGGTATGAAGTAAACGCGCAAGGGTTGGTCCTATCCCCGTGGACTAACTACCACCGCCTACCTATATTTATATATCGACAATTGCGTTTTCCTCCCTCTATATCCCTTTCATTCTCTCTTCTCCACTTTTCCCCCATTCTCTCTTTTACTTTCTCAACAGCACGTGAAAATACTCGAAACCTATAATATATTATCGGTGAAAATACGCACGTTGCTTTGCTTCTGGGTTCGTGTAAGCGCAAAGAGGATGAAAACGGACACTCTTCTATTGCCTTTATACATATACATTATACATATATAAGTACATCTATATATTTACATATGTACAGGATATATGTATACATATTTGTGTGAATGTCTGCGTATCTGATGTATATAATATAATAAAACGACAGCGGTGCCTGTATTTATCCTCAGCGCATGCTTCCTCCTCAATGGACGCCCGAGGGAACCAGCCGTAAAGCTGCCAGCGCAAAGTATTGCATAAATAAGTGGCGGTGGCGAAATATTCATGGCCGTGCAACCTCTTTCTATCTTCCTCTTTTCCTACCAAGTATATTTCTCTCTCAACTTTCCCGTCGCGACGAATACATATATAATCGTATATAGAAATATAAGCGCCAGTGCGAGATAGAGGTGCCCAAGGGAGGAAAATATACCGGAGGATAAAGAACAGGAACGAACCTGTTCACTCGATGGGAAAAAGAGACAAAAATCGCGTTCTCGTTCCTTCTTCGGCCTCAATCTTTTTTTTTTATGCATATATATGTGGGTATATGTGTATGTATGTGTATGCATGGTCTTTGCAAACCCAAAAATCCGCAGATCTATTCATGAGCATCACAATCCCTATCACTTCTTTTTTATATACATTCGATAAATTCAAGCATCGCACGGACGACGTCAAGATCGGTCGCCCTTTTTTTCTTTTTTATTTATTTTTTTTTTATATTCTCTCTGGACTATATTCTCACACCATAAGGTCGTTTTGAGATTCACGGGTGTAGTATTGTGCCAAGGGCAACCTGCGACATATAACCATTCAATCTTCTTATGTTCACGAATAAATAAAGAGTGTCTCAAAATTCGCGTAAGAAATAATAAGAGAACGAGAGGATTAGAAATCTTGTGTGAATTTTGGGACGAGTGTTATTATATTTATTTTTATATACTGCTGTGAATATTTTTTATTTCTTTCGTATTTTTTTGTAGCTGGAAATCTGAAGGAACGACATCACCATGAGACAATGATAATGAGACGCTGCTGTGCGCAGTACACACAAAAGATGAAGAAGAAGAAAAAAAAATGAGCAAGAGATGAGATAGAAAAAAAAAATAAAATAAAAGTGGTAGAGGTGATTAATCTTGCGGTCTTCCACGTCTTAGTGAGACGCACGGAGGCGCGTTATTGATGGAGACTTCTTTGAAATCTTCTCGTCTTCAGACTTTGCACCGCGTCGCGTTTCTTCTCTCATCGTCGCTCTGCTCGTGCGCTCTTTTGCCACCCTTTTAGTTGATTCTATTCTCGATTCTAGATATATATACGCTCATCGCTTTGTCAGGGATACCATCTGCAACGAGAGGGAGAGAGACACAGCGAGCGAGAAAAGAAAAAATAAATAAGAAGAAGGAGAAGAAGAAGGAAAGGAAAAAAAAAGATGTATATATTCATAATTCCTTTAACCGATTATTTTTCTATCATTCTACGCACGTAAAAATTTATATTTCATATACGCCGTTCATTTAATGAGATATTTAGCAATTATTGGTGTAGATTAATCTGGATAAAAAATAAAAAATGTATATAAATATTGCTGTTGAAGATGTCAGGAGCATCTTGTCGTTTCTCTTCATCTGCAGCCGTTATATAAACCGAAAAGAAAAAGTGGACAGCCGTGAATGAACGAAGCAGAAGGGGTATATTATGTGGATGTTGATATAGAGAGGGGATGTAGTAAAAGTTACGCGCTTTTTGTACTGCGATGCCATTAATATCCGTTGTAGCGACGCCTCCTTGCTATTTGTCAACATCTGATATTTAATTTTGCGACCCCTTTTGCGACACCAAGAAGAGTATCATCATCACCGCCCTCTTTTATGTTGTGTATATATGTATGTATATATGTATATATAGGTGTATAGATATAGTATGATGAAACTTTTAGTTTCATTAATCGACGTCTTGTGATAAAAATGGATGAATGCAAAGTGTGAAAAAGAAAATATAGAGAAGATTTAATTTGTATATTTTTAGGTGAGATACAAAAAGTTTTTTGGAAATTAATTGATTTATCAAATGTGGGTTTTTTTTTATTTGTTATTATTATTTGGGAGTTTTGATACAGAATCGAGAAAAATTGTGGGGTTTTTTAATTAATTGATAATTAATATTTATGTTTTTAGGAGGAAGGTCGTTAGCACTAGTACGTGATCACAAGATAAAATTTGATATTATTCTTAATTCCTTATGAAAAACACTAATTTAGATTTATCAAATTTATTTATACTCTGAAATGATTTTTTTAGGCGAGTTCCTCAAAAAACGACGTTTTAGGGACTAAATAGAGTTCCTAAAATGATACTTTTCTGTACACTTTTTTACTTCACGGACGCATGTTATTTATTTCAATTGATAATTATATTTATTATAAATTTATTCCTAAAAAATAACGAAACTGAAACAGAAGTTTGAAATATTATTTCATAACATTACTAATATTATTATATATAATAACTAAAACATTAGTATTTATTTAACAGTGAACATGATGAAACATACTATTATTTTACCTTCAATTCAAACGCTACGATACTGGCAGATACAACGTTTGTGATTGAACTGTGTAGCAACGCAATCATTTATTTTATATTTACCCATAAAACAAAAGACAAAATCGCGTGATCCCAGCGCATGCTGTATACCTATATTATACTATAATATATAGGTGTACAGCGCCGTACATTTTCATTAATTTTGTCATTTTAGTGACTATTTAATCCCTTAAACATCATTTTTTGAGGCACTCGCCTAAAAAATATTGTTTATTTGTTTACAAAAAACCTCGGCTACGCCTTGGCCACATATTTCGGATTTGGCCAAAAATGATCAACTTTCCGGCCTAGATACACAAATAACTATTTTATTAGTAGGAATTTTTATTAATAGAATTCTGTTGCTTGAAAATTGTGAAAAATGGATTTGAGAACAAAATTGATCGAGTATTAGAACATGATCGAGTACTAGGGTTTTTTTTTATACTGAGGCTTTTATTTATAATTATTATTCATCTTTTTAATACTGAATCAACCAAAATCGTAATAATTATCAATTAATTATTAATTAATATTAATATTTTAAGGAGAAAAATCGACAGCACTAGTACTCGATCACAAGAAAAACTCATAAATTATCTAAAAAATTACTGAATTCATGTATTTTTTTTTTATTTCAACAGACATTAGATTCAAAATAAATTATCATAAATATAACCCAAAATTATTTTTTCATCTCAAACAAAAATTCTCTCGCTGAAATTTTGATACAAAATTTGTGTTAAAAAGATCTCAACACAAATTTTCAGTGGACTTTAACACAAAATTATTTACTGTACACGTTTATATACACATGATACGACAAAGTGAAATGTATGTAAATATCTTCATTGTGCAAAGGAGTAAATAAAAGTACATATATAGTATACATACACAAACACACACTTATACTCTCTATATAAATACATATACAAGCATCATCCACGTTTCCTCGGCAACTGTGCGGTCACTTCCGTTTCCCCCATATTATACTGACCGTCTAACGCACTATAACCCGCACTTTTTATATTATATACATACGTATATATATACTATTATATTATATATACACCACATGTATCCCGCGACGTAGTATCACATCCCTGCGGTTCGCAAACGCGCACGCCACACTCGGCATATATAACACCACCTCACTGGCTCACTCTCAATGATTAACGACTCTCCGGTGGCCGGCCACCGTCTATTATCTTCCCTTATATAGCTTTATTCATATATAGTAATATATGTATAGTATACAATATGATGTTAAATAGACACTATATAAATTACATGTATTGAATTATTTTTTAGTGTTAGTAGATAGAAATTTCAATTAAAGTAAGATCCTTGGTACTTCATTATAGTTTTGTTATTGAATGTTTTTTTTAGAATTTTCTACCGAGAAATTTCAACTTGGAAATAATTTTTTCCTCCTTGATAATTTTCATTACTAGAATGTTCTCGGTAGAAAATTCTAAACAAATATTCAATAATAAAACTATAATGAAAATTACTAAGGAGGAAAAAATTATTTCCAAGTTGAAACAGAGTTGATTATTTTTAATTGGTGTATTTTATAGGGAATTTTGGGTATTTATTAGATTGGATATTGTGAGGAATTTGGTTTGTTGTTTATTTTTAGTTTAAGGTTTATTTATTAGGATTTTTGTTGTGATCGAGTACTAGTGCTATCGATCTTTCTACGAAGAATATTGATTTTAAATGTCAATTAAGAATGGTCACGAGTTTGGTTGATGCAGTATTAGAAACCATGTATAACAATTATAAAAAAAAAGCGTTGGTACTTGATCAATTCTGCTGTTAAATTCAATTTTGAAAATTTTTTATGTGAAAAAATTCTGGCAATAAAAATTCGTACAAATAAAAAAATCATTTCATAGTAAAAATAGACTTGATTATTTTTAATTAGTGTTTTTATTAAAAATTATGAATAATATCAACGTTTTTCTTGTCGAGTACTAGTGCTGTCGATTTTCCTACTCAAAATATTGATATTAATTAATAATTAATTGATAATTATCACGATTTTGGTTGATTCAGTATTAAAAAAGATGAATAATAATTATAAATAAAAGCCTTAGTATAAAAAAAAAAACCTAGTACTCGATCATGTTCTAATACTTGATCAATTTTGTTCTCAAAATTCATTTTTTTTAATTTTTCATGTGAAAGAATTATCATAATAGAAATTTTTTCAAATAAAATTTTATTTTGACGTCGAAACAGCGTTAATTATTTAAAATTAGTGTATATTACAAAAAATTATTAATATTATTAGAATTATTATGTGATCGTGTACTAGTGCCATCGATTTTTCTTTTCAAAAAATCAATATTAATGATCAATTAATCGACAATTATCACGAATTTAATTAATTCAATATTAAAAACCATGAATATTAATCATAAACATAAGCCCTGGTACTCGATCATGTTCTAATACACAATAAATTTCGTTTTAGAGTCCATTTTTTACAATTTTCATGCGAAAAAATAGTCATAATAAAAATACCTACAAATAAAAAAATTATTTCTGAATCAAAACAGTCTTAATCATTTAAAACTATTGCATTTTATGAAAAATTATAAATTTTTTATCTGATCCAGTACTAGTCCTAAAAACCTCCCTCCTAAAAACATTTATATCAACCATCAATCAACTAGCAATCACCACAATTTTCCTCAATTCACTATTAAAAACTCTGAATAAAAACTACAAACAAAAAAAAAACTCTACCTTCCATGAGTCAACTAATTTTTAGAAGCCTCTCAAACCTTCCACTGATGAACAGTCCTCACTCTGTATAAATAAAAAAAAAATAAAACATGAAACACAAAGCAAGAATAAAAATTGTTATTGCCACATGAAAAGTATAGACAAATGACTATCGTTATACACTAGCGATAACCTCATGTCTCACAACCAACTCATGTGTGTGCATGTAAAGCTCAATTAGTATTAATGTCCCTTTCCGTGGTGGGCCAAAGCATCAGTTATCGAGATAAATGATCGGTCATCTTCACTATCACGATTCTTTTTTCATTCAAACAGACGACATTTATCAACACTATATCAGTGATATACTGTTTAGATGAATAACCTGTTTCCATTATTATAAATAACATTCGACAGTATATATCTGGATATATAAACATATATACCATATGGATAATATATTCTTTTTATATGTACAAGTATATAAATATATACACAATGCATTCATATAAATATGCTACGATATTATAGATGTATATTATTCTCTATCTGATGTTGTGTAACGAAACTTATTTCGAGGGTGCAAACGACCGAGCTCTGTATATAAAGTTATTGTCTTGTTATGTAAATTGTTAAATTGTACATATACATATTATATGTATGTATAGAAAAAATGAAACAATATTCACACCTTTTTCAATTTAATTATTCAAATGACAACTTTAATCACAATGAAATTAAATTAAATTGAACTAACGATGTATATTTTTTTGCTTCATTATTTAATTACTGTCAGCTATTATAAATTTATTAATTCTTCTATTTATATATGTGTATATGTATACTTTTATGTAAATGTAAAGATATTTCCTATGAAATATTTAACAGCTTACTCGTAAGATCTACATCGAAAATCTTTATGTACAGTAATGAATTTTGAGTAAAATTCCACTCGAAAATTTGTGTTTAAAAATTGTTTCAATACAATTTTTTTTCACTGATGTTATTTTGATTGGACATAATATTTATGTAATTTAGTTCGACATGAAATATATTATATTGAATACTATCGAAATTATCTAAAAGATTTAGGTGGGAAATATTTATAACAGATTTCAAAAAATATCATTCAAAACCTTTTCGTTTAACGAGACAACACTGCTTTGTTTACTTTTTTTCGAGTTCATTTCTTTTTTTTCAAAAATAATTCAACACACCATTATATTCTCATTCAATTTCTCGTTTCAAATCCATACACAGTGAAGAAATTATTGTAAAAGTCCACTCAAAATTTGTATTGAAGCAGAAAAATAATTTCGCGTGTTATTAATATTTCATGTTGAATCTCACAATAAATTTTTGTCTCTCAGACTATAAATATTTGGAGTCAACATATTCTTCAATTTTTTTCGAGGGTTCAACACACCATCGGAGTTGAATCTCGTCACAAATGAATCATGCGTTGTTTGTTACATCATTTTCCAGTTGAATTTGTGTTAAAAAAATTCCAACACAAATTCTGAGTGGACTTTCACACAAATTATTTTACTGTGTATACATATATAAATAAAAATAAATTATAAATCTATATAGATACATATTTATTCATATATATAAATACAAATGTGTTTGCAAAATCTAATAGTCACATACTGTGACACTCCACAAAACCTAATTCATCCAGATAAATAGAAGAGCATCAGTATATACATATAAAAGCAAAATTCGACCGGTATAAACACACACACATATGTATATATAAATACAGATATATATATGTGATATAAGTCAGAGGCGCCCCGTGGCGTACCATCCGGTAACTTGACACCATATCGTTTGTACGTGAATATAGTGAACGGCTGGCCAAAGCCAAACGTTCACAAAAACACAAGTATGAATGACCTATCCATACACACAACAATAATAATGTTTTTATATACAGAGTGAATAGAGGGAAATAAAAAAAAAACTTGCGTGTGCATTGAATGTTCCCTGCTGTTGTATATTTACACATACACATCGTGGTGGTAATAATAGATAGCGTTTAAGGATTAATAAAGTCATAAATAAGATAAACTGTTGGTTATTTAGCCGGAAGTTTTATAACCAGAGTCGAAATTTTTTATCCGAATTAGGCCTGGAAATCCCAATATCGAACCAACTGTTCATGCGTTTACAGTGTTGATCAGAAATTATAAAAAAGTTTTGAAGGATTTTCAAAATTCCATTTTCAAACTATTCGATGTACTTTTTCGGAATACTTTTAGATTCAGCACTTTCAGTCTTTCCGGGCTGGTTCCCGTACTAGGTTTGGAGCTGGCTTCTCGGTTGGCTTCGAAGCTGGCCCTAACGCTGAGTCCGGAACAGATTCTCGTGCTGAATTCGAATCTGGTTCCCGTGCGGGTCCCTATACTAGTTCCGGAGACGGTTCCTATGTCGGTTCCCTTGCTGGGTTTAAAGCTGGTTCCTGTGTGGATTCCTGTGCTAGAATTGAAGCTGGCGCCTACTCCGGTTCCCTTGCTGGGTCTGGACCTGGTTCCTGCGCTGGTTCTCGTGCTGGAATTGAAGATGGTGCCTATGTCGGTTCCCTTGTTGAATTTGAACCTGGTTCCTGCGCTGGTTCTCGTGCTGGAATTGGAGCGGTATCTCAGGCTGATTTCCCTGCTTGTTTTGGAGCTGGTTCTTATGCTGGGTCTGGAACGGGTTCTCGTATTGATATTAAAAAATAATAATAATACTAATAGCTAAGTCTTCTTATTTTTTTTGCTTTTATCTTCATAAATATATGTAACCTATGTATTTATATCAATATTTATGATAATATTTATGCGGTTTATTTTAAAGTTAAATATGAGAAAAATTATGTTATAAATAGTATCAAAAAATTCGGGTTTTAACATGTAACTTTTTGTGTGGATTTTGGGACACTCTCTAAAAAAAACAATACAGTAATATATTAACAATTCCAAAATTTTGACAAAATCTAGAAAAGTGCATAAAATCCATTACGAATATGTCAAAATTAATAACTCAAAAAGCTGTCAGGTAAAAATAAAAAAAAAATACCTATACATACAAATTGTATAATATTTATTAATTATAGTGTATAAAATATATAATATAACCGTTGATTGACTGGTTATATTGAGGTGTCACATGCAAAATATCCAACAACGTGTGAACCAACTGAGCCATGGCTAATGAATAGCCTCTTTCCTTTTTATCTGTTTGCCCATGAAAAATTATTGTGTTGTGCCTTTTATAAGCTTGATCTATACTATTACTACTTCTAAACACCAATACAACAAACCATTCTGTCCATACATATATATGCACACATATATAATAACTATATAAAGAAGTGAGAGAGAAAAAAATGAAAAAAAAATAAGAGAGCTGAACTAAACACGAGAGTGAAACAAACTTGAAGATGAACGCGCGACCCACCAGCGTGCAATATAAATGTCCCGCGGCGAAACCAGCTGCTCTTGCTTATATAGACACAATATTCTGTCATATGTATGAACAGATAGATATATCTGTATATTCTATTTAGCCACATTTACTAACGAGATATATGGCAGGGGAATTTCTCATGAATAGCGATAAATTTGCTTGTTTGTGAATGGTGTACATAATACAATTGTATACAAGTAAAGCATTAAACCATTATAAAGTTAACTCACGCGTTTGGATGACGATATATATATTTATATATTTACATGTGCAGTGTGCGTGTGTTCGGGTTTTTAAATGTATTGGGATGTGTATGAATGTGAATATGGAAGTGTATGAAGTGAATTTTGTGAAGTAATTGCTACTGCAGGTAATGATTAGATAAATGTGTTTGTTATGTGTATGTGTGATGTGTTGATGTATTTTGGACAGTGCATGTCATGGTGAGGATGATCCGTTGGATGTATAAAGTGTTATGTAATGTATATTGGTATTGTAAGTGAAGGAAAAAAATATGGGATGCAAAATCATTAATCTTGATGGGGATAAATGAGACTGGCTGTATAATGTGAATTAAAAAGAATGATTGGGAAATTAAATTACAGTGGGTATAGCGTTGATTTTTTTAGGTGTAGAGTTGGAATTTTTTTATGAAAGTCCACTCAGAATTTGTGTTTGAATTTTTTTAACGCGAATTCGAACTGAAAATGATGGTGAATCAACACATTATTTATGTGACGAGATTTTATTCCGATGGTGTGTTAAACGAATTGAAAAAAGAATTGAAAATTATGCTGGCTCAAAAATTTTTATAGTCTGAAAATCAAAAATTTAGTTTGTTTGAAATTCGACATGAGATATATTATTAATTTTATTCAAAATTATTTTTTAGCTTCAATACAAATTTTCGCGTTGAAAATTGAAACAAAATCTAAGTTGAGAACATTGGAACCAAATTTTTAATTGGACTTTAATAGCAAAATGATTCACTGTGTATTTCTTTATTCATTTTGCATGTTCGAGAAAGTGGCCTAAAATGGAATACCATTTTTTCGATTGAGTACTACTCGCAAACTACGAACCGCTGAGTAGGAGTAAAATATTTTTCTAAAACTTCAGAGAGTTTGTTTTCATACTGGAACAGAATACTCCTTGAAGTGATTTCGCGTCCTTACAAGATGTTGCCAAAACCTCACTTCAGTCGAAATTTCAAAATCGCGAAACGCTATTGTACCCTACTATTCCATTTTAGGATACTTTTCCCTACACAATAAAAAATCTAATGTAAAAGTTCACTAAAAATTTGTGTTAATAGTTATTTGTGTATCTAGGTCGGAAAGTTGATCATTTCGGATGAGGCTAAAAATGATCATTCGGCCTTGATACACACAATATTTTTTAGGCGAGTGCCTCAAAAAATGATGTTTAAGGGATTAAATAGTCACTAAAATGACAAAATTAATGAAAATGTACGGCGCTGTACACCTATATATTATAGTATAATATAGGTATACAGCATGCGCTGGGATCACGCGACTTTGTCTTTTGTTTTATGGGTAAATATAAAATAACAGATTGCGTTGCTACACAGTTCAATGACAAACGTTGTATGTTTCAGTATCGTAGCGTTTGAATTGAAGGTAAAATAATAGTATGTTTCATCATGTTCACTGTTAAATAGATACTTATGTTTTAGTTATTATATTTAATAATATTAGTAATGTTATGAAATAATATTTTAAACTCCTGTTTCAGTTTCGTTATTTTTTAGGAATAAATTTATAATAAATATTATGATCAATTGAAATAAATAACATGCGTCCGTGAAGTAAAAAAGTGTACAGAAAAGTATCATTTTAGGAACTCTATTTAGTCCCTAAAACGTCGTTTTTTGAGGCACTCGCATAAAAAATTTTGTTTACACAATTTTCACACAAAAGTTGCGATTTGATTCAACACAATTAATATTTTGAACTCTCGAAAAGACTTGAAAAAAGCACCAAATAACAAAAAAAAATTTTTATATTAGATTTTGCATAAAATATTATTAATTTTGATTATCAAAACTATTTCCAAACCCCAACACAAATTCTCATATTAATACATTCATTCGTATAATAATATATTCTAATACTTTATTTATAGAAGAAAAACATATTTGACACACGTGTTAGAGTTCTTTAAACGCAAAAGTTCAACATGACTTTGATAAAAAAAAAAAATAAAAAAACATGAAAAATTTGTTGTGCGAAAGTAAATCATGTATTTGAATGCTATGTAATCAAATAAAGGGGAACAATGTTGGCGGAATGACGTGAGTCAGCTACCTCAGCAGTAACGCGACGCAATCCAAAATCCGCCCGTTCCTTGTCGCGGACACACCCCTGCCGTAACCGACGGAACGCTTCTGTTATCCATACACCATAAGTATATACATGTGTACATATATTTATGTATGTATATACATATACATGTACATACTATGAATGAATCTATTTTATTTCTTCCATATACAGATGTTTCGTATTTCAATTCTTACATTTATTTATAAATCGATTGAAATGTCTGAAAAAATTAATATAAATAAAAATATAACGTAAATATTTTTCTTAATTGCTTTTGACATAAATTTTGAAATGAATTGTGTTAAAAAAATTATTGGATAAATTTTAGTGTGAACTTTTTTTTACCTATGCAAAATTTTTTAATTTACACGATAAAAATTTTTGTGTAAAACAGTCAAGTTAAAATTTGTGTTGACTGTTTTGGACAAAGATTTAGTATAAAAAATTAATACAAAAATCTGTATTGAAGTAGAAAAATAGTTCTGGTTAAAATAAATAAATTAATACAAAATTTTTGTCAGGTGATTCGTATAAATTTTGTCTTCACTCAGTAAATAATTAATTTGATACAAGTTTTAATTCATTTCAAGTGTTCTTCACGTTAAATTAAGTCACATTGTGATGATTTAACTGAACTTTCATGCAAAAATTGTATAAAAAAAAATTCAACACAAATTTTTAGTGGACTTTTACACAAAAATCATTCACTATAAACACATCAAATAATTTATCATCCATTATACATTAATCAATAATTCCAATAAAAATTCATCTTCCACATCATTTCAACAATAATATATCAAAATAATCTAAACCTTCTACACAAAAATTGTATAAAAAAAAAATTCCAACTCAAAAATTTCACTAACCATTAACACAAAATTTTAATTCTCTAACGATCATACAATTCTTTATTAAAAACACCTATCTCCCAATATCCTCAATACTTGATTAAATAAATAAATACTCGAAGTGGTATAATATTACATTCAACCCTATACATACATGTATATAATATATATTTATACATGCCCCAAGCACATATAAAAAGGCGTCAAAAAATCGAGGGAGAAAAACTTTTCCTAAGAATGATACTCACATTCTTATTTAATATATAGACATACATATACACATACTCAAACGAGATAGATACGGACTGCGAGAAAAGTGAGGAAACGATGTAATAAAAGAGGGAGAAAGATAAAAATAAAGAAAAAAAAACTGAGGGAAAGAATAATATATATACTCAACTGATGATGGTGGCCAGTTCGTACTTGTATCCACTCACCACTCTCTCTTTCTTTCTCTCTCTCGTTGACAAATGTCTCGCGCATCCCCAGGGCATCCACAATATACCTCTCTCTAGTCCACTATCATCCCCCAAACTCAACACTACCACCATTGCCACCACCTTTGGTTATATATAACTATACAACTCTCTTTTGCCCTTTGGCGTAATCCCGAGGTGTTGGCAACTCTCACTTTGACATGGCAGAAAGTATTCAATTACCGCTTGACTGATGTCACTATCCTCTTTCTTCTAATGCGTATAAACACACAAATATCTATGTATATATGTGCAAATATGTATATTGCGTATAGTATATGGACAATTTGTTGTTTTATTATTTTTTTTATTGATTTCTTTTTGTTTAGCACCAAGATTTTGAGATCTGAGAATTTTTATACAGGTGAGAAACATTAAATATGAAGAATGATGTGGAATTCTTACATGAATAAATACAAGGGAAGAAATATTGAGGATTTGTTACACAATTTATAATTATGTAAGGCCAAGTTAATTGTGTGGAAGTCTACTTGAAATTTGATGTTTTTGGAATTTTTTCACGATAATTTTGTGGCAAATTTTAACACAAGAGTTTGAGTTGAAACAGGAAAATCATTTTGTGTGGAATTAATAGTATTTTATGGTGATTGAAATACAAAATTTTAGTTGAAATAAATCAATAAATAAATGTGTAAATACTTGTACACCCGAGTCGAAATTTTGTACCTACATTAGACCTTTCTGCTCCTTATTGTACCTCAATTGTTCCTCGTCAGGCC
>JAQQBS010000001.1:16103491-16114771 GCA_030347275.1 Microctonus aethiopoides | reverse complement strand
GTCCTTATTTATACCTTCAATTCCTACAAAACGAGCTATATGCAGGTCTAAAGTAGGAACAAAATTTCGACTCGGGCACTTTTTGAGTTGTTTCGTTACATTAATTTTGTGTTAAATTGGGCTTATCTATTTTAATTTATTATACATTGTGGATATTCAATATTTCAATGAATTATACAATTACTTGGTAAACTCTATCCATTCCAAGAAATATAATGAAAAATTCAATATGAAATTTTTTGTTTATTGAAAAAATATTGAATCTTCATTGTCGGAATATTTTATAAAATAATATTCATTGATAATAATATAACAATAGCCATTGTTACACGCGAAAAATCTTGCAATAATTTCACGTACTCCCAATACCATAGGTCAAATTGAAATAATTTAAAAATAAATTCCAAAAACAATTCAATAATTCAATAATTTATAACATTAAATTTGATATTTCTCAATTAAAAATCCTGTGCAAAAAATTTCCTATTAATTCATAAACCATTTTACAAACTAAAATAAATACATTGCACTTTCTTCCTCCAACACATCACCTATCACATATACAATATACATACATATATCATGTATAACTCTGTGTCACAGTTAAAGTCAAATTTCTATCAGTGAACGAGTCGAGAAAGCAAAATTGAAATGAGAAGAGGAAAATTATATCCTCGCAACGTCAAACACTCCAACGAGTTTAAAGTTTTTGGGGTGTGATTCGTTTTACAAAACTTTGTAAAATCCACGAGGGCTGTTTCCATTTATGTAAATAAAACGCGGACGTACATAGTTATTGTATTAGGTATATACGAAAATTTTACCCACAACTTTAACGCAACGAAATGCGAGTTCACGTCTCATGTGCGGCTGCTTTCCATCTTTTTCATTATACATACATACATACATACATACATACATACAATGATATACATATGTATACATACATATATATATTTCTTAGTAAGTATACAGTTATATAAATCTCACAGTGTTGATATGTATACAACAAAATATATTCACTTCTTCTCTCCCTTTTATGTTACTAAACCCAAATAATATAGTCACACAAAACACTCGCACATTGATAGATATATACACATATATATATACATAAATATATATATGTATGTATGTACATAAAGTGTAATAGGTCTCCGCATCTGGCAAACTCAGTGACTATTAATTAATTGTCGATACAGCCGAAACTAACTGCGAGTTAATAAGCAAATTGCCACGCAATAAACTTAACGTTGGTCCGCGTTACAGAGAGGGTGCAAAATATACACCCCCGAATAATATATACACGATATATACACCCTTTTGCCATAGTGCCACAGATGTCTACATCAGAGTCGTTTCTGTATATATGTATATGTATGTAATATATATCTGAGTCATTTCAATTTTTTTTTTCACGTCTCTCTAATTCGTATTACATTAAATTTATGCCATTCAGTCAAAGGGATATTTAAGAATTAAATTATGTATAAGAGCGATATTATGAGATTGAGTTTTGACATGTTGAGAAATTGTGTAAATTTACTTTACAGTCTGATTGGAATTTTTGTTGCATTTTTTTTTTTAGATTAATTTAAGGTAGGACAACACCTACAAGATTTAAAATAGAAAAAATTATGAAAAAAATCATATAAGCAGATAAACATGAAAAAATGACCCAGTAAAAATTTCAAGTTGATTAGGGGATTTGCAAAAAAGTTATGAATGATTTTATGATTCGCAGCTTTAACATGGTTTCTTATGGGAAATCATCGTTTCTTCACTTACTATTACGTGTAGTCCTACCTTAATGAGAAAATCCTGAAATTTTCGTACGGGATTTTGAATTGAGGAATATTGAATTTAATGTTTTGATTTAAATATTTGTAAACCATGGAATTATTCAATTGTTTTTGGAATTTATTTTTGAATTATTTCAATTTGACTTATGGTATTGGGAGTACGTGAAATTATTGCAAGATTTTTCGCGTGTAACAGTGGCTATTGCTGTATTATTATCAGTGAATATTTTTTTTTATAAAATATCCTGACAATGAAGATTCATTATTTTTTCAATAAACAAGAAATTTCATATTGAATTTTTCATTGTATTTCTTGGAATGAATAGAGTTCATCAAGTAATTGTATAATTCATTATAATATTGAACATCCACAATGTATAATAAATTAAAATAAATAAGCCCAAACTTAACACAAAATTAATGTGACAAAACATCTTGAAAAGTGTGCAAGTTTTACACATTTATTTATTTATTCATTTCAACTAAAATTTTGTATTTCAATCACCATAAAATACTATTAATTTCACACAAAATGATTTTCTGGTTTCAATCCGAACTCTTGTGTTAAAATTCGCCACAAAATTATCGTGAAAAATTTTCAACACAAACTTCAAGTGGACTTTTACACAAAATTTCACCCCGTAAATAAATATACATATAAAACATTAAATTCCATGCTTGAATTTAATTTGCCGCAGCCGCACATTTATTATACAAATATATCTGCAAAGCAAAACTTAAATATATTTATTTAATAGTGCGATAATATTTTTTTTTTGTAATGTAACTATGAACAAGATAACTTGGTAAATTGTGTGACATTAAAATACCGTGGTACGTGCGTGATTATATATATTTATATGGTGATTATTAACACTCGTCGCAATGATATAAATTATGACTATTTTAACCGTGCGTGTGTGTGGACACTGATGACAAGACATATTGAATTGGTCGTCCGCAGTTTCCAGATTTTATATGTTCTGAAATACCAACTCATAACTCCTGGTGACACCGTCAATTTCACTCTGGATATATATAATACATATATTTATCCATGTATGTATATGAATGTATATGTATTTAGACATAAATGCTTGCTTGGGTGTTGGGGCTGTAATAGTGATCGTAAAATGGTGCATATACGATGTCAGTTGGTGTATATTATACGGTATCATAACGATTAAAGACAAAATAGGTTGATGGTGTGTGTTGATGTCACAATTGTGCAAATGTTGTATTTATATGTAATTTTTATGAGCGATTATATTGTTAATTTGATCATGGTGTATTTACTTTGGTTTGGAAATAGTGGAAAATTGTGTGTGATTTTTTATTAAAAATTTTTGTTGAGATTTTTTTAATGCAATTTTTTTAGACAAAAGTTTGGATAATTCAACACAATATTTATGTAATTTGATTGATCATGAACCATATATATTATTGAATAACTGTACAAAAATTGAAATACCTACTTATTAAAAAATTTTTATTAAATTCAACATAAAATATTAATTTCAAATAGAATTATTTTTCCACTCCAAAAGAAATTTTTTATAATAACTTCTAGACAAAATCATTTTTACACTACTCATGTAATCATTTCTCAAGCTTTTTATTTAATAACAATTTCAACAAATTATACAGAGGAATGTGGCTTTGTTACGAAAGCATAGAGAAAAAACATGAAATTTGGAAATTGTTTTTTTAAACGTATGCCAAAAATTTAATTTTTAATATTTTCAAATGATTATAGTTCATTACATGCATTTAGGCTTCTAGATTAAAATGCCGTTTGAATTTTGTTTTTCAGATGAACCAATCGGTCAGAATCCGGAGACAGTAAACAAACTTTTTTTCTTCACTGGTGTATTAAAAGTAATATAACTTCCGTTATAATGAAAATTTTTATTTCAAATTTATTTTACAACATCTCGAAAGTTAGTTGAATAAACAAATAAAAAGCTCAAAGTTGTATGTTTTCATAGTTCGCCAAAAGAAAATTCCAAAAAATGGTCAAAAAACGGGCCGTCACACGGTAGAACCCCCTTAAAATGGCATACTAGGGTAAAACGACATATTAGTGATTTTAAAATTCCTGCTCAAGTGTGGCACTGGCAAGATGGTTCTAATGACCCGAAATCGCTTCAAGGACCATATATGAAACTTGAAACATCATATCTGCAGCCAGTTGTATGCGAGCCAGCATTATTGCATATTGCTCTTCGTGAAATATTTTATTTGTGCGTAATTAAAGTTGAAATATTCCTAACAAGTGAAGCGAATCAATAAAACTATAGGTGAGTACTTAGAATTAGGTTATATTTCATGTGTTTTACTAGTTAGAAAATTATAATCTTGTCTTTAAGTACAAAAATTAATTATGTTTTGTAAAATGGTAGCATGGGCTTAAAACGGCATATGTAGCCGTGAACTAAGACATGTATGCCATTTTAGGCCGGCATATATTTAATGTTTTCTTTTGAGTATGCCATTTTACCCATACCAGTGAGGGTAAAATGGTTAATGACAGTTTTTATGTTTTTTTTGCAATAAAATAAATTATTAGAATGGAACAGTCCTCTAAGTATGTCAGTATGAAAATAATATTCCTGAAGCTTTAAAAAAATATTTTACTTTAACCCAGCAGTTTGTAGTTTGCAAGCACTCAATAGAAAAAATGGTATGCCATTTTAGGCTACTTTCCGCTATAAATATTACACAATAATTATTTATAATAAACTTTTCTTTCATCACATTACTTCAATATTACTAAAAAAAAATTCTACATCATATACAAATCTAATCTGCTACTTCAGTTCGTCTGAAAATACGCTAAAAAAATATTTTTTTTCTCATCTCGATGAATGTAAAGTTTCATTGAGCAAGTTAGTATACGAGTTATATACACGAATTCAGTTCAATGTTTTTCCAGTAGTAGTTTTAACGTCTTACACCGATTTCTACTTCGTCTCGAGTTCAATAATGTAACTGTCTGCGTGTGCCCTCGCCTCCATCTTCTGTTTCACCGCCCTTTTACCTCGGTATTATACATGTACATATGTATACATATATAACGGTACATATATGCATGCACGAAAGGACGACATGACGGCATGTTCGAGCAATGTTTCAGTGGACAGGTCATACCGTGTCTTCTCGTAAGAGCATGGAAGATTGCATGACGTTTTCTATATTTTTCTACTTCACATTTATTCATACACTCATTGTTCACTTTATTCGTTATCTACATATACTTAGTGAACTTTCTCGATTTTTTTTTTTATTACACCAAAGGGATGTTTATACTGTTTTTATTACGTTTGGGTCTATCCCACACGTAAACATATTGGCGAAGATCTTATAACATATTTGCTGGTATATGGTGTACAGTTTAGATATAGATTGAGGGTTTATGATAAATCCGATTGACCTTTTTTTATTTTTCATTTTATTATTTTATGGAGATAGAGAATTTTCTTGTGTAACAGTATACTTGAAATTTAAGTTGGAATTTTTCTAATATAATATTGGTACAAAAGTTAGGTTAACTTAACACGATATTTATGTGAATCGAATCAAGTCAAATAAAATATAAAACACTCGAAATGAATTGAAAAATTTTTCAAATTACTCACTCACCGATTCATTAACTTAACAAACTAAAATTGATTATTGAATCCAACATGAAAAAACCCACTATATCGATTTCCCCCAGAATTTTTTCCTTACTCATAAAATATTATTAAAAATATCTCTCTTATCAAAATTTCCGCCAAAATTATTTTATTTTAATATAACCACCGGCATTGATACAAACACCATCATCAAACGCAGAAAATAAGAATCCATTTTTAATGTATATCAATGTAATCATTCATCACCATCTGTCCATAATATTTATCATCTGATTTTATAAATGAATTTATAAACGTCACAATAATAATGAATAAAACTTTTGAATATATTAATACACGAAATTGAAATTTTTGCATGTTTTCAGAGTAATAAGGCCATAACTGGCCTAATTTTTGGTCCACTTTAGTCCAGTTTTGGCCCACATTCCGTCTAATTTTGGTCTACATCAACCTGGTCTTGGCTCAAATCCGGCTAAATTTTGGACCATATCAGCCTAATTTTGGCCCACAAGCTAAATTTTGGTCCATATCCGCTTAGTTTTGGCCCACAATTGGCCAAGTTTTAGTCTGTATTCAGTCTATTTTTGGCAAACATTCTGCCTAATTTTGGTCCATAACAGCTTAGTTTTGGCCCACATTTGGCCTAGTTTTGGTCCGTATTCAGCCTAATTTTGACTCACATTCGACCTAATTTTCGATTTTTCAGCCTCATATCTTCCCCCGGGTCTCACCCAAAATTTCATTCAAGAAATCATACGAGCACAAACAACTTTCGCAAACACCTATAATATACAACAATCATATCAACGCTCTCCTCAATATTATATTACAATTCCATATTCGAAACTTACACATATATCAATAGACACATTAAATTTTCTCCTGCATTACCTTCATCGGTCTATACTTTAGATACTATACTCGGTGACAAGCGGTTAATCTGACAGGACTAACAATGCCCATGACAATCCTCTTGTACCTCGCGGTATAGAAGGCAGCAGGACTAAAGGAGGGTTGCTTTTGGACAGCCAAAGGAACAACCTTAAGTGAGAGAGAGAATTTGCCACTTTCACTATCCATCTCTCCCTCACTCACTTTCAACACAAACGACTTATTCCTACATACATATATACATACACACGTTTTCAAAAGCTGTAAAGCGACTAAATCCGCGTCACCAGTCAGGGAGAATAGGGAGAAATGCTAGATCCCTTTACTGGGTATAAGGTACAAACACACATATGTACAGTACAGTGGGCTCGACATTACATACAGTATATAACTATATAGTATGTACAACACATCTAAAGCTTTTGGTTCCATTGTCATCATCATCTATGTACATATATATTTATATATCTCTTTTCCTTTCACTTCCAATGTTGTTCTTTATCATTTTTTCTCACTCTCTACATCTCTATATATGTGTATGTATGTAGGAATATATGTGTAATGCTCTTATTCCTCTCTTTTTCTTCTCTCTAACCCGATTAGTGTATGCCAGTTGAAAATAAATATAAAATAAAATAAAAAAAAAAGAGCAAACGCCCAAATCGCATTTGAATTGCCCATGTATACATGCCATATGTATATATGTATTTATTCAATATTTGTAGGGTGAAATATTTGTGTATTATTGTATGTATAGTTGGTAAAAAGTAGATTATATTAATTGGTTTAAATCGAGGGTTATATGTATATGAAATGAGATGAGAATGAAAATATAGAGGATGATTTTTTTGATGCATAGTAAAAATTGATATATAATCTGAGTTAAGAACAGCTGATACAAATTTTGAGTCAATTTTCATAAAAATTTTTTTACTGCGTGTGGATGGTGAATAATTTTGGGTAGAGATTTTAGGAAAATTTCAGTTGATTGGTTTTGACACGATTTTTCATAGGAATTTTGATACAAAAATTTGGATTGATTGAGCAGGAAAATTATTTTGATATTTTATATTGATTTCGAGGAAGAATTTCTGTTTTTGGTGCTTGATATTTTTTTATTCAAGGTATTCAAGATAACTTATCATTAAAAAATTGTCTAAACTAATTTCCAACACAAATTTTGAATAGATTTTGAATCAAAATTTTTCACTGTGTCTAAACGAGAAACAAAAACGAATAAAAAGGAGATCACCCACAGTGAAATATCCAGTGTAAAAGCCTACAAAATATTTATATAAACTATTTCCATCACACACTTTGCATAAACTTTCACCTCAAGAATTTTCGTTAAACCAGAAAAATAATTTCACCTAAAATATAAATAGTTTTTTCATCTCAAATCTAACCCAAACATTTCTCTATTCAAATAAATATTTCACACCTAATAAAATCACACAATTATCATACAAATTCCACACAACACCCCCCGTCAAAATTGCGTAAAAAAAAAAAAATTGAAAATTCTAACGAATCACTAAAAAAACTCTTCCCCAAAATGCACAGAAAAAAAAATCTTTGCTTGATAAAAATATAAATTAAAATGGCGCATTCGTGTTTGTTGAACGAGTGATGAAATACTTGTGTATACACATACAACCCCTACACCCACACACACACATACATATCTATACCTACATACATATACATATATACAAAGTGGCAAAAGAGTCTTTGCTTGCGCGTTTGCCATAGCAAATGAGTTTATAAAGGAGCAATATCTCAGCAAAAGTCGGGCGACGTTTTCAAGGGTTCTATATACATATTTATATACATACATAAACGTATATATATATATACATATATACATAATATAATATATGTATACCTGTAATAAGAAAGTTGCTCAGTTCCTCCTCACCACGCCCTAACCCCCTTTTTTTCGCATCCTCGCAACCGCCGTCGTCGGCTCGCTAATAATAAAGTTTCCTTCACTGGTTCGACAACGAGTAGACAGATTTAAAAATTTCCCGTCGCCACCAAACCCCTTTTTTCACCCTCTCACTCACCCCTTTCTTCCTTTCTTTCTTTTTTTTTTTTTTTTTTTTTTTTTTTTTGTTAACCCGTCGTATTTTCATTCCCCTCATTGCGGCCTTCTCAGCACACCATTCTTAAAAAATATATCCATATATATTATATAATATTCTTTTCTCACTCTATTTTCTGTCTCATTCGCGTGACAATATATACATATAAACACTTTATATATGTATATGTATGTATATGTATATATGTATGTATTATTATTATATAGCAACGCTCTTGAGCACTTGCATTCCCCCAAGACCGAGGGAAAAATTAATAAAGTTGAGGAACAAAGTATAAGTTGAATCGCGTAATGCGCGGCGCCGCCACCGCCGTCGTCATCATTGGTATGAGAGAAAAGAGGGTGGTTATAGGAAGAGAGAAGTGGGGTGAAAGAGAGGAGGAGAAGGAGGAGGAGGGTGATTGCAACACTGAGAAAAGAAGACTTCCGTCGACGAGAGAGGGTGTATAACGCGCACAAGACTTTATTGTAACAGAGTGTTGAGTCGCTTTTATGTTGTCTCCACAGTCGCTTTTTTTTTTTTACTTCTCCCTATGTATTAGGTATATGAAAAAATATTTGTGTATAGAAGAAAAAATTTTGTGTAAAGGTCCACTCGATGTTTTGTATTGAAGATTTTTAAAGCAAATTTTTTGTGGAATTTTATTACAGGAATTTGTGTTGGAGTAGAACAATAATAATTTTGGTTGGAATTAATAATATTTTGTGTTAGATGCAGGAATTTCAATGTATTATTTGTGTTCAATCGAATCATATGAATATTATGTTAATTTAACGTAACTTTTTAATAAAAATAGCTCATAGCAAAATTTTCGATCAACACAAATTTCCAGTGGAGTATTTCATACAAAATTAGTTCATTTGTATAAGTCTCATGATATTATGAGGGATTCTCCCAAATGATTTTTGTTCATTCAATTGAAATTCGTTTAATGTTCAACGTTATACGTAAATATATGGTAAAGAAATTTTTATAAAAGTCTACTCAAAATTTGTGTCAACTGTTTTCAACGCCGATTTTGAATTGAATTTGTGTTAAAAAATTTCTAACAAAAATTCTGATTGGACTTTTACAAAAATTTTTTTACTACATATCCATTAGAACCAAGTGATGGCCTGAAAATATACCTCATGAATACACACACACACACATCTATATACATTAGTTAGGAATATAAAATGAGATTGGATGTTATATATATATATATATACATGTATACATACACGAGAAATCCGTACATGCAATGGTTGCAATCCGACGTTTCAAATTCTCTCTATTCTTTTCTTCTTTATATTGTGTCTCTCTAAAGCGCGCATGAATCGACACGTCCATCGCTCCATATACACATCCATATACATACATACATACATACATACATACATACTCATATATATACAGATGCAGCAGTCTGTGGAACACACCGGTGATGGACATCGGCGCCAATTTGACGGTCGGAGGCTTTAGTCGCGGCGCATAACCTTTTTTGTTTTTATTTATTGTTTTTTTTTTTTATTTTCATTTTTTCATTTTTTATATATCCACTTCCTCTCTCTCACTTTCTCTATCTCTCTTTCTCTCTGCGTCCATATCGTCACTATACATACATAAACGTCGGGGTTCGCCGCTTCTATATACTCTCTACCGTACAATCTCTCACTCTCCCTCTCTCCCTCTCTCTCTCTCTATACACCTCTATATACTATATATTTATCCCCTATATACTACGTCGTTGCGTTGAGAGGCGGTGAATATTGCATCGGCCGTTTGAAACGTACCACCGTGTGCTATTGGGTGATGAGAGGAAACAGAAAAAGAGAAGATTATACTTCAATACATAGTAAAAGCGAAGATATATATATATATATATATATATATGTATGTATGTGCATATATACATATATACATGTGTCTATATGTTTATGAGTCTGGGTGTGTGTACTTTTCTCTTTATTTTTGGTGCATATCGCACGTCGGTCAAACGCCACTGCGTCTGCAATGAAATCGTTATGTATATACATATTTAATGTATGTATATATGTATATATATGTGTGTGTATTTATGTACATGTATAGGTGTGTGGGTATGTATATATGGATAGCCTGAACCAAAGTCGATTGCTTCATATCGGCAGACCTGACGCTTTTTGTTCTTCATTTCTTTTTTTTTCTTTGTCTTTTAGTTATGTTCTTTGTTTTTTTATTTTTATTCTTTTCTTTTTGGTTTTATATTTTCGATAGTATTCGCACACACTGATGGACAATCGGTGGCGTTTGCGCAAAATTATTTATTTTAGTAGATGTGAAAGGAGAGGTATGAAGAGAGAGAGTGTGTGTGTTTTTGAATTTTGTGTTTTTATGTTTGTTGAGTTTTTTTTTTCTGGTTGTGGGATTTTATTTGATGCTTGGGAGTTGGTTCTTTGTTGGGGTGAAGTGATAGGGAATTTTGTAGGGGGTTTTATATGAGATATTGGAATTGTATTTGTGATCGAATCGATTTGTATTAAATGAAAGTTTTTGGTTCAAATTTGATGTCGGATTTGTGTTGAGAATAGTTGGGACTTGTATCTAGTAGACTTTTAGATAAGTTTTTTTACTAAGTACTTTTTTTGTATAAACAGTAAAAAATTTTGGGTGAAAATTTACTCAAAATTTGTGTTGAATTTTTTTTTTCAAACAATTTTTACTCAAAAATTGAGACTTATTTTTAGTAGACTTTTGGACAATATTTTTCACCAAGTATTTTTTTTTGTGTACACAGTAAAAAAATTTGTGTAAAAATCTACTCAAAATTTTATGTTGTAATATTTTTTGGAACAATTTTTACTCAAAAATTGAAGACTAATT
>JAQQBS010000001.1:16085289-16099767 GCA_030347275.1 Microctonus aethiopoides | reverse complement strand
TAAATGTTGTTGAGGAGAAATTGAGCCTAAAACGGGTATTTGAGGACAAAAACCGTACAAATTTTTCGACTCGGGTATATTCCAATACATACTAATGTATTATACTTGCCAGTGTGTGTCAATGTGTCCGAATCAATGATTAGTCATTATCTATTATAACCTAAAAATTATATCTTGCACCAAAGTTCAATTATATTTTATTGAATTAATAATTGTGAATATTCTATAGACATTCTAATATTAACTCAAATCTGATATTATTTTCGCTGCCATCTACACATAATCATCGTCATATATTTTTATTTTTGAATATTTGCGCACTTATATTATTATTATTCAATGCGTTATTGCCACATCGTTCGCTCACAATATTTTTCTCATGTCAAAACCAAGAAAATTCCAACAAAACTTCAATATTCCCATAACTATATTTCCATAATTAAATAAAAACTATTTTCTTTTTAATTTTTTTCAAATTCGTTCATTATTATTTTATATACAAATAATTTTTTATCCACATGGTAAATGTAGTTTTTATGTTATCAAAAAAAAAACGTGCATTTTTCCCATATTTTTTGAGGTTAAACCCTTTCAAAATACAAACTTTAAATCCATTTATCTCTATCAATTCATAAAAAATCTTTTGAAAATTTATTCCACTATTAAATATCCTTATCATAAACATAGTATCAACATTCCAGAACATTCCTAAATTTTTCATAGTACCATTTTACCTTTTAATTCTTTTTTTTCATTCAGTCAAATTTTTTTCATTCAAACAATCATTCAAATAATAAGTAAAAGTACAATTTGATGTAAATACCAAGAGCTTGGTGAAGATCTTCAATGTAGGGAGATTCATACATATATACATATACATAAGTATATATACTATTTTCGTCTTTCAAATATACATATATACTTTTAATGTTTTTCCTCTTCCTCTTTATACTATACCGGCGCGACGAGAATTATTTAAATGGATTACCGCAGCAAACTCCGTGGCAAAGTTTTCCAGAATTTGCTGATCCGCTCTTAAAATTTAGATGGATTATGAGACGAATAGCAAACCCAGGCCTCTACTACGTTAAGTCAGTGATGCAATAAGCGACACGACAACGGGCGTCAGCGTCTCTTCTGTTTTCTCAACGCGATGACATTTTCCGTAGTGGTTTTTGCGCCAACATTGTTAAGAAAACTGTGTGAGAAAAAAGGAAAGACAGAGATCTTCAGGTAGTTATTATTCTTGAGTATATAAAAGTGGCAAAAGTTTTTTTTTCCTTCTAGTTTAATTTTTTTTTTTGGTCTTTTTTATGTTTTTTTTTTTTTTTGCTGCACAGACTAACAAAGAGGGATTGGTTTGGACCGGAGCGATGTTTAATGCTGTGGAAAGTAACGCACGCGATCATTAATATCCATTATCTCCAATGCGCTGCGACCATAATTACCGCCGTAAGAAAATATAGGTATAATATCTGTATATGTAGGTATTATATTTGTGTATATACCTATCAGTAAAGTAAGAACAATGCGACATTGACCGACATTAATGTCGATCGGGCTTATCTATACGTATTTTTTATTTTTTGGAGATGTTGATATAAAGATTTGTAAATAGAGAAAATAGATTGGGAGGATTTGGAATTTTTTATTTATAGATTAAAATAATTTGGAGAGTTTAATAATAAATTATTGAATATTAAATAATTATTGTCATATATTACAGGAATTAAAACATTCAGATTGCAGTAGGATTTTTATATTACATATCACGAATTCATTGTTACAAATTGCGCGCAGTAAAAAAATTTTTGTAAAAAAAGTCCACTCAAAATTTGTGTTAGAATTTTTTTCGACACAGATTCAAGCGGGAAATAATGGTGAAACAACGCATTATTCATGTGACAAGAACAAACTTTCATGGTGTGACAATTAAGAGAAAAAATTGAAAAATATGTTGACTCAAAATTTTTATAGTCTGAAAGACAAAAATTTTGTGTGAGATTCGAGATGAAATATTAATATAAAATTATTCTTTGGCTTCAATACAAATTCTCATGTTGAAAACTGATTAAAAATCTGCGTTAAAAGCAGTTGATCCAAATTTTTTGTGGACTTCTACGAATTTTTGTTGTTGTATATTCTTAATAAACATTTAAACGAATAATATATGTATCTATACAATCGAATATACATAATGTCGTAATGTTTGAAAATGTGATTTACAATCAAGTGTCAAATTCAGGTGAACAAAATTAAATATTTCAATTATATTCGTACAATAGAATATTGTCATCAAAATATTTAATCAATATATACTAACAGCATGAATATAATCACAAATAATTTATAGACATACCGCCAATTGCTGATAATTACTCGACAATTGCTTTCATTGATAATAGTAATACAATAAATATAGATATGTATTTATATAAAGATGTATATATATATATTTATTCCAATCAGGTTTATACCAACATTTGCACGTTTCGCTTATAATAAAATTGGTACGTGTTCGTATTATTAGAGAGAGAAAGAGAAAATACATTGAGAGTGGGTGTATATATAAATGGAAAGAGTGAATTGAGGTGGGATACGAGCACGATTGGTGCGGTTGTATATGTATACATTTATACAAATATCGATTCTCATAAATTGTATAACCGCAAGCAATTGCAATGACGTGACCATGCAGTGTATTTTCACGCATGTAAACTCATCGATGCATCAATAAATAGCTTCTGTGATAATGTATAAACAAGATGAAAGAAAGAAAAAAAAAATGTGGTGAATTTTTTTTTTGTTATCAAATTTATCATGATGAAATTATATTTCATCATATTTTAAGGTAGTTTATGAGTGATATTAAAATTTAGAAATGTCCTGGAATGTTGATACTATGATTATAATAGTGATGTTTAATAGTAAAAAAAATTTTGAAAAGATTTTTTATAAATTGATTGAGATGAATGTATTTAAAGTTTCTATACTGGATTTTGGAATTATATGTATTTAACTATTCTTTAACATGCTTAACTCCTCCTGATCGTGGGGAGGTTGTCTTTTACTGGTCTAACCCCTGAATCTGAGATTCGTGCGTAGGTAGCACGCCAAGAACTGGTTAAAATATCATTAGAATAGAACCTCCATTACTATTCTAACCTGTATACTAGCGATAAGTTAAAGATGTTGTGAAGTAGTAAAATTTCGACTCGGAATTAACAGGTTTAATCTCAAAAAATATGGAAAAAATGCACGTTTTTTTTTTTAATCACATAAAAACCACATTTACCATGAATAAAAAAAAAATTACTTGTATATAGAGTAATAATACGGACGAATTTGAAAAAAATTAAAAAGAAAATAGTTTTTACTTAATTATGGAAATATATTTATGGATAAAGTAAAAAATTTTGTGTAAAAGTCTAGGAAAATTTGTGTTGGAATTTTTTCACAATAATTTTGTAGCGAATTTCAACAGATGAGTTTGTGTTGAAACAGAAAAATTATTTTCTATTAAATAAATAGCATTTTATAATAGATGAAATTTGAAATTTTAGTTGAAATAAATTAATAAATAAATGTGTAAAAACTTACACACTTTTTAAGTTGTTTTGTTACATTATTTTTTTGTGTTAAATTGGGCTTATTTATTTTAATTTATTATTCATTGTGGATGTTCAATATTTTAATGAATTATACAATTACTTGGTGAACTATATTGAAATTTTCTTGGTTTTGACATGAGAAAAATATTGTGAGCGAACGATGTGGCAATAACGCATTGAATAATAATAACATAAGCGCGCGAATATTCAAAAATAAAAATATATGAAGATGATTATGTGTAGATGGAAGCGAGAATAATATCAGATTTGAGTTAATATTAGAATAATGTCTATAGAATATTCACAATTATTATTTCAATAAAATACAATTGAACTTTGGTGCAAGATATAATTTTTAGGTTATAGTAGATAATGACTATAATCATTGATTCGGACACATTGACATTCACTGGCAACTAATACATTATAGTATGTATTGAAATATATAAATGCGACGTTGCCGCAATTTCGACATTATAAATACATATTTGTATCGACGCATTTATTTGAGCTTAGTTTATGTGCATTGGTGTAAAAACTGACGACTGTACTTGAACAAAAGTTTACAAACCCATCCGAAAAAAAATAAATATAATTAAAACATTTCTTATTTCACCGCAATTATCATAGACTTGACAATAAATAAATAATACCAATAGCACATTCTCTAAATATATTCAAATTCTCATTCGATTAAAACTCCATTTCACTATACTAATCTTGACTATAACTTTTTTCTATGACTATACCACTACTATATGAGGTATAAAAAACCTCAAACATACAATTAAAATCCTGCACATATATATAATTAATTAAAAATCCAGTCATTTTATTATGTCCACCGTGCGATACTATTTCAAGCACATTACTAAATATATACATACGTACACACACATATATATAAATATATAATTCCAACCTCATACACATGTATATAAAATGAGTCTACAAACGACAAAGAAACTACTGGTGTTGATGATTTGTTGCCTGGGCGTTTCTCAATGCAACGTGCGTCGCATGGTCGATCCACGTTCTACATACGTACTTAAATACCGGTGCATCTCATTCATTGCTCAAAAGAGCCGCGTGCCATTGCCCATTTATTTTTTTAAACTTATTTCAATACTTCTACTACAGTTACTATGTACATACAAGTGAAGATGACAGTTTGACGTGACTAAAACATCGTCTAGGCGTGTCTGACTGTAGCACAGAAAATTCACTCAAGTTCTTTATAAATCTAATTCCTATTTGTTTTATATATTCCAACTACTTTATAAATACATTTTCTACAATAAAATTATTATATTCAGTTGAATATTCAGCCGTATATATACAATTGACAATAATATTTAAAAAATAACTGCAATAATAATACAAAAAGAATTATATAAAAGTGGCGAGAAATATGGCATTTTAAAATGTTCTACGTTCACAATTGTGTCATTATAATATTTATATTATAAAGTCTTCGCGGTTTACTGGCACTTTAGTTATATACAATACCATCAGAATTTTCCACAGTGTGCGCCTCAATGATTTTCAACGCGATAGTATAAAAGAAAGAAAAAAAAAAAAGAGTATGCAAGCAAAAGAGTAGTTATATAGGCGAGATGACGCCGCCAAATTGTTCCCATTCGCGAAGATGAACCGGCGCGCGGCGGCAGGTCTCTTTGAAAAGGATCCGTGGCTTTGCGCTTATAAATCTCTGGCTGCACGGATTGTAAGAGCTGAGAACAGAGAATGGGGTGGAGGGAACCAGAGAATAGAAACGAAAAATAAAAATGAGGGAAAAAAATAAAATAAAAAATAAAGAAAGAAAGAAAAGAGCAGAAGCAAAAGCAAGCGAACGATTCTCATACAAAATTCTACTCCCTCTTATATTTTTACGCTGTGTGATTCTCACTTTCTTTCTTTTTTTTTTTTTTCTCTTTATCTTTTCCCTTTACCCAATCTCTTTTATCTCTCTCTTTCCGGCGTGTTGCCATTTTTATTTTAAATTCCTCGATTTGTTTTTAATACAAGAATGGCTTTTGAAATACACAAACACACAAAATGTGACTCGACCTCCTACAATCGGGTTCGGGATTCCTAATTCCTCGAAACCGTCGGAGAATTCCGGAAAGAACCAACATATATATATGTATATATATATACATGTATACACATAAATAAAATACAGTGAGAGAGAATATCATTAGGATCGTTCAGTCAGCGACTGCTTTCAGGTAATTCTTGTGACACAAAATGTATATTTATTAAGGATTTGTATTTTATAAAAATAATTAATTTTATTTTTTTAGGTTTCATCAGTTATATTTAAATGACGGAAATTATTATTAAATGATGTTTAAACAATTTGCAAGTGGTGTTGGAGTTAGATAACACAAAAGTACATTATACAAGGTATATAATTTTAAACGTTATTGTATGTATGGGTATGTATGTACATATATAAATATACATAGATTGAAAGAGAATTTGATGCGCTGAAGAGAGAACATACGCTTCATTAACGGATAATCTCGTGTTAATATCTACTTTATCCCGGGGTTGACCATATCAGCAGTAGCCAGACTCGCACGTTCCTGCATCGCCCAAAATATATATATGGATATATGATGGGAAATATCTAGCTATGCTGGAATTTCAGTTAGGTAATCTATATTATATCTCATCAGAACATCATATTGTATTGTATATATATGTGTGTATATATATATTTATATCATGTATGTAATACTTTAATGTATATCGAGTGAATATATATGGATAAAGTAAAAAATTTTGTGTAAAAGTCCAGGAAAATTTGTGTTGGAATTTTTTCACAATAATTTTGTAGCGAATTTTAACAGAAGAGTTTGTGTTGAAACAGAAAAATTATTTTCTATTAAATAAATAGTATTTTATAATAGATGAAATTTTAAATTTTAGTTGAAATAAATTAATAAATAAATGTGTAAAAACGTACACACTTTTTAAGTTGTTTTGTTACATTATTTTTTTGTGTTAAATTGGGCTTATTTATTTTAATTTATTATACATTGTGGATGTTCAATATTTTAATGAATTATACAATTACTTGGTGAACTATATTTGTTCCAAGAAATACAATGAAAAATTCATTATAAAATTTTTTGTTTATTAAAAAAATAATGAATTTTTATTGAAGGGATATTTTACAAAAAATATTCACTGATAATAATATAACAATAACCACTGCTACACGCGAGAAAGCTTGCAATAATTACACGTTCTCACAATATGACATGAGTGATCAAATTGAAATTATTCGAAAATAAATTCCAAACACAATTGAACAATTGAATCGTTTATAAATGTTGGAATAATAACATTAAATTTTATTTATTTCAATTCAAAATTTTGTACTGAAAAATTAGCACAATTATGTTAAATTCAATATATCTTCGGAGACAGTCCCCGAAATACTAAAAGACCGCAAAGTATGCATTAGAACCGAGAGATGGTCTGAAACTATGCGTTGTGAAAACATGCATAAAAATTATATTTTTTTCTATTAAAACTTTCAACTTTTGCTAATTTGAACAATTTCGTATCTTTAATAATAACAAAATCATCAAAATTGGACACTTCATTTCAATAAACCCTATGAGAAACCCACGTCATTACCTCAAAGAGTATAGAATATAATTCATCATTCCCAATCACACTTTCACAAAAAAAAAAAAAACCCAAACTAAAAAAAAAACCATTTTAAAATACACATAAAATCTTTACAAACATCAACTCTCCTCCAGGATCCATATATACATCTCAAACCTTATACCTACATATCAAAAATCACTGTCGCGATTAATTTAGATTGGGTAAAAAATAAAAGAAAAAAAAATGACCATTGATGAGGAAGAATCGAAAGATAAGTTTCACGACGGCGGTAGTCAACTATTGTCAGACATACAGTTCTTTGGCTTGTATATACTATATAAGCAATGTATATACATGAATATCTATGTGTGTATATGAGTGTGTCCATATATGGGATATACAACAAGAGAATTGGAGACCTGGAGCCAACGCTTTTTGAGGCCAGGAGGGCTGACTACACGCTTTTCTACTTAGCGCCGGCGGCTCCCTAAGGGGACTGTGGAGCCAGAGAGACCCCACGCCCTAATTGCGTCCGAGAGACTGGACAAAGCACAATCCGTGTATATACATATATATTCAATGTAGGTATATAATACACCTATGTGTTTATGTATATGTAAGAAGAGGCATGTCCGGCTCCGGTATTCAGTTCCGGTTTTACCTTCATTCAAACAGGCGTTAATACCACACACTTTTGCTCCATCATCAGTTCAAATTCGTTGTATACAAATACTTCAAACATATACATACATATACATAAACAAATATATGTATATACATTATACATATATATAAATGTATATAATGTAATTTGAAATGAAAAAGGAAGAGGCAAAAAATTCGATTTGTATTTTTTTTTATTGGTTTTTTCATCTTTCTTTTCTCTTTCACTTTCTCCTTCGCTTTTTCTCTCTCTCTCTCTCTCTCTCTTTTCAATTCTCCCCTTCGCCCCTCGCCCCCCACCCTTCATTCCTCTCTCCCTCTCTCCACCCCACATAGTACTAAACTAGTTGTATCACAAAAGTTTAACAGACAGAATAAACTTTGTGGTCACCAGTCTTACAACTTTTGGTGTAATAAAATGAAGAGAAAAAAGAGATAATAATAATAATAATAATAATGATAATAAGATGATAATATTGGATACAAAGAAAAGATTAAATTTATATTTTTATTGTGAATAATTGTTATATTTAAATTATCCATGTAATATTTTTCTTTTATTGTTACTTTATTTGATTAATATGATTAATTTATTTGTGTATACTCAGAGCACATATTTTCAAGCCGTTATTTGGTTTTAATGCATAATTTGGGGACATTTCGATATTTCGGTGGGTTTTCCAAAATTTTTAAGAATTTAAGGCGCAATTTCGGGAACATATATTTATTCATTTGACATATATATTATTATAGATATGTACAGTATTAATTCTGAAAATATACGCTGTGAATACACACACATATATATATATGTGTATAAATAGGATGTATTTTATTGGTGAAAAAAAGAGAGAAATAAAATGAATATAAATAAATGATAAAAAAATTGATTGAATACGAAGGATTTTTCATAAAATAAATAATTGAAGAAATGATCAAAGAGAAGTGTAAATAAATATATATAAAAAGAAGATTGGCTTTATATGTGTGTATATATGTTAGATACGTAAATAACTATATACCGATTATATTGAAAGAGAGTATGTTGTGTAAGCGGGGGCGGAGTCACGAGGTGCGGCCTTGTTTGCTCCACCTCCCTCCTAGCCGCCAGAGAGAATCAACTCACTTTGTACATATATCTATGTGTATGTATGCATGTTTATATGCTGTATGTATGTATGTATGTATGTAGATATGTGTGCATGTATACATGTATATATTAGGGTGTTTGAAATATATAGGCGACGGCGCCTATGCAGGATCTTAAAAGCTTCGCGCGATGCGCACTGTGGCGCACTCTCACGAGAGAAACGTGACATATTGAGCGGTTTGGGCTTTAGTTTGGGGGAATGAATGTATTGTATATTTTTGATGTTTTGTACTGGTCATACTAGTGCCTATTGGGTACTTGAAATTAACATTTTTAATTTTAATTTTTGGTTGATATTTTTGATAGGGATTTTTTTATAAGGTGGAATTAGTTTTGGTTTTTGTTGAGGTTTCATAAGTGCAAGGCTTGGGAAGTTTTTAAAAATTAGTTAATTTGTTGTAGGTAGAATTTTTATTTGTTTCTGTTTATTCTTTATGAATTTTTATAGTCAATCGATTAGGATAATTAATTGTGTGATTTGCAGTTAGTTAATAGTTGATATTAATGATTTGAGGAGAAAGATTTCATAATATTCAGAGTTTTTTTTTGGAATAATTTTATTAATTGTAGTAACTTTTACTATCAAAATTTTTTCGCATGAAGATTGTAAAAAATGTATTTAATAGCAGAAATGAACGAGTTTTGATGAAGCAAAATTTGATTCATATACATTTTTTTTTGGATTTTTATTAATAATTATTTTAAAATTTGACGCTAATTTTATTCATTCTTAATCATAGTATTTGTTACTATTTATCGCTTTATAAACATAGTAAAAAATTTTGTGTAATAGTCCACGATACATTTGTCTTTGAATTTTTTCACGATAACTTTGTGTCAAATTCTAACACAAGAGTTTATGTTCGAACAGAATAATCATTTTGGGTGAAATGAATAGCATTTTATGTTGATTGAAACACAAAATTTTCGTTGAAATAAATCAAAAAATAAATGTGTAAAACGTGCACACTTTTTAAGTTGTTTCGTTGCATTAATTTTGTCTATTAATGTATTTGATATATTGGGCTTATTTGTTTTCATTTATTATCCATTGTGAATGTTCAATATTTTAATGAATTATACACACTTACATACTTGGTGAACTCTATTCATTCCAAGAAATACAATGAAAAACTCAATATGAAATTTTTTGTTTACTGAAAAAATAATAAATCTTCATTGTCAGGATATTTTATAAAAAATATTCACTGTAAATAATATAACGATATCCACCGTTACACGCGAAAAATCTTGCAATAATTTCACGTACTCCCAATACCATAAGTATTGAAATAATTCGAAAATAAATTCCAAAAACAATTAAATAATTCAATGGTTTATAAATATATTCTAATCAAAAATCAAATTTCGAATAAATCCAAGGATCGAATAAATATATGAACAAACTCTAATAAAGAGCCTAACTTAAGTAAATTAACATTACTAAATTAAATTATATATGCACAATTTTTTTTTCTTCTTCTTACAAATAAATTAATACACACATAAATATATATTGTAAAATCCGCTTTATATATCACGTGTAAATACGCGCGGAAAATGGTTTATATATGTCTAGTATATTTGTAGATATGTACATATATATATGTTTATTTGTCTGTGTATTTCTATACATGTATACAGATATGTGCGCCCGCCCCAACAATTTATCGCTCGTTAACGGACGATTCAAGCCAGCCGAACAGAACCGCGTATAACTATATAACGATCGCCAGTGGCGTTTCAACCGCAGTCACGCAGAATTGCACGTAATTGGTCCGCCGTTGGGCATTAACTATATAGTCATATATGTGTGTATATATATATACGCACACAATACAAATAAACATATGCACATAACACATAAACAAAGAATAAAAAAACTGTCTATTAAATATAATTTCTTACAATGATTATTATATATGACAGATTTTTTTGTTTTACAAAAAATCTAATTGGAAAAAAATAAGATGAATAATTGATAGAAGTGTTAGATTATTTACATTTACGTTGAAACACGTAGATGAATAGTAATTAAATGGTCGCGTTGATAAAAATAGGATAACATAGGGATGAAAATACTAGTATGAACATGTCAAAACTTGTCTGATACTTGATTTAACACGTTTTTTCGTTTAATTCAAGTTCAATTGAATACGTAGATATGTATCATATATTATATATTGTATATACACATAGAAAAAAACTTGTAAAAGTCCGCACCCAGAATTTGTTTCAGAATTTATTTAATTCAAATTCTGCGTGAAAATGATGGTGAAACAACTACTTCATGTAACTCGGCTCAATTTTTTTCAGTCTCTATGATATCTCAATGAGTCGCTCAATATTATCAGAGGTTAATATTTTTCACAGCAAATTTAATGCAAATTTTTATATTCTGCACCCAGATATTTTTAGATTTATATTTGTGCTGAAAGATATTCAGTTAAATACTATAAGTATAAATCAAAATCAATTGTATTCATCTGCCTGTTAATTGTAAAAATGTTAAATATAATAAATATAATGAATATATGTATATCTAATTTAATAATTTTGTATAACAACAATTCTATCTCTAGGTTTAATTTTATGAAAAGTGTTTACTGCCGATATATTAAAAAATAAATTAAGTTTTACTTTTAATTCTATCTTTTGAAATATATCAATTTATTTTCTTATATATTTATATATTGTTTGTTCATTACATATTATTTATTGATTATTTATTGGGTGGGTGTATGATTGTTTTTGGATAGTGATCGTGTCCCTTACAGGATTAATGATTATATATACCTGATGAGGCGCGCAAGTGACCCATACGCGATCAAGCAACGAGCGCGCAACTGTCCTATAGGATTAACTGCAGAACCCTTCTGAATTTCTGACCGCGGCGCGCAATTAGGGAAATGTGCAGCCCTTCCGAAGGTGTGTTGAACACTCGAAAAAAATATCTTGACTCCAAATGTTTATAGTCCGAAAGACAAAAATTTAATATGAGATTCGACATGATTTATTATTCATTTTATGCAAAACTATAATTTTTCTGTTTCTGTGTAAATTATCGTATTTAAAATTTATACAAAATCTACGTTAAGGTAGGACTACACCTACAAGATTTAAAATAGAAAAAATTATAAAAAAAATCATATAAGCAGATAAACATGAAAAAATGACTCAGTAAAAATTTCAAGTTAATTAGGGAATTTGCAAAAAAGTTATGAATGACTTCATGATTCGCAGCAATCGCAGCTTTAACATGGTTTCTTATGGGAAATCATCGTTTCTTCACTTTCTATTTCGTGTATCTCAATAATTAAAATAGAGAGTTCGACAAAACTTTTTTTACTCATTACTAAATATATAAATATCATGTATTTGAAAAAAATCGGGGTTTAGGGAGCCTGAATTTTATAAAATTAATAAACAATACCAAAATAAAGCGTTTTTCTCGCTTCGGCAGTCGAGATGTACGCAATATGTGTGTAAAATTGATGTACATCATTAGTCAAGCAAGCGATTTTTTCTCTTTGACTTACTCGGTACGTGTAGTCCTACCTTAAGTACAGTTGACACAAATTTTGAGTAGACTTTTACAAAAATTTTTTTACTGTGTAACGAATTTTGATAACACGAAAGGTGTGGTTATATAAATACCCATGTCTTGAGGTGATTTGGGCGCGCGAATAGGGGGATATTAGCGTGTCCATATTACATTTAAAACCCGCAATTTGGAGTAAATTTCAAGCCCGTCACGCACAACCCTTATAATCTCATGTCTTATGTCTATAGGTATTATGTAATTATAAAAGTGGATTGATTGCTTAAGGAAACACTTGAACGTATATGCATAACTGTAAAGAGTACATTTTTTGTACACATGCATTGTTTATAACATTCATTAATCTGTGTAGTTGGAATGTATACGATGTTGATGTGAATTATTGTTAAACTTGTTAATTAAATTTCGTAAAATGCAATTGGGAGAAATTGATTTTGTCGGCATACGAATTTTTAAATTCGGTTAAAAAGTAAATGAATGTGAATAATATAATTAATGCTATAAATAATACGAATCGTTGCATAATATATTTTATTCTACAGTTTAGTAAAAGATTCAACAATTTTGAATTATAATTTCATAAAATTATAAAAAATACTATTTTATATAATAATTATTCAATATCCAATCATTAATTATGGAAATTAACAATAATCATTTTAATTAATCAATATAAAAAGCAATTTTGAAAATCACTTTTTTTCGTATATATTTACTGTATACATATCTGTATATACAGGGGAAATCAACTACTTTCATATGTATATACACATATAAAAAAACAGGTGGCTCATGGTTTCTCTTTGATTATTACGCGACAAATTGTTTGATATTCCATATACTAAATATATTCGTCGAGGTAAATAAGCGTAGTTTACTGTGTCGAGGGTCGATGAGGGCTACGCGTTTACTTCTGTTTAATGTTTGAAATACATAAGAGAGAAGAGAGACATGAGAATGAGATGAAGGGTGGGTGAGATGCCAAAAAAGGGTGGTTGTGAAGGGGGTTGAACCAACGAAATTCATGCTCATATATAATACGTATAGAGAAGTAGATATAACCCTTGGCAAGAAGGGTCGGCAACCCTGTATTATTTTCTCTATATATAAGTATATATATATTTATTTTATCTCTGTATATGTATACATATGTATACATGTATATGTTGTTTCTCTGTTTTACATTGTCGGGTTTAATACTCTCTCCTTAAGTAAAAGGTCGATCTCTTCAATGTCACTACGAGTGTGCAATTTTTTATATATTTCTTCACTCTCGTTTGTGACGTAACAACGATTAATATATATGTGTGTATGTGTGGGTGTATGTACAAGGGTAGTGGGAAGTTTTCAATTATCTCTGTCATTTAGAACTCAATTTTGTTTGCATGTTTGATTAATATGGTTATGTTTGTATGTTTATTTTTGTTTGGATATATTTTTGAATGCATGAAGAAATAGATGGTTTGACAATAATTAGAAGTTATTTATTAATTAATTTGAATGGTTTGAGAATTTTTAATAATCAATAATTGAATATTGAATAATCATTATCATATTGGATAGTGTTTTTTACTAAATAAAATTTTCATTATGTATTTGTGGATAAAATAGTGAATAAAAATAAATTTTTTACAATTCTTTGAAATTATTATATTCAAAATTGTTGAGAATTTTATTAAACTGTATAATGAATAATACTATGCCACGATTTGTATTATCTATAACGTAACAGATTTTACATTACCAGAAATAAGTGTTGTATTTTTCAGTTAATTCGTTGGAATTATTATCCCGAGTCGAAAAATTGGTGCGGTTTTTGTCCTCAAATACCCGTTTTAGGCTCAATTTCTCCTCAACAACAT
>JAQQBS010000001.1:16061370-16073976 GCA_030347275.1 Microctonus aethiopoides | reverse complement strand
GTCCACTCAAAATTTGTGTCAACTGTTCTTAGAGCTAATTTTGTATCAATTTTCAACATGAGAATTTGTGTTGAAGCAGAAAAATAATTTTGCGTGAAATTAATATTTCATGTCAAATTTTAAACTAAATTTTTGTTTCTCAAGCTACACAATGAAAAATTTTTTGGTAAAATCCACTCAAAATTTGTGTCTTAGAATTTTTTCAACACAAATTCACCTTGAAAATGATGTTTAAAATGATATTCAAAAATTTTTTCACTGTGTAGTAAATATTTTGTGTTAAATTTAATATCAAATGTTAATTTCAAGCAACAGTATTTTTCTACTTTAATAGGATTTTTTGAGTCAAAATTTAATACAAAATTTCTATCAAAAATATTTTATACTAATATTTTACATGAAAGTTAAATAATTTAAATCAACAAAATAGTTATCTAATTAAGTCAACCATTAATATTACGTTAAACAGTGAAGAAAAATTTAAAAAAAATGTCGAATTAATAATTTTACTGATTCAACTCGAAATTCATCCAATATTAAAAAAATCAAAATTTAATGCAAATTACCGTATTAAAATTTGACACAAAAATTTGCGTAGAAAATATTCAACTCAAATTTTACATGAAAATTAATCAACTCAAATCACCAAAATATATTCACATATAATTCAATCAAACAAAATTAATAAATCAAATAAAAAACAGAAATTAAAAAATGTTTCAACTTAACCATTCACAGATCCAATACAAAATTCCTATAATTTAATAAACAAAAATCCCATCTCAAATTCAACACAAAATATTAATCCAAATCAGTATTATTCATCTACTCCAATCAAAAAAAATTTCCATTTCAAAATTCAACACAAACTTTCTATAAAAAACAATCAAAACCAAACTACGCAATAATCTCTCAAACAAAATTATTAAACCATCTACCTCAATACCATAATCATCATCCCCCAATCAACGAAATCATTTCCCCCAGACCAACCAAATTTCTCTTCATTTTGATCATCCCACTATTTCAAAACCAACAACATAAACCAACATAATTAATAATACCCACTTGTAAGAAAAATAACTCAAGTGTTTCTTTCATACACAAAAGAAACGAATGTATCACCCATGTTGTTGCAAAGTACACATACATATATACATACATACCCACATATATACTCACATAAAAAAAAAAAAAAAAATACGTATCAATTCGCATTATTACTATTTGCAGAGAACGAACCAGTCGCGCGTCAATCGATAAAAACAAATACATATATATTTTTTTCCTCGTGTACAAAAGTGTGAGAAGGAAAAAATATACATATACATACATATACATATATATAAATAAAGGGAATGTACATAGAGAGATGGGCATCATTCTCTTCCTTCTCTCTGCGTGGGAAAAGCCAATACAAACAGAATAAAGTAGAGATAGATAAAGTGACGAGGATCATTGGCTTCAGGGGATGATGTAGGGCGAGATAGTGCAAAAGAGAGAGCAATAATGGCTATAGTAATAGAAAAAAAAAAAGAAATAAATATATGTAGGTTTACTTGTCCACACACGCATCATGACTAACCCCTAACTATACACGCACGCTCTTAATCCCGGATTGACTCGTGTCACTTATTAATATTTTATGCAAACAACGTGATTTACGGACCACCGAACAACGTTCAGTATGTCTTATATGAATATATTTATATATGTGTGTATGTATAAATTATATGTATAAATATATAGACGAGTACATAGTGCCAACAGCACTTGGCGTAAAGATAACGAATAAGTGAAAATCCGATTATCACACCAACACAACCGCATTTATATTATGTATAAATGTATGTATGATGGGAAGTTGTTTGATAGATATATTTTAATATAGACATTGTATGTTATTTATGTAATTATTTAATGTGATTTATCAGTTTTGTGAATATTTATGAATTGTAAAAAAAATTTTGTGAAAGGTTCACTTGATATTTGTGGTTGAATTTCTTGTTTTGAGAATTTTTGCAACTGATTTTAACACGGGGATTTTTTTTTGTGTTGGAGGAATGAAATTGTTTTGTGGAGAATTAATATTTTATGTTTAATTTGACAGGAAATTTTCATGTCGAAGTAAATTTAAAGTGAAAATTATGAGTAAGATAAATTTTGTCAAAAATTTTTTTCTGTGTTGACTAAAGGTACAAGCATTTTTTTTGTGCTTGTTATTCTCTTTTTTCATATTGATGAACAATTTTTGGATATAGTTTTTTCATTGGTAGAGATGATCATGAAAGTTTTAATGTATTTTGGAATTGATTTTTTTATCAAATTATATCAGCTGATTTTTGTGTGGTAAATTGCGAACGAGAATTTTTGATGAGTATTCTTTTGTAATTATTGTTTTTCAATGTATTTTTGTCAATTTTCATTTGTATATGTTGTGTAATAAACAAAATTTTTTATGTATTATAATATTATAAACGATTAATTCGTTTATTTATAAATTTTCATCTTCCATTTGAGTTTAAAAATGGGAATTAGAAATTAATTCCAATAAAGGGCGTTTGCCACTTTTTTTTCTAATCTTATTCCAAAAAATTTTCGTAAATAAAGTCGAAATTTTTTAGAAATTACTTTCATATATTATTGTAAATGAATTCACAAAATAATAATGAAAAACTTCACAATTATTTTTGATATTTCTGATTTTGTTGGAAATTTATACTGAAAAAAGAATTTATCAACTATTAATAAGGATTATTAATATAAATAAAGAATAATTTATTAATAACATCGCAAAATTCGCTTATTAAATTGTAACTTGTTATTTATTAATAGTTAACAAATTGTAAATTTTTTATTCCAATCATAAAATGAACATGATACAACAGACGCGTGTATAACCTCCAAAATGACAAAAAAAAAAATTATTTTTCGATATCATTCACATCAATAAACAATTAAACTATCAATTATCGAATAAAAAACGATAAATAAATAATTTTCTGTGATAATACATGCATTATTTTAATTTTTTTCATTTACAAGACAACGTAAAAACTAATTGAAAAAAACAAAATTTTCCGAGGTTATGTTGGCGAATGCGGATAAATTGCAGTCGCATTTCAATTCATTAACTATTAATAAATCATCATTAATATATTATTAATATTTTTTGAAAACTGTTTTATAAATACTTGTATAATCGACGATCAATAAAAAACATTTTTTTATTTTTCCATAGCTTTATTTCAAGATTGAGCTCCCAAGCATTTGTTATATTACCACGGTATATAAAATTCAACCAATAGCTATGCGCGACGTTTTCGTAATGACAAAACCCTCCCCCATTGATGTGACAATGCCCTCTTTTTAAATTCGCTATCCCTCCGTGGAACTATTTTACGCAGATCGGTATGCGGTAGATATATTCACCGCGCGCGCAGTTCTCTTTGGTACTTTTCCCCACCGCCATTTAAATTGCTGATGAGATGATGAGCTATTTTAGATTGGTTACATTTAAGTGAATTGGTATATACATACACACATATATGTGTACACATCATATACAAATGCTGTGCATGTGTTTAAAAAGAAAATAATGTGTGTATGTTATATGCAGAAAAAAACAAATAATCCGCCATTATTCATATTTAAATATAATTATTTACCACTTTCATTAATATTATTTTATTCATTCATTTACTTATTCATTTTTCTCCTCGATAACTCACGCGCATGCGCAGAATCAGAGTTGCGCTTTTGTCATTTTACTGCATTCAAGTTTTGACAAATTCAAACGATTATATTATTATATTTCATTATGGATTTAAAAAAAAACCGTTTTTTTTTTTTTACCTTCTGCTTTTTATACAATACGTGTGTGTATAAACTGCACTATGTATATATGTATCTGTAGGTTATATTATGTATATTATGTGCAATTACTTTTATAATCCCCGAAACGAATATTTTATTTTTTCTTTTTTGACTGTAAGGCATTTTATAAGATAACTATATATATGGTGTTTTAAAACTCATAATAAGACGCTCAATAGACGGATTATTATGTAAGATAGAATGGAAGATAATTTGAATGTAATAATAGTATAGTGTGAAACACCCGGCGCACAGCTTGTATATTATATGCCCGTAGGTGTAAAACGGCTATTGTCGATTTTTATACACATGAATTTCAATTTGATCTTTTATATATCACACAAATGTCAGCTATTTTATTCTACCATAAAGATTATTGATACATGAAACAAGTAAATAATAAAAATACAAATAATAATAATCATGAAGTGTTCATAGATGTTATGAAGGTGAAAAGTGAGGTTAAACATTGTAAGTTTTATTAATAATGATAGAAACAACTACGTAAATCATAATATCGAAAATGTCGAGGCAAAAAGTGAGGTTAATCATTGTAAACATCTCATTGATGATGATATAAAAATAATTACTTGAAATAATGGCAAAGTGTAATGAAGAAATTGTCCTTGAAACATTTTTACATGCATTAAAAAATATAAAATAAAATGAATAATTCAAAATTACTCATTTTTCACCTCATTTTATATAATTAAATTAATTACAGTGGCCATTGACTTTACATTTAATTGGAATAATTAACATGTTTTGCCGTGACGAGTTTTTATGTATAATGGAGATGGGGTACGGAGAGGGGGGTTTATATATAATATAATATAAGTACACATAGTAAAACAAATAACTGGAAAATTATCCTCATATGATGATTATCTTTATAAATAATTGCATATGGGTAAATAAAGGAAAATAAAGCGAAATTTATGATGAATTTTAATCAAGTTTTATATCTATAGCTATGTATACATGTATATATAGATTGATAAATTGGATTTTGAAAGAAAAAAAATGCAAAACATTGGATAAAAATTACCGCGATTTGGAAACAGGTGCAAACATGCAAGAAATGCATCTGCCTGATGGGAAAAATGAATAAGAAAAATATAAAAATATTACAGAACCAAATTATAACATATATAATTCGATAAATATGAATTCAAGATCAATTGGATATTTATTTTATTCTTGCCCATGGCACTTTTATATGAGCATATTAAATTTTATTTATAAATGGCGCCATTGCATTTGTCATACAATGATAAATTGAATGCCATTTGAAATATTTTCATTGTGACAATTCTATATATTTTCATCGCTTCCAAATTTATATACTTATAAATACATATACATCAGTATTATTTATCTCGAATAAAAATGATAACGATCAGGAAAATGTGAAAGCTTTCGTTGAAATTTCCTCGCAAAAAATTCAATATACATAAAATGAGTAATAATAAATATATTTAAACAAGTTATATACAATAAGAAAAAAAAATATATAAGTATATATAGAGAGAGAGAGAGAGAGATAGAGAGAGAGAGAGGAAAGTGGCCTAAAATGGCATACGATTTTTTCTATTGAGTGGTACGTACTTGCAAAATACAAACTGTTGGGTTAAAGTAAAATAGTTTTCTATAAAGCTTCAGGAATATTACTTTCATACTGATACACACTTGGAATACCGTTCATTTTAACAATTTATTTTATTGCAAAAAAAACATAAAAACTGTCATTAACCATTTTACCCTCACTGCTATGGGTAAAATGGCATACTCAAAAGAAAACATTAAATATATGCCGGCCTAAAATGGCATACATGTCACCATAGTCCACGGCTACATATGCCGTTTTAGGCCCATGCCACCATTTTACAAAACATAATCAATTTTTGTACTTAAAGACAAAATTATAATTTTCTAACTAGTAAAACACATGAAATATAACCTAATTCTAAGTACTCACCTATAGTTTTATTGATTCGCTTCACTTGTTAGGAATATTTCAACTTTAACTACGCACAAACAAAATATTTCATGAAGAGCAATATGCAATAATGCTAGCTCGCATACAGCTGGCTGCTGATACGATGTTACAAATTTCATGGATGGTCCTTGAAGCGATTTCGCGTCATTAGAACCATCTTGCCAGTTCCACACTTGAGCAGGAATTTTAAAATCGCTAATATGCCGTTTTACTCTAGTATGCCATTTTAGGCAATTTCCCCTATGTACATATGTACATATAATTAGATATATCATATAATTGTATCATGTATAGGGTGGTCAATATCTCATTGACATTATATTTGCGACATAACAAAGCATTTGACATGAATGTAATGCAGGAGAATGTACAAAAAAAAACGCAATACATTTATATATAGTGCATATATATACATACATACATAGATAAATACATGGATATACTTCAGGGTTACAAAGGGACGCACAGAATGTTCTGAGCCTAATGCACGATTCGTGTCAATATATACATTATATAAGGGTGGAAGTGCGGGGGGGGTTGCTCGTTTCATAGTGTTAAAAAAAAAAAAAGAGCATTTTAGACAGGGGTCCAAAGAGTATCAGCAACGATGACACGTGTTTCATGGCAACTCGCATTATTGCACATCTTACATCGCACGCTTTTCTGATGTATAGACAATATACATAAAGGTTGTCCCAAAATTCACGCAAGATTTTAAGTGTTGTTAACGTGTTATTTCATGCGTGAATTTTGGGACGGGCAGACAAGGTTATGTAAACTTAGTGTCCACCATTGGTAATTTTGATCAACATTAAAGACATAAAATTATTTAAACTACCAAACTATTAAGTATTTTTCAACGCTTTTTAAAATGGAAAAATGAAAAAAATAATTGAGCTTTATGTTTTTGTGTTTGGACGTAAAATACATCTTTTTTATTATAAATCTTTGTATATTATATATTCTTTCTGTTGGAACTATATAAGTTTTACACAAAAATAATATTACTATCATTTTTAAATAAAGATTATCCCAAAATTCACGCAAGATTTCAAATGTTACCAACGTATTATTTTTTGCGCGAATTTTGGGACACTCTTTAAATTTATTTGCATATAAATAACTTTTCATTTTCAATTTACAAGTGAAAGATATCTGTATTATTCCCCTCGGCATTTATCTCTGCGAAAGAAACAATCGTATCTTGTGAAACAGAGAAATAATTAAGTTCTCTTTTCCCCCTTTTTTTTCTTCCATTTCTTTTCGTTTTCATTTGTGACTTCTCGAGATTATTATTAAATAATTTGTTTAACGATCAAAACGAACTTGTGTGAATTAAACAAATAAAATGAATGAAATGAATAAATAAATTATGTGAATGATAAAAGAAAAATATTAGACATTGAGTAGTTGTGAGAATGCGTTTGTCAGCCATACCAAATATCTTATGCGATTCTCTCGCCGCGCATGATACGAAAGAAATGCCTATATAAACCATAGAATAAAGAGAGAGTTGGTTGTGTAGTTGAGGGGGATATGGGCGACGTGCGCTGGCAACGACAACGTTGGTTGTCCGACGTTTCTCTGGGGAACGATCAATGATAGGCCGAGGGGACGAGTCACGTGACCTCGCCGCGGGGAGTACGCGCAATGCATCACCAACCAGCCAACCCCCACTAACCTCTCTCAACACCCCGCAACACACCACCATTTGCCAGCCTTTTACTCTCTCCTTTTATTTTCCCTATATCACTTTTTTACACTTGCTTATATTCTTTCAACACTCCCTTAAATAAATTCACATTATTTTTTCTTTCTATATTTTTTTTTCATCAAAATTATTATTAATTTTTTTTTTTATGTTACGTATATATTATTTATTATTATTTATTATTTTTAGGCCCTGCCTTGCGGCTTTGGACGAATCTACGCTTACATTTTCTTCAAGGTAAGTACAATTCTTTATGTATAAATATATTTATTTTATAAATTTGATATAAATTAAAAATGTGGAATAATAAAACTAATTTATATTTTTGTGTAATGGCGATTAATCAATGGTTATACATTTATAACATTATGGCTGAGTTATTGGTATTTTCCGCTTTGTAATGGTTGCATGTACCCCTCTGACGATAACGCCTCGCACTACAAGAAACCTTTATTGTGCGAGCGGGTGAAAGAGAGAGAGAGGAGATGATGAGGGTGGTGAAATTCATCCAACAATTTAAAGGGCGTGCGAGGCATTTTATGCGACGGATGTGGTGGACCAAAATTCAATTTATACTTTTTCTCTACGACTTCCGGTCGTGACACAGCACTCTGTATTACATCCTCGCGCACTATTTTTACTGGTTTCCGGATTTAATCTTGTACTGCTAAAATTATATATACTTTTATATATTTATATATTGTGTGCAATTTCAATCCAGTAAGATTTATTGTTGAAAGAAAAATAAATTGACTTGTACTTTTATGTATCATTGATGATGTGGGAAATTTATTGAATATTTTTATTTTTCATTTATTCGTTAATATAATTGATGAATAATAATTATATAAAATTATCATTTTCTCATTATATCAATATTCTAAATTATAATTGGATATAAATAAGTCTTCTAAAATTGTAAAATTATTATGAATTTATTAAACTTTATATTAATACAAACTATTTTTAGGTTAAGTGAATTTAAAATGAAAGAAAAACTGTGTATAATCAAATTTATGTGACGCATCAAAACCTGTAAATGACATTCCTGTACATAATTATACTCACAGAGTTGTAAATATAAATAATGTAACAAGCTTTTCGTGAAATTAAATTTCAAATCAAAAATTTTAGGTTAAGTTATCACAATAAGTTCCATTACGTGATCTACAGTGGAACTACAGTGGTATCATTTAATAAAAACTTGCAGTCGGTAAGATATAAAAACAAAAATGATAGACTGTTGGATATAAGCATTACTTTCTTGCCGAATAAAGTTATATATTTTCATTATCAAACATTCCCCATTATCCCCATTACGAAGTGCGCGCACCGATCGTGCACTATAGGATCACGCACGGTGCACGTGGGGTGCCTACCTCGTATGGTAGCACAGTGGGCCACAGCAGTGGAAACCAAAATGTCACTACCCCATTAGCCAAGTGCGCGCACCGATCGTGCACCGTGCGTGCACCTAGTGCATTTTCATGTAAATCCCTGTATAGCCTTTGGTGGAGTGCACCAAATGCTATTGGGGTATAAACAATTTGAACGAATGGTAAGATGGGAGTATCCGTGACGCGTGCGCACTACAATGTATCTCTTTTCATGCTCAAAATGCATAGCCGTAGCCATCGCATTGCTGTCAAGTGTGCGGGCCCCCGGGATCATATTATATCAATTTATCGCTTACTCAGCTTAGGGTGATCACACATTGGAGCGATGCAAACCACCAAAATCACCAAAAGTGCGAGGGTTTACTCACACACAACCATGCGTATGACGCTGTGTGAGCTCCGCAGTCCGCGGCTCTTCGGTAATAATACAGCGACAGATATACTATTTTTGTCACTCTCTTTTCCGAATAGATAGATTGCGCTCACTTGTAATTTGGAATATTATTTTTGTAACAATGATCCAATCATCAGACGCAAATATCCCCAATTTTTTCAGTTTATTCTTTGTATAAACTTCTATTCTACAAATTCAATCCAAAATAAAATAAAATACAAAAATTGATCCCGATTTGGACCATAATATTCCAAGTAACCAATTTCGTCGTCCATTTTCACTTCAACGCCCATTTTTTTTAAATTTATTTATATTCCAGTCTTTATTTTCATCATTTTCCTATCAAATAAATCTTTACATATGGAGCAACAACATATTTTTAAACTGCAAAAATCATTTTCCCTTCAATTTATAATATATTCTATGTCAATTTTTTTCAAACTTTTCAAACCATCAATATTTGTTTTCGTCGCTGCTCGCATATCAAAATATTTCACTATCTCAAATAATCGCTATTTTTTACGAGTTTTTGCGCGGCACTCCATTATCAATATTCACGACTCAAATAATTATTTACTTTCAGCCAATACCGACTAAACAACTATTATGTTTGTCTTCAAGGTTTTCAAATCGTAAAATTTTATCATTTATAATAAAAAATGTATTACTAATAATAGCACTGTGTTAGATTAAACGTTAGATAGGATGCTTTAAAAGAATGTGCACTCCAACTCAAGTGTCATTTAAGGTATTAATTTCTAAAAATGAACGCCATTTTTGTTGTACTCACAGTTACAGGGTGCCTTGTACCCTTACTTATAAGTTTTGGTTATGGAATAACCAAGCTGCTAGAGAAAAGTAAGTGCATTCATTTAAACTATTCATCATCAGAATTTTAATTAAACAATACATATGTTCATACCTTTTTATTAACATTTAATTTTATTCAAATAAATTTTTCTGCTATAAACTTCGCATGTTATTATAATGTTTAACATCTTGAGTTTCAGGTCCCGGTAGGGGTCTATAACACAGGATCAACTGTAACGCCAAAATTATAAGGTTTTATATATTAACATCGATATGACATATAGAACCTTACAGTTTTAGCGTTACAGTCGATCCTGTGTTAGACCCCTACCGGGACTCAAAAGTAAAAATGTTTACATATCAAAATTTATATTACAGATTGCTCAAAAAATGACGATTGTTTGATATCAGAAATATGCGAGAATTATAAGTGCATAAATTTATGCTCCAAATTAGAATGCGGTCGTAATGAAGGATGTTTTGCCTACAACCATACTGTTTCATGCAAATGTGCGCCAGGCTTTTCAATTAACACAAATAAAAATGAAACATGTCAAAAATGTAAGTACCAAAATGATTATCATAGATGATGAATTAATATTTTATTATATTGGAATCGAATATTGAAGTGAAAACTTCTTTAGCATCGTTGTGATTTGAAACTCGATGAAACGAAAAAGCGAAAGTAAAAAGAGACAGTCACATAAGTTCATTTGTTTATTTATAATAAAATTCTTCATCATTTAAATAATAAAATTCTTCAAATATGCCAAAAACAAATGCAGAATATTAAGCCCAAATTTTTGAAGGTTTCACTTCTATCACGTGTGTTTTATCACACGGGATTTTTTTTTTCATTTTGACTTATGATACAATTAGCCATTAATTTATATTAAATACTTGACGTTGATATTGTGCCACAGTTCACTATGGAACTAGCTGTGGTATTGATTACACCGAAACTTTCTATGACGATATGTGCGATAAAGTACAGTGTAATGAAAACGAAATTTGCCTAAATCATATAACAAATAACAATCACTCATGTGAATGTAAATTTGGTTATATTCCCAATTCTGAACAAAAATGTGTGAAAAGTGAGTACAATAATAAATTGTTGATAAATCAATTAATATGTTTGTGATGAAAATTGACATTTTCATCTCATATGTTATGTGATCTCTTTTTAATTATGAATTATTTGTGATGCTACGCTCAAGAGGTGTCATCGGGGTGTTCTACTGATAAACATTGCCATTTTTCGGAGATTTGCAAGAATGGCGCATGTGTCAGCGCGTGCTCTGATTTGAATTGTAACAAAATGAATTTTTACACACTGAATGCATGTTTAGCTTACGATCATGATGCCACTTGTGGCTGTGGTGATGGTTATTTGTATGATTCAAAATCAAAAATGTGTTCTTTGAAAAGCAAGTAAACCTGGTTTTATTCAAGATACATCAACAGTGGGAGTAAATATATTAATTGTTTTCGAATTTTTTTAGGATTACAAGAGGCTTGTTAATGAAAACAGTTGAAATGTTAATGCATTGGCATATCTATAAGACATTTACTTATTCAACTATACTAATCTATTATACCATTTCGTGGATTTTATAATTCAACGATGAATATATTCACATAAATCTTCAACAATTAAAACAAATGAAAAATTAAGTTTTGTAATATTATACATATATGTGCTAGAAACGCAATAGAAAAATCTTGAAACAATTATTTTATTAAGTTTATAATTCAATATTATATGTTATGCTTTTTCATTGTGATTAAAAATTTATCTGAAGTTTAATGAGCTCTTTTAAAATAAAAAATACGCGAAATAAATTGAAAAAATAACATATTTAAGGGGTTAGAGGTAGTCAGAGACATGAAAAAATGAGAAATTTCAATAATTTTTTTTTGCCAGTAAATCATTTTATTTTATAAAAGTAATAATACAGCATCATTACATAATATTTCGACTTGACTTCACGAAAATTTGAAAAAAAAAAAATATTAATTCGAAAGTTATGGCTGTTCTGTTCCAACAGAAGTTCCTTGCGGTGACCATTATAAATCCTTGGAGATTCATCTAAAATTAATCGGACAAAAAAAATTAGATTTATTAATAGATAATCTAGTGCCTAATCGAAGCTTTTTTTTATTTTAATTTTCGATTTTTTATAAACAATTATTAACTGTTGATTTTTTCCCGAAAATCTAGAGAAAAATTTCCCGAGGTCGCCATTTTGTTAATTATAAAAAAAATAATTATATTAATAGATAATCCTGACCGAAGCTTTTTTTTATAATTAACAAAATGGCGGCCTCGGGAAATTTGTCTCTAGATTTTCGGGAAAAAATCAACAGTTAATAATTGTTTATAAAAAATCGAAAATTAAAATAAAAAAAAGCTTCG
>JAQQBS010000001.1:16046875-16061270 GCA_030347275.1 Microctonus aethiopoides | reverse complement strand
GGTCTTGACCAAAATTCATCCAAATCGAAAGGGGTCGAGTCCAACTACTGGTCGATTCTGTGTGGAATGACCCATATAGATATATTAATGTGTGGCTTCATCGTGTTAGAGTTTTTTAGGATTATTCAATTATTGTCATTACACATCAATGGATATTCGTGGACGCTTTTTGAATTGTATGCACTGAAAAATTTTGTGTCAAAGTGTATTAAAAATTTGTGTTGAAGCAGAAAAATTATTTCGTGTGAATTAATAAATAACAATTCATATTTGATACTTTTTTAAATATTATTTTCGAGTATTTAACTCATTATTTTTATTAAATCAAATCACATGAATATTATTTTGTTTATTAACCTGATTTTTCAGTGTAAATCATGTAAAAAAAAAAATTTTAACACTAATTTTTAATGAATTTTTACTCAAAATTTTCGTTGAAGTAGAAAAATTATTAATTACATAAATTAATAAATAATATTTCATTCAACACATTTTTTAATTATTTCCAAGTGTTTGCAGATATATTATTTATATCAAATCAAATGGCTAAAAAATTGTATTGATTATTAAACTCAATCTTTCAATAAAAATTGTGTAAAAAAAAAATTTCAAAATAAAATTTTTTAACTGCATCGCTACTTTTCTTCATATACATAAATAATATATGTAAAGTGATATATATATACATATAATATGACTTCAATTTGATTCTGCATACACAAATAAATTTGATTCAATTTTAATCAGACATAATTAAACATAATTAGTTCAAGTATTGTCGTTGGTTTAATGTTAGTAAGTTGAGAGATGTAATTCGTTAAAAATTTCACCGTGTGTACACTGTCGTGACGACCAAAGACTATACATACATGTATAAAAAAGACTGAGACCACCCGCAGTACACTAAAGTCATAAAAAGGCGCCGAGTAGTCCGTTCAAATGATCCTAGGAGGTCCTGATGATGGCGTGAACCAAACATATTCCTTAAGGAATTAAGCGACTTATAAATCCAGAAGATGACATTATTATTCGAATTAAAAAAAGAAAAAAAAAAGAAAATAAAATATATCCATCAGCAAAATATAAATCCAAGTACATTAAATGTTATATAAACAGCAGGTGGAGGTTATGAAAATTAACGGTGTGGGATTGACGATAACGTCGCGACGACTGTAATAATGATGAGAATGAGAATGAAATAAGATTATAAAATATATATACAGTGCGTTGAGTTGTCGAAGGAGCGTGAACGTTGAGTGGACAAAAGCCGCAAAAGGAAATTAAGAATTCGAACCAGACGACGTGAAATATGAAACGTGCTGGCGCCAACAGTCTCTTTCTCGCACTCTTTTGACCCTTTTTCCATTTTTCTTTTTATTTATTTATTTTTTTTTATGACACATACATGAGTCTTTGAGCCTCGGCGACTAAATAATAATATAATTCTTCATTTATGTTATGGTTATTAGGGGTGATTTGAAGTTTGGAATAATTTTAAAATTGGTCTGGATTTATTTTAATGTTTTTAATATTTTTTTGTAGGGTAATCCATATGGTTTGAAGGATGCAACGGCTATGGGAATGCCTGGTGATATGGGTGCAGCATGGGGTACAGCTGCCCTTCAACCAGCAGCAACTGGTTACTACCCTTATGATCCAACATTAGCTGCTTATGGGTATGTGTAAAATATAAATATCGGTAATTAATTTTATTTTATTATGAGAAATATTTTTATGTAAAATAATTAATAGGCAAATTTTTTACGCCCACAAATTGGAATATTTATACATGTATATATGCACTTATATGAATACATATATATACAAACTATACGGCAAATTAATCTGTTAATCTACTTGAATTTGTTTGACTTCTGTTTGCCTTTTTTGCCTTTTTTTTTTCGCATTGTGTTTTATAGATATCTAAGCTTGAACTATTTCTTTTTTTTTATATTCTAAAAGAGATATTGGAAACAGGAATTCAATCAAAGTGAGATTTGAAATTTTGATCCTCGTCGATAGAATTCTTTTATATTTAATATTGAATTTTCCATTCACAAATTTTATACAGTTTAATCTTTTATTTAATTATCATTTGAATATTTTTTTTCTACTTTATCAACACACAGTTAAAAATTAAGTGTTGAAATTACTTTTAGGTATATTAAATCAACAAATTATTCATGTGATTCGATTTATTATAAATAATATACATAAAACACTAGGAAAGATTAAATAAATGTGTCGAGACAAAATAATTCGCCATGAAATATTAAAATTATTTTTCAACTATAAAAAAAACTATAATATTAAAATTGAATACAAATTTATATATACAATCAACAACACAATTTTTATCCACTTTATATTCATTATAAATCCATCAAACAATTAAACTCAATCCACATAATTCTACTCCAAAGTATAAATGAAAAAAAAAAAAAAAATATCTAGATAAATAAATAACCTAAATAAATTCATATACATTAATTCATTCGATGATATAAAATAGAGGAACTCAAGTGGATATTGTATACATATGTAAATACAAAATACATAGACAATAATGTGTTAGTGTGTGATCTAGCTCAGTAGACGTATCGCAAACGAGAAAGACGAGTGTGTACTCTGTTCATAGAATATATAGTGAACAAGCGAGTACAGAGTTTATTGATTGGCTTCCCGGGGTTCGTTGCTGTTTGCTGCTTTCCCTCTTTCTCATTCACTCACTCAGTTATACACTCTTGGCTCTATCTGTCCTTCAATTCCACTCTTGGCATTCACGCCCACCCTTACGGTAAGCCAGTAGCTCCCACAGGTGCTTTACTTGCTGCTTTGCTTGGCAACCCTCGTGTCCGCACTCACGCCTGGGCTTCCCTTCCTATATCGTCCAAACGCACCTCCTCTAACTCTCTAACACACATGATGTATTTATACATACACATAGAATGAGTGTATCTGTTCTTTATACGCGTGTGTGTTGAGTATTGTAGTGAGGGGGGTCGAAGGTATATACGCAGACACTCGACTGGGCATTGTTTATCATGGAATTCACCCTCTCGAGCTTCGTTCTATCCAACCTATTCCGCAAGCCGCTATTAATTTACTTGCTTAATAATACCAACTCGCACCGGCCTTCTCTACTTCCTCTTCATTCATACAATACCTCATCCCTTCATTCGTTCGCATTTTCACTTGCTCGCATCCTCTTATATCTGTTTAGTGATGTATATTAAATATTTTTTGTTTCTTTTTTTTTTTTTTTTATTTTCATTGGGATTTTAATTTGTTTATTAGGTTTTATTTTATATTTGTAGAGTTGACGTTTTTTGTTAGAGTCCACTGCATAGTGAAAGAGTTTTTATAAAAGTCTAATTAGATTTTTTTTAACACTAATTTTTATCTGGAAAATATATTATTTATTTCACGCAAAATTATTTTTCTACTTCAACGATAATTTATGAGTTGAAAATTGATACAAAATTTGCGTAAAAAACAACTGTCACAAATTTTTAGCTGACTTTTACATAAATTTTTTTACTGTGTACTCTAAGAGAATAATTTGACATTAAATATTATTGATTTAACCCAAAATTATTTTTCTGCTTCAATATAAATTTTTTTAGGCGAGTGCCTCAAAAAACGACGTTTTAGGGACTAAATAGAGTCCCTAAAATGATACTTTTCTGTACACTTTTTTACTTCACGGACGCATGTTATTTATTTCAATTGATAATCATATTTATTATAAATTTATTCCTGAAAAATAACAAAACTGAAACAGAAGTTTGAAATATTATTTCATAACATTACTAATATTATTAAATATAATAACTGAAACATAAGTATTTATTTAACAGTGAACATGATGAAACATACTATTGTGTTGAAAATTGATACAAAATCTGCATTAAAAACAGTTGATACAAATTTCGAGTGGAGTTTTACAAAAATTTTTATCCTGTAAATAAAAATCTGTGTTAAATGGTTCTTTTCTGTTCAACACATTCATTTTAAATATATACAAGTGCTTAATAATATATTATTCATACTAAATAGAATCACTTGAATTGTATCGTGTTGATTTCAACAAAACATAAGAGGAAAAAAATTATTAAAAAATTTGTTTAGTAGACTTTTTCACAAAATCTTTCACTACAGTATTATATTATTATTGTTTTTTTTTTCTCGTTAATATTATATTGGAATTGAGTATAAGGATATATTTCCCCATAGCACTTTATACACGAAATAAAAGAATCATGACAGAGAAAAATGAAAATCTGAGAAGAGTTTCAACCCGGGGCTAATATATGTTGTCTGCGATTCACGCGCAGCCTATTTTTTCGCGTCTGTGCACGTTGACGACGATACGCGCACTAGCCCCTAGCATTTTTTTTTTCACTTAACTCTCCGACCGTGAAAAGCTCTTACGACTCAACCCAATATACCCATTTCAAACGCGTTCGTCTTTGCTTTTGTGCAATTTTCCAACTTTAATGGCGAACGGTGTGTGTAAAATCTCTTATGGTTAAACATTTGGTAATAAATTCTATAATATATCAAGTATATAAACCAAGAAAATTTATTTCTGTATACAGGCACACATAGAAAAGTTGATGCAATGAAAGAAAGAAAAAAAATGCGTTGTATATCAATACTTAATTTAATTTTTTATTTATATATGTGTATGATGTTGAGGATAATAATTAATGGGCTGGAATTATTATGTGCATTTATCCAATATTGGTTTACCTTTTGAGGTTGACGTTATGTATAAGATATCATATATTGTATGCAAAACCTCTCTAATGAGTCGCTCAAGTGGACGCTACCTCTAGAGTTAGACAAATATTATCGCATACATATATGATACTCTCCTGCTGTATTTAAACTCACTGGGCTTTTATGTGTAATGTATTTTATTATTATCTATTACCAACTGTCTCATTCACGACAGTAATCTCCATCATGCCATGGTAAATTAAATTATTCTGTACATAATGAGCAGTTTTTTTATCACACTTAAAGGCAAATTGTTTTTAAGATAAGAGTTCTGGTGTTTGATCAGTTTTGCCATTAAATGCATTTTTTTTACGATTTTTATGTGGAAAAATTTTAATAATGAAAATTATTATTTATTTAAATATTATACATATTATTTATTATTTATTATTTATTTAAATATTATGTATTTTATTAAATGTTATGAATATTATCGAGGACTAGTGCTATCGATCTTTCTCTCAAAAACATTGATATTAATTATTAATTAATTGATAATTATCAGGATTTTGGTTAATTTAGTATTGAAATCCACGAATAATGATTATAAATAAAAGCTCTGGCATAAAATAAAAATCATATTATGGTTTTTTCTGCGATTATTACTCCATCATATCCTAATTATTGATCAATTCTGCTTTAAAATTCATTTTTTATAAATTTTATGCAAAGAAATTTTAGTAATAAAAATTATTACGAATAAAATGATTTTAAAGTGAAAATAGATCTGATTATTTTTAATTAGTGATTTTATAAAAAATTATGAATAATATTAGAATTTTTCTTGTGATTGAGTACTATAGTGCTATCGATCTTTCTCTTCAAGATATTGATATTAATTATTAATTAATTGACAATTATCACGATTTTGGTTGATTCAGTACTAAAAACTATAAATAATAATTATAAATAAAACTTTTGCTATATAACAAAAGCCCTGGTACTTGATCATGCCCTAAAACTTGATCGATTTGTTTATTAAAATGAATTTTTTACAATTTTAATGCGAAAAAATTTTAATAATGAAAATTACTACAAATAAAGAAATTATTTCAGAGTTGAAACAGACTTGATTAATCGAAATTAGTGTATTCCACGAAAAATCATAAATATTATTAGATTAAATATTCTAAATAATTCGATTCGTGATCGTCAATTTTAACTTCATTCACTAGTATAGATTTTTTCATCTGATCAAGTACTAGTGCTATCAATTCCTTCTCCTCAAAACACCAATAATAATCATTAACTAACAATTATCACAATTTTAGTTAATCCAGTATTAAAAGCCATAAACAATAATCATAAAAAAAAAATTCCACATTTGTTAAATCAACAAATTTTTAGAAGCCTATCAAAATCTTATTATTTCAAAAAAGTCAGCGCGTACTAAATCTTTCTTCCTCATATACATCATTTTCCTCCCTTTTCATACACACATCCACACACAACCACAATAGTTAATTCATCATGCAACAGCTATTAAGTCCCTAGTAAAATATCTAAGCGTTGAAAGTCGATAATTATACATATGAATACATGAATATATAAACTTATAAAATATTCGAATGAAAATTCCATAACAAACATTAACCAAGATTGGTTTTGTATAAACACAATGTTCGATATATTCACATTCATTTTTTTCACACCATCTCATGTACATACACAATACAGACACACAATAGCTTCGATCGATTTCCCGGTTGGAAAAATGTGAAGCACCGATTTTCATCTCCCTTCTAAATTTTTTTCTTTCATTATATACCATTCTTTTTTTTTTTCCTTCTTTTCTCAGTTACGGGATACGAGTATAAGCGCGCGGTTTTATTGGAAAGGAACAGGAGACTTGGCGGCCGCCTTTCCCTTGTCGGGATGGAGTTTAATAGAGGGTGAAACCGCCTTCTACTTTCTTTTGCTGCGGGAGCATATAGTCTTTGCGTTTGCAACCTCTTTCTCTCCCCCTCTCTATCGCTCTCTCATTTACCGCAACTTTATCCCAACTCTATTCGTTTCTCTCCCATTCGAATTTTTTTTCCTTCCTCTTTCATTTCTTGCCCAAACCCATAGTCATCAAGCAATCTCTTGGACAAGCGAGGGGTTCCGAGTAATTCCTATGTTTGCGGAACCAAAGTGGCAAAGTAATCGCCTACTCACCAATTCCACTTTTATATATACATATATATATTTTTATGTATCATTTTCATTGCCAGTTATAGTAAATATATACATACACACATAGATACAAGATACATTTTATCGCATTATATTTATTACTTCATTTTTTTTTTGTTCCTGTTTTATTTCAGTTGAATATTTCATTCATATTCTTAATACATTTCTATTATTTATTATATTTTTATTTATTCATATCAACTCATGTCAACACATTTCGATGTCATGACACTTTCGTATGAATATGAAAATGATAAATACAAATGAATATTATTATAATTTTTCTCAATCAATTGAAACTTGAATGAACAAGTTAATAAACAGGTATTTTAGTTTTTTAGATTAGTTTATCAACGTACGTGATACATGTAAGCTCAAGTATAAATATATATACATATGTATATGTAATCATTTAATATATGAGTTGATGTTGGAGAGAAAAAGGAAATCGATCGAATGGCCATTAAACTGAGAGAGCAAGAGAGCTAGTTTATATACAAATGTATATAGATATAAAATACAGTGACGATGGAATCACGCCGCCGCCAATGTTGCCGCTAGGGTGGTTTATATTCTTCGTATATATATTTGCCAGCGTATCACCCTCATTCCCCGATAGGATGACGCCCTGTATGAGAGGGTAAATGTGGCGGGTTTGGATACGAGGGCGTGTTTGCCCTGGAGTACGATGAGAAACCCAACAGGCTCTTTCTCTCTCTCTCTCTCTCTCTATGTGTAGCTTTCAGCTCTCTACAGCTCCCAGACTCACTGAAATCCCTGGGGAATCCGCGCATACTTACCGCTCTGGTGGATCCATCGAGGGGGGTCCAAGCACGGAAAATAAATCATTGACGAAAGTGACTTACCCAAAATTGTGTCAGTCAATATAAATGTAATGTAGATATATACACTCTCGATGTGTCGGTTTTGATATTTATATTCAGGATTATAAGCTCACTTTATTTGAATTCTAAAACAGAATAATAAATATATTTATTGAGGCATTTTTAACCCTTACCGTATAACGTTGGGTCACTTGTGCCCTGGCAAAAATGACTTTCGAAGATTTTCATTTGTTTTTATATAAATATATTGTTTAAACAAATGAAAGAATTGATAATATATCAATTGATTTTTAAAGATGGATAGTTAATGAGGTAACGTGAATTTTTTCAGATTTTTTAGAACACTTTAATGTACTTTTTTAAGCATCGGACTAGAGATACCTGACGTTACCGTTTAAGGTACTGAAATTAAAAGACGTTACACAGTAAGGGTTAATTAATACTATTGTAATTATTGTTATTATCATTGTCGTCTTTATCCGAATCGAAATTTTTATGCTACTTTAAACCTCATTATTGGTATTTAGTGAGGTTCTTCAGGAGCGATGTTTAGAAATATTTTAATAGAAAATACAACACCTCGAAGTAATCACATATTGCCAAATTTTCCATTCTAAGGCGCAAAGAAGGAACTTGTGTCTATGTTTATTATGAAATTAAATATTACAATGTTGTGTTGGATGTAAAAAGCATCAAACTAGGTTCAATCCTAGATTTTTAGAAGTTCCCCAGATTCAAAGTAGAATTGATAGGCCAACGATCGTGCCATACCGTATTTAATCGACTACTAGAAAACTTATATTAGCTGCAGGGCTTTTTCAAAACATTGGCTGGATTTTTCAATGATTATGTGTCATGAAAGAGCCGAATTCCATTTTTTTTATAAATGGTTAGAAGTCCAAAAATACCAATAATTTTGAAAAATGTATTTCATGTCATTTTTTTTAATATTAATTTCCTTTTATATTATTTATCCCTTTTTCAAAACTCGCTCTTTCATGCCAGTCTTCCCCTAGAGAAGTACGAAAATTTCGACTCATGGATTGGAAAATGTTTGTTGATGTATTTATATATAGTAGAACAATTTTTGTGAAAGTTCACTCAAAATTTGTGTTGGAATTTTTTTTTTAAATACAATGTTGAAACAAGACATTATTTATGTGACGAGATTCAACTCCGATAGTATGTTAAACAATCAATAAAAATTGAAAAATATGTTGACTTCAAATGTTTATTATCTGAGAGACGAAATTTTTTTTTTTTTTTTAACGCAAATTTTCGTGTTGAAAATTGATTCAAAATCTGCGTTTTAAAGAACTATTGACACAAATTTTGAGTGGACTTTTACAAAAAATTTTTCACTGTGTAATATAAATGTGTATTAGATAAACAAGGAAATAATAGATGAATAGTATGAATATAATGAATATTTAATTTTGCTGATAAATTCGTGTGATTTAATACAGAAATTTTTGCAGATATGGAGCTGGTTACGATTTAGCAGCACGCCGGAAAAATGCCACGAGGGAATCAACCGCAACATTGAAAGCGTGGTTGAATGAACATAAAAAAAATCCATATCCGACTAAAGGAGAAAAAATAATGTTGGCTATAATCACAAAAATGACATTAACTCAAGTATCAACGTGGTTTGCCAATGCACGACGGAGACTTAAAAAAGAAAATAAAATGACATGGGAGCCAAAGAACAAAACGGACGATGATGACGATGCAGTATTGTCAGATTCAGAAGACAACAAGGATAAAGATGAAATGATTAGTGATAATCATCAGGTTGAAAGAATCGTTGATGATGCACGACGTAACCTGGATGACAACGGTAAGAGCTTTATCATAATTATAAATTTACAATTTAACTTATTAAATAATATTTCACATAAAAAACAATTCTGTATAAAAGTCCACTAAAAATTCGTGTCAACTATTCATATAACAAACCCCGCATTCAAATTCCAATCACACCATAATTATCTACATTGAAATATAAAAAATACTTCTACCTAAAAAATAAATAACATATCCTCTACCAAATCCAATCCAAAAATTTAATCCACATCAAAACTAACTAAATCCCAATATCAAAATCAATAAACGATCAAATCATATCAAATAAAATCTCATAAATATATTCTCCATTCATCCAACCCAACATTCATATAAAAATTAAATCGAAAAACAATTCGAATAAAAAATCTTTAACTAAACTCTCACACAAAATTTTTCACCACACATTTATCAACTCAATCGTTCAAACAAAAATATCCCAACACATATTTTCAACTGTTAATTAATTCCCAAGACAAATATATACAACATCCACTCACTCACACATATACCCAGGGAGAAACTTGAAATTTGCGCGATGAATTCAGGAGGAATTGAGTTTGGGATTGTGTCGCGTAGGCGGACATAATGGTTCACATGTGGGTAAACACAGTGACGGGTTGCGGGTCGCCGCGCGAAGAGATTAATGGCCTTTGGATTCACCTACCTCCTGCTTTTCTCTCTCTCTCTCTCTCTCTCTCTCTCTCCCTCTCTCTCTTACCCCCATATCTATATACATAAACATATATATTCGCTTCTCCCTTCGTTGCTCTTATTCAGTTACTGGCCGAAGCACTCCTGTATCCTCTCACGAATTCTCGCCCGTATATTGGTAAGTATAAGTCCAAACCCCATACATACATATGTATACATATATGTATATATATATATATGTATATATAGCTGTCGAGGGCAATGAAAGAGGGCGAGGGGCTGAGTGGCCATCGGATCATATACTCCCTCTCGAGTTTATATACCGTAAATGTGGCTGGTGTCTGTATATATGGATATGTATATGAATGTATATGTGTATATGTGTATTTATATATGTGTGTGTATATGGGGTGGACTGTGGTTTGAGGTACGGTGATGTATCGGCGCCCGTAGCGAGACGAATAGTAAAGTTAGAGTGAGAAAGATGAATTGTGAAGAGTGGAAATGGGTGTATGTATGCGTGTGTGTGTGTGTGTTTATATGAAGAATGAATGAGTGAGAGAATATATAAAGTGCTTGATGCTCTGTTTCTTTTTGGTATTACTATGAGGTATATTTGGATGTTATGTGTGGGATATTGTCTTCAATAGTTTGGGCAATATTGAGTTCTTTTGCGGTGCTTTTTTATTTATTGTTGAATTTATGTTGTCTTAATTATGTTTGATAATGGGTTATTTGTTGATATAGTGAGGAAATTTTTGGTAAAGTACAATCGGAATTTGTGTCGACTGTTTTTAATGCAGATTTTGTGTCAAATTTCAATACGGGAATTTGTGTTGATGCAGATGAATAATTTTGGGGAGTATTAATGATATTTTATGTCGAATTTCAAACTAAATTTTTGTCTTTCGGGCTGTGTAGTGAAAGAATTTTTGTAAAAGTCTACTCAAAATTTGAGTCAACTGTTTTTAACGCAGATTTTGTATCAATTTAGAACTCAAAAATTTATATTGAAGCAGAAAAATAATTTTGGGTAAAATTAATAATATTTCATATCGAATTTTGAACTAAATTTTTGTCTCGCAGACTACATAGTGAAAAAATTTTTGTAAAAGTCTACTCAAAATTTGAGTCAACAGTTTTTAACGCAGATTTTGCATCAATTTCTAAATCAAAATTTTATATTGAAGCAAAAAAAATATTTTGGGTAAAATTAATAATATTTCATGTCGAATCTCACACTAATTTTTTGTCTCTCAGACTATAAACATTTGTCATCAACATATTTTTCAATTTTTTTTCACCATCACTTTCAGATATAATTTATATAAAAAAAAATTCCACCAAAAATTCTGAGTATACTTTCCCAATAATTTTTTCACCGTGTATTAAACAAATGTAACAATAAAATCCATAAATACAAAATAAAAAAAATTATAATTAAATAATAGCGAAAGATATATAGAATTAAATTTATTAATTAATATGAATTAATCGGTGATATCAGAGGGTCAAAAGTTAAAGAGCCACTTGTGGACTCTGGCAGTATCTGTTTAGTTGAGCCATAAGGTTCCCTTTTATAAGGGGTAACTGAAGCGCACCCTAAAGCCCACAAACTCATTCATTTCCATCTTTGTCTCATCCCTATATATAACTTTTATAGAATGATAAAATGAATAAGAGTGAGAAAGAAAGTATCGTCGTCGTCCACAGCTCACTCTGCTTGGGGAATTATCGCTTGACGACCCATCAACTAAACCCTCTGCCAACTCATTCGAACCTCTTAATGAAATTCTCACCCCTGACTGACTGGCTAGCCCTGCCAGACAGACGGGACGCTCTTAGAGTGCCCCGAGAGAGAATAAAGCATCAGGGGAGCAAGAGAGAGAAGCTGACAGGGTAAAAGTGAAAATAACACCCAGAAAAAGAGAAAGAATATTATCACATTTGCGCTTGCGCTAGATGAATTTGACGAGGAAGAGAAAGACAAGGGTGGTAAGAGATATTGAAGGATATAAAGAAAAAAAAAAAAAAGAAAAATAAGAGAAGAGGGTGAGAAGAGAGAAAGAGATATCTCTATACCACCCCGAGGGGATCTGAAATCTCTCGCACTCCCCAAAGTGGTTGCAGGCTCCGCTCTCCCTTTTTTTTTTTTTTTTTTTTTTTTCACAGCATCCCTTACGGCTTAACTGTATATAAAGGCGCGGGCAAAGGGGCGAGAAAAAAAGTTTTTCTCTTTCTCACACTTTACCAATTTTTCACTCTATTCACACTGATTCTATCTCTATCATTTTCTCCGGTGCTTTTCTCCCTTTTTTCTTTTTTTAGTCTTTTCTCTCGTTGTCGTCGTCACTTCGGCCCCCGCAATGACACGCATACCGCGTCTCGCTTTCACACTAGGGACTATAAACCATTAACGCCAATATTGCCACGGAGCCAAAAGCACGCGTTTTACCCTCGTCTAATAATTAACGAGGCCCGGGGATTTCGACTTATTGTCCTCGGCACTTCCTCAATGGAGTATCATCAGATTTTTTAAGGGTCCGTGTCCCGACAAGTCGATCTTCATTTTGCTATACACGATAATGCCATACATACATATATAAATAAATATATAAACATCCCCTATGTAACTTGCGTATCGCTTTGCAATTTATGATGAATTTTTTTTTTTTTTTTTTTTTTTTTCGTTATTATTATAGAATCAATGAGACGAGTTAAAGCTGAACACATGCAACACGACAAAGATTTAGAAGATGATGACGACCTTGATCTTGAAGACGATCCACGAAGAGGTGAAATGTCATTTCATCACATGTCCCAGCATCATCATCATCATCTTCATCATCAGGGCTATGTCAATGATGAACATCTAAAAGAGGAAGGCGTTAAATCCGAGTGTCAAGCAGGTGGTGTACCAATCCCTGCGACAAAACCAAAAATATGGTCATTAGCTGATACAGCAGCTTGCAAAACTCCACCACCATCTGCTCATCCACATCATCAACAATATTTACATCATCATCATCTTCACCACCATCATCATCATCAGCAACAGCAACATTTACAACTTCAACATCAACAGCATCAACAACATCAACAATATTCAATTCAACAGCATCAAATTCAACAACAATCCCATCATCAGTCACATCAACAGCATAATCTTACTCAGTCACATCATCAACATTCGGTTCAACCTTGGTTAGGTGGTGTCGCCAGCAGTAGTGTTGGTGTTAGTGATAGTGTTAATAGCGGTGGTGGTGGTGGTGGTGGACTTGGTTCATTTACCCTACCATCAGCTGCTTCTATGAGTCCGTCCGCAGCCGCAACGGCGCCATATACAAATGCTGTAGCAAGATACGGTGGTTTTCTCAGCTCCTCATCCGGTGGTCAACTTCATTATAATCCCAATTCATCATCTGGCTCATCATCAAGTGCATCCTCCAGTGCTGCCGCGGGGTTTCCCGAAGTTGGGACAGACACACCGCCGCAAACACCACCAAATATGAAAGTGACAACACCCAACAGCGGAATTCAACCACCACCGGGAACTTATTGCCCTGGTGGCAATACACCTACCAATAACAATAATAATAATAGTAGTAATACAACAAATAATAATAATAATAATAATAATAGCAATACATCTGGTCATTATCCAAATGTGAGTTTAGCAACTGGCAGTGGTTATTTGTCGTCGAGTTCGGGTTCAGTTAGCAGCAATTCGTCATTTGGTTCGCGTTTACAGAGCTCACCGCATAAAGAATATACAACGACGGCACAAAATTCCGTCCTACATCAACAGAGTAATGGAAGTTTAACATCAGCAGACGCAACTACTGCATTTAAACCGTTTTATAAAGGGTGGGTATTTTAAATAATTGGATTGTTGTATTTAATAATGGATAGAATAAATATTTTGTATGTTAATTTTGTGTTATAAATTATTGTAGATCACAGTCGATGACCACCGGATTCGTTTCGCCAGTTTGAAATGTTTTTTCAACATGAAACACTCTCTTCCAACCAACATTATTCGTGTCCCAGGTAAGCAAAGAAAAAAAAAGAAATAAATGAAAAAAAAAAAA
>JAQQBS010000001.1:16011841-16025333 GCA_030347275.1 Microctonus aethiopoides | reverse complement strand
TTTCTACAACTGAGACACTTAACTATAGATTTGTACAAATATAAACATATAAATATAAGTTACACTCAAGATGCAAACTGATTTATTACTTACTTTGAAAATTTTCTAGATAGCACTTTCACTTCGATGCAGTTTATCACGACACTATCAATATGGCTGCTTCTAAGCGATGTTCAATTTGTTTGTTGATACTCACACTACGTAATACTGATATTCGTTAATGGATGGCGTTTTCATATACTTTTATAATGTAATATTCCAAATTAGCATAATCTTTTCCTCTAATACATAGGTACGTAATAATACATTATAAGCAAACAAAACTATGACAATTGTTGTTATCTATAGTCAAACATAAATATTGCGATATCTAATATCAGATATTATTTTTTTTTCTTTTTATTTTCAAAACTCGAGTCGATATCTCTATACATATATTGATCATATCGCTCTTTGTACATCGGTAAATTTGACAAAGATTGGCGGCATGAGATTCCTTTGATCGTATTATATACAAACAACGTTTCATATCTAAAAAAAAAAATTGTGTGTACTAACTTTGATTTACTTTATAAGATATTCTTATCTGTGAATTAACTTGTGGATTAAAAATTATTATTGTATGTAAACACATGAAGAAAAAAAAAACGAAAAAAATAAAATTAAGAGACAAAAAAGTTTAAAATAAGAAAAATACTCACCGTATATATATGTATATACTTAGGTATGTATATGTATATATATAATAAAATATACACGAGTCCATCGGCGTCGTAATATATAGTTGTGGCTCTGTTTCTCTCACTCTTTCTTGGATGATTTAAACCGTTCTGGCTTGCCAACACCTTCTATTTGGGACCATTTAAAATCCCAACATTTCTTCATTATATTTTCTTTCGTGTGTATATATGTATATATGTTTTTTTTTTTCAAAACTTCCAGGGTGAGAGAATAAACTTGAGACCCAAGCTGCCGTGTCCGCGTTGAGTTGTATGCCTGTCATCACCTGAATAAATAATATTACTAAATAAAATGAAGACTATAATAATAAAGTTATATTCAAGCAACTGTCGAGCATGAATCTAAAGTTATGACTTATATAATAATTAAACTGGCATATTGAATATGGAGATGTGCATAATATTACGAGGTAGAAAAGGTAAGAATATGAATTGTCTTGGCGGAGTGAAGAATTTTTTGTTAAAGTCCACTCATAATTTGTGATATGAATTTTTTCAAAAAATTGGGATGAAAAAATTTAATGATTATTTGTTTCAAATTGCATTATTTGTCCATACTAACAGTTGTATTTAATGTAAATCGATGATTTAGTTATGTGTAAATGTGTTTTGTTATGGGAAAATTTGTTAATTGAATTGTTGATTTATAATAATTGTTTAATTGAAGCAGTGCTGTTGATACGGTTAATTTTTGATGTTTTATTTTAATTTGATTAGGCTGAAATTGATGGAAAATAATATTGATACTTAATTTATTTATTATTAACTTGATTCGGTGATTTGAGATAACATTTGAAATTTTTCAAATTTACTCCAAGGTTTTTCTCAGTGTATAAGAGAGAATGAAGAATATATAAACACAAATTTTTGTGTTGAAGTAGAGAAATAATTCTGCTTGAAATGAATATTTTATGTTTAATATATCTAAAAAATTTTTGTTTATCGAAACTGATTAAATTTTGTGTTTAATTAGTGAATAATTAATTCAACACATTTTTTAATTTTTTTTCATTATTTAACATATTTCTCATGTGAAATCAAATTACATAAATATTATGTTGACCCAATTAATTCAACTAATATATGAAAATTGTTAAAAAAAAATATTCCAACACAAATTTTTATAATTTTTGTTCAATTAATTCTGCATTTATATAAATCAAAATCTTCAAATCAACATTGAATTCACACATATATATATATATACGTATATATACATAAAAAAAAATTAATTTGCTCGAAATATAAAAAAGCATCATATATACAGTGAAGAATTTTTCGTAAAAGTCCACCCATAATTTGTGTTATAATTTTTTCAACACAAATTCAACCTATGGAAATGATAGTGAAACAACTAATTATTCATGTAACTCGATTCAATTCCGATGATGCAGTTTCAAACACATATAAAAAATTGAAAAAATGTCGACTCCAAATGTTAATTAAAATCTGAGAGATGAAAATTTAATGAGAGATTCAACCTGAAATATTATTAATATACGCAAAATTATTTGTCTCCTTCAATACAAATTCTCGCATTGAAAATTGATACAAAATCTGCTCTAAGAACAGCTATGCCACAATTTTTGAGTGGACTCTTACAAAAATATTACTATTGCATATAGCCTGAAAGCCAAAACATTAGTTCGATCAAATTCGACATGAAATATCATCAAAAAACAGTTGACACAAATTTACAATAGCCAGCTTTTACAAAAATTTCTCTACTATTATATTACAAATACAAAAGAAATTAATATTAAAATACAAAAATGAAATTCACCCTTGGCATCAATAAAACAGTAATAAACTACGTATAAACGATCAAACAATATTGACTCGCGTGCGCCATCAGAATAGGTACTTGCCCGAAGAAATAAACTCAGAATTGTCTGGAAGCGATCAAGTCGCTACAGCTACAAACATGGGTTGCAATGTATACTCACTCTCAGTTTACGTGAAGGTACAAGGCACAAGCATTGGGGGACCAATACGAGGATATCGTCGAGGGAATGCGCGCGTTTGTGGCTGTATATACATACACCCCAATACACACACACACACACATATATATATATAAATACATTAATGTCTATGTGTATGTATAAGCACCAGGGTTGTGTGTAGACTGTGGTGTTAACAAACGGTACACTAATGTTTCACATCTCGGCATGCTTCTCTGTGTGGCCGTCGTCGTTGTCGTCGTTTTCCCCCCTCAAATGTATTCCACAGCCGCGAGGGCAAGAGTGCCAAGTAGCGACTCGAGAACGTCGTCGAGCGAGTCGTGCATTGAATGGTTGATGGTGGGGAAGAACTGTTGAGATACTTACGAGTTTCAATGTGTATTTTATATGTGTTGGGTAAATGTATATATCCGTGAGACGCGAAAAGGGAGAGAGGAGAGAGGATATATATAGAAAAGGGGGGTAGTATTTTACCATGAAGGCGGAGGACGCGATATAGAGGCGGAGCGAGATTTGTCCGCGCCCCCAAGAGGGGAAAAAAACTCTATGGCTGTAGATATAGATATATTTATTTGTGTGTGGTGTGCTCAACTGACACAAATGCGTGAGTTGCGGGGTAAAGAGATGATGCGCGTTGAGGGTAAAAGTGAGTAAAGGAGACAAAGATATATAAATGTAGAGGAAGAAAGAATGATTGGGAATTGGAAGGGATTGCGTTGAATTATTCGTATATTCACCACAGCCTTGACTTGGTCGTTTTCTCTCTTTACCTCACTTTATACTACACTTTGCTCAACTCATTCTTGCTCTCTTTATTTTTATGTTTATAACACACATCTATGTACGTTTCTCCTACTTTTGGCTCTTTTGCGCGCGGCTATTTACTAACGTGCCTGGAGGGATGAAACAAGTCCACGTAATACACTTTTACACTCTCATGTTTGATGATATGAACAACAAATATGTATATGTATACGAATGTTTTAGTAATATTAATGAAAAATACAGACAATATGCTTTTATTTCATTTCATCATATGTATATTGTCGCTTGTGTTAATTTTCTAGAGCTCCCAATTTTTTTTTATTCTTTCCTTTAATACACATATCAGGAATTTTTTTTCCTCTTCGTTGTATATTAATTTATATAACTAGATTATATTTATACACATTGAATCTACTAATACATAGAAAAAATGTGGATTAAAATGGCACACCATTTTTTCTATTGAGTATACTACTTGCAAACTACAAACTGTTGGGTTAAAGTAAAATAGTTTTCTAAAGCTTCAGGAATATTACTTTCATACTGACCCTTTAGAATACTGTTTATTTTAACAATTTATTTTATTGCAAAAAAACATAAAACCTGTCATTAACCATTTTACCCTCACTGCTATGGGTATAATGGCATACTTAAAAGAAAATATATTAAATATATGCCGGCCTAAAATGGCATTCATGTCGTTTTAGTCCACGGCTACATATGCCGTTTTAGGCCCATGCCACCATTTTACAAAACATAATTAATTTTTGTACTTAAAGACAAAATTATAATTTTCTAACTAGTAAAACACATGAAATATAACCTATTTCTAAGTACTCACCTATAGTTTTATTGATTCGCTTCACTTGTTAGGAATATTCCAACTTTAACTACGCACAAATAAAATATTTCACGAACAGCAATATGCAATAATGGTGGCTTGCATACAACTGGCTGCAGATACGATGTTACAAATTTCGTAAGTGGTCCTTAAAGCGATTTCGTGTCATTGAAATCATATCTTGCTACACTTGAGCAGGAATTTTAAAATCGCTACTATGCCGTTTTACCCCAGTATGCCATTTTAGGCCACTTTCCTCTATATATATTTCGTACTTATAATAAGGCGATGTTTGACCGCTAATGAAAAATGTGAGCAACATGAAGAATGAAAGGAATAAATAAATAAAAAATATAAAAGAGGCAATCGATGTGGCATGAGCTTAATATACGAACGCACAACTGATTGTGGACAAGTAATGGAAGTTATATACATATATATATACATACAATTGTACAGTCAAGTGTCGCGATGTGGGTGGAGAGGACGCGGTGGGTTGAACAACGTTCGGCAGAGACTGTATATATATTTCAGTATACCTAACATACAATACATGCATATAGAGTAATATAAAAGAGAGTAAGACGGGGGTATATATACATAGACGAGTAGCTTAAGTGAATGGTAGTATCGACTAAGTTCACGTACATATAATATAATTTTATACACCTATATTTATATATTTTATATGAGAGTATATATACGGTTATACGTGCGGTTGTGTCAAGGAGGCAAAAGAAAGATGTGTTTGTTGATGGGCGAGGAGTTGTGCGGCACAGAAAGGGGATATCAGAGCTGTGCGCAATGGCGAGACATGGATAAAGAGAGGGGGAGTATATAGTAAAACATGCCAAGAGAAAAGTGTGTTGAGGGTAAAAGAACGTTGAAGGGAAAAGAGGAGGATTGAACAAACTACCGGAGAAGAAGTCAGTGGCAAGTAAAGCAGCGCCACCGAGGCTAAACTTCGGGATCTATTGAACTAAAATTGTCGTGTAGTTTTCTTCCCTTCTCTCCTTTACCACTGCTACTCTGTTTCACGTGTAGCTATATAAGTATAGTAGTACAACAACGAAAAAGAGGGAGGAGAACGACAACGACGACAGACTATACCGGTGTGTTATCCCCGCTCTTTGTCGCATTTGAGTTCACGTTCACGTTCGTTCTCTTGTTCCTTGCCCCTCATTTACTTCTTTCTCGTCGCCTCTCCCCACTACTCTATATTAAAATGAAAAGCGAAACGAAGAGAGAAGCAAAATTCTCGGATTATAGTGGGGGGTGTCAATGCCTCGTGGCTGCTCGTGGATAAAGCAAAACTGTGAGACATTTTATGGCCGATTCTAAGTGCAAGACTGAGCAAGAAAATTTCATATATCCATACACAATAATGTTTATAATAGTGTGCACAATGTATACATCTAACTGTATATATTATACGCATACATATATAGGGAGAGAAAGAGATGGAAAGAAAAAAAAAAATTAGAAAAGTGGGGTTAGGATATAGGAAGCGAGGTAGGAAGCAAGCAACTCACCATATTTTATTGTCGCGTTTGCCAACGCTAACCGCTGGCGTACGACTCCTCTGTGGGCCCTCACCATCTATATATATATTAACGTCGACTCAACACGACGACGAAGCGACATACAACGAAAACGCTAGAGGTGACACCTGCGTATATACAATCGCCCCTCTCTTCTTCTTTTTTTCCCCCTCCCATTACCTCTTTCTTTCTTTTTTTTTTTTCATCTCCTCAATTTCCCCCACTGCTTCTCCCATTACGTTACACTGCTCTGCATTTTTTTTTTGTCTTTATCTCTGTGTGTCTTTGGTGCGGTACACGCGGCGTGCCGAGTTCTGGACCCTCCCATTGTCGGCGGCGAGGGGGGGTGAAATAGAGAGAGAAAGAGTGAGATAGAGGCGCGGCAGATTGGATGATTGGGAGGTTTGCTTGAAGTTTCGTTTTAAGGGGGAAAAAAAGAACAAACGAGAGAAAGAGTGGATGATATTGAGTATATAGAAATTGAGGGAGGGGATAAAATATAAAGAAGAGAGGGGAGATTGGGGGTTGGAAGTATCTCACAAAAATAAACGCCTCATCCTTCCTCTTCTCACTTTCAACTTTTTTTTTTTCTCTTCTTTCTTTTTCACCGTATTCTTGTGCCCAAACGTTTTTAAGAGGTGTGTGCATCCACACAAACATTTGTAATATATATATTTATATGTATATATATGTTTATGAATACAATGTGTTGGTTTTGTGTGTGAATGTGTGGTAGATCGAGCCACTGGACTCCTCACACTGTGCGACACCTCCGCGCGATTGCCGCGCGCCGCCCCTCGCTCGACGCTCCGGGAAACGACTGGGTATAATAATAATAAAAAAAAAAAAACGCCCGCCGCACAACAAAAGAGAGAAGGGCGAAATAGTGGGAGAGAGAGAGGAGCGAGACAGAAGAAGTGCTACCGCGTTACACGCCGCGCCGCGGTCGAACGCCTGCGTCTACTCTACCCAACTCGCAAGCCAGTTTGTACTTGGCGCCCTCCACGAGAGTCTACGGAGAGCGCGCCGCTCCGTTCACTTAGCCCGGGATTGACAATGAACTCCTTCATACACATCGTCATAAACATATGTTTTACAAACTTATTACAAAGACATTTACATTTTTAATATTATTACATTTGTTTATGTGATTTATCAGTGTGGAAAAAAAAATATTTGTGCATCGAGTGATTATAAAATGTAAGATTATTATCAATTAATTCAACATTTATTTATATGTATATACATATAAAATAAAAATATAAATAAATATTGAGTGAATCAATCGAGAATTTTTTTTTTTTTCATCATTATCAACGGGATTAAAATAAGTGTTATTAAATCGCGCGTCTTAATATTGGTGAATTATTTTTTTTTTTCATCAATTTTTTAACTTCTTCGGTTTTATATATCATATTTTTATTTCACTCTCACTTCCATCTATATACAAACTTCCTTTTATTCACGAACTATACACCGGGCAGGTTTGATTCTAATTCCCACTCTTATCGTCTTCGTCTTTTCCTCTTTCATTATCTATATATATATCTATCTCATTTTACACATCATTCGCATCACTTCTCTCTCCCTCTCTCTCTCTCCCTCTTTATGCCTCATCGTTCAGGCGCACCACCGATCACCTCCCTCACTCGCACTCCCACTCAATAGTAATTTCATCTCACTTTCTCATAATCTCCCTCTCATTCTCCTTCCGTTTATCTTTCTCCTCTTTTATTCATTATCTTTCCTCTTTCTCTCTATCCATCTCTTTTCTCTCATGTCATATATGTATATACATATACATATATATGTTTATATATTCTCTTTCTCTCTTTTACTCTCGACGAACCGGATTCCATCGAAAAGAAACGACAATTCAGCGAGGATAGTCGCAACCGATCATAGCTCTCGTTCGTCCATCGAATTAACGGACAAATAATCATTTAATAATTTGGCCTAATGATTTTTAATTATTTACAATACATACGGACTATTTGTTTTTATTGTTACTCATCAATTTAATTTTTTTTTTCTCGTTCAAACATTAATTTATGTATGAAATTTTTTTTTTTTTATTATTCTGTGTTAAGTTTTTTAATTTTAATGTGGTATTTGAAAATAGTTCCCGCTATTTTTTATACATATTGGTAAATAATATATGTGTATGTGTATATGTATAGTGATTGTTTAATTCTTCGAGTGAAAATTTCGAATTGACAACGCGAGGGAAACAAAAAATATTTATTTAATATTTTATTTGTGATGAAAGTGCGTTCAGTGTGAAATTAATTATTTTTTTTTTATGAATCAACGATTCAATTATGTTTATTTATTATTCACATTACATTGATGATTATTCAGTTATTTATATGCTCGATTATTTCAATTGAATATTAAATTTCAATTTATTTTATGAATTATTAATATAAACGAATTCGCGAACGAGTTTTAAATTTTTATCGATTATTTTCACGGTTGTGTTTCTTAAATATCTTCACGATAGTTTTTATTTTTTGTTTCGTTTATGTATACATAAATATTTGTTTATGTATATATATTAAATATTTATACATATACATAAACACATATTAATATTGTGTGATTGGATTGTGATTGTGATTTTTCTGGTGTGCAGTATCAGGTGTCCAGTCATGATGATCGCATAGCGGATCCCGAAAATCACGGCCCTGAGTGGCCGACACAACATGTCACAGTTCTCCTACAGAGGATCACCAAACTTGCAGGTAAAATCACCAAAATTTTATCCCCATAATATCAAACACTATCCCCAAAGAAATTAAAACAAAATTAAATAATATAAATATTTTTTATATTTTATTCTCTTCCCCAAATATTTTTTTATATACAAAATCCACAATAAATAATAACATTATCACTAAATTCAATTCATATTCATTACTTATATTAATTTAATCCAAGATCAATACATAAAAAATTTTACTAGAGTCACAAAAATAATTGATACTTGTAATATTTATTATTCAATCCAACGTCGAGCCGTTGCCATAAACCTTTTTAGCTATGTACAATAGACCACGTGCTCACATATTATGCATACCAAACGCTTATATACATCTAACTCTAATACATATATACCCACATTCATAAAACATATCATTTAATAATTTTATCTCAACAAAAATCACTTAATCAAAATAAATTTCTCGATATTTTCTTATAAAAATTTTTTGATATTAAATTTATCAATTAAAAATTAATATCATTCGCTAAATAACAGAAGGGGGAAGAGTGTAATAGGGAAAGGGAGGGCAAAAAAATATTTATTTACAATACAATACGTGTATAATTTAAAACATAATATATTAACGATTGTATTGAATAAAAGTGTTTGTATAGCAAACACATCAAGACCAAAAATGCAAATGAGTCCATTACATATATATGTATTTATATATGTATATATACGCACACGCAGCAATCACAATCAGCAGTTAAAACGCATATGTACAATTGCTATTTCGTCATGATTATTATTTCATTATCATTTCTTTAATCGAATATTGATGAGCTACAAAAAAGTACAACGATTTATTTTAATAAATTCACATTTGTTAACGCGCCATATTATGAATAACAAAATGACATACAAAAATTGATTAAAGTTCACGACAATACAAATGTATGTACAAAATATTGTATATACTTATGTACTTAAATTTATTTTCATATATTGATTATATATTTTCTGCTTTGATAAATTTTTCATTGATGAAAAAAAAATATAAAATTATGAATGGGATATATATCATTCAATGCAAGTTGAAACTCGTTTGTTGTAGTGATGATACGTATATATATACACGCATTTACATGTATACATGTATATAAATAAATATATATACATGCTCGTATATACTAAACAGTTAGCACATTATACGTTTGCAAGCTGACTCGACAAGACTTTGAAACCGTTGTATGAGGTGTGTATGTACATTTATATACATACGTATATATATACACATATGTATACATATAAATGGTGTAACAACATGCAACGCTGACTCAGATCCGCCCTCACTTGTTGGCTCACTTGCACTCGTACATTTAAATTTGCTCATATTAACGCATAAAAACGCAATTTTGTATAAAATTTTTTTTTTGTGCTGGGTTTTTTCATATTTTTTTTTTTTTCACAATTCAACGCGTTAATGATCTGCATACGAGATGCACACGCACGCATAAACAATGAATCAATATAGATGATGAATGAATATAAAGAAAAAAAAATGTTGAAATTTTTCTTGGGTATTTCCGGTAGTCAAATTTCACGAAATATTACACTTTAACAGAGTTGTGATGTGTATATAAAAAGTATTAGATTATCAATTTGTATAGTATACATGGTTGATATGTATATAATGTTTCGTGATAATTTATTTAATTATATTATACAAATGTATAGTCTATACAATGTAATATATTGTATACATATTGAATTCAACGACATCTCATATGAAAGTTAAATTCCTCAAGACTCGCGTCATTCATGTAGTAATATATTTGTTTCTAAGAATATAATTCACCGCGCGTCTTTCATCGTGTGGCGCTCGAACAAACGCCGGATGTTGGACCATGTCGTACTCTCGATAAGTTGTCGTCAACGTCGTTTGTTGTAATCTTCAGCTCTTACGAAGAAACCAAAGTATCGGATGACAGCAACACAGACACTCTCATATAACATTTCGGCCAATTTCACGTATGCCTTATAAATTAAATATATACATATAAAATGTTTTTTTTTTCTTCTTTCACATATTTATATTTATACATATGATCCATGTATTTATATAAATGTAAATGTGTATGCGAGAATATATGAATGGCATTCATAAAAATATATACTCTTTGATATATTCTATCTCTTCCAGATTTTTATTTTTAATTTTTATTTCATTCACTTGATTTAATTCATGTAATTATTTATTATATTTTTATTTCATTTCTGAAGTATTGACAACAAAGAATTCATTTTGTTTTAGATATTCATGTTAATATATTTATTTAAACATTTATCTATTATAAGAAACAGTAATTACAAAATAATCTCTTCCAGATTTTTTTTTTTAATTTTTATTTCATTCACTTGATTTAATTCATGTCAATTTTTTTTATATTTTTATTCCTTTTCTGATGTATTGACGATAAAGAATTCATTTTGTTTTAGATGTTGATGTTAATATATTTATTGAAACATTTGTCTATTATGAAAAATAGTAATTATAAACTAAATTTTTTCTAGATTTTAATTTTTAATTTTTATTTCATTCACTTAATTTAATTCATATAATTTTTTCTTATATTTTTATTTCATTTCCGAAGTATTGACAACAAAGAATTCATTTTGTTTTAGATATTGATGTTAATATATTTATTTAAACATTTATCTAAAATAAGAAATAGTAATTACAAAAAAATCTCTTCTAGATTTTAATTTTTACTTTTAATTTCATTCACTTAATTTAATTCATAAAATTTTTTCTCATAATTTAATTTCTTTTCTGAAATATTAACAACAAAAAATACCCTTTCATTTCATAAATTGATATTAATATATTCATTCAAACATTGATCCATAATAGAAAACAGTGAACATAAAAAAAAAATCCCTACATATTTTTTTTTTTCAAAGTTATTAATTATTATTCAAAAAATTCATGGTTATCTCGTTCGAGAGACTTTATCCTTAAAGAAATATATTTCGAGCAAGTCAATATTGAATGGCACTTTGACGGTTATCGTAAGTGAAGAAAAAAAAAAAAAAAAGGTGGAAGTTAAAGGTTGAAAAGGGCGAGCGAGAAACTGAAATCTGGCTCAAGTCAGGGTGTGTGTCCGTGTTCCTGTGTGTGTGTGTGTGTGTATGCATGCATGTAAGGGTGAATATATACACCGTGACATTACTGTACATACATATGTACGTGTCTATGTGGGAACATAAGTAAGTACCGCTCATGGCCTAAGCACATAAAATGGTCCATCAATCTGGCCGGGAGTCAATATTTGTTCGGTTGGGCCTCGTTGCAAAGAGGGCATTATCGGTATACATAAAGACAGAGGGATAACAAGAGAAAAAAGAATAAGATAGATAGATATATAAACGAATCGGTCCCTTTCACCTTTTAGAAGTTGCAGGACACGCGTGACAAATGCTCCGGGTGCAAACATTGCGGCGCATCTGTGTCCACAGGATAAACCGCTTCAAAGATATTTTCCCTTTTTAATTTATAAAATTTTCTGACTTGGTACCATTTCACACACACATTGCCGATTAAGCGGCATATACAATATACATATGTGTATATAAATAATGGATTTTATATATTTGTAGATAGTATATATCATCAATACATGAGTTGTCAAAATATTTTACTTATTCAATGTATTTATTATTTAACTTTAAGGGAGATAAATATAAAAATAATTTAATGTATGTGCAGTGAAACGCTGCACGTTTATACCTGTCTGATTATCTGTTGCATGTCACGACATGTTTCAAACTCGTTTTAATATCTCTCTACATTCTTTGATCTTGTGATAATTGTAAATATATAAATAAATTTATGTATGGGTGGATAAATTAATAGGATATTTAGTTTGATTAAAAAATTGTTGCGATTCTGTTTAATTAAATTGATTAAATTTTTGATAGTTAATTTTATGGTTGGATGAAATAAAAATTCATGATTCACATGTGTATGTATATTTTTAGAAATAGTTATGTGTGAATTCTATTATTGTTGTTTTTAAAATTAGATAGTGTAAGTTTATTTCATTGTACGAGTAGTTGGTTTTGAAACATTTCTATGTATGTTTGTATGTACGAGCATGTATCTGGCATATGTATATGTATATGTATATGTGGGGATAATTTCTTGCGCGTGCGATGAAGAAAGGGGGTGAGGATGTAGTTGAGAGGGCGAAATGTTACTATGGGTCTTGAAATTATTCGAATTAAGATACTTGATCTGTTTTTTTATTGAATGTATTTTTTATAATTTTCTCGCGAGGGAATTTTTTGTAATAAAAATTATTATGGAGTTAAATAATTATTTCGGGGTGAGAACAAACTTGATTATTTTGAATAAGTGGATTTTATGGAGAATTATGAATGTTATTTGATTTAATATTTTGAACAATATTTTTTTTTGTGGTTTATTTCTAATTTAAAGATTATTTATTAGAGTTTTTCTTCTGATCGAGTATTAGTGCTATTGATTTTTTTCCATTTGAAATAATAATATTAATTATTGATTGACAATTTTGTCATGATTTTGGTTGATTCAGTATTGAAATAAATGAATAGAAATTATAAATAAAAAAAAAGACTTGGTATGAAAAAAAAAGCCTTTGTACTTGGTAATGTATTGATATTTGATCAGTTTTGCTATTAAGTGAACTTTTCGCAATTTTTATGCGGGAAAATTCTAGTAATAAAAATTATTAATAAAAAAATTATTTTAGAGTTGAAATTAACTTTATTAATTTCAATTAGTGTGTTTTATGAGAAATTATCCTCAAAACATCAATATTAATTATTAACAAATTGACAATTATCACGATTTTGGTTGATTTTGTACTAAAAACCATGAAAAAAAATTATAA
>JAQQBS010000001.1:15995347-16011741 GCA_030347275.1 Microctonus aethiopoides | reverse complement strand
TCTTGACCAAAATTCATTCAAATCGAAAGGGGTCGAGTCCAACTACTGGTCGATTCTGTGTGGAATGACCCATATACATATATAAACTTAACTATAAAACAAATTTAAATACTCTACATACATAAGGTGAAAGTATTAAACATATAACCGTCGTGAACTATTTACAAACTCTTCGATTTTTCACCGTTAAGTAAATGACATTGAAAGAATAAAAAAAAAAAATGAGGAAAATGGAACAACAAAATGTTAAAAAGAAAAAAAATTATTCAATGGAGGGTTGGAGAGGAAGCTTTTGTGCATATATACATGATATGCATATATACAAATATATTTGTACTACTACTGTAGAAACGATTGGGAGAGAGACCACCATGCGCGCCATAACGTATAAGGACTGTTTTCTCTCCTCACATACTTATTTGCCCTTATTGTCGTCACGCCGACGCCGACGCCGCCCATTTCATTCAATGCTAATCCGGACTCTTATTACGTTCTTATAACGCTCGTAGAAACGACGAAATGAGTCTTTCTTGTATGTATGTGGGACTCACCCTTCACCCAAATCACATCGGTCGCACGTGCTCCAACATATGATAACATGACAGACTCATAATATATATTAAACATGTATATACAATATATATAAGTCTGTATATATATATGATTAAAAGTCACTTTAAAATGTGATTGATATATATACACAGTAGACGAATTTTTGTAAAAATCTACGCAGAATTTGTGTGGGAATTTTTTCAACACAAATTTAATCTGGAAATATAATGTTGGAAAAATATACTTTTATTCAGGTGACGAGATTCTACTCCGATGGTGTGTTGGACATGAGAAAGAAATTGAAGAATATGTTGACTCAAAATGTTTATAGTCTGGGAGACAAAAATTTAGTTAGAAATTCGACGTGAAATATTATTAATTTTACTCAAAATTATTTTTTTGCTTCAACACAAATTTTCGTGTTGAAAATTGATTTAACTATAAATAATTTGCGTTGAAAACAGTTGACATAAATTTTGAGTGGACTTTTACAAAGCTTATTTTCATTCTTTAGTCTGAGGAACAAAAATTTAGTTAGAAATTCGACATGAAATATTATTAATTTTACTCAAAATTATTTTTCTGCTTCAACACAAATTTTCGTGTTGAAAATTGGAACAAAATCTGCATTGAAAACAATTGACACAAATTTTGAGTGGACTTTTACAAAAATTTTTTCACTGTGTAGTCTGAGAGACAAAAATTTAGTTAGATATTCAACATGAAATATTTTTAATTTCATGCAAAATTATTTTTCTACTTCAATACAAATTTTTGTGTTGAAAATTGAAACAAAATCTGCGTTAAAAACAATTGACACAAATTTTGAATGGACTTTTACAAAAAATTTTTCACAGTGCACATAAAAAGGTAGTAGATAAAATAGTTCGAAAAAGGAGAAAAAAAAATAACTTTGCATATAAATAATCAAAACAGACAAAAAAAAATTAGTTAAAACGTCTTTTGCGATTCCTAACTAAAAATTAAAAAAAAAAAAAAAAAAAAACCCTGCGTGATAAATAATAGTACACATGTTTTGTATATATTAATTGCCAACATATAATTATTGCGTGCTGATTCCAACATGTTCAACGATAAAATAACACATATGATATTCACATATATCCATATATATACACACTAGTACGTATTTATAACAGATGATATCATAGCTTGTATATATTTTGAATGAATAGAGAGTATAGTGGGTAATAAAATAAATGATAAAGTATATATATAGACACGAGAATTGAAATGAAGTGAGATGGAAATATACAAAAGAATAACGAGAGGGAAAATAAATATATATCAACTTACCAAAGGTGAATAAAAGGCAGAGCTGTCCATGCCAATGCTTGGATATGGTCCCTGATCAGTGGCCGACGGTGTTGGAGTTGGATAAGATGAATACGATGTGGTGGGTGGTGCAAGCCTTGGATAAGCACCCAGGGCCAATCTAGCAGCGCTATCATATTGACATGAGCAAACAGTTTGACCTGTCACTGGATCTGTCATCATTGGTCTACCATTTTCACAACAACCGCCACCAGTAGCACTACCAACTGGTGTATCAGCACCACCTGATGCACCTGGGGCTGTGCTCGTTGTTGTTCTAGCTGTTGATGATGGTGACAATGCGCCAGGACTTAAAGCACCACCTGATGACATTGCCGGTGATGCTGCAGTTGTTGGTTGGCCGCCACTCACCAACAGCTGAAACAGCCGAATCTTTATTGGTTTTAGGGATATTTAGATATCTATTTGTTAATAGTTTTTTATTGAACACGTGTAAATTATTTGGAATTATTTATGAATAAACGTTTGATTTATTATTATATAAAGTGAGAAATTTTTTTCGTTTGGAAATTTGTGTTCGAGTCGAAAAATAATTCTGATTCAAATTCATTTTTTTTTTTTGGTGAATTTGATAATTAATTTTATTTGTCGGGCTAATTAAATTTTGTGCTGAATCTTTGAATGAAAAATTTTATAAATTTCATTTCTTAATCCTCTCCCGAATTTTTTAATATATTATTTGTGGTAAATTGAATTACATAAAAATTATGTTGAAAAAATTATAACACAAATTTTTCATTCAACTTTAACATGAAATTTGTGTTGACAGTTTTAAGTACAAATTTCTTAAGATATTTTGATGTACGAAAATCTTTGTTAAAATTAAAAATTAATTTTAGTTATGAAATTATCAAATTAAATAAATTTTGAGCTGACTAAATAAATCGACATTTTTTTCGAAATTCTTCCCAAAATGTTTAACATATTATTTATCTTAAATTAAATCACATAAATATTGTGTTGATTTAACCAAATTCAAGTGTAAAAAAATATGTAAAAAAAAATTTCAATACAAATTTTCAGTGGACTTTAACACAAAATTTCCTTCAAATATTTAAACAAAAGTTTATATCCAACATAATTATACACAAAGGATTTTTGAATAATTATACAATCATTTTAATAAAACTCGCATTTGATAATGATTATATCTAAACACACTTGGTTTAGAATATATACAAATATATCCAACACGAAATTTATACATATACAAAGTGTGTAATTAAAAAGATAATAATGTTGAGGTCGCATCAGCCTCACAACGATTATCAAATAAGAATTATTACAAGTAAAAGCAAATACTTTAACCATCGAGTCAAGTTTCTACAGCATTTTTATGGTTATATGACAGACAATAAAATAAATGAATAAATAAATAAATAAATAAATGAATAAACAAGCGAATGGATATATGATAAGTAAATATATATTATATAAACATATGATTGATATATTTATATCAAAAACGATTATAATTCCAGTGAATTTAATCTACAAAAGCTGCTTTTGTGAAGAGTATAATAAACTTATGAATATCAAATAAAAATGAAAATAAATGAGTGGCACATCACCCATACTTTTAAATATATACACAAGTAAATATATGGATATACATTTGGGAGAATCATTATACGGGTGTACAAGTTTATATGAATATACGTGTTTAACATATATGAAACGAAACGTGTTGCACCTGATGTGCCATAATTCTTGAGCAACCGGTTCTTCACGTGCAATATTATACACATATATTGCATATTTAAGTATATTAATATATAGATATATATGTATGTATGTTGATACACATATCAACATGTTCCACAATATGTATTGTTATTGAGTATAAACAAATATGGATAGTTGTTGATCAAGGAAAATTGGCCTAAAATGGTAAACTAAGGTAAAACGGTATATTAGTGATTTTAAAATTCCTGTTCAATTGTGACACTGGCAAGATAGTTCTAATGACGCGAAATCGCATCAAGGACCACCCACGAAATTTGTAACATCGTATCTGCAGCCAGTTGTATGCAAGCCACCATTATTGCATATTGCTGTTCGTGAAATATTTTATTTGTGCGTAGTTAAAGTTGAAATATTCCTAACAAGTGAAGCGAATCAATAAAACTATAGGTTAGTACTTAGAAATAGGTTATATTTCATGTGTTTTACTAGTTAGAAAATTATAATTTTGTCTTTAAGTACAAAAATTAATTATGTTTTGTAAAATGGTGGCATGGGCCTAAAACGGCATATGTAGCCGTGGACTAAAACGACATGAATGCCATTTTAGGCCGGCATATATTTAATATGTTTTCTTTTAAATATGCCATTTTACCCATAGCAATGAGGGTAAAATGGTTAATGACAGTTTTTATGTTTTTTTTTTGCAATAAAATAAATTGTTAAAATAAACAGTGTTAGTACGAAAATAATATGTTCCTGAAGCTTTAGAAAACTATCTCACTTTAACCCAACACTTTGTAATTTGCAAGTATAGCACTCAATAGAAAAAAATGGTATGCCATTTTAGGCCACATTCCCCTATAAACATATAATATACATAGGTGTACATAAATTTTTATGTTAAATATAAATTTTTTGTTTTTTGCAAGTAGCACTCAATAGAAAAAAATGGTATGCCATTTTAGGCCACATTCCCCTATAAACATATATATACATAAGTGTATATAAATCTTTATGTAGAATATAAATTTTGTTTATTAATTGCAAGTAGCACTCAATAGAAAAAAAAAAAAGGTATGCCATTTTAGGCCGCTTTCCCCTAGTTGTGAATGTTGGCAACTGTATTGTGGACATGTGAATGGCACAAAAGACGACAATGCATTTGACAAAATTGAAAAAAAAAAAAATCAGATAACAATTACATATAATAAATAAACGGCATTTAATATATATGACCTCTTATGACAAGTGTTAAATTACATTTAATGTCATAATGCAATTTGTATTTCAACATAACATTATGTATGTCTATATACATATAACAATATTCATGTCAGATCCTGTTACATTACGTTAATATTAATTTGGTTTATTTGTACATGATTCAACTTCATGTCACATATATAATAATTATCCATTTGGAAAACCAGAGTAATGAATACAAGAACGATAACAAGAAAAATTTTGAGGTTATGTGGATTCACACAAATGTCTGAATGTTCTGCATGGTCAATAGATATAATACAGTAGCACATAATATATACTTGAAATATATAATATACATTCATACAGAAATAAATAAAAATAAAAAACCATTGGTAACAACCCAATACTTTGTACAGTGGTCAGTAGATGGCGCAAAAATGCGTTTGTTTTTCATGAGAAAAAAGAATATATTCTATCGTATAAATATATTCACAAATTTTAAAACTTATTGTCCATTCAGACTTTATTGCTCAAAATATATTTATATTTCACGTTAAATAATTCAATGCATGATATCTGCACGAATATTTTCAGGACTCTTGAATGTAAAATGACAATAAAAAATACATGTATACATATATTCCCAATGTTTGTATATGACGGTGTTTTTATTCTTTTGGTATGGGCACGATATTCTGTACCTCATCGGCTATAACCATAATAATGCAATTTGTGCGCAACTCACACGATCTAAAATATACATACAACTGTATAGATGTATATAAATATATATTTTATACATTTTGCTATTGCTGTATCGTATATACATATACACATAAACAAACACAGTGTTTTTGCACGTAATGTTGTAATTAGAAAATGCGGGAAATGGACGTCAGAATCATCACATGCATTGCTGTTGTGTGTATATATAATTGTATATATGCATCAACTAATGCAATATATAAAAATATATATTCAACAATTTTATTCTTCATTTCCGTTGTTTTATTTAAACTCGCATTTTTTTTTTATTTCTTGAAACGTATTTCCTTTTTTTTATATTTTTTCATATTGTTCACGACATGTCAAAAATGTCCTACAAAATTACAGCACAATTATATTTCACATATAAATATCGGTTTATAGTAGAAAAACTTTTGTAAAAGTTCACTAAAAATTTGTTCAATGCAAATTTTCTATCAATTTTCAAGTCGAGAATTTTTGTTGAAGCAGATAAATTATTTTAGATGAAATTAATAATATTTCATGTCGAATTTAACACTAAATTTTTGTCTCTCAGGCTACACAGTAAAAAAATTTTTAAAAGTCCACTGAAAATTTGTGTCAATTGTTTTCAAGTCAGATTTTCTATCAAGTTTCAACACGAAAATTTGTGTTGAAGACGAAAAATAATTTCGCGTAAAATTATTAACACTTCATGTCGAATCTCACACTAAATTTCAGTCCCTCAGACTATAAACATTTTGAGTCAATATATTTTTCAATTTTACTCAAGTGTTTAACACACCATCGGAGTTGAATCTCGTTACATAATAAATAATATGTTGTTTTACCATCATTTTCAGGTTGAATTTGTGTTAAAAAAATTCTAACACAAATCCCGAGTGGACTTTTACAAAAATTTGTTCACTGTGTATGTATATAGATACATATAAATACACATATGTACACATATATCAAGTAAATAGTACAAATAATTTTTTTTTTTCTACAATAATACTTTGTAAAGTTTCTCCACGTCTGCGCTCGCGCCTGCGTCTTGACAATAAACATAATATATACAGTAAATCATAAATTCTTAAACCACAAAAAAAAAAAAAAAACAATGAAAAGTACATTCAAATTAAAAATTTTCATATTATTATAAACAAAAAATAACCCGCATTAATAACACTTAAAATCCTGCGTGAATTTCGAGACACATTTTCACATATATAAAATAGTATCTACGCACTGAATCAAATATTTCACCACATAAATTCCCTAGGAACTTTTATAAATAAAAATAACTATATTATAGTTTTATAAAAAAAAAAAAAAAATTCTACAATTTTCCACAACTTCCTAAAACAACACACATATTCATACACATAAATATCCATCTATACATACATATACAGGTATATATACATACAATATCGTACAGGGTGTAAGATAGAATGGTAAAAAAAACCATTAGCCCGCCTACAAAAAAAAAAAAAAGAGTCACATGCGTTCAATAGAGTGCACGTGACAGAGATTGCACTGATGTTTTGCGCATCACGTTGGTTTTATTATATACCTAGGTATATAAACATTCATATACATAAATATATTTATACATATACAATAAAAGTCTTATCATTAGGGAGATGAATTAATGACAAACAATGCACTACAATAATTGACTCCACAGAAAATTTATTATCATAGTTATAATCCATTTACAAAATTGAAATAAAAAGATTAAGCATATATTTGGACGCTGCTTATTATATATTACATAAAATAAAATACAAATGTATACGTATCAGATTTTTTTTTGTGGATCATGTATGATAATAAATATTTATTATAACGGAATTGTTTATAGATAAAATATAGTGGGCATCAATCAGTATATAACCAGCATATATTTTATGTATGGTGCGACGGCCGTCGCTTAATGTTATTGTAAACCGTACATGGTTTGTGTCACACGCATTGAATTTATAATAATATTCACATGAGGGCAAAGAGAAAGTATTTAAAGCAGGTGTGGTGCGTTATTTAGACAAATATTTTAAGATTATCAAATAAAACCTCGAATATATTTAAACACATTTATATTATTAGATTATGTAATATTTAATTATTTATATTCAATCATTAATTTATATTACATAAGTACCTTTTTGTATTGTTATGTAAAGAAAGCTTGATTTATAAATGTATATATTAGATCAATCGGAAAATATAAATAAGTCGTTTCTGCGCATATTGTTATTTATTTTGTTTGAAAAACGATAATTTTTTTTTTTTGATTTTATATTGAAATAATTTATACACTAAATTGTATAAAGTTGTAAATAACGAGGGTGATTATTTATAACAATTTCATCTGTTTAAATCTGACGACATTACTTTCCGATTGACATAATATATTTCGATATAAAATTTCACCGTTGGAATAATGAAGATTAATAAATTATTCAATATATATTTATTTCAGTGTGAAATGTCGCGTTATTTAAATAAAAATAAATGAATTCAATTAAAAAACAAAAGTTTATATAAAATATATACATGTATATATAGTGAAAATATTTTTTAAAGGAAAGTATTTTACCTGAGAAGCCGACGGATATGAATATCCGAATTGCGCGTACGACATGTCCTACTACAACTTTAATTACAGTTATATAAATTAAATTAAAAAAAAAAAATATGAAGAAATAAAATAATCACAATTGCACTAAAATCCACAGCACATCCATTTGAGTCTCGTGGTTTAAAAACACACACTTTTGTTCTCAATTCAATATTATAAAATAAGTTAAATATAAATTGAATAAAACACACTTTGACGCAAATTGAAATGAAAATATATCGACTGTCATCGAATTTTCCTCACGTCCAATTTGTCTTTTAATTTCATTGTGACGTTCTTTATTGCACATTGGACTTCGTCTACAGATGATTAATTATTTAATCAAATTAATAGCAGCACATTAATAATTTTTATATTTTTCTTTTCTTTTTTTTTTTTTTTTTCGTCAACATAAATCATTACACAATCACTATTTCATCATAACTCAAGTTTATTAATAATTATTATAAACAACCTCCAAAATAAATTTGTATTTATATTCATTTACCTACAACATGTATACATATATACATTAATATATCTATATATTTATTATTGTGAAAAAATAATAATATTAAAGTAAAAGAGGGCGGATGTAACACTTGAAAATGCACACGCGGGACAGACGTACAATCAGATATGTTACGAGCGATTAGATATAGGATTTAGTTTTACCGTACTCTTACAGTCAGTCCCCTGTTCTCACAGGGCCCTCCAGTCTGCGACTGACTCTACTCACACCACTTAATCGACATCCACTCCCCAAGTTCTCTTTTGTCCCCCCACTTCTCATGAATAACCTCAAAACAAACTGCCCCCACTAGTGCCAAATGGGCGGATACATAGAGCTTGCATCCAATGAGAATTGACGTTGTGAGTAGCTTTTACCGCCCCCATCATGTTTTAGCTACTTTTTATTGGATGTTAGTTACGTTAAGGGGCTTTACTAGTGGATCAAGCCACATCCACCACTATTATTGACGCCCTTTTACTCATTCAAAAGGTAAACCACCGTGAAACAACGTGGAATTCCCTGGTATCTTTTTTTTTTTTTCTTGTGTTTAGTATATACACTAGTTGTGTTCTCTCTCGCTTGTTTCAACGGTCTCTTGTTGTTCGCCTTCGTATACTAACAGTATGGACGAGCAACGAGAACAGCAATACGCAGAGAACACCAAGAAACGACTACGTTTATACGCGAGTTGACTCTTGTCAAGTTGGTTGACACACAACTCGAATAAATCAGTCCTTTCTTTTTTTTTTTCTCGTTACTTCTTTCACGTTTATTTTTTTTTTTTCTATTATTAGGCAGTTGTGATGAGTTTGTGAAGGTATTTTTTTTTATCACAATCTGTCGAATTTTCGTAACGTTTTTTATTACTGATGTGGAATGATTGAATTAAAGGTATTTGGATTGAAGATAATTGAAAGAGGATGATGAATTTTTTTTGTCTTTGAAATATATGTGTTGTTTAAATATAATCATTGTTTTGAGATTTATGAATTGATAACACTAGAATATTTGGAGCATTAGTAGAGTAAACTTTAGGTTATAGATATGATTAGTTTATTTATTTATTTGAAATTGTGTTGTGGAATTAGAGAATTTTTTTTATTCGATTTGGAGGTACTTTTGCGAGTTGGAACTTGTTTTATATTGAACAATAATTAAGTCGATTGTGTTAGATATCGATTGACAGGTTATATAAGTGGTATATATTTGCATTAGGTGTTTTAAAAAATTCTGAAACATTTATATATGTATCTTGGAATGAAAAAAATCCATTTTCAAACGTAATTAATACTTTTATTATCACTGCTTATCAGTGTATAATGGTGAAATGATGATAAATTGTGATGATGAATTGATTTCTGAATGAATAATGATTTGAATGATAAATATATCAGTTTTGAAGTGAACGAAAATTAATATAGAAAAGAATATTAAATATTGACAAAAATATTAAACAAAAATAAATTATGAGATAATCTAAGTATTTTATTTCAATTGTTTTTAGTTCTTTTTTGTTGTTTATTTAAAACAGATTTGTCAATTCACAATATTACAAAGGATCCTTTATGATAATTATATATAATAAGTAATATATTATAGTTACATGATGAATAATTTGCTCTGCTATTAATTTTTTGAACATATATGAACAATTTAATTTTTTATAGATTTTAAATTTTTCGAGAGAGTTTTTATATTTTTTTATTGAATGATTATTAAAAAACTATATAGATATATATTGATTAAATATCTATTCTTTGATAATTTAGGTAAATTAATCTTTTTTTTTTTTGATACTGAAGAACTTTTTTTTTTTTTTTTTTAAGATTTAAGTATTTTTTTACTTTAAAGATTTAAGTATATCTTTAAAAAAAATGTATCATTTTTTTTTATAAATATATATCTGAAAAATATTTTTTAATTAGATTGACGTTTGTTAATTAATTCAAATAATTATCTTAGATGTATAAATTATATAATTTGAATCAATAATACTTAATTGTTGTTCTTGCATTAAAATAACCAAAAAAAAAAAATTATTTGTGTAAACTGATATATATGAAAAATAAATTCAAAATCAATTCCAAATAAGTTATTTGTATGAATATTTTCAAAACAAAAATGGATGAAAATCATACACTATATCAGTATAGAAAAAATTTTGTAGAAGTTCACTCAGAATTTGTGTTCGAATTTTTTTTAATACAAATTCAACCTGAAAATGATGTTGAAAAAAAAACATATGTAAACAAATAATATTATTGGAAAAAACTGAAAAATATGTTGACTATTTATATGTTTATTATAGTCTGAGAGACAAAAATCTAGTGTGAGATTCGACATTAATTATTATGAATTTTACGCAAAATTATTTTTCTGCTCCAACTCGAATTCTTATGTTGAAAATTTATACAAAATCTGCATTGAGAACAGTTGACCCAAATTTTGAGTGGATTTTCCCAAAAATATTTTGATTGTGTAGTTTGAGAACCAAAAATTGAGTGTAAGATTCAACTTAAAACATTATTAATTTTACACAAGACTATTTTTTTTCTCCAACACAAATTCTCATGTTGAAAATTTATATAAAATCTACGTTAAAAACAGTTGACACAAATTTTGAGTAAACTTTTACAAAAATTTTATTACAGTGTAGTCTAAAAGACAAAAATTTAGTGTGAGATTCAGCATGAAATATATTATTAATTTATTACGCAAAATAATTTATCCGCTCCAATATAACTGAAATTCTTGTGTTGAAAATTGATACAAAATCTACGTTAAAAACAGTTGACACAAATTTTGAGTAAACTTTTACAAAAAATTTTTCACTGTGTATATATATAGTCTTCGAGACAAATATCTAGTTAGAAATTCAACACGAAATATTGTTAATTTCACGTAAAATTATTTTTCTGCTCCAACCCAAATTCTCGTGTTGAAAATTGGTACAAAATCATCATTAAAAACAGTTGACACAAATTTTGAATAAACTTTTACAAAAATTTTATTACAGTGTAGTCTAAAAGACAAAAATTTAGTGTGAGATTCAGCATGAAATATTATTAATTTATTACGCAAAATAATTTATCCGCTCCAAAATAACTGAAATTCTCGTGTTGAAAATTGATACAAAATCGTCATTAAAAATACAATTGCCAAAAATTTTGAATCGACTAAGAGCTCTTACAAAAAATTTTCCTACCATATACAATCACACAAAACAATAAAATAAAAAAAATCCACATAATAATAATCCTGATACTGATTTTTTTCTAAAAGCCAAAGACGACGTTTTATATTACGTGCCGCGCACTTTGTGCCTGATATTTCCCTTTCCATATATCCTGCAATAGCGCCTTTTCGCCCCACCGGTGACTTTACCACACTGCCACTTCTCCTGTTTGTTTCATCCTCGTATACGAGCTGACTTGGACTTGCTATGGCCGACCAGTATATGTTACCGTAAAAAAAAAAAAAAAAAAGAAAAAAAAAAGCCAGCTCAGCACCCTCCTCTACCTTGTCTGCATGTCTCTCCTCATTTCTCTCTTGCTCTCAAGTATATTTCACTGCTCAAACTCTCTCTTACCCGATTCCTTGCCCCCACCTTCCACCCCACCTCACCTCCCTCTACCCCATCTACCATCATCCATTTCGATACGGCGCCCTCTACTGTAGAATGGTCGACGAGCCAACGACCAACGAAATGTCAACCGTAAACCTCACGAGGCAACACTAATTAACCCGACTGAAATAAACTGCTGCGCTACGAGCGGCGCCTCTTGCATCTTCTTTTTTTATTGAAACATATATATACATACATATACTCATATGTATGAATATATATGTATGTATACTTATATTTATATACTATATATATAAGTATATAAGTATATTTGAATTTTTTATTTTTCTGCTTTTGCTCCGTTACTTCATGAGAGATAATTCACGATATAGTTCCTGCTATCTCCACCATTTTATTTTGTATATAGCCGTATTTTTACTGGATGTATATGTGTATATTTGATATATATATATATATATGTAGATATCTGTCTGTATATCTTACAATGACGTGCTAGAACATATCCGGTATCAGAACAAGACAACTGTATGAGATTGTGATACGTGTGAAATGGCTAAAGATTTAGTTGACACACATTTTATAATTATATGTATGTATGTGTATGTAGAGCGAAATGAAAATTATTTTTGTTGGTATGTATATAGAGTGAAAAAATTTTTGTAAAAGCTGTCTGTTCAAAATTTGTGTCAATTGCTTTTAATATATGCAGATTTTGTATCAATTTTCAACACGAGAATTTGAGTTGGAGCAGAAAAATAATTTTTGTTTAAAATTAATAAATATTTCATGTTGAATCTCACACTCAATTTTTGTCTCTCAGATTATAAACATTAGAAGTCAACATATATTTTTCAATTTTCTTCGCGAGTGTTATTAATTAACACGTACACTATCGAAGTTGAATTGAATCACATGAATAAAGTGTTGTTTATTAATATCATTTTTCAGGTTAAATTTGTGATAAAAAAATCCTAACACAAATTCTGTGTAGACTTTATTGCAAATATATTTTCACTGTGTATATATATCATTGAAAAATTTGAATATGATTGACAGAAAAATACACGTGGGATTATCAACTCGATGTAAACATCATGTTTCAGTTGATAATTTTTATCAAATATTGTATAAATATTCATGCAATCAACTCAAGTATATACACATATATAAATATATAGTTAATTTGTATGGATATATAGTTATATTATCTGATAATAATAAGTACCTATATATATACATATATATATATATATATAAAATATGTACAGTATGTAATGGGCGTCCTTTGAAGTATTGTTTTGGTCATCGAGTAAAATTCCCTTGAGATTCTCATCGATAAAGTTAAATGGATGTGGGAAACAATGGGAAGTAACCGATGGTTTGTTGCGTAAGTATCGTTGCAAAAGGACACTATAACTTTTGTATGTATATATATACATGACGATTTTACCGAGTGTTCACGGTATTAATCTTACAAACACTAGTTAAATATATAGTTGAGCACAGTAAAAGCACATTAAGACATCTGACTAATCGACTTTTTTACACGAAATAACCATTAATTCTTGAAAAGTGCACATTTTCATTTATGTCTATTCTATATACACCACAAGGACTAAACATAAATATATATAAAACTATTGTTATATGTATGAATATTTATCCTTGGGAACGGATAGTTAATTATATATCCTGTATATATACATATAATACCCAAATGGTCGAAATTGTATAAATAATAATGCGGGTGCAGTGCATAAAAAATATATAGGTGTATGCTAGATAGTATATTATGAATTTGTTTTCACAGTAGTTATACATAAAATTTGAGTTATTAATTACCTGACACCCAAAAAAAAAAAGTGTTGAATCAATAGTCGCGATTCCGACTTGACACAAATAGTCTTGATACAATTCTGAAATATTCTTGACTCAAGACATTGCACAAGTCTTGAGTTAAATCAGTCGGAAAAAGGGGCAAGTCGAAAATAAACTTGATTCAAGTTTTTTCTAGTCTTGATTCAAGTTGTTTTTAGTCTTGATCCAAAACTTTTTGGGCAACTTTTTTTTTCATCAAAAAATCGGGCTGAAAACTTATTGGTCGATAAAAAAAGAAGCCTGTTTAAAGCGGAGCTCTTAATTTTAATATTTAAAGGTGGCTCTTCGTAATTTTCGTTTTTCCAATTGAATAAAATTGGAAAATAAATTTTTTCCTATGTTATTTAAATATGCACATTTACGTGTGAATTGTGACACTTTATATTTGTTTAAATAATTTATCAATTGAACAATAAAACTGAAATTTAATTTAATTTCAATATTGGCTTAAGGTATTGTCCGAATAATTAATTTTACAGCGAGAAAATTTCAAATTTAAACTAAGACATTTTCAGACTTGGATTAAGTCATATTTAGACTTGGATCAAGACATTTCGTAGACTTGAGGTGTTATTCTTCCATCAAGTCGATTTTCCGCTTGTATCAAGTCCAAGATTTTGATTATTCGCAAGAATATCAATAGTCTTGACATAAGTCGATTTTAGACTTGATTCAAGTCGTTTTTTTTTTTGGGTGGAGAAAAAATTTTTGAGTCTCTTCAAAGTCTCTCAATGAAAGACTATTGTTTATATAGTCAGAGTCTCTATGAAAATTATATAGAGACTATGGATTTAATGTTGTCGCAGTCTCTCTCAGAAAGATTAATCGGAGACTGCATTAGTATTTAATATTCTTGTTTAGAAATTGTAGTACTAGTCCGCATAGTGAATTACAAATATGACCACAGCTATAGGACACATATTTAAAGATGCACGCTACTATATCCCAGGTAGAAATTAAGAATGGGGCCTATATTGGCTAATGCCAATGAGCTCAGTACGCATGCCAATATTTTGTTTAAACAAATAGGAATTAAATAAATAATATGGTGCTGCTGTATAGATCCATAATTTTTCTTATAGTGTTTATAACAATGAATGAATATACAAACAATATATAAATAATGAAAAAAATTTGCTTATTTCGATCCAAGTAATTCCAAAAAAATTCTACATATTTCACATTTTTTTTTATATTGTAAATGACTGCAATGTGTATTATCAATTCTTAATTTAGGTGGTTTCAAATGTTTGAAGTACAGTTAGTTATTGTCACATTATAAATATCGAATAATAAATAATATATTATTAATCTGAAAATAATTAAACATTCAACATTAAACACAAAAATATACAAATATCATACGCTGAAAAATATATTTTTTTAGGTGGGATTTGAACTCGAACTTCCCTTCGAACTGCCAATATCGAGACTGATGCATTGACGTATCTCGAGCTTGTTAATAATATGGATTGATAAATAAAAATGTCATTGGTTCAATTGTAAGTATTTATTATTAATAATATGCTTAAACAAATCAATTTTCATGCATAATATATAATCAGTTACACTGTATGGGGTTTAAATATACAATAAAAAAAAATATATATAATTATAACACATAATGGTGATGATTTTTATGTAGAAATGCCAAAATTATTATCCAAATTATTAATCGTTTTCTATAATTTATTTTAGGTTAATTTAATATTGTGGATATAATTTCAGTTTCTTTGCACTTTGCAATTTTAGTCCACCATATTAATACAACTTCATCACCACGAATACTTCACATATTGCACTGTTTTCACAAAATATCACAATATAACACTATGAATAAACTGTTAATGCACTGCAAACACACCGGCCGACCGTGTCAAAAACTCAAGTCGTACTGAAACTCTTAATGGCGTTTGAAGATTTTTCATTTTCGAATATATTTGTGTAACTGCAGCAGAGCCAATTTTGGATATAGGCTTGAATGGACAATTTGAAAAACCCCAGATGTGAAGACGAGAAAAATTTCCAAGTCCATTCTCCGAATGGGAAATTTAGAAAATATTCGCTGTTAGAAACTCTGTATAGTTGTCTTTCTCTCAAGACCCGAGTCGAAAAATTGGTGCGGGTTTTGTCCTCATATTTGTATCCAAAACTATCCTCAATTTCTCCTCAACTGAAATCTAATAGAACCCGAGTCGAAAAATTGGTGCGGTTTTTGTCCTCATATTTGTATCCAAAACTATCCTCAATTTCTCCTCAACTGA
>JAQQBS010000001.1:15945201-15995247 GCA_030347275.1 Microctonus aethiopoides | reverse complement strand
TAATATCCATAAAAAGAACCTATTGTTAAAATTTTATCAATTTCTTACATTCCGAGATTGACTGGTGTACCTCCTTAACACAAATTATCAGAGTGAAACTATCACACCAAATTTTTCCTGTGTATGTACTACTGTGCTCTATCATTCCTTTCCCTCAAAACATTAATATCAACTATCAATCAATTGATAATTATCAAAATTTTGTTTGTTTCTGTATTGAAAACAATGAATAATAATCACAAATAAATAAAATTACTACATTTGATGAATTAATTAATTCTCAGAATAAGTCTTTCAAACCTCACACTGAAAAAAAAATGCGCAAATACCAAAGTTTTTTAATTATATTTACATACTATATATTCTCATCATAAAGTTCGTCAATGACATCAACCATTAATTTGGACAATTCGCAATTCGGCGGCTGTTTCTTCCAAAGAGAAAACTATATAAGTGTGCTTGATGCTTTGTATCCGCATACCGTGTGCTGATTGTATCTCCCCCGCGGAAGAGAGCGGACCTTTGTAACTTTTTGTGCAACTTTGCGTATATAGTAGTTACGTATTTATGCGATGCGCTCACGCTCTCCCCTCAGTATCAGCGCCACTATACATTTTCTACTTTCCTCTTCTTTATATTCTCTTCACCCTCTTCATCCACAAGTCACCCATTCCTTTTCTCTGTGCTGCCCTTTTTGCGATTCATGACATACCTGAAAAGCGATGAACCTAGTCGCTTTTGCCTTGCATACAATAAATTATACGAGATCCCAATCGACCGCTTCTCTCTATCCCTTTTTCGTCTCAGATTTTTATGTTATTTATGCTAACCTCTGTCACTAAAGTCTGGTACACTATACATGTCTATTTATATTCATATATTGATTTTTTTCTTGTTTCAAATATGTATGTTTATAATCTTCGGAGCAATCCTTGTAAAAGGTTTTAATATTATTTTTTGTGTATAATATATGCATGGTGTTTTAACATTTGAATGTTTTTTTGTACATGGAGAAAATCATTTGGACAATTTCACTTTGATAATTAGTGCAATCGTGAAATGTTATGATGTTTACGGATAAATTTATTTTGGATACCTACATATAAGTTATGATTTCTAAAAATCGCGTCAGGACAAATTAACAAAACTCGTTATTTAAATATTATATGTTGCAATTTTTTATCATTAAAGGAAAAGATGCTAATTTGGAATATTACATTATAAAAGTATATGAAAACGCCATCCATTAACGAATATCAGTATTACGTAGTGTGAGTATCAACAAACAAATTGAACATCGCTTAGAAGCAGCCATATTGATAGTGCCGTGATGAACTGCATCGAAGTGAAAGTGCTATCTAGAAAATTTTCAAAGTAAGTAATAAATCTGTTTGCATCTTGAGTGTAACTTGTATTTATATGTTTATATTTGTACAAATCTATAGTTAAGTGTCTCAGTTGTAGAAATCAGCGCTTATTTGAGAAATTATTCGTAACACAAAATGATAAAAATATTTTAGGTTACAAATGGTTATGTTGCTAATTTGGAATATGGCTCAGGTTACTACGTTTGTGATTACTGCAAAGACTACAAAAAAATATAATTGATTTAGATATAAGCTTGAAGTTGAATTTTTTAAATTTTATAGTTGAGATTTAATAGTTTAAAGATATTTATATAGTTAATTAAAGTTGATTATTTAGGTGATTTTAATTTGGAATACCCTATTCCAAATTATATTCACATTAGTTAAACCACGTCAATCTGCAATTTTATGATTAAACTAAAATTTATCCTGTTTATAATAATCCGAGGCTGTTCATTGTTTTTATTTAAATAAAATATAAGTTTCTCTAACATTTAATACGATTTTTTTTAAAGTGGTATTTTAAATTTGTATTCTTTCCTCTATTATTTGATATTTGTTTAGTACATCATGATAAATATTTAATTATTAATTTGCGTGATTTCTTTATTTTTTTTAAATTACTAATTATTGAGATTTTGAAAAAGAATCTATAATTCTAGACAATTCGAAAAAATTGTTTTCTGTTTAACTAGAAGTAGTCTCGAATGAAATTCTAACACACATAAATATCTTTTTGTATAACAGTCTATTCAAAATTTGATTCAACTATTTTTACCAAGAATTTGTGTTGAAGTGAAAAAATAGTTCTGCTCAAAATTGATAATATTTTATGTTAAATCTAACACTAAATTTTTGTCTGTTAAACTAAATAAATTTTGTGTTTATTCAACCAAATTTTCGACTAAAAAATTTGTTAAAAAATTTCCAACACAAAATTTTTTCCACATAAATTTCATATTTTATCACCAATCCAATTTTCCTAAGAGCAATATCCCTTTCAATTAAATTTATTTTCGTCCGCCGATACCGTCGGATAACGAATCACTTTTTAATTGGACTCAATTGGATCCAATTAATTAATCATAATTGATGTCAATGCAACATTCATCTAAACTAGACAAATCTATTTATTGTCTATTAATTATGATTTATAAATAACTAAAAAATCTGAACACAACACCATAAACAATAACTAAAAAAAAAATTGCATATATTTCTTCACTGTTTTCACATCTTAATATTCATTGATACAAGTTAAAACCTGTACACTCAAATCATATAACCTTTTAAAATAAAAAAATTGATCAATATCTCATATTAATATTGATCGATAGTAAAATGAATTCTATAAAAATTGATGATACTTTTCATACTATTGAATGAATACGCAAACCTGGACTATATATACATGTATATAAATCTCCATGTAGAGAGTTCAAAAAGTTCATTCTGCTACATTTAGTCTGTAATATCTGTGTAGAGGGCCAGGTAATTGAGCAACATCAGGTGCATGTGTTCATCGTTGAAAGAGGAAAAGAACCATTATATACCAGAATGAACCAAGACTTTAGTTTATTTATTATTATTTTTTTCTTCTTACTAATTCCCGTTGTCTCGTTTTTGTGGTCGATTAAATTGTTTCAATTTGCCCGGATCAATCAGTTCTCTTTCCCTTCTTCATTTCATTTTTCTGTTATCTTAACATCGCAAACTTTTCGTTCATTTTATTCAAACCTTTTTAAGTGAATATATACATAAAAATCTGCCATACATTTCATATCCATTCCTATCTTGATTTTTATATGAACGTATATATCTATACTGTATAATATGTACAGCAATATTTAACTTTCGGTGTTTAATATAATCGGAGCTAACGATGAATGTACCTAATAATTTTCAATCGATGTCGGCATCTGTTTACTTCCTACATGTACATATATTCGTGCCGGCACCACGCAAGGCTAGTTTTCCAACGTGTAAAATAGGATGAAAAGGAAATGGAGAAGACGCGGGATGCACGGCTGATGAATATTTATAGTGATGTATACACATAAGTAAAAAAAAAAAGCATTTGTTATACAGGGATGTTGCTTGATGTTGCACAGGAAAACGTGTGCGACGATTTCTAATAATAATACATACATACATACATACATACATACATACATGCATACATAAAATATGCATATAGATAGATATTTCGTGTATATATTCTGTCATGTATTTAATGCAACTTTGAATGAAAAAATTCTACAGTGGAAAAAAGATTCGTGTTTTAATAGAAGAAGAGAGAAATGTTTTTTTTTTTGCGCCAGCTGTCGTGTTTATAAATGGATTTAATTATTTTTGGGGAATTAATGAAACGTCATTAAAAATGATTTTTGATTTGTATTTTTTGTTAAGGTATTTTTATCGGAAGGAATAATATAAAAGTGTGAGGAATAAACAAATGAGCTATGGAATTATATTTATTGTTGATGAAAATTGCAGATATTATGTTTTTGTATGAAAATTGTCTTGGAAAACCTGAAGATAAATTTTCAATCGACTTCTACCTAAATATATTTACTGTAAATAAGTCATCATCATTCCTAAACATATAGCAGATAGACTAAGCCAGACTATAGATACTAAAATTGAAGTATATATAAAATAATGCATTGGGAACTGGCCAAACGCCTTTACAGATTTTTGCGAGTGTTGAGTGCTGGGCAGCTGGCGTGCGGTAAGCCACGCTAGCCACAACGCTGCGTCGCTCGTGCATCACCGGCCACTCTAATTAACCCCAAGCCGCGTATAACCTCTCTCTGTAACGCACCCTTGACTATGTGGACACTACACACTTTGTATAGCCACAATGGTCGAATCTACCAGAGCTCGCCTATGGACCAACTTTGTACGCTCCCGTTTATTGCCACATATCCCATTAACGTGTTACCACCATCACCACACCACCTTTACTGCCATATATCGTACGCGGTGAAAAAATTTTTGTAAAAGTCCACTCAAAATTTGTGTCAACTGTTTTTTAATGCAGATTTTGTATCAATTATCAACGCAATAATTTGTGTTGAAGTAAAAAAATAATTTCACATGAAATTTATCATATTTCATGTCAAATTTTAAACCAAGTTTTTGTCTCTCAGACTGCACAGTGAAAATTTTTTGTAAAAGTCCACTCAAAATTTGTGTCAACTGTTCTTAACACAAATTTTGTATAAATTTTCAAAAACGAGAATTTGTGTTGAAGTAGAAAAATAATTTCACGCGAAATTAATAATATTTCATATCGAATCTCGCTCTAAATTTTTATCTTTGAGACTATAAACATTTAGGGTCAACATATTTTCCAATTTTTTTCGAGTGTTAAACACGTCATCGGAGTTGAATCGAGTCACATGAACAATGTGTTGGTTTAACATCATTTTTAAGTTGAATTTTTGTTAAAAAAATCTTCCAACTGATGGACTTTTACGAAAGCTTTTCAACTGTGCAAGCACCATAAAAAAGTCCTTTGATAAAATTATTTATTGAATATATTAAAAAACGAATTTGTTTAAACGAATTTGTCAAAAATATATTTTCATATATCTCGTGACAATTCTTCACTTTACATTTCAATATTCCACTGTTATTCTATTATAAATTAGAAAATATTATTGATAACATTTAAATATATATACTTACATACTGGTGTATATATGCATCACAAACGATGTCAGCGTTGAGAAACAACCCAAGATGGAGATATGAAACAAATAAATTTGATTATAATAGTGATAATTATACAGGTGTGAAGATTGATTGTAGAAATAATAAAAGGGGGAATAAAATAAAAAATATAAAAAAGACACGTTCGTGATATGAAAAACTTCCTGCTAAAGATTTGAGGTTTGAATTTACTTGGCAAGCCAATCCGTCATGATCAACGTGACCTCGGTAATTTAATAGTAGTAGCATTGATCGATAACAACTCGAAACCGCATAGAAGTAATAAGAACGACACAGGTATATAAACGATAATTATAATTGGGTTTCTAGATTGTTCATGACGGTTAAACAATATAAATCATTTGAATATTGATCAAGTATTGTCGTATTTAAAAATAAAAACAAAATAAAATAATATTATTTAAATAGCCGATAGAATTACAAAAGAGTAATACCAATAAGATGCCCGCATGTTATACGTGAATAAACGTGTTTATTCCTGTTTAAGCGCCACTCTGTCAAGTGTGCGTGTGCGCGCATTTGCAAAAATATATATAAGTTTATGTGCGTGCATGTATATACACCAAGTGTGTCTCGTGGCTCTGTATAATTTGACATGTTGTCGTACACGTTATTATTCAGATAGATCTGGAGATACGGGAGTATAGTTGGGTGAGGCCCTCACTTTCGTGTTTTCTCCTTCCATCTCGTCGTTACCTCCTCATTTTATACTTAACTATATATGTATCTATATCTACATACACCTATGCACTTATGTATTATGTGTGTACAGATATACATTCCCCTTCTAACCCTATTGCTTGACCAAGAGTATATGTATGTGTGTATACTGTATGTGAACATTTACGTAACTACGACGTGCATGAGTATATCAACAAATTTAATGTCACGAAAGCGAGAAAACACGCTCCTCTTTAGTGGTATATGTATAAAACGGAGAATATAATTTTCTTCATCGTTGTGCTCACTGTTTTAATATTGGGTATAGTTTGTTTATAATGTTATGTGTTTGTAGAGGTGTGTGGAATATTTATGCATGGATGTAGGAGTGAATATTTAGAATGGTATTTTTGGAAGATATGGTTTAGATGAAAAGTAAGACGCCCGAGTTGAAGAAATTTTCAGCTTCTTTTTAGTCGCTTCACCCTACAATCTTTTGTGTGCGTAGAAATGTTCGACTTCCATTTACCCTATTCAATCTACTGAAACCGAAATTTTCATCCTCTTTTCAGTATCTTTACCCTACATTTTTTTTTTTTTGAAATGCATCGACATTTGACGTTGTATACGTTGATTCACGTTGATTCACTTTGTTCATGAAATGTATAATGAAAAATTTTGTGTAAAAGTACAATTGGAATTTGTATTGAAGTTACAGAAAAATAATTTTGTTTAAAATCAATAATATTTCACCTCAAATCTAACACAAAATTTTCTTTTATGAAATTTCATAAACATCATGTAGACAAATTTTCCAATTCTTTCTGACTATTCAAAATATTATATATATTGTCTCAAATCTAAAAAATATTCTGTTAATTCAATCTAAATTTTGTATAAAAAAATCTTATCAAAAAACTTTCAACACAAATTTTGCGTAGACATTTACAAAAAATTTTTCACCTTCCAAATACATTCATATAAAAAATCATCATTCATATATAATAAACAATAAATTAATAAAATTCTACATGTACCATAAATAATAAATAAAATTGCAATATAAACAGCAAGACATAATAAAAAATAAAATAAAAAAATGTATACTTATGTATCTTTATACATATAAAAAGGTAGACGAAAAATAAAAAGCGAAGACCATAAGTGAAGGAGAACGAACGCGATACTATGAAAAGATATAGAAGAAGAGACGGGAGCCTTTATAAGCATCTACCATTATATTAAATTGTGTATATTTCCCTTCATAATTACTTGAATTATACGCATTATGTAAATCGCTATGTTAATGCCAAATACTCCTGCACTACCGCGTATCTTCCACCTTTGGATTGCAGCAATTTCGTTTTAACCGTGCGCTGAATGTTACTTTATGCAATTTTTATACATCGACAGTGTTCTATATATACATGAATATATATACTGCTTGGGGCAGGGCGGGAAACACTACAATATCGCGAATGTTGTTATGTGTAGACAGAAAATAAATAAATAAATAAATAAATAAATAGAAATACAAAAAAAAAAGCACATAACTATATGATATCATATATTCACTTCTTCAGCCTTTTTTTTTTTTGTTCAAATTTTTTCTATGTTATTTACATAATATTTAAGGTAAATATGTATGTTAGAAAAAGTATCATTTGATAAGAAAAATAATATTGTAAATTATATTAATTGCAACCATATATAAAATTATATGTCAACTTATACAATATTATATTTACATTTACACAAGGACACAGACACACACGCATACATATCAGTTCATTATAAATTATATCATCAGTATTCTGGTGCGTAATCGAAGCATTTTAATATTCGATTAATTGGAATTTATAATATCCCTGCATATGACGACGCCTATATAATTTTCCGTTCATTTTCTGTCTGAGAAAAGAAATTAAAGTTTAAACGAGACGTGATATGATGAAAGCAATGTATGTATAGGTGCATATACATACAAAGAGACATAATAGGCAATTATGTGAAGCAATTTGTACGATAGCTGATTTAAAAAATCATTTATTTGCAATATTGAGATGTATTTTATTTGATGAATTATTTTATTTATACAGAAAAAGCTTCAAGGGTATATGTATATGAAATTTGTGAAGTTGATAATTTGAAAGGACGGTTGAGAATATAAAAAAGTACAAATTTGACTATGCATCGCTGTATGTATGCATATATACATGCGTATACATGTGCTTGCGCATTTATAAATATATATTGGCCGCGTGATTTTCCATGCAAATTGAGTTGTCCAACTGTCATTATGCTAATAAAAATAATGAGAACGAAACGCCAAGATGCTGAAGCAATATATATATATATATGAGGATGTTTATATATAGGTATATTAGCTGGTGAGCAGTGAATAGCGATCTGGGTCTAAATCGTCAAGAATTTCGTATAAATCTCTGATGTTAGATTAATATGATTCTGTATGTGAATCTTTTACTTTACAGTAAAAAATTTTGTGTAAAAACTATTAAAAATTTGTGTTGACTGTTTTTAATGTTAATTTTATATCAAGTTTCAACACATGAATTTGTGTAATAGGGGAAAAATAATTTTGCATGAATTTTGCATAAACATATGAATATTTTTATGACTTAACATAACTTTTGATTAAAAATTGGGGTGAAGAAAAAATCAAATTAAATTTTGAGTGGATTTTTACACAAAATATTTTACTATGTATATAGAGGAACAGTGGGTTCTACGGGCCACCACATGTATTTCACTGACGCCGCTAGATGGTAGATGCACAAGTAGCTGGAATACATGTCATAGATCAGTGAGTCGTGTACTAGAACTTGATTGACGTAGCTATCAAGTTATCGCTGTAATTAAGTAATTTCTAATTTTTGAGTGTGGGGCTGGTGTCTTGCGTTGCTTTCAGTACCTATCTGTTCTACAAAAGTTATGTTTTAAACTCATGGTACTACTTTTAAATTCTAGTTCGTATAATGATCTATATGCACTGTCATGACGAAATGTCACTTATTCTAGCCGATTTCTGTTGACGCCATGTTTGATTGATCAAAGTCTTTTGGGTAGTATGGGTCACGCCACAGTCTGGTGGTATGGACCCGATATTTTATTCACTCAGATATTTTCACAGACTTTATGGAGAGTGCAGTATAACCAACATAGAAAATCAACAAACTACAACTGCTGAAGATGCTGCCACCTCTGCTGCAGAACCCTCTCAAGCTCTAGCAAACGAAGAACACATGATTTACTCTACTACTACTGTGACCATTTTTTTGATTGATAAACAAAATTTAGTACTTTAAGAAAACAATAATTAACGTTTTGTATTTGTATACTGATCCAAATTGGTATAGCCCGTACTACCTGCCACTTTTTCAAAGTGCCAAAATATATGAATGCTAGAAAATTTGTTTATGAGTCATTTGATTAGCTAAAAATAGGTTCGATTTTACTTATTACTGTGCATTTTTTGAACAATTAAAAACGAAAATAAAGAATATGTATATGTTTTTCCTTAGCCCGTGCTAGCCGCCGTTCCCCTAATACAGTGTTTCTTTTCCTTTCTCGAAATTGTTTAAAATACCCCGCAACATATCACGATGATGAAAAAAAAAATGCATAAATAAAATCAAAATAACTACAACGATTGCTATATCTCTCAATAATGTGTTGCATGTTGAAATCATTAAAGGTATATGTATGAACGTTATGTATTATGTATCCATATCTATGTATGTATATATTCAAGCGAAAATAGAGGTAGATATCGAAGCGAGTAAACGTATTTGGATTTGAATTTTAGGAACCGCGACGGGGGAGCCATGACCCCCTTGTGCGTGTCAGCAAGCGAATATCTTTCATTTCTTTCATTTCTTTCATTTCTCTCTGATCTCTTCGTACTCTCTTATATACCGCGGAGGGCCCGCTTGAGACAATGGCCGCCCGCAGCGCTGATGTCTCCGACGACGTCTGGGACCCCCGTCGCGACGCGGGCGCCATTCGCCTTTTACTTATAGAGATGTCAGTTATCGGTCCCATCGTCTTCAGTCCTCTGGATCGTTCCGATCTACACGATTTATCGAATTTGTATTCTCACGGATTGTATGGGGCGACAAAGGGCCACGCGCGCGCACGTTCACCAAAATATCCGTGGTAAGTGTGAGGTAACAACGTGTGTAAACACATCGCGCACGCTTATGGGGAGAAAAAAAAATGATTTTCGACACGTCTTCAAATTTGAGATAAGAATTTTTTTACATGCAATCTCGAAATTTTTCACATTCATTAGCATTATTAATTAATATTTACAGTCGATTAGGTGAAATCTCATATGATCAAACCTTTTATATACATATATTTGATGTCATTATGAATATAGGTATAGGTATATATGTGATAAATAAATTGAAATAATTATAGTTACTCACACCCTAGAGAATCCACGTGTTATTGATGAGCCGACGTCCGTCAAAAGGGAGTCACAATGATGGATAAAAAATTGAATCATTAATAGACATATTTTATACATGTGTATAAATTTCTATATGTAATGATAATGATTAATTTAAACTGATACTCACGGAGGAGGGATCCTGCAACAGATTTAAAAATAACCAAAATAAATCATCAAATATTATTATTTTAAATGAAAAACTATTATAAATATGGAAAAATGAAAATGACTTAAGTCATTTGTTTACGAATTCGTAAACAGACCTGCAGGGAGACATAAAGAAAGTTGCCTAAACTAATCATTTATAATTTTGAGAAAATAATAGATATATTTATAGAGATTTTCAAAAATCGACAAAATTCCGACAATATAACTATTAATCATAAATATTTTCAAAAAATTTTCCATCTGAATTTGCAAAATAATCAGACCATCTTTGTGAACCATGAAAAACTTGTTTAATTTTAGATAAAGTACAGAATAAATTTCAAATAAAAATGACATCACTACTGAATTTATCCATGTATTGTTATTTTTTTTTCTTGCTCTAATTTATAAAATATAAATGACTAGTTTATGGAACTTCCCATTTGTTGCCCTAAATATAAATATACATAGTACATTGTATATTAATCACAAATACGTATGAAATTAGAATTACAAATGAATGACGCTCGTTTGATAATGCGCGTTCCATGGACACGTGATAGGCTGATGGTAATTTAGTGAATTTCTATATTGTGCCTCACGGCAAATTGTACGGTCATTTTCGTAAAATAATTGGAATGTAAACGGTGACGCGTCGAACGACGACAACGATGAAACAGCCGATTATGCTGTATCTTTTCTCAACATTCCTTCTTCTCTTACCCAACTTTCATCAAATTTCATCAGTAAGGACGTTCGATCCGATCAATAATTTATTATGCATATATACACCGAGACAGCAAATTGCGATCAATTATTATAGCCGCCATTTCGATTTTAACTTTGCATTATTCGCTCTTTATTTTTTATTCTTATTTATTTTATAAGTTGATTATATTAATATCTGAGCTGTGTCCATAATCAGATGCTACTTTTATTTATCATACTAAGGTTCACGGTCATATTTCGTGCTACAAAAAGACGTGTCCATACGTGAAACTGTTAGATTAAGCAAATTATCTCATACAATAAACGTTGAAACTAATTCTTGGTCGTCCATTATGCTTCTTTATTTTTTGCCATCACCGTGTGTATAAGTTCATCGTTTTTTCCATTAAAATCAAAAATGTGTGACTGTTATATTTCACATTAGTATCAAATTCAACATAAGTGTTTCATACAGCGATTTTATCTTATACGCAACTCCGTCGGTAATCTGTTACCGACTGAGATTCGGTCGAACGCATTGTTCTCTCCATTGACGCAGTAATTTCAAAATAAAATAGTTTTTTGAGTGATTTGTGCTAGAAAACCAAAAAATAGTACAAAATATCTAAGCAAAAAAATTTTTTTTAAAAAAAAATTATAAAAAAAAGTCAAGTTCACAGAATTGCTAAATTGATAAAACTTTTATGTAAAAAAATAACTGATTCATATGTTTACAGTTATATAAGGATGAAAACATAACGTTTGTACATATTCTTTGGCCTAACTTTACTTGATGTACTATAGATATAAACATTTGTAGTAATGAAGATTTGTATAACGTTCATAAAAAGCCTGAAAACCATGCGTGGTTCAGCAACAAGGTTAAGTTAGATATACAAGTATATATATAGACACAAAGACCACAAAATTGTTCGAACCTCCCATATGGTGATGCCTTTGCCGCTTGCACGGTTTTGAAATTAAACTTTTAATATCAAAGTAAGGAGACGCCGACGAGTTGTTGAATTAAAATACTCCCGCGTAAGAGAATTGAAAAGTGGATACGTCGTATGTATATATATATATATATATAGTAAATTAGGAGGCTAACAAAGAGGTGGAGATTGAGAGAGATCATAATGCACGAAGGAGAATCGAGAATGATTAAGAGGAAGATGAAGGTAGTGATGCGCGGACTGAAAGGAGTTAGTTGGTTAACCGCAGCACAAGTACCGTCGTAACCGCGAAATTGCGGCATTTGCGCCCCTTTGCTCGAGCGGAAGAAAATGCCAAAGAAATGCATGAGACGATTGGTTCATTATATTTTTTTCTTTTGCTTACATATACCATTATAACGTTATAATTATAATCAATTACATTGGAAGGCGTAGTTTTTTTTTTTCATAAAAATGTACAAGTATATACATAACTCCATTACTCATTTTTGTATGCATAGTAAAAAATTTTGTGCAAAAGTTCATTCAAACCCGAATCGAAATTTATGTTCCACTTTAAACCTAACAATTGGCATTTGGTGAGATTCTTCAGGAGCAAAGGAGGTTGTTTGGATGTATTTTAATAGGAAGTGCAATTCCTCAACGTCTCGAAGTAGTCAGATATTGCCAAATCTTCCATTCTAAGGCGCAAAGGAGAACCTGAAAATAAACCTACATAGACCCTTTAGATCCTAATTTTTTAACTATCCTACTTTTGAGTGTAACAAATGCATTTGTGGAACAGCAAGAGGAAATGACGAAAAAAACATCAATGATGAGGAGTGGATCATAAAAATTGGGGAACACGAAGAAAATAATGAGAATGAAAAAATATTCACAATTTAAATCATTGTTTTTATTATGATTCAATGATATTATTTTTGCTTCTCCTCATATTTCAATTTATTATTATTTTTTTCATCACTATCTGGCACATGAATAATCCAAGATCTTTGCTGCATTAAAAAATTTTCACCATGTCTTTATGTGGCCTGTCAACCACCATATCAACGCATATTTTGTTTTTCCTCAATCCATTTTTTCGTCTTTTTTCTTCACTAATAAACAATTCACTCTGGACAAATATATTGCTACAAATTTATTTATTTTGCATTTAGCTTCCGCCATCAATGCAACCGTCAGACTGCATAAAAGTATATGCATCCAAGATGTCGGTGTGCGCGTCACTACTACGTGACTCATTTGTTTAATAACTGCACGAGGTGTTTAGAGCTAATTTTATTGAATATTATAGGAGTAAGAAATCCTGCGGAGGTTCTGCGTCTTAGTTTATCAAAACATAAAATAAGACAATCTTGTGCTAGATCTAAAGGGCACCAAAGTAGATTCAAACATCGATTTATATAGGTTTTCGAGGTTCAATGTAGGAATGATAAGGCCAACAAGAATAATAGGGATGTCTATCCGATTATTTGGAGTACTACAGAAGGACAAAAATTTCGACTCGGGAAATTTGTGTTAAAATCAATTCAGCACAATTTTTCTACAAAACAGGTTAATTCAACACAATATTCATGTGATTTGCTTCAACACAAAATTTATGTAGTTCGCCAGACAAAAATTTCGCGATAGATTAAACACGAAACCTCATTAATTATAAACAAAATGATTTTTTCACTTCAATCCGGATTCCCGCATTAGAATATCATATGTACAAAATTTCTGGCAAAAACAAGCAACACAAATTTTTACTGGACTTTTACACAACATTCCTCACTATGTATACATTCATAGATTGATTCGATATCAAACTATACACTTGATGCATGTAAAACAATTCAAATATTGCAGAACCAATATCATGGGAACAGTTGTCGCTTTATCACTCCACAATTTCATTTCCCTCATTTAATCATCCACCACGCAGACCACGTTTGCCCCCTAAACGAACATTTGCGCTTCTCTCGCGTGAAAATGAGAGGGGGTGTGCAAAAAGGCGACAAGATATATACATATAAAATGTATTTATCTGCATACACTCCGCGCAAAATCGAGAGAGAAAGCGTGAGGTGCACCGACAAGAGGGGACAGGCGGGAAAGAGAGTTAACAGGTACAGGGGGTCGCAGAGCGGCACTCGAGTCGTCATTTGTCAGGAGCTGTCGCGCCACGAGCGTGTTTCTGTTCCAGCGGTGCAGATAGCGGCCCGTCCATGGGCCGTTCATCTTTATTCCTTTAAACATATATACATAGGTGAATATATGTATACAGATATATACATCTACGTGTATATATATACATATACACGTTACATGCAAGCGAGTTCCCTACCCCAAACCACGCTGTGCTACCTCTTGCCTCTCGAACCCCTCTGCCGCCTTTTGGTTATACTAGCTCTTCTCCCCCCGGTACACGACTCCCTCAAACTCATTTAATTACAACAAACAATTTATTAGGTCCATCCGGGATCCGCCCACGGTCATAAAATGGCGCGACTGCCACGCTCGCTTCGGTTGTGCTCGCACGATCGGACGCGAGCGAGGGCGGTTATGCTGCTGATGTTGATGTTGCTGCTGCCGATGCTGCGCGGTAATATTGTGTGTATATATACATACACACAGCAAAATTCGATCTGCACTCTCTCTCATTGGGGTTACGTTCACGCGTTTGTGGAGAACAGTTTCTATACATATATGTGTGTAGATATAGATATTTGTGAAGCGCGTTTTGTACTATTGCATCTGTTGTCAGAAAAGGGGTGCATATAATCACTTGGGATCCGCTTCATTGCTATTACAATTGATCGGTACATTTAAAATTCAGTGAAACTTGATATTACTGCATTTTTATTATTTTAAAGTGAAACTTTTATTCTATTGCCTCAAATTTTTTCGTCCATCTATCGCATGTCGCATCGTAGTCGGCCGCTCGACAGAGCAGCCAAGGCCAATATATGGCCTACGATCCGAAAAAAAGTTTCACTTGCATCGTAGTTTTATAAAACCATTCATTTGTTTTTTTTTTTCGTTTATTAATATTTGGCTTATTTAAACGAAAGATCTGCTTAGATTCAATTCCTGATGTATACGTCCAATATTTATTTTAATGTATGTAGATGTAATATTTATTAGTGTGATAGACATGCAAATAGGTAAATAAATAGATGGATGCCGGGGTATTTTCGAAAATAAAATATTTGATATGGACGTTAACAGCATTTGGCGTAATATTCTATAAGGTTATATTTATGCTCACACCATGCGGCATTGTATGTATGATCACCCTATGTCCGTTTCGTATCATGAGCTCCGATTCTAATAAAAAAAAAAACAGGGGAGAGACAAATGCGCACATGCACGAACTCATGTACATCGATATAGTGATATTATACACCTCTATATCTGAATGCACACACGTATTTATACATATAATCACTAACATGCATGCAAATTTGCATTATATGTATGATATTATATAACTAGTCATATTAAATTTTATCCCGGGATATGTCTGCGACCCGAGTTGATCTTGCCCCATTCTGGCTGGTAAACTCACCACAAAAACTGACCTGCACTCCGGCTTCTGGTTAGTTTCTGGTGAGTTGCCGGAAAAATGTCGATAATTTTAGCTTGGAATAAGTGAGGTGTTTTGGGATGTAGTTTAAAAATACAATAGTTATGATACATAAGTATAAAATATGACATAGTAAATTGCAAAAAGTGGGTTAGTTAATTTGTTTATAAAGTAAGTAATAATTTTGAAGGGAATTAGTTAGATTTCATCAAGTCTGAAAAGTGTATACTAATTATACAGTGAAGAATTTTGAAGCTTTTGAGATAGGAATCTTGACTTTGCAGTACCTTTCGGTAAAAAAATCAGCCAATTTACTAATCATGTGAATTGAGTTGATCATTTAGCAAGATGCACAGCATTTGAAAAGTTTAGAAGAAATTGTGTATATTAAGTAATTAATTGAAACAGATATTTGTGATGAACTGATTTACATGGTACTGATCTTTAATTAATTTTCTGTCAATTCTCATTATTGACTTAAAGAATTTATAGAATAGGAAATTTCTCACAGAAAAAATTTTAAACATTTTTTACTAGTAATTCAACATCATCATTATGATAATGTTTCATTGATAATGAAGAATCGATGCTAAAAAAGTAGTGGCTTTTGCATTATGAGATTTATTTGGAATAACATATGTCTGTATTCACAGTTGAGTTCAGAGTTTCGAGTGGCCACTCGGAGCTTCAAGCCGTACTACAAGTTTCAAGCGTGTCAACCGATGTCGACTCCAAAGCTTCGACCCGCCCTCGATTGGAAGTAAAGTAAAAATATATTCAGTGTACAATTGTCATTCCTAACTACAATAATTAATAAATTATTAACTAATATAAGTTATTATCAACTTAATTGAATTCTCGTAAATTCAGACGCGGTATATGATGACATAATATAATATATAAAATATAAAAATAAATAAAAATATACATTGAACTCTTATTTTCTCAATCGGTTGTAAATAAGTATCTAAAAAAGTTGCGTAGTTAAGACGTGTGTGATGTCTTGAGTCAAGCATATTTCAGACTTGTATCAAGACTATTTGTGTTAAGTCTGAATCGCGGCTTGATTCAAGACTTTTTTTTGGGTAATATCAGACTTTAAAAATTTTTATCGCCCATCGTTTTCCATGATAAAATAATTATTTTAGTTCTCCCAATTATTGCGCATTCATTAATAAACCATGATCACTTCTTTCACCAGTACCTTATGAAATGTTGATATCAGATGAACAATTTCTATGTTATGGATATAAGTCAGCATTGAGTATAAAATTATTTTGAAATGTAAGAGAGGGCTCTGGAAGTCTTCTGAAACCGTAATTTCTATGGATGGGACACCGTGTGGCAAAGAAAAAGTCAAATAATATAATTATTCATTACAATATGTTGATTATTAATTTTCGTTTGAATAAATATCTAATTAATAATTTTTATTGTGCACAGGTTTGCTGGAATGAGAAATGTGAGAATATCCGTGTTTTCAATGAAGCCAAATTCCATAATTAATAATGTCATTCATTATATTAATCAACACTATATTTAAACTATCGTGTTAATTATGAAATAAAAGAAAAAAAATTTCCAATTGCATTCTAAAGATAGAAATATTCGGAATTCATAATTCTTTCCTATGTATATTTATTTTTGTATATTTACTCATTTTTCGTCAATTTATTCAAACTATTTATTCCATATGAAGTATGTGGTTTAAAGATTGTTTACAAGATAGGAATAAATTTGTAGGTACCTGATTTAATATAACTAATATTTTACGAGTATGAAAGAAATATTCGCACACAAGTTTTTTTACTTTTTACTCGCAAAATAAATAAAGCGTGCACCGATGTTATCCGATCGACAGATCGTGACTTGCAGTTTCGCGATGTGTTCTCCTTCCCCGCCTGCTTCTTTCCTCCATTTGATGCATTCGCGACTGCAGTGTATTGTTAATTGTGAGATATTTTGATTGCCCAATTTGCCCCCATGCTCAACAAGCCCCGCCCTACTCTATGTTACATAAGATGCAGTAGATTATCGCATTGCCTTAATGTCAATGGAAATACATTTTATAGTCCCTCAAATCATGTCAAGTTTGATGTCTAATATTTTATTTTATTTGTTGTTATATTACAATGACTTGTCCGACTTTCTAGCTATAATTAATTTGCTTATTATCCAAGATTGGATAAGGTCAATTTTGAATCTTTTTATATATAACTGAAGCAAGTGGAATCGAATTTGATTCAATTTTTTACTTTTCAGCACTTAGTGATAAGAAAGTATTGGTTTTGTCCGATTTGAAAACGCCAAAATAAAACATGTAATCGCATTTTTGAACAATAATAATTGGAATATCGGATAAAAAAACTTAATATTAATGTTCAATGAATTGCCTCCTTGAATAATATAAAAAAAAATTTCATGTTTTTGAAGGTCACGTACATGAAAAACGTGTTTTTTAGCGGGCGTATGGACGAATATATATTTTATTTATATAGTGGGAGTATCTTAAAAACTGCTGGACCAAACAAATTAAAAATTTATAGGGAGTTAATTGTTATCGAGCTAACAATAAATTTTGTTTCGACTTCCGTGCGCCGAAAAATAATAATTATATGCGTTTTCGAACGGAATACGTATATTTTATAGAATTTATGTGACGAAAAACATAGAAGCCACGTGATCTCATGAGTGGCTGGTCCAAAAGATCTGAAATTTTGTACATAGCATTTGGGTATCGGGAGAATTATAAATGGTGACGTCATAATTCGATATGACTTTCGGTTTGACCAGAGATAGCAAATACGGGTTTTTTGTTGAGGTAATACATGCAATAAAAGTATAAGCCACGTTATTTCAGGAGTGGCTTGATAAAAAAGTCTGAAATTTTGAACATAGCATAAGAACGTTCGGGGGATCATAATTCCTATGGCTCATTTCGATCGGATGTTTATATCGTGAGAAAATGACATTTATATGTATTGTGGGAAAATTACATATAAAAGTACGTGCATTCTGATGACGCGTAACGCGTCACCGGTGTCAATAAATCTTGATAGAGTTTTTTGTACTTCCAAGAATCCCTTTTCATGGATGAAAATTCGAATAAAATATAAAAATGGATGTAAACAAACGCATGTGACATTCCAATCAACTTGCTTTGATGCACACATTTTCAAAATCGAATTTACATTCTAAAAATTTCGTAGCAGTAGAGAATTCTACTATATTTCAATTCGTTTGTGAGAGAGAACAACAGCGATCGCAGAAACAAGAAAGATATATCAAAACATCATGACTGCAGTCACATGACCGTTTAATTAACCCAATAATCTAATTCAAACACTCGTTTATTTGGATCGCAAATTTTTATAAATTAACAAATTCATATTATGGTATTATTATTTAAATGACTTATACGATCAAACAGCAATAGTGATGAAAAGTACCGGGCAAGTTTACTTGCCTAATCATTTGTTTATTTTCTTTGGTTTCATTTACTTCGAAAATATTAAGTTCGAAAATACTTTTTCAGTACCCAATAAAAATAGTTATCTAACATGAATTACGTATTTATTCAAGGTAACAGATAAACAGCAGGTTGATAATATGAACAAAACATTTTTTTTTTATTTTCCAGTCCAATATTGAATATTCTTTATTGTGAAATTTATTTTCGTTGAAACTCAACGTTCACGCATAATCTGCTAATGACAATTTGAAACATACGTGAAAAATACTTCAAGCAATGAATATTATTATTCCGATATTATTATATCAATTTGTATTATTTGAAAAAGTTTGGTCTATTGATTCATATGAAGATATTTCAGAAAAAGAATCTCGTAAGTTTGATAATACCTTTCTATAGTCAGTTGGAACTTATCATTATTTTTTTTATTATAATTATCAATTCATCATTTATTTTCATAATAATTTCGATAGCTAAAGTGTATCATCATGAATCGCTGCCATTATCCCATGTGAAAATAAAAATAGAAAATGAAGATTTGTCCAAATCTCCAAAGCAAGTGAATTTAAAATTAACGGAAAGAGCTTTGGCTAATGAAAATTTGCCAGTATGGATTGCGAGTGGTGTCATACATGCAAATGATTTACTATATGAAAATAGTAACGATTTGCGACGGAATTATGTAGTATGTAAATTATCAATGAATTGGAAATTCCACTCTGAAGAATCAACACACCCCTAACATTTTAATTTAACATTATTCTGTTGATATTTCTTCACAGGAGGAATTCCTTGTTTTGAAAATTGCACTCAAATTGTAAAAATAATTAATGAGTCAGACCAGCAATATGGTCGGAAATATATTTATTCATTCTTTCTGAAGAAATCGATGAATAAATTCATAGTAAAAATATTTGAATAACATTTTTTCAAACTTGGGGTGTGCGGCACTTCTGTATGAAGGGATTCGATAACATCTATGTATACACATCTGCAGATCTAGCGAAAATTATATTTAATACCGATGTAATTTTGTATGATTCAATTTAATCAGGTGATGATGCAAGTGGGGAAATTTTCAACCTATCAACAAACCGAAACATCTTCAGCGGCTGTATACTTCCATAAACGACGTGAATTCGTAATATTTAAACGATATAAAATTTTGAATCACAACATTGATAAAAAAATGAATCTGAAATTTATTGTTTTCAGGATGGAATGATTGATACTCGTGTCATAATTCGAGGACTTTCAGTTGAATTTATAAATCCTGATGGTATTAGCAGCATAAAGTTGGGCGAAAATGGGTTATACCGCGACCCAGAACACCAGAATCATGCATTAACAGAACAGGAAATTACGCCGGGTATGAAAGTGAAGATAAATTGAATTCGAAAAAAATTTTCAAATCGAGAGCCCACGTGAATTTTGAGCTTTTAAAAATTAGTATTCAAAACGAATTGTTATCCGCGTATATAAATAATTGCAAGGGAAAGAAATTTCTAGTTGGTGTTTCCAGATCTAAAAGATCAATTATCAATATATATTTATTTCATTAATTTATTTTCAATATAACGTTAAAAAAAAAGAAAAAAAAAACGTTTCTGACTACAAATTTTTGAAAGTATTCCATGGGACTTTCAACATTCAAATAAATTCACCATTGAATTGAGGAAAGTTTCTCATTGTATCGTTTTAATTTTGTTTAAGGACCTGATTCAGGTCTGAATAATGAAAACAGTCGCTTGAGGACATATAAAGATCGTATATTTGACGGTTATCCAGAAATATTAGTTGTAGTTGATTGGAGCACAGCTCAAGATTGGGATTCAAACATGATGTAAGTATTTATCTATGGTATTATAATGTTTTATCTAAAGTAGAAAGATTCTGACCTACTATCCGATCTGTTTCGGAAATCTTACAGACGTTTCAAATCTAATTCGGAACGAAAATTTCAACACGGGAAATCGAAAGAACTGGATTTGTACAGTACAATTGTTTCACATGTAATAACATTATTCAATGGAGTTGATATGTTGTACTCAAAATTACAAAATACAAAAATCCAAATAAATATTGCTGGAATTGTAATTGGGTCTGTGAGTATATTAAAGTGGAAATGTGTAAAATACTATCGGGATCTAGACGATTCAAAATAAGAATATCTCACGTTTCCTCTACTAGGCAAAGAATACATTCACTTTCCTAGAGAAATGTTTTCTTAAAAACCAATTTGCTAAAAAATCTATAGACGCAGATTGTGCTATGGCAAAATTTCAATCGTATTTCAAAGCACGTGAGGGGATAATTCAAATCGGATCGTACGATTTTATCGTATATCTTACAAGGTACGTCATCGAAAAATTATTACTCGTGCAACTTATTCTTGCATTCTTATTCATAATTTTTTGACGCTCACTTTTTGTCCCCCGTCATAACCAAAAATCATAATTGGGTTTGAATGATAACATTGTCTATTTTATTAAAATTTTTCTTCTCGAGGATCTTTTTGATTTGGAAAAATCAAAATTTGAAAGAGAAATTCTTACCTAAGTATATAAGTTTCAATTTAATAAAGATTCAAGTATCTTCGATAACACTTTTCATTTATCCAGACAAACATTTTCATATAAATTTTCACCAATTATATTGAAGAACGAATTTAATCGCTATCAATAAGAGATAAGGCGACTTCAAATTATTAATTAATTAATTTTTTCCTGAGTGTGTCCGATTTTGTTCTCAGATCAAGGTTTATATTCAAAGTTCAGTTCCATTGAGAGAAATAAATATTGAATATTAAGTCAATCGGAAAGAATAATGTCGTCAAATTCAAACATTTGAAATCTTTACAAAAATGACAAAAAATTTCGATGACGGATCAAAAAAGATTATTATTTTTGATTGTTTTAATGATTGGATGTATAATTTTTTTTCTTTTTCATAGCATCATTATTATTTTATTCCATTTGTTTAATAACAGTGATAACGTATTCTTTGTGGATCATGGAAAATGGGGAAAAAAATATTCAGCTATAGAAGGTAATTTGAAATTTTTACAAATTATGGTTTTAAAAATTGAATCGACCTAAAATAGTGAATTAATTCAATATTATATCAAGTCAATATTTTATATAATTGATTTGAGAATTCACAAATTGAAATGAAATATTAGATATTGATTGGGTGAATAATACAGCTACGATAGAGCAATAAAGACAAATTGAAAATTTTTTTGATAGATTTTGGTGTGAAAAAATAAATATTCATAAAATTGAACTATCAATCGGCACTAATTGTTATATTGCACTAAAAACAAATTTAATCTACAATTTATATTTCAATGTACCCAGTCCGAAATCAAAAAAAAAAAAAAAAAAAAAATGAAATTATTACTCAATTTTGTCAGTTATTTTTACCAAGACTTTCGGTCTCAATAAAATCATTATGTTTCAAATTTCACCCAATATTTTTCTGAATTTATTTAATAGAAATGTCTGTTAATAATGAAAAGTAATCCAGTATTGATATAATACGTGTATTTTTATAGGATTGGCACGTCACTATCACGATTTTTATGAAAAATATATGAAAGAAGGTGAAAATGTGAAACCAACTGCTATAATTCATGATAAAGGATTTTTTAAAAGTTTTGCAAATGTTGCACATGAAATTGGACACATGTAAGAAAATAATCCTTGCATAAAACTTAATTTATGGTAAAAATAATTCATTTGTATGTTCATAAATCATATAGGATGAGTGTGTATCACGACACACCATTATATCTTACGAAAGACGGAAAATGTTGTGGATATATCATGAAACTGCACCCCAGACGGTGCATAAAATGTCTATCGTGGAGTCCAACATCTGAGGAAACTCTTCGTTTATTTTTCAGGTAAATTTATTTTCATCATTAAATTTATATTTTATACTCTATCATTTTGTAATTCAGTAATAAGAGGATGTTCTAAACTGCATCATAAAGCACATATTTAAGATCGAAGTTATCATGAATGTGAATACATTAAAAATATTTCATTGAGATATTTTGAGAAAATTAGTTTTATAAATTACCACAAATGCGATAAACCACTGGCGAATTATTTGAATAATTTCAAAATGTGTGAATAAATTGACGGAAGATAAAAAAAAAAATTTGCATCATAAATATATCTATTTCAGAAAAATGCCCTTTTATGTCCGATTTTTTTTGAAAATTTTTTATTTGATTGCAGTAATCATGATAATGTAGATTTTCAAACTCAGGCTATTTGGGAATGGGAATTTTTTTCTATTAACGCACTTTTTTAGCTGAACACCCAAAAAAAAAGGACTTGAATCAAATCTCAGCGACTTGATTCAAGTCTAAAATCGATTTGTGTCAAGACTATTGATATTCTTACGAATAATCAAACTCTTGGATTTGATACAAGCGGAAAATCGACTTGATGGAAGAATAACACCTCAAGTTTACAAATGTCTTGATCCAAATCTACGATATGTTTTGATCCAAGTCTAAATACACTACGCACAAAAATTAAGGGAGCAAAAAAAAATTCCGAATTTTTGGGTCATTTTTGAGGGGCTGTATTTCAGTGAAAAATGGTCGGATCGACAATCAAAAAAAGATTTTCAGGCTTGAAGACTCTAGTTTTCAGATCTTTCAAAAAAAAATTTTTAGGAGCAGCAGTTTTCATGTAATCCTTGGAGAAAGGAGAAAAAAAAAATTTGCAAATTTTTCACATTTTTTTCTTCAGTCCATGGGCATGGAAAAAATTCTTCGAGCTACGCCAATACATGGGTCGGATAGCCTGTTTATTCAGCTTTAATTTGGTTTTTTGAAGATCACGGTACGACCTTTTGTTTCTGAGATATTGAGTTTTAAATGCAAAAGGACCCGTTTTCATTCAATTACCGATATTGACGCAACTACTGATCGTACAGGAAATCAAAGGGCAGTTCTAAAATCTGGACAGAATTTCCTACAAAACGCTGTCGTGTTGTTTTGAAAAAAAAAAAATTTTTTTTCAACCTAAACGTTCAGTTGAAAAAAGTACAAAAAAGTGACTTTTTCCTTTGTCTTGGTAAATCGACTGTATCTTTGCTAATAATGGGGGGAATGCTAAGGTTCAAAGACAATTCTTCAGCCCAATGTACCTCTAATAATCCTGCAAAACTTCAGACCGATCGATTCGACGGATTTTCTGGTCCGATTGTTCAAAATTTGGAAAAAATTAAAGGAACAATTTTTCGTACTTATCTCAACGTAATCTTATTAAAAATGAAAAAATTTATTTTTTCGCTACTGTTTAGACTACGCCATATCTGTTACAGGTTGATTTTTACTGTGGAGGTTAAATTTGAAAAATTTTGAAAATGTTCAGAAAAAAAGTAATTTTTTTTTCAATTGACTAAAAATTAAAAAAAAAAATTTTTTTTAAATTCGAGAAAATAACTTTTTTTCTGAAAATTTTCAAAATTTTTCAAATTTAACCTCCACAGTCAAAATCAACCTGTAACAGATATGGCGTAGTCTAAACAGTAGCGAAAAAATAAATTTTTTCATTTTTAATAAGATTACGTTGAGATAAGTACGAAAAATTGTTCCTTTTATTTTTTCCAAATTTTGAACAATCGGGCCAGACATGTGTAATGTCTTGAGTCAAGCGTATTTTAGACTTGTATCAAGACTATTTGTGTTAAGTCGGAATCGCGACTTGATTCAAGACTTTTTTTTTGAGTGAAGACATTATTTTCCTGATAGAAAATGTTTTTTTTTCATAATTCATAATACTCTCGAAGATTCATCGCAAATCGTTTCATGATGAAATAATTATTTCAGTTCACCTAATTGTTGCGCGCTCATTAATAAACCACGGTCACTTCTTCCACCAGGGCCTTATGAAACGTTGACATCTAATGAACAATGTCAGTGTTATGGATATAAGTCAGCAGTGAGTATAAAACCATGAGTCATCTATATTTTAATAATGCTCTAATTATCACTATTAAATTATTCATGTTTGCATTTCGTTTATGAAAGACAATGTTTGCAAAAGTATTCCATAACTTTTGCGAATCTCGTTTAAAGTGTCAGAGAGGGATTTGGAAGTCTTTTGAAACTGTGATACCTATGGATGGAACACTATGTGGCAATAAAAAAGTCAATCAATATAATTATTCATTGCAATATTTTAATTATTAATTTTCGTTTGAATAAATATCTAATTAATAATTTTTATTTTGCACAGGTTTGCTGGAATAAAAAATGTGAGGAAATCGATGTTTCCTAATGTCATTCATCATGTTAATCAATTCTATTTTGAAACTGTCGTATTATGAAATAAAGAAAAAAAAAATTCCAATTGCATTTTAAACATACAAATTTTCGAGGCTTATAATTCTTTCCTATGAAATTATTTTTCGTCAATTTATTTATTCTATATAAATACTATACACTATTTATTCTATATAAGTGTGTGATTTGAAAATCGTTTACAAGATAGGAACAATTATTTATTGAATCTGAGTCACAAAGTCCTCCAAAGCAGTGGAAATCAAAAAAAACAATAAATGCAATCAATGTCACGACTGTCTTTAAATAAACAACATGTAAGCATTATCATAGAAAATATATCACCACTATGTATTTAACGATTGACATTGGCGGCACTCGCGAAGAAAACATTTTTAACAAAATATAGTTATTACTTTTCAACCAATGAATATTATTCTTCTGATATCATCATGTCATTTTATGATTCCTCAAAGAGTTTGGCCTTAAATTTATCGGGAGGTTTACTTTTATCTTTTGGAAAATTGTGGAGACACTTGAGTAACTTTAATGAAACAAAGAAAGCATATAGAAAAAAGTAATTTCGAAAAAATTTGGTAAATTTTGGAAATATTTAAATATATTCCAGCATAACAAAATGAAATAATTTTTTCTTGCTATTGAAGACATCAATAGAATATTTCATTATGCCACCCAAAAAAAAAACTTGAATCAAGTCGCTGAGACGGAATGTCTTGATCCAAGTCGGAATATGATTTCATCCAAGTCTGAAAATGTCTTAGTTTAAATTTGGAATTTTCTCGTTGTAAAATCAATCATTCGGACAATACCTCAAGTCAGTATTAAAATCAAATTAACGATTTGAATTAAGACTAAAAAACGACTTGAATCAAGACTAAAAATGACTTGAATCAAAACTAGAAAAAATTTGAATCAAGTTTATTTACGTCTTACCCCTTTTACAACAGATTTAACTCAAGACATGTGTAATGTGTTGAATCAAGCATCTTTCAAACTTGTATCAAGACTATCTGTGTCAAATCTGAATCGCGACTTGATTCAAGACTTTTTTATTTGGGTGCAACATACCAATTCATACAAAAAATTCTTTGAAGAAGAATCCTCGAGGCTCACTTAATTTTCTCATAATTTCTATCATAAATTGTTATAATATACATATAAATGCTTGTCCGTATGTATGCATCCATCTGTATGTTCATGTGAGATGCACATGGACATTAGAGGTATGTCCTGATGAGCAAATCTATATACATATATATGCATCCATGTATAAGTTGCGGCGGTTTAAAGCTGGTTATGGTTGATTATAGCTGACGCATCACCAACTCGTCTGTCGTATACTGGTTGCTACTGTTGTTTGCACTGTTGTGGGATGGCACACAGTGATCTTCGTCCATTTGCCTGAGCGCACGCGCATTATTGTCAAGAGAGGTAAGGAAAAAGGGAGAGAAACGAAGAGCCAGAGAAAGAAGAAAGATGAAGCGTACCAAGAGGGCCACCGCATCTTTTATTCATCCGACAGAGTGGAGCCTTAATTTGAATTGAATAGGATTTATAAATTATTTCAAATTATAGTTGCAACGCATGAAAGAAAAGCAAGAGGCGAATGAAATGAGCTACCGCTCGCGCATCTTCTGATGCACAAATGTTACGTTGTAAGTACTGTGAATTTTTGCCTTCTAAAGTTGCACGACATGTCGTATAGACGCCAGCAGGTGTGCACTCTATTTCCATTCTATTATACCTTACATGCCTTATTATTATATACTTATATCACGGCCTTGGAGACTACGGCGTGTATACATACATCAGGGTGTGGCAGAATGAATGACTTTTCTTTGATAGACAGACATGCAGCATTTGAGACTATTCCGATGCATAATTTCTTTGACTACTGCAAATTGGTCTGTTTGATTTTGAATTATTAATTACCTATAAGAATGGTTAATCAGAGTGTGTTATTTTCGCGCTAGAAAAGTGGTAGATAAAAATCGAATGATAATATGTAATATATTAATTGAGATTAAAATTTTGAGTTGTATCAATTTCCTGAGATTGAGAAAATAATTTATCAGTTATATCGTGCTTGATTACTAATTTTGAAGACAAATTTAAAGTAAAATTAAGTATGTAAATAATTGAATCCATACAGAGTAAAAAATTTTTTGTAAAAGTCCACTTAATATTCGTGTCAACTGTTCTTAACGCAGACGTTGTATCAATTTTCAACCCAAGAATTTCTGTTGAAGCAGAAAAAAAATTTTGCGTAAAATGAATGATATTTCATGTTGAATCTCACACTAAATTTTTATTTCGCAGACTCTAAACATTTTAAGTCAACATATTTTTCAGTTGTTGTCGAGTGTTTAACACACCATCGGAGTTGAATCGAGTCACATATTGAATATAATATGTTGTCTCAACATCATTTGTAAAAAAAATTTCAACACTAATTCTGAGTGGACTTTTACACAAAATTTTTTACTGTGTATCTTTTACGATGTATAATATATAAAGTCATCTTTAAGCACTTGTGAATCTTTACAGTGTATCATTTAGGATATGGTCATATATGTATATACATATTCTCATACATTATATATATTATACTGAGAGTGGGCCGTGCATGGTGCGATCCATGTGCGCATCGTAAATATGATAATCCCGAGGTATCACAGCTACCCGGTGGCTCGAGGTGATAACGACCATTATGCGAATGCGCGACGAAAAGGGAATTAGGGAAATCGTTTGTTAGCAAAGCCGTCCGTCGCAGATGATACCATATTCCTACTGCTCCAAACTGGCACTTTATTTGTCCTTTTATGGATATATACATACTCTTCATATATACTCTATGTTCAATGATGTGTACAATTGCCATGGTTAGTTAATAATATATATTCGTAATACGTACATCTTTAAAGCTATGCTACATTTGCAATGTTAAACCCGAGTCGAAATTTTTGTGCTTCTCTAAGTCTTCTATAGTAGTCGATTAAACATCCTATGGCTGTCGTCAGCCTATCAATTCTACTTTGAATCTGGAGAATCTCTAAAAATCTAGAATTCAGCCTAGATTGATGCTTTTTACACTCAACAATTTATTTCATAATAAACTTAGACGCAAGTTCTCTTTTGCGCCTTAAAGAATGGATTTGACAATATGTGAATACTTCGAGGTGTTGAGAAGGAGTCTTATTTTATATTAAAATATTCCCAAACAACCTTCCCTGCTCCTGAAAGAACCTCACTAAATGCCAATAATGAGGTTTAAAGTAGCATAAAAATTTCGACTCGGGAATGCAGGAAATGATTAAAAATTTTTTTTGAAGTTTCAAATCGTCGTAAGTGAGAATTAATTACTAGTCCATCACGCGATAAAAATGACATTTTATTTATAATCTTTTCCACATACTTTCTAGCTGGATGTATTTTATTAATTAATTAGATGACAAGTGTGCAATTGAAAATTAATTTACGTATTTATATTAATATTTTCTGAGGAACTATATGTAATCGCGAACTGGATATAGTGTACCATCAGCCACTGCAAAACGGAAAGCGTGAGCGATTATTGATTGCAGCACTTACAACCGACATGTGTCGTGATACTTATCATGCATTATCCGCATACCACTCACGCATACACGCATTCACTAGACCATTTGCATTATAAGTAGATACTCAGATACACGCTTGAATTGGCGTTTTAATTTACTTCAAAACTGGACAATTGAAATACAATCTATAATGTGTAGAAATATTAACTATGTATATATGAGGCGTTATAAGAACCAGAACGGACTATTCCACTTCCAACTCGAACGGAGAAAATTGTGTTTAAAGGTTCCGGCTTAACATTAGGTTAAATGGGCTGGGCCATCCCATTCAGTGATTCCATTCGTTATAGGATGCGTGTATTCAAATGGTCCATTGTGGACTTATAAAATGTCTTATGGAGTATCGAAAACGCACCTTAGCTCAATTTTTAATATTTTGTGGGATGGTTCCCTTTGACTCTCAACTCCTCACATAAATGTACTCATAAATTGAATGAGTTAATACACAATTCGTACACGTACACAGTAAAAAATTTTGTGTTAAAGTTTACTAAAAAATGATATTAAAATTTTTTTTAACACAATTATTAGGTGGAATCAACAGAATATTTTTGCGATTGGATTGAACTCAAATAATATTTTTAAAACTCGGAAAGGATTGAAAAAATTTATTAAATAAATCATTTGTCGATTCAACTCAAAATTTATGTAATTTAACAGACAAAAATTTATCATTATATTCAACATTAAATATAAATTAACCAAAATAATTCCCCAAATTCATTAAAGAAGAAGGTGGTAATGTGACCCCCCTTTAATATTTCTTATTTAGAATCACGCCATCGAGTCAAACTTTTTTGTAACAAAGAACACCAGTGATAACTATGGTTTAATTAATTAATATCAAAAAAAATTGAGAGAAGGCAGCACATACGTATTAATTAGATTTCTATTCCTTTTATTTTTTACACGAGACCTCAAAAACATAGTGGAGGGCCACATCACCACCTTCTCCTCTACAATAAATTTTATCGAAATACAGTTAACACAAATCTTGAGTGGAATTTGACAAAAAATTTATCACTATATGTAGTTCGGCATTCAAAATAGGATATTTTACCCTAAAATTATATTATATAATACCCACAATATTTCAGGATAAGTCAAAAATGTCTATGATCAAGAATAAAATCCAATATATACATATAAATACACATACACACACACAACCATACATAAATATATATGCTTTACGATACATTTTGAGCTTTGCCAAGTGCATTATACATGGGCTTTTAGGATACAACAATACGTGCACTAATATTTATGTATACACATATGTGTTTATTGGCTAGATGTATATATATACACAATATCTCTCTGCTAAAGTGAGCAATAATATATATGTATATATTGTATATATACGAAGAGTTGCCGGAGGAGTTTGGGAGTAAAGGCGCACCGCCAATTAGCTCGAAATAATGAACGTGTTTCGGCTCCTTTTGTTTCTTCGTTGTTCGCCCAGAGCTAACGGTGGCTACTATGCTGCTGATGATATTGCCGTTGGAGAACTTTGCGACATTACAATGGAAAGTCTCTCATACTGTACCGGAGGATTTCACCTGCGACCTTTTACTCGCAATATTCTCATTGGCGCGATACTGGCCCCCAGCAAAATAGCAATTTTCCAACCATTCCATTTTAGTTGTAACGTGGCTTTTTGGATAAATGCAAACAATACACGCTTGTTTGCTTCGTTTAATACCCATTATATATACACGCACACATTTAAATATTTGATTTTTCATTCAATATAATAACATCAAAAACATTTTGCTAATTGTCAATTAAATTTATTTGTATATAAATATTCAATAGAAGCTAATTATAACTCTTAATTATATTAAATTAATATACGTATATGATTGATCATAATAAAATTGTTCTAGTGGTCTATAGAAAAAAGAAAAAAAAAAGCATATACATGAGACATGAATGCGACATTTGTTGACGGTTTATTGTCAATATTTTTTACGGGGGCCATATATGATATAAAAATTAGAGCACGCAGCCATCAGAGAGAAGCAAATAAAAATGAAAATAAAAAAAAAAAGGACATGTCCCGATGAAACGGTAGCAGACGGAGAGCGTGGATTAACAATGCCGCAAATACTGGTCTCATGGAATGCTTCGCGAGTGCACACGACGCATAATTAATACCGCGAGTCTGCAGAACAGCAGAAGGATGAGAGCGAGTGAGAAAGAATAAAGCAAGTATCATATATATATGTATATACATACATAAGATGAAAAGAAGAGTTAGAAGAGAGAGAAAAATAAGCCGGTTTGCGTTTACGAAAGAAATGAACGAAGCGAGAGAACAAGAAGAAGAAAAAGAAAAGTCGTATTAGCGCATAGAATATAAGAGAGGAAAAGGAAACAACAAAGTATAGAATAAACCAAGCAACGAAGAAAGAAAGGAAGGGGGGGATTAAGAGAAGGAGGGGACTCAGCATGTCCACGAGGGGGAGATTTATGTGGCTCCTGATTGAATCGTTCTCACTCGATCGCGCCGCTTGCTTTTTTGTCCGCGAATCCCCCTCCCTTCTTTGACCGAAGTTGGTCACTGCACAAGTCTTTAGTTCTCTTTCTCTGTTGGGTTTATGGTGAACTGAACGCGACGCGGTACATGTAACAGAGCGGACGATCGTGTAGAGAAAAGTAGAGGCCATGGTTTGTAGCCTCGATATGAGTCTGGCATGAAGGAATGAATCGACTTATGGTCACGTACGTGGCTTCGTAAATACGTGCCCCGAGTTTCTGCCGATGTCGCGTTATGTCTCTCTCTTTTGTCCCCCTATATCGGCAATCTTTGTCGCCAAGCAAAACTTTCAGTCATCACGTAATTGTTTGCTATCAGTTATGGGTGAATATAGGGACATGTATTATATGTATAAATATTTATATAAATATATATGGTGTATGCCTTTGTATGTATACATTATGGATGTATCTAATTGTCATTAATATGAAGTAATAAATATATGTATATGTATAAAATACATAACAATCATTCAAACGTGTTGTAGGAGTATTTGTGTACATGAAAGAGTTGAATAAACGTTGGTAAAATACGAAACGGGCGATTAATCTTTCTTGAAAATTCATCGTTGTAGTGGCCATGAGGGCGTGTGTGTTGCAGTCTCTGTCACCCTTTTATATATGTAGATTTTCTCGACGCACTCTCGACCGACATTGGTAACCCCGTTATTATTTTCAGCGTGTGGATATATAATTCTAGTGAGTGTGAGCAAGTGACAAGTGGCACTTTTTTGAGTCCCGCAATTTTAAACGTTTAAACGACATTAAAATAAATGACAAATAAACGCAAACAATTTCATGCGATTTTTTTCTAATTTTGATACAGGATAAATAATTATACATATAATTTTATATTGTTCCATATGTATGTTGAATAACCCGGTGAGTGGATATATAAAAATATATATGAAGAAAAAAAATATATGTATATATGCATCGTAAAATTCTGAATGAATCTGTGTGAATTTTTGCCATATGACATTTTTACTCTTAGTCCAACTCTGTCAACGTCCCTCCTGCTCTTTTATATTTTTTTTCTGTGTGATATGTGAAAGCGTCGAGAGGATTATACGTTTGTTTGTCGTTGTCATGGAGTTTTTGGGTATATATACATAACAACGACGAGAAGAGAAGTATATATGAAGTTAGAGAATGCGATAGTTGTGAAAGCTTCAAGTCTCAAGAAACACAGGGTGACACGTGTTATATTCAACTCGAGTTTATTTATGTACACACACAGCGATTTAAAATTTTTCAGTCACAATATTTTTTAAAAATCCGCCCACAAATATAACGAATACCCGATAAATTAAATAAATGTATAGTTTAAATATTATTAACTCAAGCAAAAAATTGCATGTCAATAAATGTATCATTATTTGATATTATCTCTGTCATGTGAATTCATATATTGCTGATAAAGTTTGATGATGCGTTCAGTTTTCCATCTGCGCAACGTTCGTCAATGTGACGACGGCGGCCACCCTCGGCGCCCGTTGGCATTCTTCACAAGGGAAAAAACGACTTGAGTATAGTGCGTCATTTCTCTCTCTGTTTTTCCCCTTTACCGCAGTCTTCGGCCGAGAACGCGTACGACGGTCCCTTGGTATAATAATCTACGGCGACTGTGCGTTGAAGAGACTGTTTTTTCGTCAGGTCCTTATAAACTGTGGCCGCGATTGCCACAGCCTAAAAGGACCAACAGCACCAGTTTCCTCAATGAATTTGATTCACTTCTGACCAATACACAAGAAATGTATATAAATATGAATAAAACAAATATTATTATCAACTAAAATATGTATAATTTATCGTATATACCGAGTTGCGAAGTAGTCTAAACTAATCATTTATAATTTCAAAATGAAGCTAAAAGAAAAAACAAATAAGAATGCAAATTAAATTCAGTAAAGATGCCATTTTTATTATGAATCAGTTCCAGTATACACTCGGACATTTCTAACAGATACTTATTAAATTTTTAAAAAATCGTAAAAAAATTTCGCCAAGGGATTAATGGTAAATATTTTACAAAATGTAATTGTTATCAAGTTTGTACGACATCTAAAATTGAACAATTTTTTCATCGTTTCCAAACATTGCTTGATTATTTTGCAGATTTAGATGAAAATCAACTGGGGAAATTTAGTCGATTTTCGAAAATCTCAATAAGTATCTGTTAGAAATATATCCGATTGAACTGAACCCAAATAAAATATTTCAAATAAAAATCCCATCTTCCCGAGTCGAAATTTGTGTGCTTGATCTCTAAGTTTTCTAGAAGTCGATTAAACACCCTATGGCACTCGTTGGCCTATCAATTTTACTTTGAATCTGGGGAACCTCTGAAAATCTAGGATTGAACCTAATTTGATGCTTTTTACACCCAACACAACATTATAATATTTTATTTCATAATAAACTTAGATGCAAGTTCCTCCTTTGCGCCTTAGAATGGAAGATTTGGTACTATGTGACTATTTCGAGGTGTTGAGGAGGAGTAGTATTTTCTATTAAAATATTTATAAACAACCTTCCTTGCTCCTGAAGAACCTCACTAAATACCAATAATGAGGTTTAAAGTAGCATAAAAATTTCGACTCGGGTTTACTAAATTCATATATATTGCAATTTTTCTTCTTCCTGCCTTCATTTCTAAATTATAAATAATTGCTTTAGGCAACTACCCATTCGTTACCCTGTACTTATGTGTGTGTGTGTGTGTGTGTGTGTGTGTGTGGACTCATCTCGATTCGCTCTGCACAGTCGTTTCTTTGTTTATTTTACATAGAAATATATATTTGTATACATATACAATATATATACGTGCGTAATAGAGTTTATATACTAGTTGGGTTGTTTATCACCGAGCGAATTGGCGATGTAGCGGTCGCCGAGTGAATCCCAGGCGCTTCATCACCCTACTCGTCTTCACAATATACGAGGAATGACTATATACCTATTCGTGCGTTGCGTTGTGTTGACGTGATGGTCGCGCGCGCGCTGCGACGCACTACATTCTTTACGGCCGAGCCTCGTGGCGCGAAAAGGGAATAAAATGAAAAAAAGAAACAAAAATTACGTCCATAAGAGATGGAGAGACCAGATGATACGCGAGAGTAAAAGACAGTGATGGAGAAAATAAGACAAACCGGAGATGGATAGATAGATAGAGAGTGAAAATAAAAGTGTAAACAAGAAAATGGACGATGCATCGCATTTATATACATGTACTAGTTGTGTTCATGTGTACAAGTGCACATGCAAGAGAGGGTCTGGCATGAGAACAGGGTGTTTAATGGCAGCGATTACTCAGCGAATCGAATGGGCCGGTACTCCAGTCTTGACGCACTCTGTAACGAAATACCAAAATAACGTCACTAATAAATATACAAGCAAGCAGAGCATCAGGGGCGGTCGTCTGACGAACGACTCCAGAATTAACCGGGTCGCTTGCTATATATTCGTTCTTAGCAAGAAACACGACGTTTTTCGCGCGTTAGAGTCACAGACCAAGACCTAAGACAGACACCCTCGTTCAGCGCAATTAACGATAAAGGGCCAGTAGGTTAAGTTGACGAGTGCGTGCGGTCGCGTCCCATTAACAACTATTTCAACCAACAACTCAATAATATAAATGTATACATGCATACATAGAAAATGTACATATACATTTATATAATTATATGACGTGTTGCCAAATTTTACTACTAAGATTATACACAAATTAATTATTGTATGAATTATGTATGAAGATTTTCAATTTCAAGAATTTTATTGCTACTTATTTTTTGCTATATTATACATTAGTATATTTTTGTATACATTCTAAATAAAAAATACGATTTAAAAAATGAAAAATTAGTAAAAGTGAAGAAAAATAAGAGTAATTTTGGTGACACATCCGACAGGAAACCCATCGTCACCCCGATAACGAACGCGCGTCTTGAAGCAGCATGATGTCTTACCGAATTTAAGAAAGAGCAAAGAGGACGCGACGAGTCGTTACTATTTCAAATAGTCATACACGTTTCCTCGTTCCGAGTCGATAAAATGCGTGTCGGCGTTATAAAGTGGGTTAAATATAAACAGAGGCCTGCCATCATCTTTTTCTCTCCTCTCTCAGGCAAAGGAGCTTATATTCAATGTGTGGTAGAGGCCTTCACATTGGGGGGACACAACGAGAGAGGACGAGAGCGATGAGACTCGAGTGAACATAAATTACTGAGCGTCACACCAAGGGGAAGTGAGTTATTTGCGTGTGAGTGATGGAATGAGCCAGCTGAGGAAAGCCTGCGTGACTTTAAACGCATCACCAGTCTAACTCGCCCTTAACCCTCAGCCGTCTACTCTTCAATCCTTATCTCGCGACATGCCAACATTCTTTAATACCTTTACCAACATTCTATATACTTATATTTATTAATTATATTATACTTATGTACATAATCATGTATTAATGGAGCAAACAATTTCGTGTAAATTTTTTCAACATATTTTTTGTACAAAGGTTAGGTTAAATCGACACAATATTTGTGTGATTTTATTCAACACAAATAGTATGTTGAACACTTGGAAATAGTTTAAAAGTATGTTAAATTACTGATTGAACACAAAATTCATACAGTTTCAATCTAAAATATTATCAATTATCAGCAGAATAATTTTTCTAATTCAACACAAATTCTTGTGTTAAAAATTGATACAAAATTTGTATTGAAAACACATTATAAAAATCTGCAGATGACTTTTACACTAAATTTTTACTCTGTATAATATAAACTTGATGAAAAATCTTTTTTGTTCCAGATATATTCGTGAAATTATTGAAAAAAAATCAACGTTTCTCAACAAAAATTATAAAAGGATCATTAATTCCGCATGTTCCATGTATTTTTCTTTTCATTTTTGTAGTTTTTTTTTCAGTTATAGTCCATGTAATTTAGTAATATAGTGAACGAAAACTTCCGCCGGATCATTATACATTTTCACGCCCGATTATTATGGGCCATAAACCGTGTCACGATATATATGTGTATATATATATGACACTTGACGAAATAGACAATAAACATATTTCACGACATACCAAGGACCCGGGAGGTCTATGAAAGTGCGGTGTATCCCGAAAGATTGCGCCATTTGATAAAATGTTAATATGCTATAAAGAATTGCTTTGCTGACTATTTCGTTCAAGATTATTTCATTCAAGGACAAAACGGAAAAAGAAAACGAAAGAGTATAACGAAAAGGGAATAAAACAGAGAATTAGCCAATGAACAAGAGAGACACGAGAAAGAGGAGAGAAGTATATATATATATACATACTTACACACATACATACGAAAAAGATGCACACCCAGACCTCAGTTCGCTAATGGCTTCATTAATTACCTTCGTTTCGTTGAACGTCAGTGTCGCGCAACGCAAGGAATCTCGCCGAGCATGGGCTAGGGTTGTTGCCGTACACCGTGAAGAGAAAGAGGCAAGGAATTAAGCGAAATAATTAGACAAATTAGGGCAGCGTCAGGGTGAATGGAAGGGAATAATTTGTCATTAAGATCCGCTATTAATTCCTCGTTAATTCCGCCTTTCCTCGTCAAGCAAGATAAACGAGTGCACCCAGGGATATTTTGTTATAAAATGGAATAATAAAAAATGTGTATAGTGTATTAAAAAAAGAAATTATTATTAAATATTATGAACTAGAGATTATGGCATTACACACTTTCATCAAGATATTCAATACGTAATCGTGTATATCTGTAAATATATATACGCACCTATCTTGGTGTAACGTAGAAGAGGAAGATAAAATATGTGAAGAAGATGAGCTACGTTTACTTCGAGTCCTATTGAAGAGTGAACATGCACTTGAAAAGATCCTCGACAGTAAGCGGTCCAATGATGCTACTTACTCGCTCGAGTACCATTCTCAATATGTATACATAGACGGTCAAGAAGAGTGAGTGGCCACTTGACGCGGTGCCTTTATGTTTTGCCGATCCCACAGACATTGAAGGACTCAAGGAGGGAAAAAAAATATCGAGAAAAAACACGATGTGGTCAATCATAATAATACACTCAACTACTCTGCAAGTTATGTATTCATAAGAATATTATGATGAAACGACATGACGTATTGAAAGATTAGACTGAACATCCTCATCAATTATATCATAACGATTTTTGAAACAATTTCACGGCTGTTGGTAATAGTTTTGACTATTGCATTGTCATCCCAATGAGACAAAATAATATGGAACACGTTTTGTTTTATATTTGCTTAAGCAATAACACAATCACCAAGTGGCGATTGCAAAATTCGAATATTAAGAAAAACGGTCGTGTCTCGTGCAGCAGCAAAAAATTAACCGGTATATCTAAACGCGAACCGGATAGTTAATAGGAACAATGAGATTACCGTATTTAAACAAAGCAGATATTCGAATTACTTGATCAAAGTTATTTCGTTCTTTTTCCTGATATGTTTTGAGATGAAAGAAATAATTAGTTGAAGTTGAAATATCGAAATTTTCACGATAAAAATAAAGTCTCGATCGTTGTCTTTCTTTTATGCTTGCATGATGATGCAATCAATCGATCTTCCTTTCGAGATATCGAAAATGTCCTGTTCTATCTGTCACTAATATTGAGTTCAGCATAAGTATTTCCTTTTCTAATAACACAAAACTAGCAGGATGATTTTATCTTCTGCGCAACTCCGTCGATCATCAGTTACCGACGGATACCTTCATAGATGAATGAAAATACTACAGATGAAATAAATGCAATATAAAATGACATTTGATGATTTTGCTTGTATTAAATTCTACAAAATAAAGTGATCTCAAAACAAAAAAAAAATATTATTTGTAAACAATCATAAAAATAAAACATGATGCTGCCAAATAAAATTTTTTACTATTCTCTATATCATACAATTATATAATTTCGCAATAACTACAATAATATCATATGTTATTTTTATAATTACAAGAACTTCGCGCCTTTTTTTCTACTTCATTTTAAAAAATGTTTTTTCGTTTTGTATACATATACACATATGTATATATTTACTTGATGGGATGGAGGTTAAGGGTCTTGATGTGGCGAGACTAACCGATGCACGGCTCGTTGCCGCTGTCACCGTAATACTATCTCACTTTAACTCTCTCTTTCGTCTCGTAAAAACCACACAAACACAGCACACTCAATGTCTGCAATCTACTGCACACAATTCAATGATGAGGATCCACTTCACGCATATATGTATGAGTACGAATACATAACATATATAGGGGCAGATGGATACACTATACACACAAATATATATATCTATATTGGTAACTTCACCGTTTAAATTTATATAAATGTCCTCCTTTCATGCTGACAGTTTTGACAGAATGTATTTTTTATTTCATTCCAGTAGCTACTATACTAACAATATTATACATTTTAAATACTTGTATATGTATTTACACGTGTATATACATATATATGTTTATGTATAAATTATCTCGGAAACAAGAGCATATGCAAGTAAATAGATATGAGGTAGTAGCTCTGGTACTCGTTTACTTTTCATCAGTACAAGGCTTGAAAGGCTTCTAAAAATTAATTAATTTATCAAACATAGGATTTTTTTCTTATTTATGATTACTATATTCATGGTTTTCAATACAGAATCAAACAAAATCGTGATAATTATCAATTAGTTAATAATTAGTATTAATTTTTTTAGGAGAAAGATCGATAACACTAGTACTCGATCACAAGAAAAACTCCAGTAAATGAGCGTTGAAGTTAAAATGAACAACAATGCGGATTGTTTATAATATTCAATCTTACGATATTCATAATTATTTATAAAATACACTAATTAAAAAAAAATCAAGTATGTTTCACCTCAGAAATGATTTTTTTATTTGTAGTATTTTTTATTGCCAGAATTTTTTCGCAGAAAAATTGTGGAAAATGGATTTAGTAGCAGAATTAATCAAGTATTAGGACATAATCGAGTATCAAGGTATGTATTTCAGATCGGGCCTCTTATTTATAATTATTATTCATGGTTTTTGATATGAAATCAGCCAAAATCGTGATAAATGTCAATTAATTGATAATTAATATTAATATTTTGAGAAAGAAGATCGATAGCAGAATTCATCGAGTATTAGGACAATATATGATCAAATACCGGGGCTTTTACCTTGTTCTCCGATAAAATAATTGATACAAAATTTACGGAAGTATAAAAATACATATTTATATGTAGACAGAGACATTTGTGGAATTCATCAACGGATGGTGGGTATATATATACATATGTATATATGGGTGTAATATACATCGAGGTCATCATCAAGGTTTCCCAAACACACGATTCGAAATTCCTTATCGCAATGTGGTATCTTTGAGTAGGAATATCGAGAGCTCTACTCGCGTCTTTCCGGCCCTCGCATTCGTGCCACGCGGCGGACATAAATATCACACGGACATATGTGAGTGAGAAGAAGAAGAAGATGAAGTAATAGAAACCAAGGGGATAGTACGTGTGTGGATGTAAGACAGGGACAGAGAGAAAGAGCATTAAGACCAAGAGTAAATGAGAATAAAGTTGGGCTAAGAAACGACATAGACACTGCTGTCATGAGGCCAATTTAGAGGCAACTCAGTTAATGAGCCACCACGGATGCTCCACGTACTTTTTTTTTTGTTGCTGTCACAACCATGGAGAGACTCACAAACCAAATAAAACTCCATCGTAAAGAGAATTAATGTACTGAGTAAAAGGCTCACAGGACGATGGTGATTGTACTCACATTTTATCAATACATAAAGTCTCAAAAAGGTGAAGAATTATTGTTTAACGTGTGTCTTATTTAGACGAATTATATCCCACTACTTGACGTTTATTAATTTCATATAAATTAAAGATAATTAAAATTGTTGAAGTGACAAAGTTATGGGAATGTACAAGAGGTGAAACGAGTTTTTCTTTACAAATCTAATAACAGTAAACGGAGAGTAAATAAAGTCGTTCAAGCGCAGTATATTTATTATTATTACTTTTTTTTATTTTCACTCGCAAAAAAACATGAAATTTGTCTTTGGTGTCATCTTGAAGCGCTATATACTAATAATAACACACTGCTGCCAGTCCAACCAGACCATATGTACCAGTTATACATGGTTTTATACACATATATCGAAACACAAATAAATAAAACGAATAGAGATAGACAGATAGTAATGAGTGACGTGGCATCACTTCATTATATTCATATTAAATAATCAAGATGCATCTGAGATCATGTTTTAAAATGCTCGATTAGTTTTACTACTAAATGCATTTTTTTTTTACAATTTTCATACGAGTATTTCACTCGCTTCAAATTGGACCAATAGGAAGCTCTTATTTCCAATGAAAATGCTGTATTCTAGTGTGAAAACTCTAGGTTATACATAACAAATGAAAAATTGCCGGGAATAACAACTAATGAGTAGAGGAGAGTTTTCTACTGATAATTTTTCTTTTGTTTTTTGACAGCTAGATCTACGTTGCTATGAACGAATCCATAACACACACGATAAGGCAGTTTTTGACATTTCACATAATGTATTATATTATGCTCTCGAAATAGTCATGTCGAATTTCGTTCGAGTCAAAATTTTGCGGAAAAAATGTTCTCTTTTTTCATTCAGATTTGTTGCTTTTTGTCAATTTTTCTGGAAATATTTTCTTCATAAAATTCTCATAAAATTGACAAGCAACAAGTCTTCATGAAACGATTGAAAATTTTGCCGGCAAAATTTTCACTCTTACGATATTATAAATGAAAAAAAATCTAGTATAAAAATTATTACAAATGAAAAAATTAATTCCAAGTTGAAACAGACTTGATAATATTTAAATTGTGTAAAACCTATAGATAATGATTATAAATAAAAAAAATTCTAAATTTATTGAATTAACTAATTTTTAGAAACCTCTCAAGCTCTTACATAAAACTATAAATAATTGTTATAATTATGCCATATGATACACATATAAGAATTAATATCAAATAAACATAATATATGAATATGTAGATTATGTGAAAGATTTAACCACGGATATAATATACACACTGTCGCGACGATCACCGACGCCGCAGATGTGGGACATAAGGGTTTACCTGCAGCTGCTGGTTATCACTGCAACTTCTGCAACTTACGACCTCGCTACAAGAGAGATTGCCAGTTCGATTGCACCTCATATTCAGGACGCAATCGCTTATTATCCTCCTCATTTATTATATCGCCTATCACATAAATGCTGAATTTATCCAACCAACATTTTTTAATGTTATTTTTTCTCCCTGTTCAATTTTGTTTTGTTCATATTTCCACATACATACAGGATATGTATATGTATATCCATACAGACAGGGTATAGAGACTGTGTCCAACGATATGAACACTTGTCTTGGGGGACTCCAGACGCTATAGGACGTCTCGATGGATATATACGATTATAACCCAGCGTGCATCTACACGGGCGCGAACAATTATGCGTATGATATATGCTGCAAGCCAAATGATTTGTTAAACGTCGTTGGAGTAAGTTGAGACAGCTCGGGATCGTCTTGCGCGAGAACTTGTAACGTGCAAACGATTTATAAAGCGCACTCCCCCGAGACGACGTACTATAAAAGCTACAAAGACTTTATCCAGTTCTTAAAGGTTGCTACACACCCGCCCTCACTTATTTCAAATCTTTCTGGCGCCGGAATTCCATTTTTTCCTTATTTTCAAACGACCCACACGTGTCAGTTTTACGATTTATTTCGTAAAACCCGTATCTCAATAAAACACTGGGAAATATACTCATGTTACTTTTTATTTTAACTGGTATATTCTAATTAGTTGAACATGGCACGAGAATTTTATAATGCTCAGTTGCACTTGAGCAAATCACACGAATATGTGCTCGAATATTTTTTCTTTCGGTATTACGGTGAAGTTAATTAAATATTCATGTATATATGTATGAATTATACATATGTGGATATATCTTATAATTAAGATAATGCATTGAAGGAAGAATTATAATTCCCAAAATGTAGTGAAACAATTTCTACGGAAAGAACATTTAATGATTCCATTGTAGAAATGAAAAATTAAAAACTAGATGTACTACGAAAAATAAATAAATAAAAGTGAATACATAGCCAAAAATTTTGGGTACAAATTTTTTAAAAACTGTGTTAGAAATTTTTTAATTCCAACCAAATTATTTTCCGAGACAAAATTTATGTCCTACTTCCATGCTTATAGAAACTCTTTGAACCTCATATGATACTCCTAAGTCCTATAAGTATCTTTCTTCGCGCCTGCAAGTAGAAGAAATCCAAATTTATGTCACTTTAGATAGATAGATAGATAGGTAGATAGATAGATAGATAACTTTATTTAATGCCCTAACAACAGCTATAGGATAACTTTACAAAAAGAAAATACAAAATAATAAAAAGAAAATAAGAAAGGAAATAATTATTACATGTAATTACTTTGCAGGAGTAAAAGAGGATCTAAATTATATTGTATGCATATTGTAAAAATGAAGTATGAAAGTAGGACGTAAATTTCGACTCGGCCGGTTTTCTCCTTTATTACGAATTCTTGTATTAAAATTTCATATAAAATTTGTGTAAAAAACATTCAACACAAATTTTACGTGAACTTTAACACAAAGTTTTGCACTATATATAAAAATAAAATAAAATATACGGTAAACTTAAAACTGCAACTAAAAAGCATTCTCTATTTGATGTTTTACCGACCAATCATTCAGTCAACATCCAAACAAATTTGTATTCCGTCATATAAATGTCGCGTCTAATGTCTTACCCTAGTATCTTTCTATATGTTTCTAGTTTTCATATATACATATATATGTATCCGGGTGGCAACCAGAAACTAAAACGACAGTTTTCAAATTCTGGCGTGTGGTCAGTGTTTGGTTTGACAAGGCGAGTGTTCTGTCACATCGACCTTCCCTTTTTTTGTCTTCTCTTTTTTTTTTCTTTCATGCTCATTCTAATTTCACTGTAGCTCGTAAATAATTCGAATACGACACCCTAAAAGTATTCTGTTTATACTCTTCTCAGCCTCGTATGGTTTATCCTCTCAGCCCCTCATCTTCTCTCTTCATTCCTCTTGCTCTTTTTCTCTTTCACTCTCTCTCTCTCTCTCTCTCTGTCTCCAAACGATGCAACGTGTGTCTAGCATGTGTTTCATTTTCAAATTCACCTACGCCACTACAAACTATTAAACTTTTAAAATCACAACTATATTCAACATAATATAATTTAAATCAATATCCCAAAAACAAATGGTTAATCCTCAACGTACAACCAAAAAAAACAATTAAACGAATTTAAATAAGGTGCAGCATAAGGTGGATTTAACATACAAAGAAAGCAAGAAATTAAATTGAAAATTATCTCTGAAAAAAAATCTGAAATATCCACTTGAAAAATAAAATATACAAACAGGCGTTAACATTTGTCCCTGTAGCGAAGATATAATGTATATCCGTTTTGCCCATCAGCAACATCAACCCGGATATGCTTGTCATCCAGACCTCCTCTTTATTTTCCCTCTCTGTTAATATTTTTTTTTCCTTCTGTTTTCTCTTGTTTTTCCATTTATCTCACTTACACTTATACTTTATATTTTTTCCCCTTGACTATATATACAAAATCCGTAGGCATAATTAGGGCTTCACCATCTTTACTGCGTTGAGTCACTCCGCAGAGATTTTCTAGAGGCCCTAAACCAATTTAGTTGTCATATATACCTAAAGTTAGACGGCACTCTCATGACATTTACGACGGAGTATGATATTATACCTTTGCACACAATGTGCCGACGCAAAATTTGTCACGGAATAAATATGTTATATTCATTATGTAAAATAGAGTGTACAGTCAAATACAAAATGTTGATGAAGATTTAATCAACGTATAATATAAAAAAAAAATAAAATAAAATATATCCTATTTAAATTTACAAATAAATGTACAAATACTAAAACTATCTACCCAAAATGTGAGACAAAAAATTGAAATATAAAACGTAAAACAATATAAATAATTTTCGCTAAAAATAAATAATTTATATTCAATTATTTGTCTCATCGCGATGTTGTCTGTCAACTAATTTTGAAAACTATACATAAATAAAATGGCGCTGGCGAAAGTTTAATCGCTTTGCTGCGGAAGTTATCCTCAAGAGCAACACGCCCACGTTACGACGAATAAAGGTCCAAGAATCCTCGACACGTTCACGACACACTAACACACGATCTAAACGCACAAGACACGAACCGCTCGAATGTGTGGTAAAGGATGAAGAAGGTGGAGTATGGGAGAGACATTCGTCTTGCATTAGCATATACATGCAGCAGTAAAGAGCGATTCAATATATATATATATATATTATAGTCTCTTTCTCGATCCCTATACCCGAAGGACTGGCTATATCCTCTCATCCTGTTTGTCCCCTTCGCAGACACGCAAACACATACACATACACAATTTGAATTTTATTTAAAATATTTATCGAAAAATATCATATAATATGTGATTGCTATATAATTGATGTAATAAAAAAAGAAAAGACGTCATGTTGAATATGAAATGAATATAAATATTGTACGGTAAAATAAAGGTACAAGTCGTGAATGAAAAAATAAAAAAATACACAAAAATAATAGAGAATGAATGAGCCAAAGAGAAATAGCTTTGAATCAGTGTCGTAAAACTCGGCCTTTTCCTGCTATTCTCACCCCATCTCATTCATCACTCCCGCGGTGATTGGAGGGGAATATATATATATATCGGTGAGGCGCGTGTGCCAGGTATCGTGCAGGTCTTGGAGCGGATATGATAAACCATCGGATAACGATCATACGGTGAGAGTATGAAGAAAAGAGAGAATGAGTGGACCGCGCGGTGTGGTATACGATGAATCGATGGAGGAGGAAAGAGAAGCGAAGCAGGAGGAAAAAGGATGAAGAAGAAAAAGAGTATATAGAGAGGCAAAGGAGAGAAACGAGTCAGGCAAATTAAATCCTCGGGACGTCGAATCTTCGGCGTTCGTCCAGGTCACAAAAAAAAAAGTAGAAGAAAAAGTTTACGAGGGTTCAATGGGTGGGTTCTCAACGTATATAACTGAATGTGCTGCACTGCTGCAAAGTGGAGGTAAGTCGCAGTGAACGCAACGCGAAAGCAAATTCATGCATAAAACTATATACATGTATTGTATGCTATATAATATATATGTATAAAAGAGAATTCAACACGAACATCGGATATCGGCGCGAGAAACTCGTTGGTCCCACGGATAGATCGCCCTTTAGTATTTTTTTTATTTTTCTTTCCACTCAGTATATTTTTCTCTCACTCTTACTCTTTCATTGTCGTCATCATCATCGTCGTAGTCGTCGTCGTCGTCGTCGTTGTCCGGGCGCCGTTCGGGCCCGCACACAGAGGACCGCAGAAAAACACTGAGAAATATACTGAATAGTGACCGACTCAAGTGCACCTCTATAAGGTTGTTAAACTTGTATTGCCCTTGTGTTATAATGTTATAAAGCATCAAGAAAAACACCACAAAAACTTTGGAACTTTATTATATACCTGAAGTAAAAAAATATAAAGAAAAAAAAATCAGATAAAATAATGTATCGTTGATATATATTTGCAAACGTGTTTTGATGAGCATTTCAGTATGGAGAACTGGAATTTTGAGATAATAAATAGATGATATTGTTGATAATAATTGAAAAGTCATTGACTAAATATGTAATCGATTGATTGAAATACTTGAGAAATTATACGGATAAAATAAAAGTGAATTGAGTTCATTAAATCAGTTTGGTTCATTCATTGATTTTCTTTTTTGTTTTTATAAAAATTTAATTCTCTTTGTTATTCCAATTGTATTTCAGTTATTCTGAGACCGATTTTAGAGCAATGTCTACATCAGATATTTTCGCTTGGATGTGTTTAATATATGAAAAAAATGCTTCAACTTTAAGAAAATTATTGTCAACTTCTCTATATGTAATAATTGCTTCATTGTATAGTATACGACAATAAAACAAAAGAATAAGAGAATGCTGATGAAAAAGTGCGTAGCACACACTAAAGGGTGAGTAGGAGGTGCGGCATAGGACCACCCAAGCCCGTGTCGGCGGCATTTGGTGTTGGTATAACGCGTGGGCGCCATTATTTCGTCCTTTTTGCCATTCTCAAAAATGCTTCGCTTCATCTCTATATATTTTATGTGCCATTTTGGCCTCTACCATTCTACTGTCACCTTCGTTCGCTATAGTGGGACGGATGTTTCATGTCCTTTAAAAATCACCATCAACATATGATATATATATATATATAATGATAAAAAAAGAGGAGAAGAGTGGGGATTAATAATATATGAAAGTAAAGTCAATATGTAAATGACCAATCGCTCTCTCAATAGATGAATCAAACACAACTAAACTGGTATTATTAAGATTGAAATTAGCTGAAGAAATATATAAATAAAATTTATCAATGCTCAAAAAATGTCATTAATAATATTTTATGACATTGAAAAATAATTATAATTCAATTCTGATACATATTTATCTTTTTATTATTGTATATAAAGTAAGAGCTACCTTTCTCGATACTCGATATATTTGTTTTGCTATTGAATGCATTTTTTCAGATTCCCATGAGAAAAAATTTTAGTAATATAAAAATTACTAAAGATAAGAAAATTTTCCCCGAGTTGATTATTTTAGATTAGTAGATTTTATGAAAAATTATGAATAATTTTAGTTTAGCTCATTCGTCAATTTTTTTTTTTGTGATCGAGTACTAGTGCTATCGATCTTTTTCTTCAAAACATCAACATCAATAATTATCAACTATTTGACAATTATCACAATATTGATTGCTTTTGTATTAAAAACCATGAATGATAATTATAAAAAAAAATTTTGCGTTTGATGAATTAACTAATTTTTAAATAAGCCACTCAAGCCTTCCCCTGATGAAATGTGAGCTTCTGCCTCATATATATACATATATATATGTATATATATGTATTAACTATAACTTTTAATGACCATTGTGAGTATATATGTATCTTTTATAAGTATATACCTATTTACTTGTATTCTTTTCTTCATAATATATTGATATAACACGACCCTCAAGTGTTTTTCAAGCTTTATGGATACATATAGGTATTCATGTCCATTTCATCTAATAGTTTGCGACGAAAAATTTAGGAAACGATGGTTCATCCCTAGGTCCAAAAGGTTTTCAAGTCAAGATAAAATCTTCAAAATTTTAGTGGTCTCTTAACGCAATCCCGAAATTTAATGGCGCCCCGAAGAAAAACGTCAAATATTTTTGGTTCCGGTCAAAGGATATATATGACTAAAAACAACAAGGAAATCTAAATTTTCAAACACCAAAATCAAGTATTTATGACTCATAATCTAAATAGTTAAAAATTCTTTTATCACTAAATCATTCTGCGCATTTGTAACATCGAAAAAATCAAAAATATATCTTGTTTGCAATTTAACTATCTCTCTTTCGATGTACTTAAATTATTGACAAAATCTGGTAGAAATAAAAAAATAAAAAATAAAAAGGAAAAAACATCAAATGAAAAGAGACAGAAATGGAGAGAAAAATAAAATAAAAGAAACGTCTCGATAAGGAGAAACGGCTCAGGATAGATCAGCTGAACGAAGTGGCTCGTTAACGCAAGCCATCCATACGATAACGATCGGCTAATCTGCGAATGGTAAAAGAGAAGAGCAGAAAGAATGAAAGAGTGAATGAGTAAGTAGAATGAAAGAAAAAGATAAAACGTAAGAGAGAATCCATCGTTTTTGTTGAGCTCAGGAAACACACCGTCGGTTGATTATCCGTCTACCTATCCGACGTGTAGGCATCGCTCGGTATTCCTGGCATTCTTTTTTTTTTCTTTTCCTCCTCATTTAATTTATCGCTTTTGTCTATCGTTTTACATTTACGCTACAATCTCATCAAAATTTATACGTACGCTTACGTGCGGTGCAAAAGAACGCAAGAAATATATATACACACACATACAAGCACTAAGAAGATTAAAATCTCTTTGGTTTACAAATTTTAATTGTATATTAAATTCAAATTTCTTTTGTTATATTGGTAACAAATTTGAATGAATTCACAGAGTAAAAATGAATATAAAAAAAAAAATTCTTCTTTCCATACGTCGTATAACAAAATCACACATGAATGTTTTTGTATATATTACGATGGAATGACACTCAGCTTTCCACGCTTATGATGTATGATCTGACGTCGCGCCCGCGCAATTAGGAACTAAGCTCGATTTAGAATGGCACTTTCACGCTGAGTATAAATGAGACACTGCCACAGCGTTGACATTGAAATATTAATGAGATGACTCGAATTTATCAACCGATACAAAAGTACATATAATACAGTATGTACATAAATATACACATATAATAAATACATAAATACATACTGCAAGAGTATATATTAACGGTAGCCCTATTTGTAGAGCAACATTAATATTTCGTTAGTGAATTGTAAATACAAATAATATAATTCACTTGGATATTTCAAATAAATTCTTGCACCCGATTCAACTGAACTCATTATATTATTATGCACTGTAATGACGAAATGTCGCTTATTCTATCCGATTTCTGTTGACGCCATGTTTGATTGATCAATGTCTGTCAGGTAGCATGGTTCCGATATTTTCACACAGATATTATCACAGACATTACGGGGAGTGCTGTAACCAACATAGAAAATCAACAAACTATAACTGCTGAAGATGCTGCCACTTCTGCTGCAGAACCCTCAAGTTCTAGCAAACGAAGAATACATGATTTGCTCTAATACAATTGTGACATTGCAAAATAAATAAATAAAAAATTGTGTTTTTGATTGATAAGCAAAATATTGTACTTTAAGAAAACAATAATTAACGTTTTGTATTTGTTTACCTACCCAATTTGGTATGACCCGCACTACCCGCCACTTTTTCAAAGTGCCAAATTATAAATCCTGGGAAGTTTGTTTATGAGTCATTTGATTTGCTAAAAATAGGTTTTATTTTACTTATTACAAGTCAAAATACGTTCAAATAATGATTCTGTGCTGTTTTTGAACAACTTAAAATGAAAATAAAAAATATATATATATGTTTTTCCTTAAGTGGCCCGTGCTAGCCGCCGTTCCTCTATACAAATCTGAATAGAAAAATTGTCCTGATTTCGATCTGTTATAGCAATAAAGTTCAAATCTGGATTTCACCCTGATGAGCTTGCAATTAAAATAGAATTTCTTGGCCTGATTTCAGTCTCGGGAAACGAACCAAAA
>JAQQBS010000001.1:15911226-15945191 GCA_030347275.1 Microctonus aethiopoides | reverse complement strand
AAAAAAATAAACTGTAACGAAATAACCATGCTGTTTGAGTAAAAAATATATAAATATAATCAGTTGTCAAAATCGTATAACTCGACTTTGGCACAACGGACAATATCGTTCATCTTCATACACGCATATAAACCTATAAATATGTGTATATAAAACCTACATAAGAGACACTTTAAAACTTGCATATTAGCCAGAACGCGAAAACAAAGAAAGAAAAAATATAAAAAATAAAATAAAGAAATAAAGAAGACACATACGCACGCATATATAAATGAAAAGAAAAATAAAAAAAAAATATGCCTGCGTGGGCACGTCGCTTGTTCGCGCCGTAGCCTCGCTAATTAGCCATCAAGACCGATGACTATCTGTCCAGCCACATGTCCCCTCGAAGTGTTGTGAGCCCCCGAACATCCGGTTTCGCCTCCCTTTCCGTTTGGAACCCGAGACGTTCTGACGATTCAAGGAAAGAACACGTGTTCTCAAGTGAATCGCAACGTGTCCCCACAGTAGTCTTTTTTCGTGTATGTATCCATATCTTTTTGTTTCATATATTTTTAATATATATACATGAATGTATATATGTTTATAATAACATATATAATACAGAAGACATGTTGTAGCGGCAAAGTGTTGGCAATTAGCGAACAGGTAGATCTCATTAGAACAAATTTCATCGTTACTGAATTAAGTATATGTATCTACATATGTATATGTAGTGAATTTATTAAGATATGAAAAAATCGCACGGAGTACGCGTTTAAATAAATATATGTATATGTGTAATAGTGATAATGTGAATTCTGTTGAGATAGTTATATATTGTATTTTGAAGACAAATGTGTAAAAGTAGATATACATCCATTGTTTTGTCGACTTCATGATGGAAATAGAAAAGTGTGAATGTATGTATGATACAAGTAGGTACACAGAGTCGTTATAAATATTCTGCGCACATCATATTATCATACACGCGCAAGAAGTAGATATAGTTTAAGGATCGCGTGTTGATCCACGTTGAGATATTTATATTTTACTTTGTAGTTGCATTATACACTTTGGTATATTTTATATGCAGGAGAAAAAGAGAGAGAGGGAGAGTGGAACAGGCATTGTTTGTAATGTTTGTATAATATACATGCATGTATGTTTTTTATGTATTGTAATCTTGATATTGTATGTAGTGATAAAAAGCAAATTGAAATGATGGAAACTTTGTGTATACCGAAAAAAATTTTGTGTTTAAGTAAAATTATAATTTGTGTTGGAATTTTTTTTGATGTATAAAAGTTAGGTTGAATTAATATAATATTTATGTGATTCGATTTAACATTAATAAAATGTTGAAAAATAGAGAATAATTGAAAGATGAGGTAAATTCAATGTGAAATATTATTATTTTTGAGTAGGATTATTTTTTTACTTCAATACAAATTTTTGTGATAGAATATTTGATGCAAATTTTATGTTAAAAACAATTTTTATACAAATTTCTAGTGGACTTTTACACAAAATATTTTACTGTGCATTTTTTTTTTGTATTTCGTTTATACCTGCAATAAAAATTTTCACATAAAACTCCAGTCAAAATTTGTATTAAAATTTTTTGAACACAAATTTTTAGTGGACTTCTACACAAAAATTCTTGATATTTGATGAGTTGATTCGTATAATCTTTCCATTGAATTTCACCCTAATATCCCAATCCTGATTAATCATGTTGATTCGAAATTATATTATATCAATAATATAATTAATAAATATTAGCAAGAATAACGGGATCTATCCAAGCAACAATGACCTGTTGAAAAGAAAACGACTTTGTAATATACACCCAAACAAGAAACTTCGAGCATTACTTTTACTGATGACCAAAATAAAAGAACGGTCAAAAAAAAAAAAAAAAAAAAAAAAAAAAAAAAAAAAAAAAGAGAAACATATTTTCGCAAGGCAAGAATTCGAGAACCGAGTGAAATCATACAGACTACTTCAACCTATACTTACATACAAACATACATACCTCCTCAAGGAAAAGTGTAGTGGAACTGTAGATTTTGTAGACAAGTAGGTAGTGTAAATCGACGAATATAAGGGAAAGAGATATAGTTGAGGGTATATAAGGTCGTAAAAGAGGAAGTAAGAATGAGCAAGTCGAAGATCCCGAAACGAGATGACGCCATACTGGCGCCCCATCCCTGAATTCTCGCAGTCCCGGTTCATGCTCATAAAAATTTATTTTTTCAGTTTCCTGCTGAGCACTCTAACAAAAAAAAAAGAGAAACGAAAAAAAAAACGACCAGAAAAGATAAAAAGAAAATCTTTCATCTAAATATGAAAAATAATTCATCTATACGTACATGAAAGGTTGATAGAAAGAGAACCAAAACCCCTTTTTTAAATACCTTGAGTATGTTATAAAAAGGCAATTACTCGAATGAAATGAAATGGCACGTGAATAATGATGGTGAGTGGAGGTGCGGATTGGAATTGCCAGAGGCGGCCATTCCGCAAGACTTCGAGCGCCGTGGATGGATATAAGATTACAATTTGTTGGTTGAATGCGTTGCATATAGCGGTATAGTGAATAGCATATACATATACAGATAATGTGTGTTGCCTTTAGAGATTGGCCAGTGCTGCGAAAATGACTCGAGATAATAACACGCATAAATCAGAGTTGTTAATATTCGGGGGCGTATATTAGTAGGAGGTGTAGTTGAGGTATCTTGGCTGCTTCCACCTAACCACCTGCCTTGGACAGTGTCTGAACCCTTCATCTCTCTTACTCTCTTTGGTTTATTCAGAATGTACATGGTGAATACCGCGAGGGATTTGAAATAATACTAATATGGAATCGGTAGATCATTCATGACCGCTCCAGAGAGAGGTATCCGCCCTCCTTGTTAGCCAGAGTTTACTTAGTCCTTCGGGTGCTTCCAACGCTGGAACGTTACGCCCGCTAATAGCCAACCGTTAACCAACTACTGTACACATTTGTCTACCAGGTTCATCTTCATTTTTCTTGTTTTTTCAATAGCCAAAATTTTTTTAAATAAGTTGACTGGTTACCGATTTAAGTATTGTGTATTTATATGGGTATATATGCATAGATAATATAATCATTTAGCATATTCGAAGCATAATGAATGTGGGTTAGGAATCATCGAGGGTAAAAAACTGTGAAAATATGTAAACAGCTGTTAGAAATTTTGTGTAAAAGCTCACTTGAAATTTGTATTAAAATTTTTTTAACACTATTTTTGCACAAAAGTTTGGCTAAATAATGTAATTTGAAAAACGAAAATTTTGTGTTAGATTCAACATAAAATATTATATCCATTTTAAAGGAAATTATTTCTCCGCGCTAATTCTCAAATTCTTGTGTTATTATTTAATTCAAATTTTATAAAAAAAAACTTTCAACACTAATTTTGAGTGGACTTTTACACAAAAATTCTCCATTACATAAATCAATTATAATAAAAAAAAAAATACATATAATAACCGGAGCGAAAAAAAAATGCGCGTGCCACAGAATAGCAAAGTTCTCCGACATAGATTTACGCATAAATATTACGCAGCAACCAGATGGGCGGTTCTGCACTCTTTAAATCAATCGAGAGAGAAAGAGAGTTCCCCCGTCCGCCCTGTACGTATATTAATGTCCGTGTGAAAGCCCTTATAGCTATTCATTTGTTTGCTTAGAGCGAGTAATTAGAATCTGATATAAATAATTATTATTCCTTATTTATTACCCCTAAAAAAAAAAAAGAAAAAAAAATACGTAAATAATATTATAAAGAAAAAAAGCGGATGAACTCTTAAGTTGATTGCAATATATATATACTATTAACTTCCCCAAGATATTCATCAGATTTTTTTCTTTACTCTTTTCCTCGATATAGACAGATAAACAAAAGTTCTTGCCGGAGTAAAATAATCCCACTTAATGTATTAACCGTGACCGTCTTTTACAAAAGTCTAATAACAATGCTGGACGACGCATTTATGTAAAGATATATATATAAGGAAAGGAGGCGCCGTCGAGTGCATATATATACAATATACATACATATGTATATAGACATTCAATGTAATGTTCAAAGCACCTGGTAGTAGCTTATATATACATTAAAAAGTCACGATTCTTCCACTCTCAATCGTCATGCCCGACGCGTTCACCGATGAGGTATAATCGACACATAAAATGACGCTGTTGTTTCATACAGGTGAGCTTCAGGTGAATATAACGCACAACACCCGTCCCGGTTTTTTGTTCACGCTCGAGTCACGTACATCACGTGTGCGATTGTCATGCGGGTTTTATATACAGAGAAGTGAATAATTTTCCCGCTATATAAACTAAATAGAATGTACTAATCATGAATTCTTCACCATTATAATTCAATACTTTTAGTCCCATGTAATTTCCAAACTTTTTCCTCACAATAATATTGTTTAGTGAATCAATTGTATTCACCATTAACAATACATTCCTCACAATAGGCTTTTCAAATAGAAAATAAAAAAATGAATAAGTATTGAATTAATTTTTAAACGTATAAATAGATTTTATTATAGCCTGTTTTTTTTTTTTGTATCTTTGCCTTTTTCACTCAATTAAACTCTTTCATCAACGAGACATTTATAAACTCGGAATTTCAATTTTCCAACTCTCGTATACCGGTATACAACATATATACTTTTTGTCTGCAAACAAATGCACATGGAAAAAACATAGCGTTGCAAATCAACCGAAAAAAACACAAAAAAAAAAAAAAATAATACAAAAAACTCGTTCGCAATTTTAGGGAGGTCATGTTCGTTAAAAAAGAAAAAAAAATAAACTAGTGGGATGAGAGCTTATACGAATAAGGGTCATAGACGTGTGGCGTATATATTGTGATGATGTTATCCACAAACACATGGGTTCAGCCAATTTATCCCAAGGGATGAAGCCGACGGCATAGTGAAACGCGAGCGTGGGGATGAGGCTACCTTGTCCAGTAGAATGAATTCAGGCAGGAAGCCCCATGCGGTCTGATAGCTGCACCAATCCTCATCCCATCGCGTACCTTCTCTACATGCCCATTCTAACTCCAATAAATATTCCCAAAATATTACACACCTACTTCACAAATAATCTGTTTTCATAGCAACTTCGAGTTGTATCTCAAAACATTTTGTTTTTAAATTAACTACAGGATAAGCCGAATATTGATAAAAAAAATAGTTTATTAAAGTATATAAGTAGATATTAAGGTCTTTAGAAATTTCGCGTGTTCTAAAGACCTAAAGTTATTCACGAATACTTTACGCTATTTTTTCTTATTGATACCCGAGTCGAAATTTTCAGCTTACTTTTAGCCTTTTCATTTTACATTCACAGTATTCAATGTACATTCACATTCCTCACCTTACAATTTGGATATTCGTGAATTCACTCTGCTCAATTACTTACCTAAAGCACTAAACATGTACTTTCTTTGCAAGAATAGCCATATATGTGGACATTCCACATTTTATTACGATGTATACGCTTTGAAATTATAAATACTCGTATCATTATTACTACAAAAAATAGAAATAAGAACTAATAATTATGTAAAATGGTTAAATTCGTGATGGGAAACGTTTCGTTGTCAAGAAAATAAAAAAAACTAAAATCAATTTGCAATCTGTCATATAGAGTTACTTAGGTTTTTGCGAAACTAATCACCGCAGTCTTTTCGCGCTACTGTTGTTAGAATTCGCTTTACAACAGATCAAAACGTATGTTAACGCTTCCCAGTCCGAGATGAAATTAAATTGTGTATGATGTAATTTATATAATTTATATATTTTATAATATTTTCTGATATAATAAAAAATGTATTATACTTACTACTAAATGATCTTTCACAGATAAACTACGTACATTAAATGCTCTGTCAAATAATGTAGTTTTCATAGTCATTAGCGCAATAATTTATTTTTTATGACCAAAAATAAAAATGGTATCTCATATTCGACATCCTTACCCTAAGATTAATTTCTTGGGTTGTTGATTTTACCATGGTAACTTTAAATCGCACTTCAAATGAGCAAAATAAGATATTGATAAAAAAAAAATATAATTATGAATAAGCGATGATAAAAAAGACAAAAGATAAAAATCCATATCGATTTCACTTGACGTTAAAAAGCCCATCCAAGCAGGTTATTCATTATCAATTTAGTAATCTCGTTATATTGTCAAATTAAAAAGTGTTGACACAAGAAAGATCCTGCTTCAAAATAAAAAAAAAACCCCACTTAGATATTTATCTTAGATTAATTTTCATACCTTCAATCTAGTTAAACGTGGCTCCTCAGCAGATAATTTCGCCAATGCTTGATAATCACCTTGAGATGCTCGCACGAGCCACTCACGTGCCTTTCCATCCAGTTGCTATTCACAATCCATCCAATTTATTATTAATTATAATTTTAATTATTGTTATTTGATAAAAATAAAATAATAAACTGTGCGAAATACTCACTGATGCTACAGAAGCACTGTCATCTTCATCAGCTCCCTGGATCAAACAAAAATTTAATTAATTTTATAATGAAATTACTTTTACCACACGCCATTGAGTACTTGGGTTGTTAATGTACATAAATGGTGACACCACTAGTTACTTAAGATAAGCATAAGATATATATGTGTATATTTATATGTACATGTACAATGTATATACCTAACTGTATATAGACATAATGTGCGATGATCAAATGGGTCAACATAATAACGGGATTATCTGATGTGTGTACCGATATAGGATGGCTCAGATTAATCATAATATCATTATGATGCTCGTTCTCATCCTTTATGAAAACACTAACCGATATCCGAGAGAAAATGAGGAGAGGGAGACAATTTACTGACCGGTATTGGTAAAATAAACGACCACATCGTGGGTATAATGCTCCCTCTTCTATATGTTATCAGAACACTATTGTTTTTCAGTAATTAAAATTTTAATTGAAATCACCTAAAATTAATTAACTCAACGAGATTATGTTCGGAATAAGATGGTGCATAATATCATAGCATTGATGATAAATACATGGAGAAAACAGATTTGAACAATTGAATTATTTTTTCATACAAAATTAATTGTAAATAATTTATTGAGTAATCGAATCATTGGCTACTAAAAAATTATTGTTATATTGCATCGTGTTTTTTTTTTATTGGATGTAATTTGCTTAGTATTTATTTTTGTATAAAATAATGACCGAAAATTTATTTTTTAGTTTAATAAAATGACAAGAATTATCAGAATTATATTTTTCAACTTTAACATGAATTTTGAAAGCCATTACAAAATTCGCGTTAAAAACAGTGGACAAAAATTTTCAGTGGACTTTCATACAAAATTTCTTACAGTATACATTATAGTTATTTATGCGTCATCAAGTGCACGTGCTTTAATAATACAACATAAGTTGACTATATATTCAAACTCAAGTCCTATTAAAAAAATAATAAAAGAAACCGACACGCCGCGATATGTTGATAACACAAATAAGTACATGGGCACTTGAAGAAGATGGAAATGTTTTAATAAGCATGCGTTGTTGCACGTGTCCGGTAAAGGGAAAAAATATTGTCAACGTACATATAGATGATTGTATGTGTATACATGTACACATACATTTGTACGTGATATTTAGGTACAAAGGACAACGTGCAAAAGCAAAAGTAAAGAGAAAACTGATATATATTCATATGTGTATATAGATAGGAAAATGATAAAGGGAGAGGATGAAGCAGCGCGCAAGGCGAGTTGGGATGAAACTAGAGGCCATATTGGTACTAAATGTATCGGTGGGATTTGAGTGTGGGGTTGTGGAACCGAGAGACAAAACATGTTACGGCACGAGCTGCCTCGAGTGCTCTCTGAAATTAGCTTTATTATAACCAAGGGGCCATCAATACTCACCATAATTGCAAGTGAACATTGGCCGAATGAATAAATGTTATATTTTACCCTGAGCTCTTTGCCAATACACACGTTAGATGCATGTTGAAACAAAAATAAATGTGTATATATGTTATATATTTATATATAGGGTTATCTAAATTAAGTGCCCGCCATCAGTAATTTTGGTGTTATTAAAGATACGAAATTGTTCAAATTACTATGCTATTGGCATTTTTAAGGTTACTTTTGATTTTGGGAGGAAATTCCTTATAAGTTTCTTTGTTTGAAACTTGAAATTCTAACAGAAAAAAATATAATTTACAGAGTTTTCTAAATCAAGTGCCCATCATTGGAAATATCGTTGTTATTAAAGATACAAAATTGTTAAAATTAGCAAACTATTAGTATTTTTAACGTTATTTTTGACTTTAGTAGGAAATCCCTTATGAGTTTCTTTGTTTGAAACTCAAAGTTCTAACAAAAAAAAATATAATATACGGAATTATCCAAATGAAGTGTCCACCCTTGGTAATTTTGTTATTATTAAACACACAAAGTGGTTTACAATAGCAGCTATTAGCATTTCCAACGTTATTTTGGACTAAAAAAAAATTCCTCATAAGCCTCTTTGTTCAAAACACAATAAAAAATTCACTCGATTAATTCCTCATTCTATTTTAGTGCTTGTACATGTACATTGTACATGCATACATAAAAACAAGCAAAATAAATAAATAAATAATAGCAGTAAAAAATAAAAACGAAAAAAAAAATCAGTTGTTTAAGAACAAAAAAAATATGAGAATTGAAATAAGTTGGATTGGTATATATGTGTAGATCGATTATGCGATCTGCAGATAACGTTGGTCTGATTTATTCCCCTAATGGGCGTTCGCGCATTCATTTCGGTCGGACGAGGCAATTTCGCAGCGGGTCTTCGCAGCTAGTGCGGGCGCTCGTCGCGGGTATACTGCTGGTGACAGGAAAACTCTCAGTGGGTGATTCAGCGTTTGGTATGGTGACGCCTCCCAACGTTGCCCGGCCATAATGCCTATATCCTGCCCTATCCTGCCCACCAAAATCCACCTACGCCACTTTCATTGGCGAATATCATTAACCACCCACGTGCGCCTCAAAGCTCATATTTATTATCAAAACTCCTTGTGACGTATTGCGACATTCAAGCATCATATACTAGTAGCTCTTAAACACTAAACCATAATCGTAACACAATGAACCAAATCTACAAGAAGAAAAAAAAAATTAATTTTTAATTCAATAAAATGTACCTTCACTATATACCTCTACCGAATATTAATTCAACACTGCTCTATTATTCCAGTTTCGCTAGTGTGCTATAACATTAATTTATCTATACATGACTGGTGATTCATCGAGGACTCGTCGTATTTTCCCGCGAGTCCCGTGGCGTATGCACCGGATAGAGAACATGAAAGCTAAACTATAGACACCACCCTGTCCACCAATGACAGGAATATTCGTATACGAATATTCCTGTTCATGCTCTCATATATACTCACTCTCCATTCCATCGCATTTGTACGACATCGCACACACGTATTTATGCATATAACCATATACCTATATATACTACCATGGTCCTGTTGTAATTTATTGAATTACAACCACTCATCGCTATGCCCCCTTTCGGTCATGATATAATCCTACCATGTCCACAGTATTATTTCGATGTTTTATCTATACTTGTTTATATACTTAAGCGATTAAAAGCGCGTCAGATATAAGCCGACTAAACCTCGAAGTATTAAAATTTTCTTACTATATATATACATATATATACATATTTATTAGGTATGTATATATACGTGGTACGATTTTGAGAGTGTACGGCCCTGATATTCAGCTCCCATGGCTAATTCTGAGGTGTAATCTGCGGATACCATCTCTGTAAATTAGCATATAGATAGACTATCGACGTCACTTGTGACCGTTTGTGTGCGACATCTTCCGGTTCTATATCAATTCAACTTGCGTTGAATCCGTGTAAACGATTTTAGTAATTTATTGAAATATATATTTCTTCATTCGAATTTTGATGATGGAATAAAAATATAAAACAACAAATAAATGTGCAATATTATTAAATTGATATTGATCATTATTAACGTACAAATATATATTTGAATGAGTAAATAATTCGTTAATCGTGCGATCAGTTATATAGCCAAACACCTTGACACAAAGCGGAAGAGTTTGCGGAGTAAATATAAAGGGAGAATGAATAGGAAGAAAAATAAAATAGTCTCAAAGTCATTGGGTCGCGAGGTAATTTGTGCTCACAGCGGGGTTGAGCAAACACGCGCAGTTGGGGGTGCTTCAAAAAATTAAATAACCCGATGACTGGTCACATTCTACTATAGAGGCACATACTGCATTTTATTTTGTGTGAACGCGCTCGCGCAAAGCCACAAACTCGCGTCATAAGACAAGACATACATATATAAGATGCGCAAAGAGTGCAAGCCGAAGCATATAATATAACGGGCCGCGTCACGCTGAATGACGTTGCCCTCCATCCAAAGCAATACGGCATCCTTTATTTCCCTCCTTCTCGCGTATCCACCCCATCCAATATAAGTGTATACATATTCCTCAGTGTCTGTATATTATATTTATATATATGTATATAAAATATAAATACACCGACCGAAGAATGAGCAACGCGAGAGAGACGAGTGAAGAACGAGCAATGAGAGTAGGAAAAACAAAATAAAAAATAAATAAATAAATAAATAAAAATAAGATTCGGTCCTCGACGGGACATCGAGAGTCAACGGAGAACTCGACCTCCCGCGGACTTATGAATACAAATAGCCGCTCACTGCGCGATTCAGCAGATCTTCGATAAAGGTAAGTCGTCTTCGAGACTCACCCGTGGCATACTTCATGTATAATGACGCCACAGTCCCTTCAGCCCACATATACGTATGTATTTATATTACATACATCTATATATGTATGTATGGATCTTTACGGTTGTTGATGATGATAATAATAAGAACTTATTACCATCGAGTAATTGTTCAACAAAAAAAAATTATCCAAATATTTGATCCGTACAATAACTCGCAATTTTATTACTGTTATTGTTTCTTTATGAAGACATTTAAATTTACAATATAAAAAATAGCTATGTAATAGAGTATGTATAATACAAAATACAGTATATCTAGTATATACATGTGTAAGTATAGACAGTAAAAAAATTTTTGTAAAAGTCCACTCAAAATTTGTGTCAACTGTTCTTAACGCAGATTTTGTATTAATTTTCAACACGAGAATTCCTGTTGAAGTAAAAAAATAATTTTGTGTTAAATTAATAAAAAAAAAAAAGTCTTGAATCAAGCCGAGATTCAGACTTAACACAAATAGTCTTGATACAAGTCTGAAATATGCTTGACTCAAGACATTACACATGTCTTGAGTTAAATCAATCGTAAAAGGGGCAAATCGAAAATAAACTTGATTCAAGTTTTTTCTAGTTTTGATTCAAGTCGTTTTTAGTCTTGATCCAAAACTTCAAAAATCTTGATCGAAGACTTTTTTAAGCTTGATAAAAATTTTTTTTAATTTTCCCATGTTATTTCAATGTGCATATTAACGTGTGAATTGTGACACTTTTTATTTGTTTAATTGATTTATTAATTGAACAATAAAACTGGAATTTAATTTAATTTTAATATTAGCTTAAGCTAGGTATTGTCTGAATGATTAATTTTACAGCGAGAAAATTTCAAAATTAAACTAAGTCATTTTCAGACTTGAATCAAGACATTTGTAGACTTGAGGTGTGATTATTCTTCCATCAAGTCGATTTTCCGCTTGTATCAAGTCCAAAATTTTAATTATTTGTAAAAATATCAATAGTTTCAACACAAGTCGCTGAGACTTGATTCAAGTCCTTTTTTTTTGGGTGTATTTCTTGTCGAAATTTACACTAAATTTTTGTCTTCCAAACTACATAGTAAAAAAAATTTTGTAAAAATACCCACTCAAAATTTGTATCAACTTAATGCCGATTTTGTATCAATTTTTAATACGAGAATTTGTCTTGGAGCAGAAAAATAATTTCGCGTAAAATGTATAATATTTCTTATCGAATCTCACACTGAAATTTTTATCTCTCAGACTATACATATTTTGAGTCAACTGCACTGCATTTTTCAATTTATTCCGAGTGTTTAACACACGATCGCAGTTGAATCGTGCCACCTGAATAACGTGTTATTTCAGCATAATTTTCAGGTTGAATTTGTGAACAAAATTTTTACACAAATTCTGAATGGACTTTTACAAAAATATTTCTACTGTATACATAGGTATATACCGATATGTAAATAAAAAAATACAAAAGAATGGAGAAAACTTGGGGGTAAAAAGTCTATCTGACGTGGTTAGTATATATCTTTCGACTAATAGAATCAAATGGATGAGTTCCGCCGTATCTTTGGACAGACGAGATTGAGAGCGTGTATGCACAATCCCCATCAGTGAGAAAGAGAACCTTCACGGCCAGGTGCTTCCGTCTGTGGCGCGAGAAACACTATGAAGCGCCCCATGTTGCGACCCTGAATAATGACCGAAATATATTTCTTATATAAACAATGATATGCCCACGTTTATATACAGACATTTCGTTTCACCCAAGAGCGCACAAGACTGCGTGGCATTCAGAACAACATAAAAAAAAAATAATGAAAATAATGGTAATAATCATGATAAAATATAGGAGAAGTTATACTAATCGTGTTGCCGTGTGAGTGAGGCATAGATTTGACTGTGAAGATAGTGTAGTTATGTGGCGCGCAAGGTAGTTCAACAACGCCCACTTACTATGAAGAATAAACGAAAATAATTTAACTTGTTGCTTGTGTGTATAAGGAAGAAATGATATACCACATGCAGTCGATGTGTACATTTGATCTATCAGTAGATCCTTTGCGTATATATTTATGCATTATGTATAAGGTAAGAACTCTGGTACTCGATCATGTTGTAATAGTTGATCAGTTCTGCTATTGAATGTATTTTTTATAAATTTTAAGCGATAAAATTCTAGGAATAATAAATAGTACAAATAAAAAAATTCTTTTTGTGTTGACATTACAGAATTGATTTTTTTAAATAATTTTTTCTTATAATCGAGCGCTAGTGCTCTCGATCTTTCTCCTTTAAAAATTAATATTAATCATTACTTGATCGATAATTATCACAATTTCATTCGACCCCATATTAAAAACCATAAATAATAACCATAAATAAAAAAAAATTCAACAACTGATAAATGAACTAATTTTTAGAAAGATCCCGGGTCGAAATTTTTATGCTACTTTAAACCTTATTATTGGAATTTAGTGAGGTTCTTCAAGAGTAAGAAAGGTTGTTTAGAAATATTTTAATAGAAAATACCACTCCTCTTCAACATCTCGAAGTAGTCGCATATTTCCAAATATTCAATTCTAAGGCGCAAAGGAGGAACTTGCATCTAAGTTTATATTATAAAATAAAATATTGCAATTTTGTGTTGGATGTGAAAAGCATCAAACTAGTTTCAATCCTAGATTTTTAGAGATTCCCCAGATTCAAAGTAGAATTGATAGGCCAACGAGTGCCATTGGATGTTTAATCGCTTATTAGCCCGAGTCGAAATTTATGTCCTACTTTGATGCTTATAGAAGCTCTTTGAACCTCATATGATAATCTTAAGTCCTACGAACTTCTTCTTCGCGCCTGCAAGTGGAAGAAATCCAAATTTCTGCCACCTTTCAGGAGTAAAGGAGGATCTAAATTACATTGTATGCCTATTGTAGAAATGAAGCATGAAAGTAGGACGTAAATTTCGACTCGGGAGATCTTCCATGCTTCTATAAGTCGACTTAGAGAAGCACAAAAATTTCGACCCGGGCTCTCAAGCTTTGCATTGATGAAAAATAAACAAGTACCAAAACTTTTACCTCTACAAATATTCCCGACACTCATCTACATATACATATATTAGTGAAGATGATGCGTAAGTTGAGGAAGATAACGATCGTGGGATAAAAAATGAGGAAATATTACAACAGAAAAATTAAACAAAAAGAACCAGATAATAAAGAAGAAAAGAAAAATGAATACAAAAGCAAAGAGAAGATGGAAAGACACGACAACGAGAGCGCTACTGTCGACAAGACACGGGCATAATTTAGCAAGCAGTAGAAGTTGTCGGGCTGCTGTCGTCGTCTCAGAATCACGCAAGCTGTGCTCTCATCTCTCTTGCCCCTGGCTCCAAACCCGCGTCCCTAGTCACAACCCTCTTTGCATATACATTCTGTAAGATTACTTTATGCGGTTTACACCCTCTTCACCCCACCATTTTGCATGCTTGCCAACTATACGCCAAGTACGCCACCTTGCGCTCATCTTCTCTTTCGTATATAGTTGTGTGCTATATGGCACGAGCTTTGCTATATAAGGGGCCAAACTACTACCCAAGTTTTGTCTGCTTTAATATATGCTGAAACTGTACGAAATTCGCAAGTTCGCCCCTTCAAAAGTGGAGGATGAGTTTCATGGTGATGCCCTCCCTCTATATACTGTTTGGCCCCGAACTATTTCTCGTTTCTCCTGTGACGTGAGACATACGAGGGGATTGTGAGAACACGCGTGATCTTAATTAGCAAGAACCTTCAGGCCTTTTAGTAATTATCCAGATACATACAATATATATTATAAATACAAATGAAAATTCGGTAGTTCACATTAAATTTTATATATTTTTAAATTGATAAAAATATATTTACTTGTGATACAAACAGATAATTTCAGTGTTGGATTAATATAAAATATTTTATCTTTATATATTCATCCAAACACGTCCTGAAAGACAGAGTGATGGCACGCGACACAGTCAACAAAACAACAGAGTCATTGAGAATGCAAGGGACCTGCGATGACAGCAGACCATTGTGCATAATAATCACATAAACCACACACGAATGCATGAAAGATTACAGGATTTCCGGGGACAAAGTGCCGCGCTATGGATCACTTTTCCAAAAGTATAAGAGATGAAAATACCAATTGACTGAATTTGTATATTAAAGAAACGCCGCGGTATACTGAATTTTTTATCCTTTTTTTTAGTATACTTTTTGAATCAATTAATTAAGAAGTAATTAAAGTAACGATACAAGCAAAAGGGTCTGACCTGGATCTGTATCATTAATTGGACAGACCATAATCAAGAGCATGTGAAAAAAAAACCGACGACAAAAGATTGAATGATGAATCAATGAATAAATCACAAAAAAAAAAAAAAAAAAAAGATTGTGGTTATGAATAGAATTCTTGGTAATATGCATTATTTTATATGCAACACAAGCACTCTGAGTCATTGAATACACGTAATAATTTTTTTTCTTTTGTTCTCCACTTGTATTTCCTCATTTCCATGAACACAATTTTTAAATTATTTTCGTATGTATTTAATAAAATATAATATTCTTACCTTATCTGTGCGCTTCTTTGTCGGAGCCGTGATGAGACCATTTGCTCGGCCATGAAGATCAGTTTCACTTGCCATTCGATTAAAACGTTGCATGCGTTCACGAACACTTGGTAAATCTGGCGTTGGTATAACATTTTCCTAATAAGAATCCCAATAAAAATAAATAAAGCTTCATAACGTCATAAACTTTCGTGACAAAATATGATTTGATCACTCACTTTAGATGTAATATCTCCATCATATTTTTCTTTTTTCACATTATTATTCTCTTTATTTTCCAATTTAAATTTATCCTGACTTTTTCTACGCGGTGGAACTGGAGGTGAAGAAATTTCCACATCATTCATTAATTCACCTCCAATTATCTTACGATTCATTCCATCTTTATTATCCTGTTGCTGTGAATAATCGGTACTTGCAGATGCAGCTGTACGATTTGGTTTATTGACAGTGGCATATAATTGTTCTGGTGGTGAAAAAAATGCTGGTGACAAACTGCCATCCGTGGAGGGTGATGGTGCAGGTGGTGGTGATCGATAGGGCGGTGGATCACGCAATGGTGACGAAGGGGAACTTGGAAAATGTTGAATTTCTGAAGAAGTTTGGAATGTTGAATGATGAGAAGATGAGTGATGTGGAATGTCAACGGATTCTTCAATATTTCGCCTATATTTTTTTTTCAACACCAAGTACTTTTCATTCTGCGAATAAAAAATGAATAATTCATTTTATATTTACACCATTGCGGACTATCCCACTACCAACTCTAACGGAGAAAATTGAGTTTAAAGACTCGAGCTTATAATATTAAATTAGATGGACTGGCCCATTCTATTCAGTGGTATTTTTTTATATTTTATAACTTATGTTAAACGAATTTTATTTTTGTTCCAAAGTTTTGAGAAATTATTTATTTATTACTGTATGGAAATTTTGAAACTTTGTTGATATTTGATAATTATTGATTGTCAATTATATTATAATAGATTTTGAAGTAGTAAAAAAGCACCGACAAAAATATCCAGACTGTAATAAAAAAACACTTCAATAATTGTAGCTACATTGCTCAATATTATTTAGACAGCATAATTTTTATTGCTTTGAAATAATAATAAAATTGATTCAAAATAAGTTATGAATAATTTTTTTCGTAGTAAATAAAATAAAAAAAAATATCTGACATGCAAGGATTTTTTTTTTTCATTTCTTTTTAGCTTTATGAAAATATTAGCACACTAAAACCAGTTTTCCGATCCAAAATAAATTTTAAGACAATAATAAAGGGACTAGTATCGATTTAATAATAAAAAAGTCAAAATTTCATACATTCGGAGCTTTGAATTTGAATATATTTAGAATGGCTGTCTCTATGGAAAAAGTGTAAGAGACCTTTTTTGTAGAACGTTCGATTCCCTACAATAATATATTATTGTCTCATCTCTATGTTGCACGAATGCCAAGTTAGAAAAATCCAAAAAAAGAAATTTTTTGTCCCATGTTATTCAAATAAAAAAATGAGAATTACAAAGAGCCACCTCTAAATATTAAAATTAAGAGCTCCTCTTCAAACAAGCTACTTTTTTCACTGCCTAGTAAGTTTTTAGCCCGATTTTTTGATAACAAAAAATTGCATAAAAATGGCACACCCCAATATATATATATATATATAAATGTGGCAACGTCGCAATGGTAGTGAGTCTCAACAAGGCGCGCAACAAGTCGTGAACATTTCTATTCTGTACTTTTGTCATACATACATATACGAACAGCGATGATGATAACAATCATACCGCATGAATAAAGAAACAAAATATATTGTATATATGTGTAATTTATATTTTATAATACTCACCTCCTCATTTTTTATCGTTGCCAACTCGTTAACATATTCTTTAAATTTATTCCGGGCGTCAACTGAAAATAAAATAAAAAATAAAGTACTATTAACCGTGTAATCATGTAAAATCAAGAATATATATGAGTAATAATACGTTGGTAAAACACGATGGAGATTAAACGTTATAGTAATTAGAGTGGAGGTCGCACACATTGTCATCATATATAAACAAAATTTATGTGTGTTATTGTCTATATGTGTATACAGACAACAGTTGACAACACAATGCTATTCACTTTCACGTAAAAATTTGAAAATAATATTGAGCCACGAGATTTTTCACTTATGTCACAACTTACCTCGTGTCTCTGGATCTGTTAAAAAACTCTTGAAACATTTTACTAAATCACGATTTCGCGCTGAACCACCATTATTTATTAAATATTTTTGTATTTCTGATAGCGACAATTCACTGGGAGCCGCCATGTCGACACTGATTCTCCCGATCGTCGCGCCTCTATCGGCAATATTTTAATTACAATTTCAATTTGTATTCAGTCGGTAATGCAGTGCACTTTATACCACAAAACTGCATAGAAAATTATTTCAAGACTATTTTTTTTTATTCGTTACGATTTCAAACATAAATCAAGATATTATTAAAGCTATTTAAAACATCTACAGTAATATTTTTTAAACACAAGTTTGATTTAAAAATTATTCAGATATATCGAAGAATAATAGAATTCTATAAATTTTAATATAATATTTCCAATTATTGGCATTCATTAATTAATTTTCATCAAACTCGTCCATAAAAAGTAAAATTTAACATACATAATAAACAAACATACATAAATACTCTTAATAAACTAATAAAAACACGCGATCACATAAAAAATAAATTCCAATCTCAATTGTCAACTTTTTTTTTCTCATTATCGTCATTAACTTTTAACTCAACATCTAATCAATAATTAAAAACATCTCTAAACAACAACACTCAATATTTATCTACCCAAACAAAATCATCAAATTATAGCAACAAAATCCCAATTCTCAAACTATAATTCCCACATCATCAACTTTCATCCACAGATAAAAAAAAAAAAGACAATATTCACCATCACACATGCCCCCAGAAAACCACAATCATCCAATCATGCTGAAGGCCCCAATAAAAAACAAAAAAAACATCTTACACAAACTACACACAATCCATAATACGATCCATACATGTTTTTCAACGTTCTACGCATTCATATACATAAACTTTTAACATATACACAGGAAAATCATAACACGAATCCTGCTGCTGTGTGCACCAACCTCCTGCCCAGGATCATTTATATCACATGACATGCGATCGTTTGATGAAAATGTTGCAATAAAAATATGCAAGTGTTCCAAATGTTATAACATAACACATGCTAAATCACAACAATTTACTTTTATCGATCAAGTCATTAGAATTCTCATTCAACAAATAATTCATCAATGACACCATCAATAGCACCATATACAAATATAAACATTAAATTAAATATATACGTTAAAATGATCGTATATAGAATCTATAAGTAGATGATAGTCTACAGCTCATATAACAGAAACCAAGGTATGTATATGCATGTACATATATACATACATACACGTATATATATATATATATGTAAAAGCGCCTGTTGGGGGCAGGTATTGGCGCCACCTCCAGCGTATGCAACCAGAGCCGACTAGGGCAGACTTACGCCTTACACGCCTCTCTCTTCCATCTGTATGACGACCCCCCTTGTGTTCTCTCGCTCCCCCCACGCACATGCTACAAACTCCATTTCTCTCTCATCCGCGAAATATCTATGTATCTCTCTCTCATTCTCTCTTATGTATTCTATTCACTATCTCGCTATCACGAGCTCTTGTCTCTCATTCCCTCTCTCTATCACTATTAAATGTTTCTCACTTCCACCTCCATACTCTCTATTTCACTCTCCAATTCGCTGCTGTGTTTGTGTGTGTGAGATGATGCTGCAACGCTCTGGCTCTCGGCTCTCGGTTATTCTATACCCAACCTAACCCCTCGGGCGAACTTCATTCCACATCAACTGACCACCACCGACGGCCGCCCGCTGTTACTGGCGTCGTCCCGCCAAATACAAGTGCCTGAAACAATCGGACGTCGCGACGCGTTTAGATATCAGTTGTAAAATTGTGTTGCTAATCTTTATTTTATTATTCTAAGATTATTTGTTATGGTTATGTCTATGTAACTGGGTGATATAGTTGTTGTAAATTAGGATTATTTTGTTGTTTAATTATATGTCTATTTGTATTTGTAAGTTATTGGATGATAAAGCTTGAGTTTTATTACGTTTGATAAATAATTGTGGATTGCTTTATTTTTTTTTTATTTTTTTAAAGTGACGAGAAAGTGGACTAGTTTCAAAGGATATTGGATTTTTATAATAACGAGGTGAACGAGAGATCAGTGAATGAATAAAAAATCAATTGGGAAATCAGATATAATAAGAAGAAAGAAAAAATTAAAACGTGTGTTTAAGTTTGAGGAATAAAAAGAAAAAGGTGAAAAGATTTATAAATAAAAAAAATTAACGAGGGTGAAAGAAATTATAAAATGGATATGACGGAAGATTGCTGGGACCACGTGGAGCTGCTGCGAGATGTTTCGAGTTTAGAAGAACCAACAGCACCTCAAATAAACACCACTGAGTTTCTCTGTCATCAACAGCAGAATCAACATCATCATCATCATCATCATCATCAGCAGCAGGTTAATAAAATTTCAGTGTGTATAATATAGATTTAAAATATATCTATCCATACATAAACTTGAATACATATATTCATTTCAATTATAATTATTAATCATTTTAAATATTAAAACTCTCTAATTTACAATCTATTTAAAACATCAGACACGCGGTTGGTAATTACGCGACGGATTGACATTATATGTACATATATATGTGTATATATAATATATAAATTATGTTCGCACATGGAGAGACGAACCATAATGTTAAAATATTTTAGAGGAATTGAATTATCGATATATTGATACGACCTGAGACATCCACAGAGATATTACTCACTGTTTCTCATCGCACATTCTCTCTACTCATATATCATTAATCATCCGATTAAATATTAGTATATAAATATATATTTATATATATAGAGTTAAACAGCGGGGGGTATAGAGAAGAAAAAAAAATACTAACGTTTGTTTATATTGATGCAAATATAAAAAAATAAGAACATATCAACATAATTTGGTCTTTAAAAATTTATATTTTATACAATTAAATATTCTCCAGGTATTTATGTATATTTTTTTTCTTAATTTATATAATTTTAAACTGTAATTCTTATTTATTTGTATATATTTATGCATGTTGATAACGAGGAAACGGTGCAAAAATTGGAATAAGGAATAAAAGTAGCAAGAAAAAAAAAAAAGGGTGATAGCTGCGCGCGAGGCCAAAATGAGTTCGTGTATACGGAGCACATTGGTTACGCTGCCCTGTAATCATTGCTCCGAAATTATAGGCATTTAGTTGGGTATGAATGAAGCGGATAGGAAAGTTTAAGAAGATATCGGTGGCATCGGCGCGCGTTGAGGGCGCGTGCAGATCCTCGGGGCGTTTGCGGCTCCCTCACACGCACCTGCTTTCTTTATTGGTCTTCTTTTATATTTTTTTTTCTATCTTTTTTATTTTTCTCTGCATCATTGAGTCACTCACGATACAATGCTGATAAATCTTTTTATGTTTGTGGTGGGTTTGTCGTTTTTAAAGTGCCTTAGGTATTTTATTTGTTTTATATTTTTTTAAGTTTCACGAATAATTTCATTTCATTTTTTTTTTTTTTTTGACTATTTGAATTTATTATCAATTAATTGACAATTTATAGATGATGTAACTTAGTTGGGCGACTTATTATCAGTATTTATTTGGAGCCAATGAGTTTTTTTATGAAAATACTTTGGCAAAATATGCGTACACGCGCGTGCATTTATAAAGGGCAACAAATGTGGCAACGGTATATATAAATGCATCAGTCAGACGAATCGCTTGCAGGTGCGAGCGTCATCAATTTATCATGCTATTATATTATATATAGCTACCTCTATACCGGATATATATTTTTTTATTTTCAATCCCGATGTGTATAGATATACAACGTGGTCTGAATAATGTTTGATCAGAATGTAGAAAATTTTTTTTTATTATGAATAATTTCGAGAAATTTTATTGGTATAATTAATCAACTTTGACACTTTTAGGTGGTTTGAGTTTGTGTGGAATAATATAAATGCATTTAGGAATTAACATAAAATATATTGGAAGATATAATAATATTAATAATATGTAATTGAATAAATTGCGAGATTTTTTTTTTTTTTAGAAAAGTTCATAGTATTTTAATTTTTACGCATAGAACAGTGTTGTTGATGAAAATTAATTTTGCTAGCTAGGATTTAACAAATATTGAGTTTAATTAAAATTATAATAAAGTAAAGTCGCTTTAATTAATTGAATTGATGAACTAATTTTTTTTTTTTTAATATAAATCTTGATGAATTTCAACTGCATTTTTATTCCAATATAAATTTCAATTATTTAGTGTTTAATATTAAACATATACCATTAAAAAAATCCAATTGATTTATATTTTTAACTGTGTACAAATTAGAAAATTTTATCTAAAATTTTTAACAAATTATACATCAACTTTCAACACATAAATTCATGTTAATTAAAGTTAAAAAAAATAACTCTAATTAAATATTATTAACATTTCATATTAAATCTAACCCAAAATTTATTTTCGTAAAATTGCATAAATTTGCTGTAAATTAAACTTGTAACCTTTATATAAAAATTGTGGTCAAAAAATTGCAACAAAAATTTCGTAGACTTTAAAACAAAATTTTTCATTGTTCAAACATAATGCATGTATATTACTCATAATTATTTATAAAACTGTGTTCAAGATGAGACCGTATTATTTTTATCAGAACAGAATTTATGAAGCAGACAATATTAATTGCAATGTACGCGCAATTAGCCACGAGATAACTTATCGAGAATGAACAAAAATTAAATACACACATCTCTATACATGTATATACATCTAAGTGCACGAAGATGAGCGGCATTTAAGAGCGCGTGAAGAGAGTCTTGTTGCACGTCCAAGGCGCGATGCAACGCGTTCCTCACGTATAACTTTCCCACGGCGGACCAACCGATGTGTGGGAATATCCCGATTATTATGTATACGCAGCCCATAGGCAAACTCTTTTACCACAGTTGCGATCGCGAGCGCACGCGGGATGCCAACTTTTATATTCCTCAAGCGTATCAGTATACATATATATATATAGGTATATGTATACAATGTATTGTGTCTATATATAGGTAACTATGTATGTATACGATCTACAATGTCATGCCACTTTTCGTTTTTGTATTTTTATTTATATATGTACATCAACATCGTTCATTCTCGTCTTTGACTATTTATCTTTTTGTCTTGGATATTCACGTGAAATAATATGGTGAATTTTCAGGTACAATACATCAATATTGATTAATTTCGAGATATAATACATTAATGCACAGTTAAAAAATTTTTGGAGTGGAATGAAAGTTTTTGTCAATTGTTTTTAATGCAGATTTTTTATTAATTTTTAACACGAGAATTTTTGTTGATGTAGAAAAATGATTTTGGGTAAAATTAATAATATTTTATGTCGAATCTCACTAAATGTTTGTCTCTCAGACTATATACAGTGAAAGAATTTTTTAAAACTCTACTCAAAATTTGTGTTTACTGTTTTTGACGCAGATTTTTTAGTGATTTTCTATACGAAAATTTGTGTTGAAGCAGAAAATTAATTTTGTGTAATAATAATAATATTTCATGTCGAATTTCACTAAATTTTTGTCTCTTAGACTATACAGTGAAAAAATTTTCCTAAAAGTCTACTCAAAATTCATGTCAACTGTTCTTAAAGTAGATTTTGAATGAATTTTCAACACGAAAATTTGTGTTGAAACAAAAAAATAATTTTGTGTAAAATTAATATTTCATGTCGAATCTTACAATAAGCTCTTAATCTATACAATGAAAAATTTTTTGTAAAAGTCTACTCAAAATTTGTGTCAACTCTTCTTAACGCAGATTTTGAATCAATTTTCATCACGAAAATTTGTGTTGAAGCACAAAATTAATTTTGCGTAAAATTAATAATATTTCGTGTCGGATCTCCCAATAAATTTTTGTCTCTCAAACTATAAACATTTGGAGTCAACATATTTTTCAATTTTTTGAATGTATACTTACATACATAATACATACATAGATACATAAAATAATTGATTGAAATGAATTATTCACTATACATAATATTTTTCTTTTTTTGTTATTTTATCTCGAAATTATTCTTGATCACTTAACATAAGTGACGACGATTCCAATCGAATATTCATCTGCACATCCAAATAGTTACGTGTGTAATATGTATACATGTACATACATATTGTTGTATATAGACGGTGGGAAATCCTGCAAGCTGCCACTAATGGATATTACGTATGGCAGGACATTGAGTGCGACGTACATGGGAAAGAGCGCGAAAGGGCGATGGAGAGCTCGACATTACGAGAAAAAGATAAATTTAAAGCTCATGTAATTTAGACATTTGTCGTTTATTCAAATTCAAACACGTTATCTTATGGATTTTACAAAATGTTTATACATTTAATACATCTGTAATTGTTTATGTCGATTATCCTCCTTCACATTTACGATAAAAACATACATACATTATACATACATACACATATATTAATAAACATTGATAATATAATTTTGTATTAAATTTCTGGAAATATTTTGTCATCTATTAAATACATTTTTCATATCATCAACAAATGATAGACATTTATATCTTGCGGGAGATCAAAGTGTAGTTATACAAGATTACAGCGATAATATATATGTACATATGTATATATATATATTGTCATTACGTACATATAAGTGTATTTTGAAGTAAAAAAAAAATATCTATATCAGTGTTGATGACAGATATCATTTACAAAGTCTGTTAAAAATTAAGATGCCATGACGAAAAAAAAAATGAAATATTAAAAATATATATATAAGTGTATAAATACCTATACATATGTTCAATATTGAAAAAATAATATATATGTATATAATGAAATAATTATTTCACTTAATTAGCCTGATGTAAAATTTATAATAGTAGAATTAATTAAAGAGCGGTACACCTGTGCCTCGTTGACTTTCCGGTATGTCGTTTCGACTCTATATATCTTTTAGCTACGCGCTCGGTCACCTCGGGACCCTATTTTCTGTCTTCCAAAAAGGGTGTCTGCCCCGCTTGACAAGGAGCCGCATATTGACCATAGATAAACCATCCACTTCCGGGGGTATATATTTTAATACCGCGCGCGTTTGCGTTGCTATTTGATCATTTCTTATAATAATATTCTTCCATGAGCCTGACACATTTCAAATGCAATCTATGAACAGCCGACGATAATTATCCGACAGTTATATCTATAACGATCGTAAGAAGAAGAGGAAAAAAAAAGAAAAAAAATGTAGCTTCTTATATACCAGTGTATAAATTTTTTATCCACACCGCAACGATTGTATATTTTTCAGCTGCCTTTTTTTGACTTTGTATTTATATGTATATATTTATAGAGTATATATATAGTTTTAGACTATGATTCGGTTTTAATGCGTATAGTTTATATGGAGATTTTGATACTTTTAGGACTGTTTAACTAAGATATATTTATATAAATTTGGTGTATAAATTGGGGAACATTTTAAAAATTTTTTTCTTGACATATTTGGTTTTTATTACACAGTGAAAAATTTTGTGTAAAAGTCCACACAATATTTATGGTAAATTTTTTTTTTACACTAAAGTTTAGTTAAATTAACGCATTGATTTAATACGAATAAAATATAAAACACTTTGAAAGAATTGAAAAATGTGTTGAATTAATTAATTAATAATTTAACACAAAATTCATTTATTTTGACACACAATTTTTCATTCATAGATCTATAGACTGAAAATATTATTAATTATGAGCAGAATTATTTTTCTATTTTAATACAAATTATTCTGTCAAAATTTCATACGAAATTTCTGTTAAAAATAATTAACATAAATTTTAAGTAGATTTTTACACAAAATTTTTTACTGATGTGTATGATATGTCAATTTTTAATAAACACACTACGAACACACATATGTACATCTATATACACACATGTATATATCTCTAGTTATATAAAAAATCATACATAAAAAATATAAAAAACGTAGTTGCACAAAATATATCGAAATATATAAAAATGTCTATTTATAACAATTACAAATATGTGTACATATTATACATGTACATATACATATGTACTAACTTTATACATATATATAAATACACATATGACTATATTATAATAATACAAGTCAACAAAAAAATAATATTTTTTTTTTTGAATTTCTTATTTAACAAATATTTCTTGACTGTCTATATCAAAAAGTAACCAGAAACGCCATTCATAATAAATAAAGTTTGCTTTTGTTCTTTATATACAATGATACATAAATATTGAAGGTTTTGAGAGATTTTGTATGTAGGGGAAGAGTGGCATGAAAGAACCAGTTTTGAAAAAAGGATAAATAATATAAAAGAAAATAAATAATTAAAAAAATTTGTATAATAAGTAATTGATCATTCATTTATGTACGTGATGTCATAAAACATTTTTCAAAATTATCGGTATTTTTGGACTTCTAACCATTTATTAAAATAATGAAATTCGGCTCGTTCATAACACATAGGCGTTGAAAAAGCCACCCAATGTTTTGAAAGAGCCAAGTTCTTATTACAGGACTGAAATTTTAGATTAACAAAGATATTATTTACTAATAATGTTAAAATATAATTTTATATCTTATAAAATTATAAAACGTTTTATATAATGCAAACTCTGGATAAAATATTCACTTAAATCTAAGAAATTCTCATGAAATTAGCCGTTTGAGATCAATCATTGCAATCTGACTATAGGTACGATCTTTTTAAGAACTCATATAATTTTTTTGATGTATCTGAGTATGTATCATTATTTATTTTAGATTTCTTAATAAGAGCTTTTTGAAGGGACCATATAAAGCTAGCTTTTTCATCACACTGCAGCCCGGCTCTTTCAAAACATATTCTCCCAAGTAACATAACCCCAAAAATTAGTATGATATTAAAGATTTGCCTGCAAAATATATATGGTATTAGAAGGCCTAATATATCTATAAAATTATTGTATAATCATACTACTATTAGTTTTGTCCGTATAAAACAAATGAAATGAACTCAAAAACTTACTTTTTGACGACAAAATCTTCAATACGTGGTATCGACGCCGTTTATTTTTGATAAACTATCAAAGTTTGTGGGCGACATTTGGCTAGTGTATTACAATCTTAAAATAATAATATCATGATTCGTTCGAAAACTACCGCGTAAATGATAATGGCTCTTTCAAAACTTGGCTCTTTCAACAACTCTTCCCCTATTAGATTATTCAAATCGTCTTTCATAAATAAAAGTGATGTGAGCATAAAAATCAGAGTTAGTTTTGTTTTTCATAAAAAATTAAAATAGAAAAAATCGAGATTTTCTTAAAATTTGAAATTTTGTCCTGATAACTACAAGCCCAAACTTTATTCAATAAAAATATTTTTCCCATCATTATACTCATGCATAAGAAATCAGAGTCAGGCATACAAAACTCAGACTCAAAAATCGTGTTAACTTGTATGCAGATCAATTAATAAATATAAATATAATTATAAATTCAATGTATATACAAATATTTTTTTCGAGGTGTAGCGCAGAGTATACATAGTAGTCATGAATATATAGACAGTTGATTAATTCACATGGGCGATAGTTAAATATACATATATACATATCCATACGTACATATATACATATACATAGTTTAAATGTTGGAAAGCCAGTGGTCTGGAGGGCAGAGGCACAACGACGGTCCATTAGCCTATTAGAGAGCTTCACGCAGGTGTCTCGGCGTGCACTTATGGCTACGCGCGTGAACCGCATACATTCGAGATCGTATATGTTACATATATATACATATATACATGTACTATATAAAGTGTATGTATGCATATAGCGTAGCACTGCATATTCATGCGCACCGAGAAAGCCGGAGCGTTATAACGACCGAGGTGTGTATCGCTAAATTTCGTGGCGTGTCTCTGTTCAGTTATCAACGCATAATCTGTCGTCGAGGCGAGACTTTATATATACATATATATATGTATGTGTGTATATACTATTTATTTCTACATATAATACCTGTGAAGATATTTATATATGTACAATAAATATATGCAGTAAATATACATTGTATTTATTTTATATAAATATATTTCAGTCCCTTTAATGATAAAATACTTTGTATACTAGGACATATATTCATTGAGAATTTTTTTTTATTTTATTGATGAATTCAAGTGTATCCATTCACGTGTATACACGTGAATTTGATATCAATAAATAGATTTTCGAAAAATATCAGATACATATTTTTGGATTTTTTTGTTTGAGGAGTACGTTCCGAGATTTTTCTCTGTTCCCGTCTTTTTATAACACCCTGTATATCATGGATATATGCGGATATATTTATTTATGTATATGGATGTATGTAGAAATAATTTTCTCACGGCAAGAAATTTGCTTTTATGGACATGTATGTATGTAAGTGTATGCGTATCTGAACAATAATCGTGTGTGTATATGTTCATTATGTATACACTTGTCATGCACTTGTCGCCCTTATGTCAAATGTCCCTCGTCTCTTGTTCCATAACCCCTAGCTTTATAACATTTTTCGTCCCTTTGTTGGAATAAGTGTATGAAGCATTTTACTATCAATAAATAAATGTAGGTATATGTATGTATATATATGTTTGTATATAAGTGGTTTTGTACGGAAGGAATAAAAGATTGTTTCGCGAGACGGTTGACTTGATGCACGTGCAAGACAATTATTTATATATTGTCGCAGATATATATAGTATATACACAGTGAAAACATTTTTGTAAGAGTTCACTCTGAATTTGTGTTAGAATTTTTTTAATACAAATTTAATCTGGGAATGATGTTGGAACAGCACATTGTTCATGTGACGAGATTCAAATTCGATGGGGTGTTAAACACGAGAAAAAAAATTGAATAATATGTTGATTAAGAAATGTTTATAGACTGAGAGACAAAAATAAATTTAGTTTGAAATTTGACATGAAATATTATTAATTTTACCCAAAATTATTTTTCTGCTTTAATATAAATTTTTGAATTGGAAATTGATAAAAAATCTGCATTAAAAACTGTTGACACAAATTTCGAATAGAAAAAAAATAAAAAATTTTTCACTGTGTACTCTGAGTGACAAAAAGTTACTTTGAAATTCAGCATAAAATATTATTAATACTACCCAAAATTATTTTTCTGCTTCAATACAAATTCTCATAATGAAAATCGATACAAAATTCGCATTGAAAATAGTTGACACGAATTTTGAGTAGACTTTTACAAAAATATTTTCATTGTGTAATTTGAGAGACAAAAATTTAGTTTGAAACTCGACATGAAATATTAATTTAATACGCAATATTATTTTTCTGCTTCAATACAAATTCTCGCGTTGCAAATTGATACAAAATCTGCATCAAAAACCGTTGACACAAATTTTGAGTGGACTTTTACAAAAATTTTTTCACTGTGTAAATTAAAAATATGTCCACACATGAAGTTTGTCCTAAAATCCACACAAAAACTAATACGTTGACAAGACTTTAAATCTTGCGTGAATTTTGAAACACCCTATATATTTTCACATACATTCATCCCTCATTTTCCTTTTGTCCGTGACGTTTATACACATATATAATCTATGAAAGTTGATCACAAAAAACAGCAAGTCAAGTTATATATTGTAACACATAACCATAAATAACTTTATATATGAAAATGACCCAAAAGTTTTTTAGTTGTCAAGGCAAACATTATTACACTATGTATATACATAATATACATACTCATCTACCGGCGGTCGGTGGTTCATTAACTGAAAACGCCCTCATGAGCTTCATTATACTGTATTCTCTATTCTCTTTCAAATTATGACGCAACAGTTTGCATTCAAGTTGCAAGATAATGCCTTGTGTATTTGATATACTTCAGCTATTATACATTATATTATATATATTATATATTACATAAAAGTTGCAGTATGTATATTATAGTGAATGAAAATAACATTGGTGTTTTGATTCATGTACATGTTTTATTTCGAATGAATTTTGTTTATATTATAAATAACGAGAGAATGAAAAGATTTAGGGCAATTGAATGAGCCGCATAGTAGCAACAAATCCTCATTGAAAAGTGCTTTTTCGGCTGATTTTTTCCCTCGTTTCACCCCACATTGGGCGTGCCGGCAGCCACTTTCTCGCTTATTCAGCAATGATTCAATTCGGATGGGCTTTTTACGCCCGCCACTTGCGCTAACTCCGGGTGGGAGTTGCCGAGACCAAAGTGGAGCGCGTTACCTCTAACACGAACCCAATGAAATTGACGTTTGTGGGTGGTTGTGTGTTATATAGAAATGTTGGTAGTGGTAAGGTTAGTGGGGTGGCACGTCTTGTGAAAGTTTATCCCCATGCTGAAAACAGATTGCTTCAGCATTCATTTATCTCTTTAGAAAATTTCCTTTTCTCCCTCATTTCCCAACGTTTTCTCAATTCACCCTCTGTCTATTACTTCATTCTTTTTTTTTTTCTTATTCTTTTACATCAGGTCCACGTTGTCTTTACAACCCAGTGAAAAAAGAATTCAATTAATCATGTTATTTTAGCAGTGGTTGATTTAATATTATCCAATTTATCTTTATGTATATATTCTTGGAATAATTCGATTGCATTTCACAGGCATTTTATTGCAATTATTTTTCATTTATATATACATAAGGATTATTTACTTTTACTGATAGTATTTATGTACTTACTATGATTTAAAATATTAATCAATATTGGTATTATTATTATATTATTTTTATAAAATACTGACGTAAAATGTATACAATTTCAAATAAACAACCCGGCAAATCATCAACTCCGAATATACGCGCAGTCCGTCGCATATTAATAATACCCATGTATGTATACGTGCTGAATATATGTATATACCGTATAGTCACAAACAGGCAGCTGCTTGCTCGTTTGCAGCACGCGAACCTCAGGCTCTCACCTGTAACGTGTGTATCATCCTTCCTTCCATCAGCACTTTCTGAACAACGTCGACGTTGGCTCCTTCTCTATACCTTGCATGCCTTGCCCTTATTTTATTTTACCCGTCACTTTTTATTATCCATGTCCTTTTTATTTAGTTTATTTTTTTTTTTTTTTGCCTTCATTCTTCACTCATGAGGATTCATCAGCTGAAATATGTACATAAGTATATATTATTATAATCATTTTACTCATCAAAAAAGTGAATTTGTGGAATTATTTATGAGATCAATTGGGAATATAGTTTTGAGTGAATGGAGATTTAATTTATTTTCAGTCTTTTGGAGTCTTTTTGAGTTCCTTAAAGTCCTTAAGAAACTTTTATTGTAGCAAAAAAATTTTTTTAAAAGTTCACTCGAAATTTTTTTAATGCAAATATTCAAACTGGAAATGATGTTGAAATAATACATTATTCATGTGATATTTGATTTAAATCCGATAGTGTGTTAAACACGAGAAAATGATTGAAAAATATGTTGACTTCAAATGTTTATTGTTTGATAGAGACAAAAATTTAGTGTGAAATTCGACATGAAATATTCATTTTACACAAAATTATTTTCCTGCTTCAACACGAATTCTCGTGTTGAAAATTGATATAAAATATCTGTGTAAAAAACTGTTGACACAAATTTTGAGTGGACTTTTACAAAAATTTTCTACTGTGTATCGATACAAAGTAGAAAAACAAATGATCATTTCGCTTCGTTTTCCCAATTTCAATTTTTTTTTTTAAATTATCATTATTGTACATTGCTCAATTTTGTAATCTTCCCCCATAACAACGTTGTAACTCATACAACGGCATATAAAAAAAAATGAAATATATCAATCAATCTCAAAAAGCCCTTTAGACTTACAAAATAAAAATAATATTCACAAATATATATTACAAAAATTTATCATTTTACTATTTTTTCTAAATAAACTTGATGATGCATCTCTACATATATGTAAGTGTTTATATGTATATATATCTCCTAATCATATATCTATAATAGTTATCATGTGCTTGGCATAAAACCACGCGCACGAGGATCCAAGTGACAAATTACTTGCTGTATATATATGTGAACATTTATGTATAATAAATACATATATGCAAATACATAACACAAAATATTTATCGTCACACTCATATAATTTCGTATCTTTTATATATCATGTATATCATATATATGAATAATTTTATAGATAGTTTTATATGATATATAATGAATTGAAGATTATTTTACTTATGTATTTACAGATATGTATGTAAATATGTATATATATTAAGTGAATATTAACGAGTATTTTTTCTCTAATCATCCTGTATATTCACTTCAGTATGTACCATGTATACATATATACATGGCAATTTAATATACTTTACATGACATGGAGTCGGTGGGGTTCAAAAGAAACGATCACGTAATTGGTATAGGGATCAATATTAAATCGCTGGATCGATTCTCACGCTCCAACAACACCATTGCACGCTCTAGATTTAATATATATGTTTTCTAATATATTTTGTTACCTAAATAATTCTTAAAATGATATATCTTTATGTATATACCTGCATTTTTGAGTTTATTATTTTTGTAAATGCATTTTTACGTAATTGATAATGTATATTATATTGTTATTGAATAGTTTTTGGGTATATACTATAGTTAAATATTATTTTTTAATTATTACATGGATTATTATTATTTATCTGAAATAGGAAAATTTATTATATTTATATGAATACATGAAAATGTATTTAAAGATGTGGGAAAAAAAATTTTAATTAGAATTAAAAAAATGTGTTCAAGATTTGAGTTGATATATATTTAATATGAGAATTTTTGAAATTATATTTTGTTGGTTTTTCTAGTTGGAATTATTTGTTTCTAGTCTGAGAGAAAAGTTTTTAGAAAATTAGTGGGTTATTTTTATCATTAAAAATTATTTTTATATTTATTAGTTTTTTTTTAGTCAGAATTTAGTTATTGTTTTATGGAAATAGATCTATATCACTTATTACTTGATTTAGTTTTTAGCAATATAGATAAAATATATATTATAAAAATACACCGACAAATTTGCGATCAGAAACGTGAAAAAAATATCAAAATTTTTTTGATTATAAAATTTTTTTATTATAATATTATTATAATCTTGATGTTAAACAAATGAATCAATTTTACTAGTTTCCCTATAGTCAAAATTAAGAGCCCTATAAAATTTGATGAATATTAAATAGATAAACTTGACAATTCTAACTTTCAAAATATTAATAATAGATAAATTATAACGGGCAAGAAATTAAATAAAGAGCCTAATATTGTTATCCAGATGAAACATTTAAATTATACAGTAAATAAAAACTAGAAAAAATGCGTTTTAAATCTCCTAAATTTTATCCAAAAAAAATCCAGAATAAATTTCCTACATCAAATTTCGACATTTACTAAAATTCTTGTCAAGAATTGTCTTCCAAATTCAGGACAACACGTTACACTAATTTCTCTAGCCAGAACTGTTTGTCCAATAACTGAAATGAAATTTGGCTGTAACAAGATCAAGAACTGCAGACTTGAATTATCACGTACTAAAAAATTGTTTAGTCTGGATCCAGCTAGTTGAACTAGACTATTATAAGTATATTATTATAGCAAATACACTAAATTCAATTTTCTATTTTGTATTAATTCCCTTCTTCAATAGGAATATATAATATATTAATTCTATAAATATAATCACAATTCCATACTAGACAATGGTAATAATTATTCTCAGTCTTGTGTTTGATATAAAATAAATTTTCAAAACTATATTAATCATGGGCATGCGACGGATCCATAATAAATCTCTGAAAGAAAACACAAATAACACACTAAATAATCAGCACTTTCACGTGCAATCGTCGCCACTAACTAAACAATATTATATAAGTTATGATTATAAACATTTAAACCTGAGATGAAAAATTCGAGTCTCTAGAAAATCTTTAACATCTTTAGAAGGATTAGAAGTCTCCGCATGAGTTTCTATATACAGTCTTTTTGAATCTCTAATGTTCGAAGGAGCTGTATTTCGATATAAATATATTTTCCAAATTTGTGAGGTACTGTCGTAACGATCGTTACTCCCCGAGTCGAAAAATTGGTGCGGTTTTTGTCCTCAAATACCCGTTTTAGGCTCAATTTCTCCTCAACAACATTTAT
>JAQQBS010000001.1:15857866-15911126 GCA_030347275.1 Microctonus aethiopoides | reverse complement strand
TGTCACCTTGCACCATTTTGTATGCGGTACATAGGAAACTTCCCCTTACCGCGCACCACACCAGGGTACCTCCTTAAAAATTTTTTTTTACACTGATTCAACCTGAAAATAATATTGAAACAATTGAGTAAACTCATTTTTCATGCGACTCGATTCAGTTCCGGTGGTGTGTTAAACACTCGCGAAAAATTAAAACCTATTTTGACTCAAAATCTATATGTATACTAGGGTGTTTCATTTTTAGGCAATATTTTTTTTCTGTGGTCAATAGAAATCTGATAATTTAAATAAAAAAAAAAATATTCCCGTTTGAAAAAAAAATTCTGAGTTAATTAGAGGCTTCGCTCATTCAAAAATTCGATTTGCCATATGAATAACACGAGAAAATTTATTTTTCGACTTCAACTCGATTTTTCGATGATCAAAAATTTTGTTTGAAAAAAATTAATGTGTAGCTTTTATAGAGCATTAAATTTGCTACAAAAAAGTTGTTCACCACAAACGCCCAGCTCCGACCAGCAGTTTTAAAATTGTACGTAGAGCTGAAAAGGTGAAAGTTGATTATAATTGACAAAAAGGTTTTTTTTAAACTGGAATTTATTGATTTGACATTCATTATTTTCTTACAATAAACGCTATAATGCTGAATCAACAATGTAATAGCATAAAACAAAATTTTGATTACCGAAAAATCGAGTTAAAGTCGAAAAAAAAATTTTCTTCATGTTATTCATATGGGAAATCAAATTTTCGAATGAGCGAAGCTTCTAATTAACTCAGATTTTTTTTTCAAATGGAAATATTTTTTTTACATAAATTATCAGATTTTCATTTATCACGAAAATAAAAATATCGCCTAAAAATGAAACACCCTAATGTACAGTCTGAGAGACAAAAATTTAGTGTGATTTGACATGAAATATTATTAATTTTACGCGAAAATATTTTTCTACTTTGACACGAATTCTTATTTTAAAAATTGATACAAAATTTGCGTTAAGAATAGTTGACATAAATTTTGAGTGGATTTTTATATAAAATTTTTCATTGTTGAGTACTCAATTAGAAGAAAAACTCTAGCGAATAAGCGTAAAAGTCAAAATAGACATCAAAACGGATTATTTAAAATATTCAATCTAATAAATTCATAAAATTCACTAATTCAAAATATTCAAATCTGTTTCAACTCGACTAAAATAATTGTTTTATTTAAACTAATACTTATTACTAGAATTTCTTCGTATGAATATCACAAAAAATGCATTAAATAGCAGAATTGATCAAGTATATATTGTATAAGAATATAATTGAACCTTTTATTACGAGCTGTGTGAGGCAACAGTTGTTTGCGTATATAATCATTATAATTAAGTAATGCGACAATTCAATCATCATGTAAATTCAGAGACATCGAGGGTTTGACGATTAATGGTATATTGCATTGAAATACAATGTATATATGTAGATTATAGAGATATAGAGAGTGTAGCTGGATCACTAGCATCGAATCGAGGTTAAAGGGGGTACTGAGTGGTGTGCCCGCGACTAATCCCCGGTTTACCTAATCGCCTGGACCTCTCTCTGCGTCTCCTCGTCTACAAAAGCTCCATAGCTATTTCTATGCTTCGATATACCACCACTTCGATCGCTTCTAAAGCAGCTTATGGCTCCATCCCTTATATCTTCTACACATATACATATATACATTTACATATAGCTATGTACATATAAACTTTAAAAATATCGTGATTTTTATCATGGTGTTATGAAAAGAAAATTTATTTATAAACTAGCTGCCCGGCAAACGTTGTTTTGCCATATAAATTATTTCTAGTGAATATTTTGGTAGTTAAATTATTACTACATATTAGGGTGGCGCAAAAAAACCGACTATTTTTTTTTCTTGAGTCTCGGGTGAAAAAATGTTAGTTTTTGATATTTTAAGAGCTCCCTCCAAAGGACAGTTCGAAAAAAAATTTTTAAGAGGTCGCTCCGAATTTTTTTAAATTACAAAAATCGCCAAAAATCGAATTTTTTTTTATTTTTATTTTTTTCTCGTTACGCTATAATTGTATAGACTAAAAAAAATAAGTTTCTGAAAGTTACAGTTCAAAATTTAAATTTTGAAAAGTCGCTCATAATTTTTTTTTTTTTTATTAGTGTATTACTTTAGATTATTTCGAGCGACTTTTCAATATTCAAATTAAAATTTTGGATTATTTATGACAAAACTAATCATAATTAAACGAAATATTAAGAACTCAGAAAAAACAATTAAATGTAATGATACGCTTTACTTGTAAAATTGTTAAATTTAAAAAAAATTATGTTTTTTATATTGTGCTTGATTTTTCATTAATCTCGTGGTGTATTTTTATCGATTATTGTACTAAATCGAAGAAAAAAAATGTATGGAATTTTAATTTGAATATTAAAAGGTCGCTCGAAAAAATCTAAAGTAATACATTAATAAATAAAAAAAAATTATGAGCGACCTTTCAAAATTTAAATTTTGAACTGAAACTTTCAGAAACTAATTTTTTTTTGGTCTATAAAATTATACCGTAACGAGAAAAAAAATAATAATAAAAAAAAAATTCGATTTTTGACGATTTTTGAAATTTAAAAAAATTTGGAGCGACCTCTTAAAAATTTTTGTCTAATCAACACAATATTCATGTGATTTAATTAATTAACACAAATAATATGTTATAAATACTGGGGAAGAATTGAAAAATTTTGCTGAATTATTTATTCACCGATTTAACATAAAATTTTTGTAGTTTAACAGACAAATATTCAGTGTGAAATTCAACATAAAATATTATAAATTTCAAATAAAATCTGCATTTTCTTACGTTAACACAAATTCTTGTGTTGAAATTTGATACGAAATTTCCATTAAAATCACTCTGCAACAAAAAAATTTTCACCATATATTTAATTTACAAAGTGAAAATTGCAAACAATGAGTAAGTTGGAAATTCCTTCGACGGAAATTCATTGTCGGCAGGTGGATATAAACAATCGACGAACCGCGACATGACAAGATATTGCCATCAGTCCTCCATTAGCTTGTCCGTTTGATTCACTTGAGTAAAGACACTTGATGAAACATTTGCGGACATCCGTTCGTAAAGTGAAACAAGATTTTGATGACCCTAATGACGCTATATTACGCATAAATACATATAATACACACATATTCTCTACAAAAACATATGATGACATATATCAAATAAAATACTCTCTCGCAAATAAGATAATTCTTTTGAATGTTAAATAATAGTCTACTAAAAAGACTCAACAGCAGAATAAATATACAGTGAGAGAATTTCTGACTAAATTTTACCCTGCAATGCACAGTAAGCCTGGGACATGACGATATTTGATAGAAATATAGCTACACATTCTAAGTTATTTTTTAATATGGACTGCTGTAAATATTACGCGAATTAAGAATATATTTTACTCCGCTGCAGGATAATAAATGAAAGGAATCATTTATAGCTCGAAATATGCTAAATCGTACTAAGTAGTCATACAATTTTTACAATGTACAACGCTGAATTCTTACCTTCCTGCATAGCATTTATCCTACCGGCACGCTAATGTGAAAAAAGTTACACAGAATTCGAGTAATTTTTACTTATACTACACTTTACAGGGTAAACGGTCGATAATGTTCGATTCAATTTGAATTTTTTCGGTGGTGTGACAAATTAACTACCGCGTTTTTGTCGCCTGTTTGTCCCATGAGCCACGGCAGTGAATATTCAGTAATAATTATGGCCGATAGATGGCTAAGTTATCTATACTTCTCTCATAAAGACGTGTTTGGACAATGAAATATATTGTGAAAGATATCGATATTTCAAAAATAACAAGCAGGTTTTTTTGAAAATTTCTCCTGCAATTTATCTCAATAATAAATATTTTTACCAAATCAGATTGTTTAACAAATGAAATAATTACAACTCATGCGAATAAAGTTTTAATAAAACTAGAAATCGCAATTGATATGAATAAAGTTATAAAATGTAAAATACTATTGTATGCATAATGTAATTAAATATCCGATGAATAAAACTTTTAAACTAACTATTTCAAAAATAAAAAAATAAAAATAATTTGAACCAATTTTTGTGTATATGTATTCATATGTATTTATATACATACAGACTTCCACACAAAATTTATAAATATATATTTCGTAGATTAATTATTTGAATGTTTGTTTTTTACTTTTCTCAACTACATTCTACATGTGTAAAGTACCTTAATCGTATAAAATAATTTTTGACGCATTTAAGAATTTTTGCAATAAAAAAAACAATCTGCAATCGATAAAATGAAACAAATAATACATATTAATTTTTCTCTTCGTTAGTACTTTTTACCATGCTTAACATGCAGAAATTATTCGAATAATTTTTACTTCCATGGGGGGTAAAATTTCCTATCACATATAGTAATATTTCCCTGAATGTCATTATATGTCCCAAGGTTATTTGAATACAGGGTAAATATTATGCCTCATTTCACCCTAATTTTTACCCAAAAATTCTCTCAGTGTACGCATATAGATACGTAAAACGTTTGTGTGGAGGTTTATATTGGCATTCAATTGGAAACTATATACAGTCTCAATTCCGGATTGTTAGTCACGAGTAATGAACGAGCCGACTCGATACGACAAAGTTCGCTTTGAGCATTTCGACGTAGACGGTATTTCACTGTGGATTATTCGGCTTATGCGCTTTCGTTCTGATCGGCGGCTAGAAAGGGGCGAATATGTATATATAGTATCAGGGAAAGAGAGTAAGCAAAACGTCCAACAGGAAAATTGGGTGGTGGTAGTAGTTGTATAGTAGTGTATGACGCGGGCACTCCCCTTCTTTCGCGAGGGTTCCCTCTGGTAACTATATTCCTCGTCCCTCCGGCCGTCCCTGTAAAATTATCAGCACGCGCCATTATATTTCGGTACATATGTACCGTGATAAAAGGCAATCGGTTGCCGAGAACGAGCCGCAAAACACCCGTTGTACGCCTTGCTGCCGCTCGAAGATAAATTGTTGGACATCGCTTTTACCTGTTGCCAGCGTATTATTTGTTTGGTGTGTATGTATATATGAAATATAGGCGCGCAGCATTGCAATATTTTTCGCATTGGTACGGTCGTTTGGTTTATTCAGTCTTTTCATTCAAATTTCATTCATGTTATTTTGTGGTTATTCGTTCTCCTTGCTTTTTATTCATTATAGTTTTATTGTTTGTTTCTTTTTCTGTCGGCTACATAGTTTGGAATTTTATTTTTTATTAAATGTTTACTGGACTTTTACATTAAATTTTTTACTGTACACACAGAGAGAAAAATTGTAGAATTTTTGTAAAGAAAATCGAACAAAAATTACTATGCTGTCTAGTAATCGAGTCACAATTGTCAGAAAAATAAAAATTATTTATCAAACATACAAATATTGACAGAATAAACTGTCATAACTGTTGGTAACTCTCCGGCACAAAAAATTTCACCGTGCCAGACCTCTAAAAATTAAATTGTATAAAAACCATTTCATAAACAAATGAAAATCTTTTCTTTTAAAATGGTTTCTATATAGAATTATATAGACGTCATATGATATTTCAAGGGGTTAATTGTGAATTTTTATTTTAAAGCATAAGAACTTTTTATTCAGCGTCACTGCTGATTCTTAGACATGAATGAAACAAATATTTTTCTTTGAAATTTTTTTTGAAAAAAATAATCATTATATTAATATATACATAATTTATATAAAATAAATAAACGAAAAAATCAAATGAATACATGAGGAAATACAATGAATAAAAGAATGAAGACATAAATAATTTACAATTTCAATACGATTAATTTTTTTGAGCGAAAAAAAACAAATGAAGTGAGCCCCGATTACTAGACAGGAAAATTTTCTGTTCTAGCACGGTAAATTTTTATGAAGTATCTCATATTCAACCTTAGAGCAGCTAAGAAATGTTCGTCAACAGAATATTAAAACGGCTTGTTTGGGAATTTTTACTGTACTGTCACAGAAATTATACTGTGATGTTACATAAAAATATCCACACTTATTTTAATTTTTCTATGACTCCATATATGGAGTCATAGAAACATAAATAAATGATATGTCAATTTTTCTTCGTTTGAAAAATAAATATTTCTAAAAATGTCATTTATGACTGTTTTGTAGTGCCCAGCACAGTAAAATTTCGTAGATTTTTCTCTCCGTGTACATTCATCTTTACTTACACATATACACACACATCATAAAAGATGTCAGAGAAAGCCACAAACCTACAAAGAGATAAAACGAAAACGAAAATGATTGTACAATGATAGCATTGTGATGTGATATGATGATTGATCTCGCCCCCACAATTAAATATCGGGCGGACATCTACAATGCAAGAATATCTAAACAATTGAATATTTCCATTCAATAAAAAAAAAAAGAAATCAAAAAAAAAAATCAAAAGTAAATAATGAGTTTTCATAAAGTTCCATCACTTGGTTGAGTTTAATGACACCTTTTTATTGCAATTGTTTCAAGCAACATCAATTGTAATTGAATTGAACCGGCTCGTTGCTCCTCATAAAGACACATATGAACATACAGTAAATTGATATATAACATGTATAGTAATTATCATTTGTTGCATCAGTACAATGATTAATGCAAAAAGATGCAAAATATCTTGGCAGGAAATTCACTGATGGATTTTGTACATAAACACAAAATATTAACACTGCCTCTTTCTTAACCCTTAGCGGCCACATGGGGTAACTCCTTACCCCACGCTGAAAAACCTAGTTGTACAAGACATATGAGTATTTTAAGACTTCTAACCAATTGTTTCATGTTTGTTGATGAGATTTTCAACATTTTTAATAATTTTTATCGGTCAATCTATAGAGGGCGTTGTAAAAACTGAAAAATATTCATTACTCCGCCATTTTTCAATATTAAGGGCTGAAATTTTAGGGTTGTATGCATAACATATATACCACTACAATAAAAAAATAACAGTATCCACCGATCATTAAAAAACTTTTGCTTATATCAATTTCAAAGATTTTAGACCTCTAATTTCACTTTTTCTGAGTCTGGGGTTAAACAGTAAAAAAATTTTTGAAAAAGTCCACTCAAAAATTTTGTTTAAGAACTCAACTGTTCTTAATGCTGATTTTGTGTCAATTTTTAACACGAGAATTTATGTTGAAGCAGAAAAATACTCAGAAGGTTGAACAGGGTGAATGTAAGTCGAATATTGATGCATTTCAACGTAAAGAAAAAGTATAAAGTGGCTGAAAAAAGGCTGAAACTTTCGAATCTAGAGATACATTTGGAGTCAACCTATTTTTTAATTTTTTTCTCGTGTTTAACACACCATCGGAGTTGAATCTCGCCACATGAGTAATGTGTTGTTCCATCGTCATTTTCTTGTTGAATTTGTTCAAAAAAAAACTCTAACACAAATTCTGAGTGGACTTTTACAAAAATTCATTTACTATGCATATACAATATTCATATCTATATATAGCCTCGTCAGCTGTTTTAACCACACGATGTGAGAAAAGAGCGTTGAAAAATATTGCAAGATCAAGACACAAGAGAAACGACATACCACGCACAGTAAAATCCCACGGGAGTTTATCCAAGGGCTCAGTGGCGGCGTGACCGCCACTAAATATTGTGTTCGCGCAGAGAATACAGGCTTTGGACACGTGTAAACGGCCTGGTGGATTCCGTATGAAGTAGATCGGGCCCGACGATTATACGCTAATTCAACGCAAATTCCTCAGTGAAGATATCTGTATCGCTTGCATACATCAGAAGAGCTAACCGCGCGCTTGCGGTAGCCGCGGACAAAACGCGCTTCTCTCTTTTAGTTAGATTTTAATTTCTTTCAGTATAGATATATATTATGTATGTATATACATATATATAAACACTGCGCTGCGGCTTTGTTACGCAAAATCTCTTCCAAAATGTTACTACACCAAGTCAACGTGACCCTTAAACATACTGAGGGGTCTTTCAATATATATTTCTTTTCTCTTATTTTATATTTACTCCCTCACGTACTTGCCGCGTGCATTATTTACTCTCTTCTTAAATTTTTCAAGCTAAAGTTTGGCCAAAGGTATTTGCTGAGGTGTTGCTTGAATCGATTTTTACCGACGCATATTTTACCAAAGAATATCGGTAATTTTCAGTTGCCCCTTTCGTACAATATGTGTTTATATATGTATTTATATATGCAGTATATGTATACGAGCTATACTGACCGCACATCAGTTGGAGAGAAAAAAAGAAACATGAAAAAATAATAAAGAAATAGGAATGAAAGGGAGAAAAAAAAAGAGCAAAAGCTGAAACAAAAATAAACGGTCGGAATAATAAAGAAAAAAGAATAAGAGCAGTATGCACATAGTTTGTGCTATACTATAAACGATATATATCATGGTGTCGGGAACGACATACCATTCTTTTACGGTGTGGACGCCTGTTCTGACAGGTCGCGCGACGTTCACAAATTAAGGAGCCCCAAAGTCCGCGATGGGCTCCCGAGGTATATCATGACGTTATCGCGCTTCATAAACTTTGATTAGCACCGTCCAAGTAGGCTCTTTGTCATGTTTATAACGTGTGTTCGTTGTGCAGATACATAAATATATACATATTGAGATACGTCTGTTAATAAGACTGCAGTGTACATTGTTTTGGTTTCAATGAATTTAATATACAAATTATTTTGTTTAGAGTTTTTGTGATTTTTATGAATTGTGCAAAGTGTGCAGAGAAAGGGGAAACGAATAATTATTGTATATTTTGGTAATTCATAAATATTATTTCAAGAGTATTTTGTATATGTATATGTTTGTATGTATGTAGGATGTGTATCTCAGTGTATTGTACTTTTCATTTTTGTTTATTTATGTTTTAATATAAAACACTGCCGCGGAAAGGAAAACATAACTCTAGGGAATACTGTGTGCAAGCATGTTATACATAATAAATGAAGATATCCGACATACAAATATGATTATATGTATTTTGTGGTTGTTTCTTGTTGTGTTTAAATATGTTTCTTTGTATTTAGTTACACAGTAAAAACATTTTTGTACAAGTTCACTCAGAATTTGTGTTGAAATTTTTTTAACACAAATTTAACTTGAAAATGATGTTGAAACAACATATTTTATTTATGTGATGAAATTTAACTCTGATGGTGTGTTAAACACTACAAAAAAATTGGAAAATATGTTGACTCCAAATGTTTATAGTCTGAGAGAGAAAAATTTAATGTTATAGTCGACACGAAATATTATTAATTTCACGTAAAATTATTTTTCTGCTTCAACAGAAATTCTTGTGTTGAAAATTGATACAAAATCTGTGTTAAGAACAGTTTAACACAAATTTTGAGTGGACTTTTACAAAATTTTTTCTACTGTGTACAAATGAAAAAAAAATAGATAGTCCTGAATTTCGAATGAAAACTCTGTAACAATTTGTTTTGACGGTTTTTAATGCAAATTTCGTATCGAATTTTAATACAAAAATTTATGTTTAAGTAGAAAATCAATTCTGATTGAAATTATGATAATATTTTATATTAAACCACATAAATTTTTAGTTAAATCATAAAATGAGTTGCATAAAATATTTTTTTTTCTTTCCAATTGTTCGAAATATCATTTGTATTAAATCATATAAATATCCTATTGATTTAACCCAACATTTACATAAAAATTATGTAAATAAAAATTTCAGCCCAGCCTTTGAGTGGACATTTACACACAATTCTTCACTTTACATCAATAATTCACAATAACGTACTCATTATTAATTAATATATTAAATAAAAAATTCAAATAATTCTATAACTATAAACGACTTTCTCTCTAAATCTCTACTATATAATACATTCCCAGTAAAATGCACAAAACTAATGTAATTTTTCATTACTACATGATATCCAAGTGCAGTACGGCGTAGTCATTCATTCACCCGTCAAACAGTTAACATGTCTCAAGTAGTTTAATTCGCGAGCATTTCCTCAAGATATTTATTCTCAAAATACTGCATGTACTGTACACTCTACACAGCTGTTGGTGTCTTGTCACTGCATATTCACTCCACCACCTTCGTTTTATACTCAATTTATTCATCAGAACATTTTGGCGAGCATGAGTAAATTATTTTTTTTTTTCTCACATCCATACAGACTGCATTACATTGGGGAGCCAAACACGGGGATGAAAACATCGTCAAGTTGATTGCTGGCACTTACAAGGACTATATCAAGAGTGTCAATGAGACTACGGTAAATGTGACTACCCATATAAATATATATAAACATACATGCAGTATACACAAGCAGCTATGAAAATAGATAAACAATTATTTTACTTGTACTAATCTATTATTTTTTTTAACACAAATTAATTTTTTCTTTTTTATTTCATGTTTCATATGTGGTGACATGGTGACTGATGTTGATATAGAATGGCGTGAGTATATATCTAAATGTTATTATTGTTATTAAGTAGAGATTAACAAGATTAAAAATAAAATGTCTGAGAGAAATTGCATGGCATGAAGAAACGACGAAGCAAGAGAATGAGGACGAGGTATATATGTATGTATTGTATAAATGTATAACACGTATATATATATGTGAATATATGTTGTAGATGGTATATAGGTATGTATATGAGTAGGCGGACGAGGGGTTGCGGCGACAAGGTGACGCAGGGCACTAAGGAAGAAAGAAGGAAATAAAGAGAAGAAATGAAGAAGAAGAAGAAGAAGAAGAAGAGGACGAAGGCAAGAGATAGGATCGGATGCGTGTGGTCTGCCGCTTTACTCTGTATAAGACTTATATATAAGCCAGAGCACTCTGAGAGCAAGCCCTCCTCGTTAGCGGCTCGCGACAAACACTGTACAATCGGCATCCTGGTACTCTGCTATAGGTCGCTTGGTTGTTTGGTATATAGGTTCATCATTGAACAGTCTCTCTGTACACGTATATGTGAGACGTTCCATTACACAGTTGAAAAAATTTTTGTAATAAAGTCCACTCAAAATTTGTGTCAACTGTAATTAACGTAGATTTTGTGTCAATTTTCAATATGAGAATTTTTGTTGAAGCAGAAAATTTATTTTGTGGGGAATTAATAATATTTCATGTCGAATCGCAGATTAAATTTTTGTCTCTCACCTGAAATTTTTATGCTACTTTAAAACTCATTATTGGCATTTAGTGAGGTTCTTCAGGAGCAAGAAAGGAAAAGGAGGAACTTGCGTCTAAGTTTATTATGAAATAAAATATTACAATGTTGTGTTGAGTGTAAAAAGCATCAAACTAGGTTCAATCCTAGATTTTTAGAGGTTCCCCTAATTCAAAGTAGAATTGATAGGCCAACGAGTGCCATAGGATGTTTAATCGACTACTAGAAGACTTAGAGAAGCACAACAATTTTCGCATACTATAAACATTTGGAGTCAACATATTTTTCAATTTTTTTCGAGTGTTTGACTCACCATCGGAGTTGAATCTCATCACATGATTAATATGTTGTTTCAACATCAGTTTCAGGTTAAAAAAATTCTAACACAAATTCAATGTGGACTTTTACAAAAATTTTTCTACTGAGTATTGAAATATCATTATAATATTCTACATCTCAAATGAAAGTTCAATATCCGACAGTACAACAATACTACTCTTCAGAACTCTACTTTTCACGTGAATTGCATGATAAATCAGATGTAAGAATTTGGGGAGTGGAGGTTGGAAAGTAGAGTAGAGGTATTCGGGAGTATAGTGATGTCAAAGTAATAATATGAGTTTAGAATAAGGCTGGAATCGTGAAAAGTAGAAATCTGAAGAGTAGTGTTGTTGTACTGACAAATTTCAGCACAAGAATTTTTCTTGAAGTAGAAAAATAAATTCACTTTCAGTGGACTTTTACACAAAATTTTTCACTATGCACATTCAATTCATCAAAACAATTGTCTCTTGTACACATATACATCATAATTATACATGGAATATTTAATAGTAAATGAATTTACGCACGTATAATCATCGATACCTAAAATAACTTAGTACATTGGCTTCTGGTCATTTGTTTTAATAGTGTAAATCCAAGCAATGACTGTCATTAGTGTATCACCTTCATTTACCACTTGATTTCTTTTCTCGTTTTGTCTTTGATCCTCAAGAAAGACAGTAAAAAGAACTGTGGAAGAGATAAACTTGGCAAGTGATTTGCGTCCTGTCTTTCTCTCCACTTATTTTTTCTTTTTTCATTTCTACTTTTTATTTCCTCTGTTTATTCATGTAAATCGTAAATTCCAGTGGAACATTAATTATCTCGTTACTCCTTCACCCACTCAATAGCGCAACTGTGGGTACACTGCAGTATGCATAGGAGTTTCAATGAAGACAAAGTCGTGGAAAAAAAGAGAGAGAAAGGCAAAAGAAGAGAAAATAAAAGAAAAAGAAAAATAAAGAGAAAGAAAACACGAAGACGATGGGTATATAATACAACGACGCATTGCGCCGCTTCAGCAATCCGAGGGAAAAATAATAAAAAAAAAACAGTCGCATTCCATGTAGCCAATTATCGGAAGAAAGTTCCCTCTTTAGATGTACGCATTTGGTCCTCTCTTTGTCTTCGTTTCTTTCATATATATATGTACGTAGTTACGCATAGCTCATTTATATATATGTATATAATTCTCATTGTATATAGAATTATTATTGTATATACATAGCGATTAATTGTGATGAAACGTGAGGAAATTGACGCATCGAAATTGACTGAAAATTTATGTCAAATTCATTAAGGATATATCTTCTATTTTCACTGTATTAGTATTGGTTTTTTTTTGTTTTTTTTTCTTGTTCCTCTGTGAAATTGGGGCCGCAATCCGTCACGGTACCACCTTGCTTCTCTGTTGTTTTTCTTTTTTATTTTTCTCTTGTCCATCGGCTTATCGACGCATCGCCACGGATTTAATCCTCACAAAATGAAAAAAAATATTCCAAAGCAACCTCAGAAGACGGTAAGCCGCGCCGGGGTGGCGCCTCTTCAGGCTGCTGCATTTTATACATATACATGTATATATGTATATACATGGGGTGTGCGACAGTCACGACAATGCAATTTCGACGGTAAAATCGAGCGGAACCGCCTGCTGAATAACTGTAGACATACCATCAAGGTTTTGTTATTGGTATATAATTTCTTCATTATACTGAACTTTATTAGTTACTAGGGGAACGACGGCCAGTATGGGCCACTTAAGGAAAAACATGTACATATTTTTTATTTTTGTTTTTAATTGTTCAAAAACTGCACAGAAGGAATATTTGAACGTATTTTGACCTCTATAATAAGTGAAATAAAACTTATTTTTAGCAAACCAAATGACTCATAAACAAATTTTCTAGGATTGATATTTTGGCACTTTGAAAAAGTAGCGGGTTGTGCGGGCCATACCAAATTAAGTAGGTATATAAATACAAAACGTTAATTATTGTTTTCTTAAAGTACAATATTTTGTTTATCAATCAAAAACACAATTTTTTATTTATTTATTTTGCAATGGTCACAGTTGTAATACAGCAAATCATGTATTCTTCATTTGCTAGAATTTGAGAGAGTTCTACAGCAGAGGTGGCAGCATCTTCAGCAGTTGCAGTTTGTTGATTTTCTATGTTAGTTACAGCACTCCCCATAAAGTCTGTGAAAATATCTGGGTGAAAATATCGGGCCCATATTACCTGACAGACCTTGATCAATCAAACATGGCGTCAACAGAAATCATAAAATAAACGATATTTCAGTGCATATAGCTAGAATTCAAATATAGTACCATAATTTTACAACATAACTTTTGAAGAACAGATAGGTACTGAAATTAACGCAAGACACCAGCCACACACTCAAAAATTAGAAATTATTTAATTTCAGCGACAACTTGATAGCTATGCGTCAATCAAACAAACGACTTAGTAATCTGCAGCTATCGCGTGTATTCCAGTCAATTGTGCCTCTACCATCTAGAAGCGTTAGTGAAATACATAAGCAGGTGGCCCGTAGTACCCACCGTTCTCTTATATATAATAATAATAATAATAATAATAACAGACGGATGGGTGTTTTTCACCCTGAGCGCCACCGAACCCACTTGGCGTGGGTCATTGTAGCTCCGTGTTTCCTGAGACTCGCCTAAACTACTAGTTCTGCTTTGGTTGCAAACCTGAGTAGCTCGACGGCTCCTAAATCCGCAAGTTGTTCCTTCCCCGGGAATGCTAGTCCCCAGAGGCGGAGCCTCAACATTGCTAGTGCAGGACAATCACATAATAAGTGTAAACAGTCCTCTCCATCCTCCCCGCAAAACCTGCAGTTGGCATCGCTGCCAACGCCTATGTTTTTGCAATGGGATTTGAATAGACCATGGCCTCTTATATATAAACACAGTAGGAAAATTTATTTAGGTTTTTAATTTATATTATTATTTTATATGTTAAGTTTAACCCGAAACTTTTGGCTGTCAAATTACATCAATTTTCTGACGATTTAATTCAACTTTTGTGTAAAAATTGTATTTAAAAAAATTTCGGCATTAAGTTTTTTTAATATAAACAATCAAAACTTTCATGTAAAAGTCCACGTAAAATTTGTGTTGAAGTAGAAAAATAATATTCAGCTTAAAATAAAATTTTACCTTGAATCCAACAGTAAATTTCTGTCTGTCAAAATTATAAATATTTGGTGTCATTCTTTCAATTCTTCCCAATTCTCAAATATATTATTTATATTAAATCAAATCACATAAATATTCTGTTGATTCAACGAAACTTTTTATGAATAAAAATCTATTGAAAAAAATTCAACATAAATATTTTCGTAGACTTTTACACAAAAGTTCTTCCTGTATAAATTTATATTTATACACTGTACACATATTTGACATGTATCGCATATTTTACATTGAAGCAGATAAAAAAATTTTGTTCTTAAACCATGTCATAGCGCTTTATGAAATATGAGGGTTTAAAGAATTTAACGCGAAAAACTAGTAGGGCTGTTGGAGGACATTGAAAAATATTAAAATTGAAAATATTGAACGGTGATATACGCAAGTAATATTGGTGGCCAGCAGCTGTCCTGTTTCCCAAGTCCAAGACTATAAAGTCCACATATCCATTCACGTATATACATACACATATACACAGGCGATGAAGAAACGTAAAAAAAGTGTCTCTCCCGCTCTCTGTTTCTTTTCTTCTTGTGTGACGAATGGATAAAAAAAAAAAAAAAAGGGTGCGAAAGAAAAACGAGAGCGAGAAGAGAAAAAGTCGCGATATTGTCTCGGATTCTGGGCGCACACGTTTCAGGACAATGCTACTTTAAAATATTGTCAAAAGTATAAAAAGTTAGATACACAGATATATTAAAGACTATATAGAATGTAAAAAGGGGGGTTTGAAAACGGATGGATGGTTGTGCTGTGCCACTTGCCGTGGCTCACACACGTGTCGCCTCACTATTGCCAGTGAAATGGCTTCAGTGAAAGGGGTGGCTATGGGGTACTACGGATATAATATACAGGACGACACCCCACCTTGTAGACTGCACGCCTCCCTCTATATACGAAGCACCTACGTTTGTCATATATTGTATTTATTTATACTTATATATCTAACATGAGTATGTGTGTGTGTTTGTATGCATGAATAGTAGAATTTTAAACTCAAGTAAGTGAAAGTGATCCGTGCACAACCCTCGAGCCATGTTATTTAAAGGAAGGGGAATTGCATTTGCTGCCTATTTTCTTTTTCTTTCCTTTTAACACGATACAATTGTCGAGGGAACATAAAATGTGCGTGACAGATTGCGTTGCTATTATATTTATATGTATATTGCAGTCAGGCAACAAAATTATGGTTTAAATTTCATTTTATGTAGTGAATTAAAAATCTTTTTTGGTGGGTTTTTTTTTTGTTTGGTGAAAAGTTGGAATTAATTGTAATATGAAATAGTTTTATGTTGTCAAAGTCATGAGAATTATTGCTGAATAAAGTAATAATTATATGGGAAAATTTTTGAGAATATGTATACAGTACGGTGTTTCATTTTTAGGCGATATTTTTTTTCTGACGTACCTGAATATCTGATAATTTATAAAAAAAAAAAATATATTCTCGTTTGAAAAAAAATTCTGAGTTAATTAGGGGCTTAGCTCATTCGGAAATTCGATTTCCGATATAAATAACACGAGAAAATTTTTTTTTCAACTTCACCTCGATTTTTCGGTAATCAAAATTTTTTTTTGGGAAAAATTAATGTACAGCTTTTGTAGGGCATTAAATTTGCTACAAAAAAGTTCTTACCGCAAACGCTCTCCAACCAACAGTTTTTTAGTTGTAGAGCTGAAAAGGTGAAAGTTGATTATAATTAACAACCAATTTTCTTTAAACTGAAATTTAATGATTTGACTTTAATTATTATTTTACAATAAATGTTATAAAGCTGAATCAACAATGTAATAGCTTTATAGCGTTTATTATAAGTTAATAATTAATGTCAGATCAATAAATTCCAGTTTATAAAGAAAATTTGTTGTTTTTAAACAAAAAAAATTTTCTCTTGTTATTTATATGGGAAATCGAATTTTTTAATGAGATAAGCCTCTAATTAACTCAGAATAGTTTTTTCATTAATTATCAGATTCTCCGGTACGACAGACAAAAAAAAATATCGCCTAAAAATGAAACACCCTAATGTACTATCTTTGTTCCACGATCGTTCAAACAAATTAGTTTATATTAAAATGCGTTATATTGATTCACACGTTTCTATACTAATATATTCATAAATTCATGTAATTACCAAGTCCTCATTATTTGTTTCTTCACACTTTTAAATTCATGGAAAGTACGATTTTCAATTTATTATTTATCATACTTAATTTTTGTTTCAGGGATATACTGCACTTCATCTAGCAATGCAATTCGATCACGAGAATATTTTCAATCTACTTATTCAAGTGTACGGTAAGTTGCATTAATTAATTTGATGTAATTTAATATTCTAAAGACATTTTTAAAATTAATCAGTTGAATAAATCGAAATATAAATGACTAATTTCTCATGGCCCATTTTCGCACGTTATCACTATAATGTCTCAATTATCCAAAACTTATCAGAATATTTACACAATGATCAAAGACCCGCTAACAAATAGATAATAATGTTTCATCAATTAAGTTATCAGTTAATATCAATGATTTATCATCAGGGTAATGCTTCGATATTTGTTTTTATTTTACATTCAGTGTATGTATCATCGATAAGTGAATATAATTGTAGTAATCAATGTTTGATAACGAATTCCAATATAATACACTGATGGAAAAAATTAAAGGGTCAAAAAAATTTCCGAAATTTTTTGTCAGGCTACATTTCGGTGAAAAATGGTCGTATCGAGGTTTTTAAAAAAAGGAATGAAAGCTAAATGAACAAGCTATCCAATCCGAGTAATGCTTTAACTAAAAAAAATTTTCCCAAGTTCGTGAATTCGAAAAAATAAATATATAAATTTGTGAATTTTTTTTTTTCGTGCTATTTCTTAGGATTACGTAATAACCGTATCTCCTAAAAATTTTTGACTACAAGATCTGAAAACTAGAATCTCAGAGCTTCAAAACGCTTTTTTAAAAAACTCTATACGACCATTTTTCACCAAAATACAACCTATAAAAAAACACGGAAAAATTTCGGAAATTTTTTTTGACTCATTAATTTTCTCCATTAATGTTTAGTTGAATTTAATTTATAGGTGCAAATCAAGAGATTAGAGATCACAGTGGAAAAAAAGCAAGGCAATATGTAGCATCGCAGGAAGCAGCGGTTAGTCAAGACACGTTTCGAAGTAAGTATATAAGTAACAACGATCATGTCATTCATTTCCATCCACAAAATAAAAAATAAGAAACAGGTGCAATTAATTGGAATGAAAACTTGATCTGTTGTCACATTGAAAGGTTTTTCTTAAACATTATATCATATTGAATGCCTAATTGGGATGTAATTGAGTGCAAATTGAAGGAGAATGACACAGAGAATGAGCTCATTTCGTGGACAATATATTGCTCTAATTGTATAAATGTATAAGGTAAATCCAGGGTTGATGGCCATCCACATAAATTTTTATTCAAATCTTTGAAGATTCTTTCAATTCAAGAAAGCCTGGTTTTACTTCACATTATATCCACATAAGATAATTAAAAGTTAGCGTGATATAAAAGTACTATTAAAAATAAATTTTACGAAGAAAAAAAAATTAGGACATTTAATACAATAATTATGGCCATTTTACCCCTAGTTCTATAGGGGAAATGATTATTTCAATAAAGGAAAGATACCGAGCTGGATAATATTGTTTTATTTATATTATATTTGTAGTAAAACTACACGAATAAGCTCAACAAAAGGCTTTTTCATTTGTAATCAAGCAAACAACGCATAGTTTAAATTTCCAACAAACAAAAAAAAAACACCAAAGTAATATAATATAATTTGTTATAATATCCAAAGTAAATAAGCAACACAAAAATGGATATCTTGAACATATAAACATTTGGGAGTTTAATTTTTAGGCGATATTTTTTTTTGTTCAATTGATTATAATTCACAACAAATTTTCTTTAAACTGGAATTTATTAATCTGAAATGAGTTATTATCTTACAATAAAATCTATAAACCTCTCACATTGTTCATTCAGCATTATAGCATTTTTTATAAGATAATTAATGACAGATCAATAAATTCCAGTTTAAAGAAAATTTGTTGTCAATTATAAACAACTTTCACCTTTTCAGCTCTACAACTCGAAAACTATTGGTCGGAGAGCGTTTACGTTGAATAACTTTTTTGTACCAAATTTAATGACCTATAAAAGCTGTACATTCATTCTTTCAAAAAAAAATTTTTAATTATCAAAAAATCGAGTTGAAGTCAGAAAAAAAAAATTTTTCGTGTTATTTATATGAGAAATCAAATTTTCGAATTCGATGAACCTTCTAATTAACTCAGAATTTTTTTTCAAACGGTAATATTGTTTTTTATAAATTATCAAATTTTCAGATATGCCAGACAAAAAAAAATATCGCCAAAAAATGAAACACCTTAATAAACATACTGAGTGATATTAAATAAAATCTAGTAACATTTTGTTTATGTCATGGCCATCTGCTTTGGACGTGACCTTTTTACGTAAATTTTAAAACCCTGCAGTAATTTTATTACATTACAATTGTAGGATTGTAGATATTAATGCAATTTTGGTGTTCAGAATGGTGTTTGGCTACATAAATATTATTATTTTTAATTTTAATGTTCAATATTATATTATATTCAATATGCTTTAGTAGCTTTTTATTTTCTTGGTTAATATCTATGGGGTTCTCGTAATTATTCTGTTGTAGGAATTATTGCTGATACTGCATACAGGCAAGTTAAAACACAAAATTCTCCTTTCGTATTAAAGTACATACTTCCATACCATATATAATTATACTATATTTATATTAATATTAATTCTGTGCAGCATCTTGAGAGTAATGAATATGATTTAGCGACTTGTATATAAATCACTGTAGATAATTGCAAGAAATTAATTTCACTTCTCACTATTTAATTTGCCTCTCGATTAGACAATCTTGAAAATTAACGATTTGGATATTTATTTTATAAAAAAAAATCACAAATTGCTTGCGTTTAGCCAAAAATAATTATTCACCCTTTTATGTACTAATTTAATTATACCAATTCAATATTTTAACTGTCATTATAATAATAATGCATATTATTAGTAGCAATTAACTGGGAAATAGTATTAAAAATTTTAATATTGGGTTTTACACTTGAAAAAAAAATTAAAAAGTCGAAATTTTATGAACAAAAAATATTAGTAATTTTTCTAAAGTGCTATCATCTTTTTAAATAGTTAAATATTAATTTATTTAACATTAGCATGCCAATAAGCACCTGGAATATTATGTGAGTTAAACGCATGTATAAGTAAACATTAAATTGTGTATTCACCGCAGTTATAATTACACTTCATTGCATTGTAATTATCATTTGATTGTACTAACAAGTGTTTATGTGTTATCTTTAAGTCTTGGGTATTATAATATATTTACTATTGAAGTTTAACAGTTAGACTGAGGTAGAAATGTTCCGTTGAAAAATGATTTAATAGATATTAATTATATAGGTGTTGGATATAATATAGCTTGGTAAATTAATTTAATTCTATTATTTGTGGCCTTTACTTTGTTGTAAGAAAATCATAACTTATACAAATCCGTAACATGATATGTAAAGTTTATACTTCATTATGAATTATTATGCGTAGATTCTTTCGTGTTTATCATTATACAATAATTATGCAGCCCCTTTGAAATATAACGCGCGATATAATGTGTATAAAAACCGACGGCACACGCGTGATTTATTTAACCTCTTATGAATTAATTATCTATTGAATTTTTCAATTGTTTATATAATTGTCCTTATTATTTCTACCAATTGACTGGGTGATAATTAAAATTGTAACCCCTCGTTTGATTAATGCCATTACAGCAATCATTCGTACTTGAAATTAAGCTATTTATTTATATAGAATTCTATTATATATTATTAATTAAAATCCTTTCTGCTTATTTAATTTATTCAATGCTTTTATTTAAGTCAAATACGGCTGCTATCCTTGGTATATTATTAATTTTAATAACGTGTTTTATATTATACTGCGAAAGCCTTAACGAAAATTAAAGAGGTCAAAATTTTATGGACAAAAAATAACTTAATTTCAAACAACTGTAATTTCGTTAATAATATTTATAGAAACTTTAATTAAAGCTCATTTTGAAAAGCAGTTTATGTACTGCTTGATTTTTTTTCTTTATTCACGCAGACTGATTATTTACCCGATAAATCGCTCGAAATTAAGCGTGGGAAAATTGCTGCGTACTCCTAAAATGGAGAGAAAAAATGGAGCTTTCGAATGATACTAAACTAGAAGAAAAAATTAAAGGGTCAAAAAAATTTCCGAACCTTTTCCGTGTTTTTTGACAGGCTGTATTTTGGTGAAAAATAGTTGTATTAAGTTTTTAAAAAAAGCATTTAGAAGCTCTGAGATTCTAGTTTTTAGATCTTGTGTTCAAGAAATTTCAGGAGCCACGGTTTTTACGTAATCCTGAGAAATAGCACGAAAAAAAAAAAATTCGAGAGTTTTGTTTCTTATTTTTTTGAGTCAACGAACTTGGGAAAAATTTTTTCAGCTAAGCCATTATTTGGATTAGATAGCTTGTTCATTCAGCTTCGATTACTTCTTTTAAAAACTTGATACGACCATTTTTCACCGAAATGCAGCCAGTCAAAAAACACGGAAAAATTTCGAAAATTTAGTGTTTTTTAGAATTGTACAAAATTTAGCTGGATCTTATTCAATATTTGAACTTGAAAGTAGGAAATACATCCTCCAAAATGAACCTTAGTTGAAGTTTTTATAAAAATTATTCATAAATGTTACAGTTGTTGAAAATTTAGCTATTTTTTGGTGCTTTAATTTTGTGTGAAACGTATATAACTCTTAATATTCTCGTGTTATCAGTCATAATCATTGTATTATATTAAAATTAATTTGATTTGGTGTCTTTGTGGAGCACTTTTATTTGTGTTAATATTGAATGATATAAATAATATTCTATTTCAGAAATAAAAGCAAGGAAAAAGCACACAGGTAAATATTTTTTTTTAGTTTCAAATACACAAAAACTGTCCCAAAATTCACGCAAGAACTAGCACGTTGATAATGTTTGGACAATCTTGCGTGAATTTTGCGACAAGTTTTATTTTTAGAATTATTTGGTAATAATTTCAATGGAATAAAACAGAAAATTATAATTTAACACAGAGAAAGATCTTGGTTTCCTACGAATTGGCTCGCTGAACGTTCGCGTGAAACGTACAACAGAAGCTTTCAGCCAATTTCTGGGTGTGGCCACTAGTGCTAATACTAATCATGAAAAAATTCATAAAACTTGGGGTTCAGCTGATAATATACAAGTAATTAATTATCATATATTAATTAGATTAATTTGTTACTCACAAAAAATAATTATATGTATACAGTGAAGACATTTTTGTAAAAATCCACTCAAAATTTGTGTCAACTGTTTTTAATGCAGATTTTGTATCAATTTTCAACACGAGAATTTCTGTTGAAGCAGAAAAATAACTTTACATAAAATGAATTATACTTCATGTCGAATCTCACATTCAACTTTTGTTCACAAGCTATAAATATTTGGACTCAACATATTCTTCAATTTTCCCGAGTGTTTAACGCACCATCGAAGTTGAATCGAGTCACATAAATGATGTATTGTTTCAATATCATTTTCACATTGAATTTGAGAGAGGAAAAAATTTCAATACAAATTCTGAGTGGACTTTTACGGAAATTTTCTTACTGTGTATGTCTATATATTAGAGTGTTTCATTTTTAGGCGATATTTTTATTATTTGTCATACCTGAAAATCTGATAATTTATAAAAAAAAAATATTCCTGTTTGAAAAAATTCTGAGTTAAATAATTCAAAAATTCGATTTGCCATATAAATAGCACGAGAAATTTTTTTTTCGACTTTAACTTGATTTTTCGGTAATTTAAAATTGTGTTTGGAAAAAATGAATCTACAGTTTTTATAGGGCATTGAATTTGCTACAAAAAAGTTTTCCACCGCAAACGCCCTCCGACCAACAGTTTTCGAGTTTTAGAGCTGAAAAGGTGAAAGTTGATTATAATTGACAACAAATTTTCTTCAAACTGAAATTTATTGATCTGACATTAATTATTATCTCACAATGAACGCTATAAAGCTGAATAAACAATGTAATAGCTTTATCGCGTTCATTGTAAAATAATAATTTATGTCAGATCAATAAATTTCAGTTTAAAGAAAATTTGTCGTGAATTATAATCAACTTTCACCTTTCCAGCCCTAAAACTCGAAAACTGTTGGTCAGCGAGCGTTTGCGGTAGGGAACGTTTTTGTAGCAAATTTAATGCCCTACAAAAGATGTACAATCATTTTTTCCAAAAAAAAAATTTTTGATTACCGAAAAATCGAGTTGAAGTCGAAAAAACATATTTTTTCGTGTTATTTATATGGGAAATCGAATTTTCGAATGAGATAAGCCTCTAATTAACTCGGAATTTTTTTTCAAACGAGAATGTTTTCTTTTATTATGAATTATTAGATTTTCAGGTACGACAAACAAAAAAAAATAATGCCTAAAAATAAAACACCCTAATATATATACATATCAAAGATACAAATTATCTATTAATTATTTGCAGGAACATAAGATAATGCCTCCACCAAGATATGCACCGATTAAGAAAAGAAGAAGTAAAAAGGCCCAAGATTTTCTTTCTTCACGCGGCCATATTGCTGTCAGTCAACCGAGTACACCATTACCACAAACTAAGGATCTTACTCATAAAAACACAAAGTCATTTAATAGACGACCATCTTCTACCACAGCTATTCTACCAATCGCATCTTCGATAATATCACATGATTCAGATTCTGATGGCGCTTGCGGATTTGATTCTGCATGGCGCGGATCGGCACAATTATAATTGTTAATTTAACATTTTAAACTTCCGCACAATATTGTCACAAATTTATTCCACTAGTATACGTTATTTAGTTAATAATTTTAATGTGGAAATAGTGTAATTTGTACTTCAAATATAATTTTGCATAATCAAATTTGTATTTCTGTTGTAGATTTAGAATAATTTTTTGCTTTTCTCGATCTAAGATTTTCGCGACCGAAATCATCATTTTTTATCAAAATATTATTAATATCTCGATATTATTTACAGTATAAGTGATTTATACAATGCAAAAACGCGGTGGCATTTTTTTTATGTAATAATTTAGATTTTTCTTTTCATTTTTTCATTTCGACCAATCGTAATGACAAGAGCGCATCCTACAGTGCGAACGAGGAACTAATATTATTTTCAAACCTCTGTAGATATATAAAACAATGATAAGTGTAAATAAATTATGAGATCTACTTTACCGGCATTGCACCCATACATATATGAGGTACATTTCGAAATACCAAATAGGTGCTGCCATCTGTATTTCCCATTATCACATTTAGAAGAGTAAAACCGCAATATCACTTTTTTTTTTAAATATTTTTTAAAAATATTTTCGAAATTTAATAGTGGACATGATATTGCAAATTTTTTTCTTATTCAATTTTATACATAAGCAGAGAACAAACTCTTATCAAACGCGTTGCAATTGAACTATTTTTAAAATTCAATAAAAAAAAAAGAAAATTATGAGATAAAGAATAATCTCCTCCGAACAAATTGATATAATCAGATATCAATACTACACTTTTATCAATTTTCGACGCATGGAGGGAATTCATGTACACATCTACTTTTAAAATATCCGTGTGTAATTGTACAGTGATGGCTCAAAAGATGCCCCTCAAATATATTTTGTTAAATTAAAATTATAACACTTCTAATTGATTATAAAAATTATAATAAAATTCCTGAGGCTATATATTTTGTCAAAATAAAATTCTGCTCTATATTCCAAGTTTAACCTCACGATAACGGTCGTACAAATGCACTTCTTTTTCCCGTCATTTTGGTACATTCATGGAGGGGCTTTACTATCTTAACATTTCAATGCCGTCATATGTTATTATACAATAATACAATCTTTATGTACACGATTGTGACAACTATTCTTGCATTTGAATATGTATACAATTATGTTTTCTTTTTTTCTCTTCTAATTCTAATTATATATTTTTTTTTTCTTATATTTCTTTGGTATTTGTTCAGTCGACAGAGATAGCAACTTTTTATCATTGCAATTATATAGTTAACTATATAATTGCTATACATTTATAAAATTAACTTGCAATTATCGAATAATGTGATATTAATGTTTCGTGTATCACGCAAGGTTAATGATAACTTTCAACTCTTATCATATATTATTTTCCGAAATCCGATTATTATCAGTAAATTCACTGAACTTTTTATTTTTTTTTTTTTTTATATATAGTTTCTAAATTCTCTATATCATAGTTTTCGTATTCTTATTATTCATTTACGTATTCCCAAAAGTTTTAGAGTTAAATAACCTCCAAACCTCATCGACGAATTATCTCTACAAAAAAATGAAATCAAAATAATAAATTAGATATCTTTCACATTGCTAAAATATAAATCAAAAAACAGGCTGAAAACTTACTAGAGGGTGAAAAAATAAGCCTGATTGAAGCGGAGCTCTTAATTTTAATATTTAAAGGTTGCACCTCGTAATTTTCGTTTTTCCAATTAAACAATATGGGGAAAAAATTGTTTTTCTTTGGATTTTTGTAGCTCCGTATTTACGCATCATAGAGATGAGCCTATAGCATATTCTTATAGGGAATCGAATGCTCTACAAAAAAAGTCTCTTACACTTTTTTCATAGAGAAAGCCATTCTAAAGATATTCAAACCCAAAGCTCCAAATGTATGAAATTTTGACTTTTTTGTTATTAAATCGATACTATTCACTTTTTGTCTTAATTATTGTCTTAAAAATTATTGTTAATCGGAAAACTGGTTTTAGTGTGCTAATATTTTCGTAAAGCAAAAAAAAAAAAATACTCACGTATCAGAATTTTTTTTTCCTTTATTTTATTTACTGTATAAAAAATTATTTATAACTTATTTTGAAAGGTTTTTTGATTATTATTTCAAAACAATAGAAATTATGCTGTCTAAATAAAATTAAGTAATGTCAAAAGTTACAAACTGTAAAAGAAACCATTTCTAACAATGTTACCAACAGTTCTAACATCATAAATCCTTATACATATAATTAATATATACCATGTATATATTTTTTTTTCACAAATTTTACAGCCACCATGGACATGAAATATATTTATAAATTTATATCAGCCATCCAATAAAAACGAAATCTACATAAAATAACGTAAACTTGCAATCATAATTGTGCAAAATTATTTCTTTCTATGAAACACATCAATATTACTCGATTATTTATTCATATATTAATGATTGGCAACACATATACAATGTCAAAGAGCAATTGTTGATTTAATATGATTATATTAACATAATAATGTAAATCTATTTCCTGTACAATGTGTTTACTCATTTATCAACTTTTTTTTTTTGCATGTTATGAGACAGATTCAAATGATTCAATTTACAGTAGAATCAAAGTGGATTTTCTTTATATAATATTTTTAATAACTATTCACTACCAACCTATTGATTATCGCATAATGTAAAATACTATGAAGACAAAAAGTTGAAAGTAGATTATGCATACTGTGAATGATATAATCGAGAAAGTGGACAAAAATTGTCGTTAACTAATCATCAAAAATGCAGGAGGGAACTTTGGAATGCCAGGAGCGGATAATTTATTCCTTTTCTCCCATTACACTTTCAACAATAAAATAAAATACCATTTATTTCATTCCTATCACTCATTCTACTCTTCCTATTTAATAAAAAATATCAAAAGAAAAAAAAAAGATACATTCATACTGCAGAAAATGAACCTTATATATAACTAATTTGATTAAAATTAAGAATCAAAATTCAATAAAATCCCTACTCATTACTAACCATCTCTAAACCGATCGTTTTTCAAATGCCCTAAACTTTTTTAATTTATTCTCGACTTTCTTTCAATAACAAATTTCCCCAAATAAATTTATAAATTTGTAGTGTAGTCGGTATTTTGAGGTTATGCTGTATTAAACCATGGTTAAACTTTGTACTCTGATCAGTCTGAAACTTTAATCTGTTCACAGCTAGCTTTTATGGGTTATGTATAGAATATATGTTCCATTGTATGCTGTATAACAAAACAAATGCAAACATTCTTACCAGCTGCGTAGATGATCTCATGAACGACACTCAACAGCAGCTGGTATTGCCGGTAGAAACTGCCACGGTGTTCGCCTTCAACAATTTGCCATCCAGTCTTCAGTAGTTCAGTTGCTCTCTGACTTCAACAACGGAAGTATCATTCCATAAAGTTGTGTGCACTTTTCATATACTAACTCATTACATTAACACATTTGTAATAAATATAATACATTTCATCAATCATGGCTGCAGAATTCTTGGGAAAGAAATATAAGATGGTTAGCAGTGAAAATTTTGACGAGATGATGAAAGCTTTAGGTAGGTGAACATTAAATTATATGGTATACTAATGTTAATTATATATAATTTATTGCCGGGAAATAAAAAATTATATGTTGGAGTCAAATTTACTATTGAATATATTAAAACACCCTTTTTTTTTTCTTTTTTTTTTTTAGGTTATTTGATTTATAATTTTTGATGAACGTAAAAGAACAAAATTATTTAAAAGAAAATATTTATTATATATTGAAGACTTACATAGTGGCATTTATTAATGCACAATTCATTTTAATTAATAAATTGCTAACGTCTCTATTATACTTAGAGTCGCCGGGAAAGAATACACCCAATTGTCACGACATTAATCAATTGCATCCGCTTTAATTGATTGGAATTTTACTTTCTCATGCATTCAACAAACAAATGTAATATAATATTACATCGATTAGCTATTTATATTATATATACATATATATTTTATTGAACGCGTCAATGGCCGTCCACAAATAAATGTCGCCACAGACTATAATTTACCACTTGTAAACTAAATGTATTTAATACATATACTTAATAAAACGCCGCATGCTATAACACGTATAGACTATGGCTGGTCTGTCGTCACTTAATTGAGTTCATCGGTCATCCATGGACAACGTCTTTTATGTCTGAGTCTGTCTATCAACTTCTTGTTAGATTCTTATTCTTATAAATACATCTTCAGACATCGCCAGCCGGTAAAATTTATGCTGTAATATATGTATAATCTATCAAGTTATATGAATATAATATTATTTTATAGTATTTGATTATAATTAATAGATTGATTTACTCTTTACAGTTTATATACATCAGATTATTTTGATAATGAATATAAAACAGGTTGTTTATTGTATTTTTGAAGTTTTCAATAAAAAAGTTATGATAGTTTTTTTTTTTTAAAGGATGAGTTTGCGATTATTACTCTTGATTTTGCATTAATATTTCGAATGTGGGGTCAAACTTCAATAGATTTGATTTATCTTGAGGAATATATTGATTATTCTTGCATAATAAATCAAAAATAAAATTATAATATATATTGATTTTTTTTATTTTGTAAATCATTCAAATTTCATCTGTTTATTACGATAATTTTTTTAGCCCTTTTGTAATATTTTTTTTTCATATATTTTTTTCGAATTATATATTATTTTATTTACATCACAAACAAAGAATTTGATCTCAGTATTTTTCATGTTTAAAAAAAATATACTAAAAATTTAGTGTGCTTAACTTTGAACCCGGATTTGAAATTAGTAGACTACAAATGAGGAACTAAAAGAAGGATATGTGAATAAATTTTTTATAAATAACAAAATTTGATATAACATTTAATTAAAATTGTGTGTTTTTTTTTTACTTTATTTTCAGGTATCGGATTGGTAGTTCGAAAATTAGCCGGAAGTATAAGTCCAACGGTTGAATTGCTTGAAGATAATGGAGTTTATAATTTGAGAACAACAAGTACTTTCAAAAATACTGATATTAAATTCAAGCTTGGTGAGGAATTTAATGAAGATACTCCTGATGGTAGAACAGTTAAGAGTGTTATAACATTAGACGGTAATAAGATGACTCACATTCAAAAAGGAGAGAAAGAGACTCTCATTGAACGTGAATTCACTCCCACGGAAATGACCGCGGTTAGTATTAATAATAATACCACTTAATATAATTATAAAATAAATTTAAATTCATTATTCTGTGAGACAAATAAGAAACAATATGTATTTTACAATTAAAACAATTTATCGTTAAAGTTACTTTTAATCTATTGCAAATAAATGTCTTATGATTGTTTACAATTATGTGAACAATAATGATTATAAAGTAACGTTGATAATTAGAATTGTTGAATTTACGTAATTAAAATTAGTTGGAAATTATGAAGAAAATTACAATTGAATATTAAAATAAATACTTGATTATTTTTTATTTGTTCTGTTTTGAATGTATTGTTGAAAAATTATATGTAACTTTACTACTGTTGTTGAATGTATATATTTTTATCATTGTTTTGTCTTTATATATGATTATGATGATTGACATTTATTTATTCTTGTTTTACAGGTTATGAAAGTCGATGACGTGGTTTGCACTAGAGTTTACAAAGTGCAAGCATAAATTATATAATCAAAGACAACAACTTGGTTGAAGTTCTGAGGCTTTAACAGTACCGCAAGTTGGAAAATTTATTCAATAAAAATGATTTTCACACTGCTTATGTATGCACAAAAATGTTTATCTTTGAATATAAAAATTTACATTATTGATAATTTTTATGTTTTCCATTTTTTCTTTACATTATTTTCTAAAATTATTGTGATTAATATACAATGATATGTTGTCTTATTTAATTAATTTATTTTTACCTGTTGAGAACCATAATTATAAGAATTGTCACTTTTTAAATATTGCCGCGTATTTCATTGAATTTACAATTTCAACGCGCGCATGTATTGATGTCGAGAACTTTTTTGAGGTTAGGATTCACAAATTTTATCTTTATGTTGGGCATGTTTACAAATTGTTTGTTAGTTTTGTATTATATTTGTGAAATACATAACCTCCATATGAGTTTGTTACTAAATCAAAGAATTTGATAAAAGTTACAAAATTTTTAAAAATATTTGAATTATTTACAAATCAATTGATCACACGTGATAAATCATAAAGAAAAATGAATGATGGAACTAATGATAATTCAAAGTCATTTATAATCTTTGGAAGAGATGTATCAAAAATACCATGCTTCAAACACAGTTGGATTTATGGAATTTCAAGTGGAATTGGTGCTGGATTATTAACATTCATGTTCACTAGCCGACCTCAGCTGGCTAGTCATGCAATGGTAGGTACAATATGTACCGTAACCTTGACATACTTTGGATTTTGCCGATATAAAGTTGTTAAAGACGAAATTACAGCAGCACAAATAAAGTCACTAATGCAAGAAGCACTTGGTACAGATGATGTAGAACGAGAAGATAAAATAAAAAAAATCACTGATCTCACAAAAGTGTAAATCAATAAAAGAAATATAGTCATGATTAATCATTTTTCAATCTAATACAGCTGAACCTCCCACAGTGTCACCTCTCGATATTGTCGCTCTTTTCAAATAGAGGAAATAGTGTGCAAATTTTGCACCAAACCTCGTCTTATTGTTTTTTTTTTCGTTTGAATTCGCAACCCGGATGTGCTACACTATGAAAGGTTTAATTGTATTAATTGTGTATTTTCATTGGAATTTATAGTATATATATTTTTAAATAGTATTATATTACCTGAAGATGAATATTATATGTTAAAATTTATAGATAAAATCTATCAAGAGTGAAGAAAAAATGTTTCTTGCTTATCGCTACATGGTTAGAAATGTTTTTATTTCTTTTTTCGACTTCTTCAAGAGAACCCTGCCATGATCCCTTTGAATTGCTCAACCAGTTATCCGGTTTTCCTTTTTGCCTGGTTCGAATCTAAATTTAGAAATATCTCGTTTTACCCTGGTTAACCTTCTACGACAAATAAAACTAAACAAAAAAAAAATGAATAAAATAATTTGTATCTTTATTCTGAATAAAAAGTAAATCTATAGGGGTTGAAAATATTCAATTATTCATTTTTATACAGTAAAAATATGTATATATGTCGTCACTATGTACAAATTTTGTGTATTGTAAATACACACAATGCTTAACCTATATATGAAATTATCTATATTGATTTGCAATTCCGCAATTCGTTATAAAAATGCAATAATTTAATAATTAATACAGTTTCTTCTGTACATTTTACATGTCCCTCATTTGTTTTATACAGAGATTTAATTTCAATCTTCAATTTCAAACATAAAAAAAAATATCTGATACAATTTAAAGAGTGTCCCAAAATTCACGCAATAAGTATCACATTGTTAACGCTCACAATCTTGCGTGAATTTTGGGACACTCTTTATTAATATAATAATTCATAATTTTCAAGACAAACATGAGATGTAAATGATTACAAAATTGATGCACAATAATGAATAACTAAAATTTGAAAGGTAAATATACTAAGCTTCGTAACTATGTGAATGAATACATTAAATTGTGCATAGCTCATTTTTCATTGTAAAAAAAAATTTCATTAGCATAAGAGGTCGTTTCATGAGTGAGGTTATATGTATGTTGCTTTCTAAATTTTCAGATTGAATTGTGTTCCAAAAAGGTTGCGAATAGTAATCGATAATTGATCCAATTGCTGAAGGCATTTATACAACGTTCATAACTATCAGTTATAGTTTCCTTCTTATTTTCAATTTATTATTGACAACAACTAAAAAAATTCATGGACTTTTAATGAGACACGTCTCCAATGCGGTAACACACTGATCCATTAAGTGTGTTTCGCATTTCAATGCCTCATGTTACGCGAAATGTTGTCAGGAAATTTCTCCCAAGATCCAGTGGACTTTCACCAAATTCACCATATACATGTGATCATTTCAAAGATGAACATGTGCTGTCATGGATTTAAAACCACAATAACAAAACATATATCAACACTATTTAACTCCAATCAATAAATTCATGAATTCATCCAAGTTTAATTATAATTAATAATTCATCATTTTATTCTTATATTATATTTATCACGAAATAAATTGGTTAATCATTAATATTTGATAAAAAAAAACACATATTAAATAAATGATAAAGTATATTTAAAAAATAAATATTCTCTGTTTTGCAATAAGTATTGCTTACTTAACCATTGAATCAATAATTTTATTCGAGAATTATTTTGATTGACTCAATCTCAACCGTAAAAAACTATTTCTAATATCAAATGTTGATGCATAGATAATTCAATATTAAATGTCATGAACGAATCATCAACAGTGTGGGTCCCTTAACTATCATCAATTTAAAAAAAAAAAAATGTCTACGATTTGAATAATTTATTTAGAACGTGTTTTGTATTTACTGATTCAAGTCTAACTCGGGGGAGTTTATATAAATATATATTTTAATATATGTATATATGTATAAAGCCATGAATTATTATTCGAAAGAATTCATGTTTGTTTATGCTTTATACCACATTGTAAATGTTGCAAAATAAATGCAAGGTGAGGACGATGTTTTTAATTCTTTCTCGTCTTATTTTTGTTATGTCCTGGAATTTTCATTACAGCATAACACACATGGCGCCACATTTTATATTTCATTATAAACATTATTTATATTTAAACTATACGGTATACCGGTGATAATAAACGATAAACAAAATAAATTTATTAATTTCGTCAACGTAATATTGATTAATTTTTTTTATAAAAATTCCACGACTATTATTTTTGTATTGATGCTCAACACACCAACATTTATGCATGCTAATAAATTATTTGCACAATTTTCAAGTTGCATTAATGTTGTGATTAAAAATTTTATCGGAGACACTACCCGGATACGTTGAAGGTGGATTTGTTTCACACACGCGATGAAGTACCTGTGACGCATTTTGTGGTTTTTAAACTTGTTCGACTAATATATACACATTCATACAAATATATAAATTATTAACAACAAAAAATAATGTATATATAATATTATTAACATACAAACAAAAATATAAAATTCTTTCTTATTCACAATGACAATATAAAATAATTATAGGAATGAAAAAAAAAGTCTAGTTGAAAGGAAGAAAATATTGAATAATTTAATGTTACAAAATTGTTACAAGTACATATGAAGTATTATTATTCAATAACATATTATTATATTATTTTGAGAGTTACTTTATTTTCTGTGCCTTGGCCACATGAATCTGTATGTGTATTCCACGCAATTTCACCATTTATTTTGGTCATGATATTTTGAACGAAGAGTAAAATTTCTCGCCCAGACATGGCTGATGTTTTGTATCATTCAGGCTATTTGATTTGCATGATTGTCCAGCTTCCTTTTAGGTATATATGTGTAAGCTCGAATATGATTATTTTTAATTGACCAATTATATACATTTTTACATATTTTTAATGGGATTTTGGACGATGTAAATATTAGTATCATTGATTTCAAGGACAGATTGAAATAAACTAGTTGTGGAAAACTAGTGATGATGATGATGATGATGATGATGATGGAATGCATTGAAATTTTTTTTATTACACGAGTCGATTTGTTTCTTACATTAATGTTTTTATCCCTATTGACACATTGTATATAAAATCTGGTATGCAGTATATAGACATATTACATCAAATTTCAATGAAATTTAATAATTAAAAAAAATTTTTTTTTTTTTGTGTAAATATATTAAAAGTTAATTTCACAAGTACGTTTTATAGCCAAAATAACAAAAATAGTATATAAATTAATAAAAAAGACTGAAAATATTTGAAAATATTGCTATATAATGCAAAAAGTAAGAGTGAATGTGCATGAGGATGTGTAATATGACAACACCGAGGGGTTTGGAATTCATGGAGAAAGTGCGATCGTAAACGATTGGTCTGACTTGTAATGATACACAGGGCACTTATTTTACATTTATCTCCAAACATATTTCACATGCAAATTCAAATCCATTCAAATGCTACTTGCTATGTCATATCAATAAAATCAAATCAACTATTAAAAAGATTATTATATTTTATCTATAAATATGCGGAAGCTTATGATGAATGGTGAATTTAACTATCATAAATGTGTTGTAAAATCAACGCGGAAGACAATGTCATTAATCATTAAAACTACGAATGACCTAGATAGTTTTTATGAATTTTTAGGTACATAACTTTCATAATTATTGCAATAGTCATCACATCATCATCATCATCAGGATTATTGAAATATTTCTATATTTATAAATATGTACTTATGTATTTATCATGAATGCGACATTCATTTAGAATGAGTTGACAGTATACGTCATTGATTATATGAATCATTTGGATAATCCAGAATACGTGGGTACATCGCCCAAGGTATTTCGACCCACACAAATTCTTCATGAAACATAACCTCATTATCATATACATTTATTATCTGAGTATGTATCAATATATGAAATAGCATCATAACCTCATATTATCATGTCCATCACAGTGGATCCATCTAACCCATAAGCAGATATTTATCAACACAATAACAATCTTAATAAATTCGTTCAATAACAAACTCCTTAATAAGCATTTTCGTAATGTAAATGACAATCGCATCAAACATTGCGTACTTATTTATAAACGAAAAGTCGTGTCAGATTATGTGAATGTATACATAGATGTTTATTTATATGTATATGCAATTTCTTCATATATCCATTGTCTCGATTCGAGTGGCCGTGGACTGGAGATACAAGCAGGATTCACGTTGACGCCTTGCAATTTGTCCTTGACTCCTTTAAACGTTATATTGAGTCAATGAAGAACCCACGAAATACAATTGCCGCATCATTGTTCTTCAATCAATGTTTGTTTTGCCTTTTAAACCACCATCGATTTTTCATCTCGGATATATGCCATCATTTGTATCATCATCACCATTGATCTCACCAATATTTATGTATATTAGATAAAATATTGATACTTCATCTCAATAATTATCCTAGGATAGAAAGGAATATCCACATGAGGTTCCAAAATAATCCCTGTAAATAGTTGTTATTCATTAAAAAACATGATTCTTAAAATTTATATTTATTTTTATAATATCTACTTTATATTCACAAACGTTGGAAAAATTTATAAAAATATTCTACTGTAATTTTTCACATAGACATGGTATATTTCAATTTACACAATAGTCATGGGCCAATCTGATCACGTCAAGGTTTGAGAATGTCAAAAAGATGAAGCTCCGGAGTCCCAAGTGGGAAAAAAAAAAAGAGAGAGGAGAGAGAACGGCGTAAAAGAAATACTGGAAGAAATTTTAACGGCTTGAGATGGGATATACAAGCAGATAGACCGGTCGACAAACGAACCGGGATAGAATTATTGAAGGACAGGAGGAAGGCAAGACGTAAGTGGGATCCCCCACACATCGTCGTGGAGGATGGTATAAGAGAAGCCAGGATATGAAGGTGTCTTCAGTCACACTAAACTTTCATTGAATGTTACATACGTGTATTTATAAAGGAATCACGTATCAGGTGAGTAAATTCACATTCAATCTTCAGATATATTGATTGATTTAACGAGGTAATTGGAGTACGCAGTGTAACATTGTGCGTGAGAGTATGTAATAAATCATTTTCAATGATAATTTAGTGATGGCTCATTTAAATTACTTTTGTGTACAATTCATATGAGCATTTATCATGTGTTTACTCTTGCATTATCATCACCGTATTAATTAACAAAATAAAACATATAGGAATATATATATTTATTATAAATGTTCAATTCATTTACGTTTATTTTGGTGGGATCATGAGTGTCATAACTCAAGAAACGTCAATGTTTATTTTTTATCTATTGTAGAAAATCATTTCTTACCTTCGTCACGTAATATCCAAGTGTTATGTAGCATTCATTCACGTTCAAGTTGAAGGTTTTCAGTGTTTATAATGCTATTAAACGCTAGTTTATAACTCAACGTCACGTGCATTTACATTCATCAAACTTTTATGTATAGTTTTTTTCTTTATCATCTATCGTATTCCATTTATCAACTTCATTGAACCTACAATAATATGAAAAAAAAAACACAAATAAACTCATCATGTAGATGTCAAAATATTTAACAAAACAATTATTTGTATTTAACTTTGTTTATTATTTATTTATTTTTTTTCGTTTGGTTAATGGAAGGTACTAAAAATGCGACAAATGACAAAGTTGCTGGTGTATGCAGCGCTGTTGATTGCTTACGGACATGCAAATCCGTATTCAAGGATATCAAATCCACATTCAGATGTTTATGATCAATACAGTGATAAAACTTTGGGTGTGAATAAAGCAGCAACAGAAGCACAATTGTATTCATCTGCAAGTAGCAGTAGTTTTAGTGGCTATACTTCAGCTGCATCACAATCTGCCAATAAAATAACCCTGGGTGTAGTACATCCTGGAGTTGATGAATTAAAATCTCAGATTACAAATTTAAATAGCCAACAAAAAGTAAATACTGCACGAGCTGATCATAATGGTCAGAATTATTGGTGGATGAATGACAATAGTCCGTTTAAATTAAATGTCCAATCATCAAGTGGTGGTGCTAGTGCTGGTGGTGCATCTGTTGGTATCAACAATAACAAAGACAACTCTGACAAAGATGATCATCGTGATAAAAGTGGTGATAATATTCATAGTAATCCATTCCTTCAAGGTAATATCAATGTTGTTGATTCGGTTAACTCTAAAAATCAACATGATATTTCAAAAAATCCTTTCTTCAATGGTGTTGCATCATCTGGCGTCAGTTCATCTGCTTCATCTACTTCTACAAAACTTCATTCAATTCCCAATCAATTTCAACAAAATTATAACACCAATTTTGAAGGAATTCAAAAGGTATTTATTCGTTTTAATCATTTCTCCTTTTATTATTTGTGTAGTTTATTAATGTATTTTATTATTTCATCATTGCAGACATCAGAACGAGAACATGACAATGGTTATTTCGTGCAATCGATTAATCAGGAGAATAACAAAGGTGGATTGAGTGTTAGTTGCAGCGGAAATGGAAAAATTTGTGTTGCTAAAAATCTTTGTATCAATGGATATGTTAGTGGAAGTGTCCGAGGACTTACACAAATCAAATCTGATGTAAGTTTACCTCAATTATTGAAAAATATTTCTTTTCCAACTGGGTTTTTTTGGTCGTTTATTGCTTGCTCTTTTTCCCCCCTTTTGCGTTAGGATATCCAATATACATAATTTCCGATTTAATTCTTCGAAAACAAAATTACGCAGCACCACAATTACATAGTAACTTGCTATTAAAAATAGCTACGCCCTATCCAAACTTGCGTAATAATTACAGTCATCATTAGAATAATCTTGAACATAATTATGTCTAAGAGCTGTGATTATTTATTTGTATAGGTTATAAATTCGCTTGCGGAAGCTTTCAATCAGTAATTCAAAAGCGTCTTTGAGTTGTTTTCTTTTTATATGTATATTGCTTAATTCAATGTCAAGAATGTTTCTCACATCTTGATGTGATAATTTGCGCTCATTTTATCGTATCGTTTATAGCTCTCCAGTCTCTCTTCTTATCCGGATCCCAAACATATTAACTATTAGATCATCATTTCATAATTTAACTGAAGTATTGCTCAATCATTGGTTTTGGTGTACAATAAAGGTGTCCGGTTAACTTTCACATATTTATCTGGACAAAGAAATAAATTAAATACATAAATAAATTGAATAACAGAAGAATAAAATTCTACAATACATAAATAAATATATATTCTAATAAGAATTATTTTATCATGTAAAAATATTTTTAATTAACTAAACATGTCATATATTGTGAAAACAAAAATTTTAATGAAGGATTTCATCTTTTAACTGATTCTATAACGTGATTAGTATACTAGTTTTGTAGAATTGTAGGCAAAAACGTTGGCTTCTCTGTTTATGCTAAATTTGATAGATTAGCGAAAGTGAGGTTACCTCATAACATTCTCCATCTCGGCGCCATGTCTATTTTAACATAATAACAAGCGTAACACCCGCGCAATAGTGAAAATGACCAATAACTATTTTGCATAGCTATGTAAATACATATGTATATGTATATATAACTAGCTTAACGAATGCTATAAATGATTATTGAACGATGTTATGAAATTATGCTAAAATCATCGCTTAAGTCGTATTTAGATTTTTATATTAATTGTGAAATTTATTAATCAAAAAAAAGGATCATTATATTTTGTTTACTAAATATATTGTTTATATATTTATTAAGGAAATAGGTGACATTGCCTATTAATAATATTAGCACTTTCAAATATCTGATGTTCAATAATTTATTTATAAATTTAGCCCTGACATGAATCGATCTTTTACTCTATTTTTTTCTTTTTTGTTTTTTTTTTCTGATAAAATGTATGGTCGATGACCGACCATGGATGATAATTATTATGTCGGATAATATTTCAATACATTCGAATATACATCAATGATATGTTACATTATAAACTTTTAAATTCGTGAAATTGATGCTCCTAAAAATTCCAATATTATTATTTGGCAATACTAAAAAATAAAATTTTTTTTTATCATATATTCCTTTCTCAATCGAGCAAGCAGTTTGGTTTCGCAGGTGCATATTATCTATATTGGTAACCGGCTTTTAATTCTTTTAAGTTTCACAACCAGTTGAATTAAATTACACTCATGCCCGAATTTTAAGCGAATCGATTAATACTGGCATCGATGAATTTCTCTCAGATGCAGCATCAGCCAAACCAACTTGATCGTAATAATAAATACTTTCTTTTTGCTTGTGAATACAAAAATTATTTCCCCTTTTTAATGTATACAAAAACAATCTTGTGCAATTTTCCATTCGATTAATTTTTACAAAACAATTTCTTCAAATTAATTATCAATTTTTATCATCGTGTGAATATAAAGTATAATATTAATTTTGTATTTCAGGATCAATTGTGTGATATTGACAGTGAAGTATGTTGCAATTTGAAAAACAGTGGATTGTCATCAGCTGCTGATCAAGTAACTGCTGGTACACAAGAAAGTGCATCACATTTTACAAATCAAGTGAATCGCTATGAAACCGTGGGCGGTTTCCAGTCTCAATATCAAAATTTTGATTCGTCGAATCAAAATAATGGTGGTATTTTCGGTCAATTCAGTAATCAACAACATGGAATTGATGATCAAACACTTGACGATAATTCAAATGGATATTTGCCACCAATTGGCAGTGAACCATCAAGTAATATTCCAGCATTTTCAAATCCACCTAAAGCAGAAGGTTATTATTAATACATTTTATATCTAATATTATCCCAAGTATTATTTAATTAATTGTTATGTTTGAATGAATCTCAATTTTATATAATAATTTTCAGTTCAGTCAGATAATATTCCATCGCAATCAGCGCCTGCACCAACCCATGTACAACTTGGCTGTGCAGCGGCTTTGATATGTGTTGAGGAACAATATTGTGGAATGGATGGAATGATTAGTCCAACATCACTTACATTATCAAGTGAACAACTCATCAGACGTGTGCCACTTAGTGTAAGTATAATTAGAACAATTATTTATTGAGAAAGAAAATTTTCCTCACCTTTTAAAATCAAATTTATTTACTTAATTTTTATCTTTTCTTTTTCATTTAACATCTAGGACTGCAAAAATCCAGACAATGGAATTATTGGAAAATGTTGCCGTGATCCAAACTATGTTGATCCTTGGCCAACTGGCAATTTACCTGCTAATTACACTGGTGGTTTTGATGAGCAGGGATTCCCGACTTTTCTAAACATTCAAAGAACTCGACCAACTAAAAAACCCACAGGATCACCAGTTAAGGGTGGATTGTCTCATATTAAAAATAATCCACAAATACCAGTAACTCCAGCGCCAATGCAACGAGCAGGATTTTCTCCGCCAACTTTCCCACCTCAATTTGCCAATATTCCCAATCAAATTGGTCAGGGCTTTGCTAATCTGTTTAACGGAAACCCATTTCGTCCATCGACAATTGCACCACCCACTTCTGGTATAAAAGAAGAATCAACGACTGTTAATATTCCCGTTTCTACTACTAAACCTTTTTCAAATTTTCCAAACTTGCCCAATTTTTCTAATCCATTTAACAAAAACAAATTTGATGAATCATCCAGTAATACAAATCCTATTGTGATTTCTCCCCAAGTATTTGGAGTCCAGTGCGGTATCAAAAATTCAGTAAGTTCACTTTGCCCGTATTTACCACCTAATTAATAAAATTGTTATAATTATGTTGCTGCTAAACAACACTGCCATATTTTGTATGTTCAAATGAAAGATAAAAAAATAAATTCTAGTAATATAATTATCAACAATATTAAAAGTCAATTATACTAATACTAAGAAAAATGAATACAAAAAGAAATTCTAAAAATAATCCTAAACTATTATTTTTTCTTTAAATAATTGTCTGTAAATAAGTTGAATGAATATAAATTTTTGTGCTAAATACTTATTACCTGTCGTTACTTTTTCGTTCGTTTCACTGAAGGTTCAACGATCATCAAGTGGATTAAATGATGTTGATGTGGGTTTTGGTGAAATTCCTTGGGAAGCGATGATTCTTTCAAATCGAGAAAAAAAATTACTTTGCTCAGGTGCAATTATAGCACCAAATGCAGTAATTACCGCTGCTGGATGTATTAATGGGTAAGTTAAAGTTAATCATTCTTTCCATCGAATATTTATTCATTTACTTATATAATTATTTTTAATGTACACATTAGATTCAGCGCAGAAGAAATTTCAATAAAAGCCGGCGAATGGAAATTAGGTTATGAATTGAAACATGAAGAACCGTTGGCTTTTGAAATTGTTCAAGTGAAATCTATAATAAAACATCCAGGCTATCAACCAAATCATCCAGCGCATGATATGGCTATTCTAATGTTGGAGCATCCTGTAACATTTGATCAACATATCGGTACGATATGCATTGGTGAACATCCACTGGTATCCCAGGGGGCAAAATGTATTTCAACTGGATGGGGAAAACACGTTCTTCAATGTAAGCAATTATTACAGTTTTTTGAAGTGACGAAAACCAATATGGATAAATGACATAACCTCAATGTCACCTAATTATTTTAATTATTTACAGCGCACTTGGCTGGAGCTATTATGCATTCTATAAATATTGACATTATCAATAAACAAGAATGTCAACAGCGTTTATTAAATGCCGAAACACAAATTGAATTAGATGATAGTTTAATATGCGCAAAAGCACAAAAACAAAATAATAATATGTGCCAAGTTGATTTGGGTGGACCATTGGCATGCGATCGAGGAGATGGTATTTATGAATTAATGGGTGTTTATAATCAAGACACAGGATGTTTACCCACCAATCAAGTTGCCACATTTTCAATAATTGATAATTCATGGATTCAATATGTCATGACAAATCCACCAAAAATTGAGCTTGAATTAAATGCACCGGTAGAAACATCACCGATACATGTTCCGCAAATTCAAAGTAGAAAAGATGAACCGTGTGATTGTCAAAAAAGTGTATTATCCCCTGAAAATAATCAATATCTACCGCCTGTATAAAAATAAGGGCTGACTGATTTTTTAGAAACATTTATATTTTATATTACTACAAAATGTTGTGTTTCTTTTTTAAATAATTATAATATAGATAAGGATATAAAAATGTGCATTAGTTATTATTACGAGTTCTAATTGTTTTTTTTTTAATCATTGATAGAAAACAACATGTTGAGAATTAATGTAGGATCATTATTAATTAAATAACTTGAGTGATCGTTGCTGTATATTCAACGGATGGACGAGATGATGTGTGATCACTTAATATTCGTATAAAAATTAATTAGGGGAATAAAGTTTTGATGGTAATTGTAATTATAATATTTATAATTCTCGCTTTAATGTATAACTACGTCGATACATAAATTTTATATTAATAATGATCGCATGTAACTGATGTAATGTGGGTCAATCGCGTGACAATTTAAATAAAGAATTTAATTATGAACTAAATTAAACTTAACTTGACTGAACTAATTCGAGGAAATATATTTTATCGATATATTATACGGAAATTATTCGAAAATAATTTTAAAAGGCAATTGGGAATAGCTATTTAATTCAACCAAAATATAAATTATATATTTACGAAAATTTATAATTATTCAGATACATGAAATAATGTTTACACACGAGTATAATTTCGTCATAAAATTCATAAATTAATTAATTTTTTATAAAAGACCTTGACGTTTAAGATCTTCATATGTTTTACGATTCACGACATTGCCAAGAGAATCTTCAAATTCTTCTTCTTGTTCAGGTTGCCAACGTTCAGCCTGTTTTTGAGTTTTGAGCTTTTCCCATAAAGCAAGAGCGTCCTCAATTTGTGTAACATTAGCAAAATGAGCAGTGTTGGGAATACCTAAACATCGCATTCCATGTGCATGACGCCATTCAGCAAAATGTCTTTGAAATGCTTTTGGTCCTTTGTAAGTGAAATTTCCACAAATTTCACAATTATAACTGATATTTAATCCATGTAATTTATATAACCAATAAGGTATTGGCTTTCCATCCCATCCAAGAGGTAAATTTTTTGGATTATATGGTACTTCATTGTCATCTTCTTCCTCAGATTCACTAGCGCTTGCTTCAGCATCTGAATCACCACGTTCACCTTCTGTTCTTGCTTGCTTTCGTTGAACATTTTCTTTTGTCGCAACTCGCTGACTGGAGACCAATTCAGCTAATCGATAAACCATTGCTTCAAGACTGGCAATCTCCTTTTGTTTTGCCATATCTTTTCCCTTTCCCGCTTTTTTATTTTTATTTTTTGCCAATAAATTTGGATCGAGAGATGCTTCGCCCTTTGTGCTAAACAATCTTTGGGCACGTTCTTCAAGAGTTCCACCGCATTTTAAACCTAACGCCATCAGTGCTGATTTCAATCGATCAAGACCAAGTGATGCTAATTCTTCCCAAGAGGAAAATGCAGATAACTCTAAATGTGCACCCACATGAGTCAATGCACTTCCTGTCTCTTTTGGCCAACCGGGGAATGTATTATTTTCCCAATGTCCTTCAAATTCTGTTGCAACTTGCTGCATTTCATGATTCATATCATGCAGTGGCCTAACTCTTGTTAAATATTCAGTTAGATAAGTAAGAAGAGCTTCGACATATCGTCGATAATCTGCATTTTTTCTTTCTCTTGGTATATCAAACAAATGATCAAACGTTGACAAATATGTAATATAATCAATTTTTTCAATTCCTTTCAAATTCACATACTTTTCATAACATTCATGAAGATCAAGATATTTTCCGTAACCTTCTTCATCGGTAAATTCAACTAAATTAGCCAATTCTTCGGTTGGATTTTCACGCATTTTTGCTAATTCCTCAAATTCTACTGATAAAGGAACACTAATTTCATTGGGATGTCGACGATAAAATTCTTTGATTGATTTTAGTCGTGAATAAAATTCGGAAAATTCATTTGGACCAGACAATGCTTGAATCTATAAAACAAATATATAAATTATTAATATTATCATATAGATTATATAATAAATTAATGTTTTACCTCTTCTTTACGTTGGCCATCTTTGTCTTCGTACAATTCAAGCAATTTTCGTGTACTGTCCATATATTGATCAAGTAACATTTTTGAACGATGTTCAGAATTGATACTTTCACGATGGCCAGGTTTTTTGTGTAAAACTTCTTTCACCATTGCATCCATTAAACGTTCTCGTTCTTCATGATATCGACGTTGTTGTTCTAATAGAGTTTCCATAATTGCCTTGTTTAACCTCAATTAATCTTTTATATTATCAAACATTAATTGATTTATTAACTATTAATCTCCGTATTGTTTAACCTCAATGTAAACTACTTTGAGTATTTTCCTCGATATATCGACAATAATGTACTGCTTTTTCAATTATAATAAATAAATAATTATTTACATCATTCAAATTTATAGCTAATGCAGAGTACACTGTTAAACACAATAATAAGAGTCGTTGCAGTCGAAAGTAGGTGTCTCTGTAGTCAAGAACAGAAAAGTCATAGCGGAGAAATGTTACCAAGCCATAGCGGAGAAATGTTACCAAGCCAATATAATCACAAACTTTTGTAATATAATGTAGTATTGTTGTAATATTGAATGATATATATTTGGTATATATACATACATACAAATGTAAAATTAACAAATATGGCCGAAGAATAACGAAAAAGTTGGTAAATTGTTTATTTGCTCAAAGTTAGTAAAGAAATTTCTCCGGTAGATGGTTCTAAATTGTCTTTCAACTCCCTAGCGGTTATTTATGGAGTGAAAGAAATAACTGGCGGCGGCAATTTCAAATTAAATATATGTTTTAGGCTCGCTAACTTTACTGGTTATTTTTATGTAGTTTATGACGGGGACTTACGCATCAGCACCACCTAGTGGCGAAGTAAATATTCCCGCCAAAAGTAAAAGCACCTGCAAAATCTGGTCATTGGCCACCATTAATATAACGTATATTATTTATTTAATTGACGAATAATTTCGTATTCACATTTTATTATAATAACATACAAATATAAATTATACATGTTATAAATTCATTAGAATATTATATTGCAGTTAATTTTTATAAGAAAATTTATTATTTCAATAAGTGAATGATATTCGAATCGTTAAGAATGGAGTTAAAATGATAAAGTTTATTATAATTACTAATATTCAACGATAATGTCTGCAACACTTATTGACAATAAAAGTTTTCATTTATTGGATTACTACACTGATACATCGATAGAACAATCACCAAAATTATTGGAGGTTAAACAGAATGAAATAAAAAATAATATAAAGTCAAAAGACGAAGATTCTAACCTATATCAAGATAACTATAAAAATCCCAATCAAAGTATTGATAAAATTCAGAAAACACCTATCAAAATTCGTAAAAGAAAACGATTGAGCAGTACAAGTTCCAGTGACGACAGTTCATTTATTAATTCACCAGAAATTAAATTTAGTAAGTTAAATATAGTAAGTTAAATATAGTAAAATAAAAATTTATATTTATCATTAATAATAATTAACATTATATTTCAGCTCCTCCAATAGAATATAAACTTTCTCAACGTAATAATACAACAATAATAATAAAAAAAACAATGAGTCGAAAACCGCAAGGAAAATCAAAAAAATGCAATGATAAAGATATTGCCCATTTACTTGAATGTGATGATGATGATGATGATGATGATGATAATGATGATAATGATGATGATGATGATGATAATGATAATGAAGATATATATGATGGTGCCGTAAAGAATAATAAAGAGAAAACGAAAACTGTAAAAAAAGTATTACCTTTAGTAATTCGCAGATCAACTGATAAAAGTAATTATAAAATTACAACTAATCACTCTGATGTTCAAGAACGACGTGCTTCTTTACGAACCACTATTACTCTGCCAACAAGATATGCAAAAGAAGATGAATCAACTGCACGTAAATTATCCGAAAGATCTGTAAGAAATAAATCAAAACCTAAAGATACCAAAAATAGTCCCGAGATTTCGCCACGAAAAACCAGAACATCTAAATGTTCAAGTAAAAAACTAGATAAAAAGGATCAGAATAACTCAAACGATTCATCAGAATTATCATCAAAGACGTGTGGGTTGAAGTCTATTGCTTCAACACCTGGCAAGAAAAAGTATACAAAGAATAAAAGGAAAGTTAGTACTGATGATGATGATGATGAATATGATGATAATAATCTCGATGAAATGAATAAAGAAAATGAGTCAGAAGATAGTTATCATTCTGATCAGTCGGAAACAATAACAAAACAGAATAACGACAAAGTTTTATCTGATAATGAACAATTGTCAACACCACAAAAAAAGATTACACGTATGAGAAAGAATAAAACTCCGATTTCAAAAACAATGTCACGAATAGACGAGGAAAATGATGTTGTTTTACATGGTACACCGAAAAAATCATTAGAATCAATTCAAAAACCAGTGACCCCGAAACAAAAAACATCAAATATCAAAAGCCAAACACCATCAGTAAAAGTTCACACATTAACACCGTCAATGCGCTCTAGAAAATCTGTTGTAGAAAAGCGAAAAACAATTTTTGAAACAACAAAAGCACAATTGCATGTAAGTGCAGTGCCAAAATCATTGCCATGTCGTGAAAAAGAATTCAATGATGTATTTACATTCTTGGAGAGGAAATTAGTAGATCACAGTGGCGGATGTATGTATATCAGTGGTGTTCCTGGCACTGGAAAAACCGCTACAGTTAATGAAGCAATTCGTTGTTTAAGAAAATTAGTTGCAAAAAATACTATCGAAGATTTTAATTTTATTGAAATTAATGGAATGAAATTGTCAGAACCTAGACAAGCATATGTACAAATTCTCAAACAACTGACTGGTGAAACAACTACTTGGGAAGTAGCTCGTGCAACTATAGAAAAAAAATTAACAAATGCAAATAATAATAAATCCATGACACTATTATTAATTGATGAACTTGATTTATTGTGCAACAAACGCCAAGATGTTGTGTATAATCTTTTAGATTGGCCATCACAGCCTACAGCAAAATTAGTTGTTATAACTATTGCAAATACTATGGATCTTCCAGAAAGAGTGCTAATGAGTCGTGTCACGTCGCGTTTGGGATTAACACGTTTAACATTTCAACCGTATAATCATAAACAATTGCAAGAAATTGTCTTTGCTCGATTGAATGAGTCTGATGCATTTAAAAGTGATGCCATACAATTAGTTGCACGTAAAGTAGCTGCAGTATCAGGTGATGCAAGAAGAGCTTTAGATATTTGTCGGCGTGCAACGGAAATTGCTGAAGATGATCAATCGAAAATTGTATCAATGGAACATGTTCATCAAGCTCTCATGGAGATGATTGCTAATACTAAAGTTCGTGCCATAATACATTGTTCAGAAATGGAAAAAGTATTTCTCCAAGCTGTTTGCGGTGATATTAAACGCACAGGCGTAGAAGAAACAATTTTTATTGATGTGTATAAACAATTTGATGCGTTGTGTTCTTTCGAAGGTATCTTTTTACATTAATTACACATTTTTATCATTTTTATAAATTATATACTCATTTTTTTTGTATTATCCTACAGGTATAAAAACCCCAAGCATAACTGAGAGCTTGGATATTTGTTCACGTCTAAGTGCAAAGCGTTTAATATTGTCTAATGATGCTAAAAGGGATATACAACAAAAGATATTCTTAAATGTGTCTTCTGATGATATTCATTTTGCATTAAACAATAAAGATATTTAAATATTACAAGCATGTATTAAACATGTAGATAATTTCATTGATGGCTGAAGGCTTACTTTAACCTCAAATATTTTCGTATTATGCGGCACTATTTTTATAATTATTTTTTATTTTTAAATTAATTAAGTTGTTTGTTCAAAGGTAGCCTACAAATTTGTTCAATAATAATATAATAAGATGATCATTCTTCAATAATTCTAATCAATGACATTACATGTGATAATAGATAACAAAAATTAATAAATGAAACAAGAACTTTTCACTGAATTCGAGGAATCTTGTTAAATTTAATTGTTTATTATAGTGATCATATTGATCAAAATAATATGAAGGTTATGTCACAAGGTTGTTCACTGATTGGCAATAACTTTGGCTGTATCTATTTTGAGTCATTTGTCACAAATTTATTCAGACACTATTGAAAGTGAGATAGCAAAAGATATTTGTTTGTAGATGTGATATTGTGATTGAATTGTAATAATGATAGAAGATGAATTTGAAAATTCTGTATCTCAATTACACAGTGAAGCAAAATGGAAAGAAATCATTTCTTTAAATGCAAATAAAGAAACAAATGAAACATGTCGACGGTTATTGTGGGTCTGGCCGACAATGGCAGATTTAAATTGGATAAAATTTATCATTTCTGACTGTGGTTTGGATGGAATTGTTAGCATTGGTTGTGGTACTGGGCTTTTAGAATGGATTATTCAACAGCATTCACGTAAGTATCATTAACTATTTTATTTCAATAAATAAATAAATGATTAAAAAGAAATATTCGTGATAATTTGGTTGCAAGAAAATAAATAAAAAAGTAATGAATGTTTTTTGAAGAAATTCCTGTTATCGGAGTGGAAGTGGATCAATTATGGTGGGAAAGTCGTTATTCACCAGCATTTTATTTAGAAAATGTAATTTTCACCGGTAAAACAAATTCATTGATAGATATTCCGCATAATTATGGAATTTTATTTTGTTATTTCAATAATGGGCCAGCATTTGAAGATTATATTAACAATTATCATGGAAGAATTGTTATCATTATTGGACCGATTGAAGGACAAAATCGATCTACAAATCCATTACCATCAGATGTAATAAAATTAAAAAGTTTTGGTTGGAAGTTGAATAAAATGCGGAAATTGGATAATAACAAGGATTGCATTGCTGTATATATTCGACAATAATATATGTACATACTACTCAAAATTGTGTTGTAAAAATATAATTTATAAACAAAAATGTTCAATGAATACTAATCGTTCATTCAAATACACCCCGTGCGCGCTCCCAGTGCGCCTAGTACCCTACACGATGCACGTTAGGTGTGCCTACCTCCTGTGGCAACACAGTGGGCCACTGCAGTGGAAATCAAATGTCACTATAAACCATCCCCATTAGCCAAGTGCGCGCACCGATCGTGCACCGTGCGTGCACCTAGTGCATTTTCATGTAAATCCCTGTATAGCCTTTGGTGGAGTGCACCAAATGCTATTGGGGATGGAGAATAGAGAGAGATTGAACAAATAACGTGATGGGAGTATCCGTGACGCGTGCGCACTATGATGTTTCTCTTTCCATGCTCAAAATTCATAGCCGTAGCAATCGCATTGTTGTCAAGTGTGCGAGCCCCCAGGGTTATATTATATCAATTTGTCGCTTACTCACAAGGAAACCTTCCGAGGTGTCCCCCTCCGATTTTGTTGCGGTTATAATATGTTAATCTGGGGTGGTTTTCAGGTTACACATATTTCTAATTAATATTTTTAAAAACAACCAAATGGATAAAAATCTACATGAAAAACGATGAAAAACGCATGTAGTGTTATATTTAAAAAACGAAAATAAAAATAATTTCGAGCTGTTGAAAATGAAAAAAAATCATAACAAAAAATCTATTGGTTATTTTTTTGTGGAACCAATTTTAATCGAAAGAGCGTAAAAAATTACCAGATATATGTCATTGCATTTGCTGAAAACCCATGGTTAATGATGCTCTAAAAATGACTCAATTAAAGTCCCGGGACGGCATGATATAACTCGGCGCGAATGCATTTTCGGAACAAATGTTTCAGACAAAAGTTTCAGTGTTCTTCCTGAGCTATCACAGGGTTATTTTGGATTTGACCTTGGACATGACCTTCATAGTTATATTGAGGTTGAAGTTGTTTTTTTAAAAGGAAACCCTAATTTTTTATCTTGGAATCTGATTCTGTGGTCAAAAATACGTAAATTTTGTCTGAACCATTTTTCTCAATTATTGCATGATGACGTTGTAATCGTGAAAAAAGCCATACAACACGAAAATTTTGAAAACATCGCATTTTCCTCAGCAGTGACCTATTATTTGTTTATTAAGAGTAAGAGACATCGAAAATTTCATACGAGAATTCAATTGATATAAATGTCAGTTAACAAATCCATCTACAAATGTTGCAACAGAAATCGGTATTAAAAATTTCAATACTAAAATTGAATTCGTTCAAATTTGCTACGGAGCGATAATTGAAAATAATGTTTAATACATATTTTCTTGCAAAGAATCAGATTCCAAAATATAAAATTAGGGTTTTCATTTGAGATTTCAAAGTTGCTTTCCACCCCGCTTATTGAATGAGAGGTGAAGTGGTCAAATTTGGCGTTGTTGGATACATTCATAGGAAATATTGTAAACTTGTTTTTCACTATTGCGATTTAACATTTATTGATGGGAAAAAGTGATATTTTCAAAATCTTCATGTTTCATGGCTTCCTTCACGATAACGACATGTTGCAATAATTAAGAAAAATGGTTCAAATAAAATTTACGTATTTTTTTCCACAGAATCAGATTCCAAAATAAAAAATTAGGGTTTCCATTTAAAAACACAATTTTGACCTTAATATAATTGTGAAGGTCATGTCCAAGGTCAAATCCAAAGTAACCCTATGATAGCCCAGGAAAAACATTGAAACTTTTGTCTGAAACATTTGTTTCGAAAATGCATTCGCGCCGAATTATCATGCCGTCCCGGAACTTTAATTGAGTCATTCTTAGAGTATCTTTAATCATGGGTTTTCAGCAAATGCAAAGACATGTATCTGGTAATTTTTTACGCTCTTTCGATTAAAATTGGTCCCTTAAAAAAATAACCAATAGATTTTTTGTTATGATTTTTTTTTCATTTTCAACGGCTCGAAATTATGTTTATTTTCGTTTTTCAAATGTAACACTACATGCGTTTTTCATCGTTTTTCATGTAGATTTTTATCCATTTGGTTGTTATTAATAATATTAATTAGAAATATGTGTAACCTGAAAACCACCTCCATGGGGCATCAACTTCTGGGGTCTGTTTCACCGTGGGTCATTAATAATGATTTTTCGCACTCAAAAAAAATTACGTATCTCATCATTTTCGATGCAGATTAACATATTATAACCGCAAAAAATTCGGAGGGGGACACCTCGGAAGGTTTTCTTGTCAGCTTAGGGTGATCACACATTTAATTGGAGCGATGCAAACCACTGAAATAGCCAAAAGTGGAGGATTCACTCACAGTAACGTACGCGTCGTGTGTGTGACCTCGGCTGCTCGGCTGAAATAAAGAGACAGACATACTATACTTGTCTCTCTCCTCGAATGCGGACGATTATTTGGATAGATAAATTGCTCCTATGTAATGAGTTCTGAGCATAAAATATGATTTCAGGCTCTAATATAAAGTAAGCCAGAGTAAATGATGATTCTTCACAATGGAAAAGTCTTGAAAGTTCTCAATCATATCTCAACAACTCAGAGATACAAACTGAAATGCTATCAAAATTCTCAAATCAAATATACCTTCATGATGTAATACTACCGCCTAAATATGCTGTTACCAGTAAATTTCATCACCAATATCGTCACACATTAAATCATTGAATGATTGCAATATATTATAATATATCTATCGTACTTTTGGGAGTTAGATTTAACATTCGCTCCAGATCTCCTGAAGGTTTCTTTTTACAAGTTCATGGTACACCAATCAATTTAGAGACAGGCAGGTTGGATACCACAGAAGCTGTTTGGTTCATTGCAACTTCTATATTTTCGAAAACAAAAGATTATGAACGAAACGGGTATTTGGGTCATTCTTACAAAATGTCACAACCGTGGGTAAGGGAAAATGATATATTTTTATGATTTCGTTTCATTACTAATTGTTAGCAAACATGTATAGCACTGTGTTCATGAATCCTGTCAACCTTAGATTGGTGTATAACACAGAAAAAGAAAATATATATAATTTCCTCTACCCACGGTTGTGACTTTTTTATTTTTTAAAAGTAAGAATGACCCATTTTCATGTAATTTTCATCACAGAAATTGAACCATTACTTTTTTTATAATAGAAATTATGTAATTACGCTGTCACACCATAATGGGATATTTAACCTATCTTTGCCCTTCCATGTCAGATTCTATTATCAGTTCCATAAATACATCAATAATAACTCGATAAGATAAGAATTTAATCACTTGAACATTGTTCAAAATGAAAATTCTAAACACCTGTAGAAAAACCATCTGCTCGCCCATTTCATCGATATTTGTCTAAACATTGAATACACTCGTTGCATAAATTAAATCTGTTGAAATTAGACTTATTATATTAACGTTTGCGAGCTCACACCAGTGAAGCGCAAATAACGACTGACTATGGTTTTACATTGTACAGAGTGTATCGATACATTCGTAAATACTAAACGTAAATAGAATCACGCCATACGACACACACACTCAGTAATGAGTATCACAACAACCTATCAATCATATGTATACGGAGAAATGTGTGACTTGCACAATAACACAAATTTATTATATTTCTAACACGCTCCCTCAAGACACACATCATCTTATTCATTCAACATACTACATAAGCCAAGCTCAGTTATACATTTTTCGTGACTTAATCTAACGAGTGGCTTAGTGAGCACATCTGCAACCATTTTCTCACTAGGAACATGACTGAGTTTTAATAAACCATTACATACAGCGTCGCGAATGAAATGAAATTTAATGTCTATATGTTTTGTCCTGGCGTGAAATATCGGATTATTCGCTAAACATAGAGCACCACGATTATCCACATTCAAGACAATATCAGTCCACTCATTTAAATTTAATTCACTTGACAAGCTTTTTAAGTACACGGCTTCCTTCGCCGCTTCACTCACGCTAACATACTCAGCCTCGGTGGACGACAATGCTACTGTTCGTTGTTTTTGTGATTTCCACGTTATTGCCGCGCCACTCAATAAAAATACATACCCTGTGTATGAGCATCTACTTTCATTACAACCTCCCCAATCAGAGTCGGCATATCCAATTAACAATTTATCCTTCTTCACATATTTTAATCCGAGTTTTACCGTTCCAGCAAGATATCTTAATACTCTTTTGACTGCTGTCCAAAGCAGTATAACAACACTACTCCTCAGATCTCTACTTTTCAAGATTCCAGCCTAAGTCTAAACTCATATTATTACTTTCAAATCAATATACTTCCGAATACCTCTACTCTTCTTTCCCACCTCCACAATCCAAATTCTTACTTCTGATTTTTCATGTAATTCACATGAAAAGTAGAGATCTGAAGAGTAGATTTGTTGCACTGCCCTGTCCAATGACATTTACGCGGGGCATTTACAAACTGAGCTAATCGTGATACTGTGTTAGATATATCTGGGCGAGTAGCGACAGATAAATACATTAATGCTCCAATCAACTTTCTATAAGGAAAACTTTCGTTCACATGATCGTCGTGT
>JAQQBS010000001.1:15838406-15849366 GCA_030347275.1 Microctonus aethiopoides | reverse complement strand
TCAAAAACGTCTTATATTGTCGAGTTCTATAAGAATCCATCGTCGTTTGGTGGCGCCAAAGATATAACATTATCCCCATAAAAACAGACATATATATATTATGTGCAAATTCAAATCAGTATGGCAATACTTAATTTACCTTCTACAGATCTTATAATATATTCTTCTTTTGATAAAAATATAAAAATAATACCTGTCAGTTTCAATGTAAAATTTACAAAAAATTTATTAGTAACTTTAAAGAAAATATATTTCAATAAGATGAAACACAATATATGTCTAAATGAAAAACAAAAAGAGTAGTATTCGCGAATATCTTCTAAATGGTTAGAGTAATCGATTAACCACAAGAGACCTTTTTTGTAGAGCGTTCAATTTCCTATAAAAATATGTATTGATCATTTGAATGTGTCCATTGGTTCGTAAGCTACAAAATATTCTAGCGATAAAAATAAATTTTTCCATGTAATTTAAATCGGAATATAGAAATTAACGATGTGTGACCTCTTGATATTAATATTAAGAGCTCCGGTTTTGATGGGCATCTTCTTACACCTCCCTGTGGGTACTTCAGTGGGGGTTTTGAAAAAAAGAAAATAGTGAATTCATTTGAACCAGTCTAATATACCCCATTAGCCAAGTGCATGCACCTGGTGCATTCTCATGTAAATCCCTGTATAACCTTTGGTGGAGTGCACCAAATGCAGTTGATAAAATAGTACGCATAGTATACTATTGACCCCGCCATGGCTAATGGGGGCGAATATACCCCAATAGCATTTGGTGCACTCCACCAAAGGCTATACAGGGATTCACATGAAAATGCACTAGGTGCATGCACCGTGCACGATCGGTGCATGCACTTGGCTAATGGGGTATTCAAGTTGATCTACCGTCGATAAAAAGTACTGTTTTAACTTATCATAATTTCTTACCAGATATCGCCAGATACATCGATAATAAATAGCAGTTAAAACTTTCATTTATACATAATTACAGCAGTTATATTCAAAAGGTGCGAAATTATTTTTTTACTATTTAATGTTAAATTCGCTGAATAAAGAATATTCGAAAGTAACAATAAACTTCTTTATATGAAATTTATTTAGTGAGACCACTGACAATAGTGAAGTATGCTCAAAGGCAGTGTTTGCAAATTATTATCCGGACATTGAGGTAAACTGAGCTAACGTGGCAACGACAATAAACTATCGTCTTGTTGACAAGAATAAAATAAAACCGGTATTTTATTATTTAAATTTAATCGAATCATATGCGATATAAATTTGTTCCTTTCAGACGGATGAGATAAAAAGCAAATATACATATTAGTATTGGGAAAAGTGCATACTATTTTTTTCTATTGACTGCTGCTTGCAAAATACAAACTGGTGGGTTAGAGTAAAATAGTTTTCTGAAGCTTCAGTATTATTATTTTCACTATAACAATTCATTTTATTGAAACAAAAAACATTATAAACTGTCATCAACCATTTTACCCTCACTGCTATGGGTAAAATGGCATAATTAAAAGAAAACACATTAAATATATGCCGGCCTAAAATGGCATATACATGTTGTCTTAGTCCACACGGCTACATATGCCGTTTTAGGTCCATGCCACCATTTTACAAAACATAATTAATTTTTGTACTTGAAGACAAAATCATAATTTTCTAACTAGTAAAACACATGAAATATAACCTATTTCTAAGTACTCACCTATCGTTTTGTTGATTCGCTTCACTTGTTAGGAATATTTCAACTTTAACTATACGCACAAACAAAATATTTCACGAAGAGCAATATGCAATAATGGTGGCTCGCATACAACTGGCTGCAGATACGATGTTACAGATTTCGTGGGTGGTCCTTGAAGCGATTTTGCGTCATTAGAATCATTTTGCCAGTGCCACACTTGAGCAGGAATTTTAAAATCGCTAATATGCCGTTTTACCCTAGTATGCCATTTCAGGCCACTTTCCCCTATATATCCCTTGAATAACCAATGAATAAACAGTTTCATTGAAAAAATAACTATATGTCTGTGCGGCGAAGTAGACAATTGATGAACTGAGCTTCCAAACTATATAATTCAGTATTCCTCAATGTTAAGCTCCCTGAATCCCAAAGGATCAGATGAAACTGTGTGGTCTTGAATAACAAGGACCCTCCAGTTCACACGAATCGTAATCCTGTTGACCGGATCATCTCCACAAGTTTAATTTGAGACACGTTCTCGTATTGCAATATTATATACACAATTGACAGTGGATCTGTATATTACCAAATCATTTTTATTCATCTTTGGTTGGTGTATATTTATGCATAAAAACTTTAATGATAATATATACACATATATATACATGTATTTATGTTGAATTTATCGGCATAATTTAAAAATTCGTAACGCTCAGTTATGATATATTTACATATGCATAATGTCATTTATCGTATTTAAAGATACTGAATGTCCCACAGGACTTTTATACGCACCAGTATTGTGTTGGTGTGTATTATATATTATATATAAAGCTTAAGACTCACCCCGACTTACGATTTGATATGCGTCAAGTAATCAAGTTAGCGATACTCAATGACAGATGGTGATATACCAATGGTATATATATAATTCACGGAATATTCAGAATATTTCTACTGGATTATTACGTTGAATATAATAATCATTTATAGAAGATAAGAGTTCTGGTAGTTGATCAGTTATTGCTATTAAATGCGTTTTTATAATTTTCATACGAGACAATTCTAGTAATAAAAATTATTACACATGCAATAAGACTATTTCCGAGTTGAATCAGATCTGATTATTTCAAATTAGAGAATTTTATAAATATCATTAGATCAAATATTCTAAACAATCCATTTTGACTTAGTTTTTCTTGTGATTGATCAGTCACAAATACTATCAATCTTTCTCATCAAAACATTAATATTAATAATTAATTAATTGACAATTATCACGATTTTGGTTAATTCAGTATTAAAAACCATGAATAATAATAATTACAAACGAAAAACATTCTACATTTGATGAGTTGACCAATTTTTAAAAGTCTCTCAAGCCTTGCACTGATAAAACGTCAGCAAATAGGGTTTTATAAACATTTGCTAACAGACGAGTTAGAGACCTTGAATAATATGTTAAAATCTGGGAATATACTCTGGAGAGACTGAATTGCACCTACATTTATAATTCGAGATGTTGAAGGCGCAAATAGTAATGGTAAAATCACAATCAGGAAAAGTTAAATATGTAAAAGAATAGTTAAATACACGTTGGATATGTTATGAATTGATTAAATTTCGACTCGGCCGGTAATCTTATTTAACCAACGTATGTGAGAGTCGAGTATCTAAAAAATAGTGCACAGAATTTATATACAAGCATGAGGAAGAAATAATTTTCATTGGTTCGTTGAAGCTAAAAACTCCTCCACTTTTATACTGATGGAACCATCAGGCAACTCTCTGACCGCGAGTAATCGTCGTTGAAGCAAAAAAATTGCCAAACATCTCGCCAAGTTTGGATGGCTAAGAGATCGATGGGAACTCATTTACCCTGTGTCGTGGGTGAGAAAAGAAACGGCGCAGCTCGGTGTATATATACATATATAAATACATATATACACTTCAACTGCAAGTGCCTTTCGTGGGCGATCGTTACTTTTATGTCTCGTAATTATATACATTGTTGTATGCCGTCATTGAGGTTTGAGTTTTAGGCTTTCATTGAAATAGCTGCACATAGAACTTTAAATAGTTATAAATATATCTGCACAAATTTTCTCTTCACTAACAATTGATAACACTAAGCTATCATTAAATTCATTAATTGCTACACAACAATCACTTAAAGAATTAAATAAATATAAATATATTTATTTTATATTTGTATGTTTTATGTACGATGATTGGTGCATATAGAAGTCTGGTATTTCTCCCACGTCCATGCTATTACGTTGTCTGTACACCTCAGGCAAATTCGACGAATTTCATGAACGACTAAAGAAATAATATAGCAAATAATTAGTTGCTGTATAGTTTTTACTAGTTAAACATTATGAGAAATAATTATTCTGCACCTTCGTCACGCCTTCAGTCACGAAACAACTAGACCAAAGAGTTAATCAACCAATCGACAATTTATCCTTCAATTTGTGTATATATATATATTTATTTATTTATATACACGCAGATATATTGAATACTTATATTATATATCAGTATGAGTATATATATAAAAAGGCTTCCGTGAGTCAGTTGGGAATTGATCATGATGTGCTCACACCAAGCTTCTGGTGAATTTTGCCAAGATGACCCGGATGCGTAGCGTGAAATTTTCTCGCAGCATTGTTCTCACAATTATCGTGATCTACAGTTTTAGGAGCCACGAAGAATCACGAAACATACCAGGACTAACTGCTAATCTGTATCTTTTTTTTTATTCCATTTTTATTCTTCTTCATCTTTTTCTTCTTCTCTTTTTTTTTTCTTTCTGTTTTCTCTGTTTTTTCGGCGAACCCTTCACTTTCAACGCAGCATCCGCGTTCTGCCCACACATAGAATATGTATATGTGTATATTCTTTTTCACCCAATATTTTTCTACGGCCGGTGAGATATAGAATGTGGCAGGAGGGCCTGAACTCACGGGAACTTCAGAAATTTTTGCCTCAGTGGTAGGTAGGTACTTTTACTCTCAAATATAAATATATATATATTTAAGAGATATATGTATATATATACTTATGTACGTAGACTATAATTATGTTTCTGAATGTTGCGAATTTACTAGTTGCGATCTAATTATCAATTCTCTCTTTTATTCTCTCACAGTGATGCCGTCCGCCCTAACTATTAGTTGAAAATATTCAAGTAAAACGTTCTGGTTGATGTTCATCGATGTCCTTTTAAATGAGTATGTTTTAGTACATAAAGAAAGGATGATAAAGGGGGAAAATAGTGTGTGATGCATCAAAAGTATATAGACACGGGTTGAAATTGGGGTTATAAGTTCTAATCCCCATCGGTCGAGCTGTATGTATGTATGTATATACACGTACAGACACACATGATAGACATCGTTTCAAGCTATTTACCAATGGCATTTTAACCCTCAATTTGTCGTCAACAGCTTTAGAGGCCACTGGGAATCCACGGGTGACATCTTTTCTCCCGCCTCATCACTTTTGTGTATTTAAATGTATCTACATAGTAAATATAATGCAGTTCACATTATATTATTTAATCATTTTCTCAATATGTTTATGAGACTATAGAGAACAATTTTTTATTTTTATGTTTAGTTATATTTTTTGGACAATAACAGCAAGAAATGCAGTACAACAATTATACTCTTCAGATCTCTAGTTTTTACGATTCCAGCCGAAGTGTAAACTCATATTATTATACTTTGACATCATTATATACTCCCATAAATCTCTACTTTCCCACCTTCACTCCTTAAATTCTTACTCCTGATTTTTCATGTAATTCACGTGAAAAGTAGTGATCTGAAGAGTATAATTGTAGTACTGCTAAAAGTCAGTTGGAAATTTGTATTTTTACTGTACGAAAGTTAGGTTAAGTCAACATGATATTTATGTGATTTATTTGTTAATACAAATAACATGTTATATGTATGCAGGAGGAGTTTGAAAATTTATTAAATTAATCAGATTTTACATGAAATAATAATTTTAAGCAGAATTTTTTTTTTTACTTTAAAACAACTACTTGGGGTTGAAATTTAATGAAAAATCCTTGTTTAAAACAGTTGACACAAATTTTAAGTGGACTTTTACACAAAATTTTTTACTATGTATGTATATATCATATATAGAAATTACTAAATACTATGGTACAAGAGTAAAATCTCAAACGAAAAAAGTCATACGCACATATACACACACAACGATCCGCGAGTTTGCGTGTATGTATAGTCAGGATATTTCGATAATTCCCTTTTTCGTCTGATGGCATGGTGCGTCGTCTGTAACGTAGAAGAGATCAAAGGCGTCAACAGCACCTGTCCTTTAACCCGCGCTATCCCCTCACTGCACATTGTCATTTAGCAGGATTGCGCCAGAAGGCTCAACTGATGATATACAGAAAGAAAATACGACTTTATATATACATATATTTATATAATAATAAATTAAATGTACATTCGCCGACAATGATTCTAAATATTTACTTTTTATACTCTGCAAAAAAGACAATGTATTAAAATTCATCTCCACTAATGCTACACATAATTTTAATCACATTGTAATTATCTTAATTGTTTTTCACAAATGAACAAAATTCGCATAAACGTCCAAAATAATTTATAAAAAATATAAATGAATAACAATAAATTTATATACATGGACATTATTTTTAATATACTACTGTATACATATTATTTAATATGTATGTATATTTTGTGAATGAAAGAAATAGTAGTTTGATAAATTTCTCAAGTATCGATACATAAGAGGAAGCCATCATTGAGAATAACTTGTGTAGCTTAATTTGCCGCAAGCAAAAACATATAAGTCATCTGTGTGGTGGCCTTAGGCCACCAAGCCGACGAACCCTAGAATTATCGTTAAACGTTATTGCCTAGACTCCATAGATCTTACGAATAAAATGCTAGGTTAGCAGTTGGTCGCACCGTCAAAAGTGCGAGGGTGGGCTCTTGCGTCGTTTTATCCATTTATCCATTTATTCGTTTCGTCATTGATCGTCTTGTATTTATTTATATTTATGTTTATTCACAGCGCATAGTTTCAGACCATCATTTAGTTCTAATGCATACTTTGAGGACATTTTAATGTTTCGGAGACTGTCCCAGAAATATTTATAGATTTAATGGATAATTTTGGGGACATTTTTTTATTTATTCAACATATATGTCCATTTATCCAATTATTCATTTCGTCATTAATCGTCTTGTATTTATTCATATTTATGTTTATTCACAGCGCATAATTTCAGACCATTATTTAGTTGTAATGCATACTTTGAGGCCATTTCGATACTTCGAAGACTATCCCCGGAATATTTATAGATTTTATGAATACGTTTACGGACATTTTTTTATTTATTCAACCTGTTTTATGATAGGTTTATGTATTTAGTGATAATCCTGAAATTCTTTGCTATGAATACATATTCATATACCGTCATATCATTGCGTTTTATACACATGTTTTGAGCTTTCTGTTTGTAATATAATTTGAAGATACATAGTGTAACATTTTGTGTGAGAGTTCGCTGAAAATTTGTGTCATGATTTTTTTTACACAATTTTTATGTCAAGTCAACGCAATATTTATGTGATTCGATTTAACACAAATATTATATTAAGTTGCACACTAGCAAATATTTGAAAAATATGTTAGTACAAAATTTATTACGTTCAGCAAACAAAAATTTAGTCTTAACATAAAATATTATTAATTTTACGGAAAATTATTTTTCTGTTCCAACACAAATATTCTTGCGTTCAAAACAGTTACGTAAATTTTCAGTAGACTTTTACACAGAACTATTCACAGTATAAATAAAATAAGTAAATTAATGAAATTAATAGTGGACAGAAAATAATAATTTTTTTTTGTAGTGACAGCATATATTATGATCCCAACAGGTAGTAAGTAAATAGATATAAATACACATACATACTATATATGTGTGTATGAATGTATGAGACGTATAGCCAAGCTCAACTGGAGCTTTGTTGCGCGACAACAGTTAGTTGCGTATAATATCGCTGCATCGGACTTTGAGCAGTGCCACAAAGGTCAAAGCTGGCTCTGCCCAAGGCATAATGCTGCGTGGATATTACGTGTTTCAAATACCGGGTTTGGTTTATCTGTGTCCTTTTACGTTTAGCGCCACTGGCATACGTGTATAATATATAGAGCGCGTTAGTAATCGACTTCTGGTGAATTCTTTCACTTTTAACTGCATAAATGTAACCATCGATCGTGTAAATACACCGTTTATTATGTATTTATAACGTTTCATAATACTAATCGTCGAGAAATCTCGGTGTCATACTTGTAAATCACATTTGACATCTGATAAACGGCGGTTGAAATATTCTCAACATTTTATATACACGTTTATGTAACTAATGAAAATCATATTTGTTTAATATTTTTCATCATGCATTTTATATGGCTGATGTGTATTCTATATTTTTACATGTATATATTTCATAGGACAATGGTTTTGTCATTTGTGTTATGTAAACAGACTTCCATGCCGTGCGGCAGTCGTTGTGGAAAATATATACCGGGGATTTCTGGTATACGTCAAGTTTACCACAACCGCAATCAGTCACAATTGTCTTCTTCGCTTATAGATCTCATACGTCCCATCACGTGCCCCGCACCCTTTTTTTTTCTCTGATGATAATGTCCTTCCTCTCTCTGTTTCTTTTTCGTTCTCTTATGTTTTTTTTATTTCTTTTTTTCTTCTTTTGCTTTCTATATTTTTCAACGTGATGTGAGAAACTTTTTTGTATACTCTGCGGTAAAAATCACTGTATAATCATTGTTTACATATTCATGATGAATTTTTTTTCGTCAAATTTTATGGATCTATATAGTTATAGAAATTTTTGTAAATGTCCATTCAGAAATTGTGTTAGATTTTTTTTTAATCACAAATTCAGTCTGGAAATATTTGTCTATCTTTATTAACATTTGCCATATAAATATGACATACATATTATATTTTCAGTATTTATAAACAGAGCAGGGTGAAATCAGGAAAGAATATTTTTCCTATCAAAATCAGCCAGGTTGAGATCTGGTCGACGATACTTTACATTTTCTATTCCAGGATAAAAACAAGACGATATTTACTACAGCAGGATGAGATCCGATCGAAATTTATGACATCAGGGTGACATTAGAATGACATTAGGTCCAAGCAAGGACAATTTTTCGACTCGGGAATGATGTTTTTTATTTTTTTTTAAATATATAAAAAATAAAAAAATATGTTAAAACAATTTATTATTTATATGGCGAGATTCAACTCCGATGGTAGGTTGAGCCCTCGAGAAAAATTCCAAAATATGTTGACTCAAAATGTTGGTAGTCTGAGAGACAAAAATTTAGTATGAGATTTGACATGAAATGTTATTAATTTTACGCAAAATTATTTTCCTCCATTAACACAAATTTTTATGTTGAAAATTGATACAAAATATGCGTTCAGAACTGTCGCCACAAATTTTAAGTGGACTTTTACACAAGATTTTTCAGGAAAAAATTTTATGTAAAAATCCACTGAAACAGGATTGTGTTAAAATTTTTTAAATACATTTTTTATACAAAAGGCAAGTCAAGTCAGCACAATATTATTAAAATAATGTGAAAGAAGCAAACTTTCGCTGAAATTATATTATTTATTGAATTGTTCAATATAATTTAACATTCACACAGAGAATAATTGTGTAAGAGTTCATTAAAAATTTGTGTTGAATTTTTTCCAACACAATTTTTACACAAAAAATAGTTCAAATCAACACAATATTTATGTGATTTAATTAATTAACACAAATTTTTCATGGACTTTCACACAAAATCATTCACGATCTATACGACAGAATATTTTATAAATATATATTTATATAAGTACATTATAAAAACATAAAATAAATAATTTAAAAACTTTAATGAAATATCAACTGGTTAAATATCATATACAAATAATGTTTCGAGACTATAGCTGCATTTGAGAAAACGCAAAATCTACATTATACGCACTTGAGAGATCATCAGAGTTTCTGAATTTCCTTTGTGGTGCAGTGAAGTAAATGATTACTCAAGTTGGAAACTGGTGTGTCTCGGACGTGCTTTATAGACACGCCCTTTCAACGATCTAAGACGTCTTGCCTTTGTGCTGTTGGATTGCTAATAATTAGATTATTATCCACCCATCAACTATGTATATAAATTTATCAGTACGTATATTACATACATCAGAATAACACACTGTCTATAATAAAATACATATAATTGCATATTTCAGTTATAGTTTTATTTATTGTGAATAAAAAACCATTACATAGTGAACAACTATTTAATGTTCGAATTGAATACATTTTTTTTTCTTCTGCAAAATTGTATGTGAAAGTGTTTTATGTATATAAGTGCAGTATATACAGATATCCATGAGCTCGAAGAGTATATACAGTGTAAAATCAGAATTCGCGACAGATGTCGAGAATCTCAGCGTCCAACTTGAGGTAGATGGTTCTGCGCCCTAGAAGGAGAAAAAGGAAGATAGAGAGAAGAGAGTTCGTAGAGTACGTTTGAGTGTTAGTGTGAGCAGGAAAGCGAAACACCCATCCATCCACCCACACACACACACACACACACACATATACACACAACGAATGAATCCAACTCGACGATTTTTAGCCTACGGCAAAACGCCAATGGAAAAGTTGCATCTCTGAGTGCTCCGCTCTGTTTTTCGGCTGCCGACATCCTCTGACGAATCGAAATATAAAAAAAGTTGAAAAAAAAAGTAAATAAAATAAATAATGATAATAATAATAATGAAATGATGAAAAAAAAATGTAGTCAAAAATACATAGATATATGATATGTATAAAGAGGAAAAGCAAACGAGAAAATGTATTTTTACCATTGTGTATGTATATATATTTGTTTATATATATATATGTATAGTAGCGAATTGCCCTCTCTCTCTCCACCAAGCGCGAAACAATTTCACAGTGAAACAACTTTTTCAAATTGTCAAGATTAGATTTTATTGGTGAATTTATATATATTTTTTTTGTTTCATTTCTTGCGATTAAATTAGTGGAGCCCATTCACGATGCAAATTCACTTCCCTGTATATATAGTAGGGTGCTTTTTTTTTTTGGACTATTTTTTTTCTTTCGTTCCCATAGTGAAAATTTGTTGG
>JAQQBS010000001.1:15775735-15838306 GCA_030347275.1 Microctonus aethiopoides | reverse complement strand
AGGTGTAAGTTATGACTTTGCCGTAATGGATACTTTTGTAGAGCGTTCAATTCTAAGAAATACCTGTCCAAGTCCTAGGTAATCCATTAAATGCCGCTGTGTTACAAAATTCAAAAGAAAAAAATCAAGTTTTACGTGTATTTTAAATGAGAAATCATTACACGCCTTGGTTGAGTACTTAATATTAATATTAAGGGCCCAAACTTTCAGGGAATTTTTTTTTTGGTAATCCCAACAAATTTTCACTATGGGAACGAAAGAAAAAAAATAGTCCAAAAAAAAAAAGCACCCTAATATATAGGTTTATCGTTTTCGAATTTTTTTTTTTGCAATTGGATTTTTGCCAATGGTTTGAGTATAGATACATTCATTTATATTTAATAGCACAATCAACGAAAAAAGAAAAAAAAATGAAGTGATATAATAATATATTTGACTGATATTTATACACAGTCAAAAATTTTTTGCAAAAGTTCACTCAAAATTTGTGTCAACTGTTCTTAACGCAGGTTTTGTATTAATTTCCAACAGGAGAATTTGTGTTGAAGCATAGAAATAATTTTATGTTAAATTAAGGACGTTCGTTAGTGAAACTTTTTAGTAGATAAAATTTTTTTTTTTTAGTTTTCATAAGTTGAATCATGTAGCTATCTACCCTTGAAAATTCAAGACGCCTTATCGATAATTTAAAAAAGTTATTAAAGATCAAAAATCAAATTTTTAGCATAGAGCCTTATGGAGAATTAGCATTTTATGTATTTAAAATCACAAAAAGAATATTGTAAGAGTAGATACAATAATAAATAATAACAATAATTTATATAACTCCACAAAAAAAAAAACAGATGTTGACGAATGTTTAAATTAAATATTAATTATTTTAATAAAAATAAATTAAAACTGTTTTGGTAAATTCTGATGAATGGAGTCGAATCAATTTTTAATGTGGATCAACTGATTTTTTAAATAAATATCTTAAAAATATTTGGTACATTTAAAAAAAATTATAAATCATTGTAAAATTATAATTAATATATTTTACAACTTTTTTCAAGCCTAGAATATATTTTATAATAGGTTAGTACTCATTTGACTCTAGCGTAGCTCACGAACGTCTTTAATAATATTTCATGTTGAATGTCGCAATAAATTTTTGTTTCTAAGACTATACAGTAAAAAAATTTTTGTAATCCACTCAAAATTTGTGTCAACTGTTCTTAACGCAGGTTTCGTATCAATTTTCAACACGAGAATTTGTGTTAAAGTAAAAAAATAATATTGCGTGAAATGAATAATATTTCATGTCGAATCTCACATGAAATTTTTGTCTCTCAGACTATAAACATTTGGAGTCAACATATTTTTGAATTTTTTTCGAGTGTCTAACACACCATCGGAGTTGAATCTCATCACATGAATAATGTCTAATTGTTTGAACATCATTTTCAGCTTGAATTTGCCTTAAAAAAAAATCTAACACAAATTCTGAGTGGACTTTTACAAACATTTTTTTCTTGTGTATATATATTTTTGATATAGATGGCGTCGTCGACACGTTTTTATATATTCCCGTCGTTTCTCTAACTCTTTATTCTGTTTCCTTTCCTTTGTGAGTGAACGTCTGTTTGCTTTGCACTGAGCTCATTAGCCGGCTTAGATGAGAGGCTGAGAGTGAGGTGGTGAAGTGAAAAGACGAAAACACATATAAAAACGAAAACGTTCTATATATGTATGTGTATGCGTACATATATATTCACGTACACCATATGATACATATATATATATATATATATATATATATATGTAGCGGGTATGATTCTGTGATAGGTTATGTATAGATATTAAAACCGACTAAACAAACGAGTATTTTATTTTATCGTGATTTTTTTCTCAAACAATATATTTATATCAAATTTACACTTACATTATAACGTACGTAGAAGGAAAGACGTGTCGTCTTTATCGCAGTACGTTACTGATTGCGTGAATATTATCACATTATTATTTGGTCGATTATCGACCAAGTTAAGGAATGCGTCAATCGCTTGTTGCGATGCTGAATGTAAACAAAGATAATATATATAAAGGAAAGCTGCAGCTAGTGCTGCATATATACATACAAACACGCATACGATATATATGGTCATCTCTTAATTGAGGTTGATCGTCTTCACCTATACTATCTTATAGCTTCGATCATTCTTCATTCATATTCCGAATGATTAAGATGGTCGTTATGCTGTGTTAGCGTGGCGAGGTATTAAAAATCTTGTTTCATGATATATCACCCAATATTTGTTTCGTTCAACATATTCAATAATACTTGTCGACGATGGGAATGAGTCGAACTAAATAGAAACGATGAGTTTAATCATAAATTTGCATCATCGCGATTAATGATTCACATTTTCGCGTTTCACCTGTACCATTCCACATTTCTTTCCGGATCACAGCATCCATCTAAGAATATCTACGATATATACATTAGTAAATATATACACATCTTGGATATATACTATATAGCATCAGCAATATATATTGAAGCAGAAGTTACTAAAGCCGCCGAGCTACAATTTTCAAACCACATGAATATTCAACAAGACGTTCCTCAACGCTGATGAGTTTAACAAATTTGGCACCCAGCTTCCAGCATGTTAACGGCTTCGCGTTTCGTTTTCACTCTCGCTTCGAATTTTTCGACCTCAAATTCCTGGCGGGTTCCTTCAACCTGTTACATAAATATGTAGGTATAATTAAGTAATTTTTATAGTTTAAAAAAAAATCAATATAATGATCAGAATTGAATGAATAATAATGATTTATTAATTGTATAATTTATTTGTAAAGTATTGAACAAAAGCTTTTTATACTGCTGCTTTTATACATAAAACTGTCATTATTTGTATATGTACATTTTGATTATATTGAGTTGATGGAATAGAAAGCGAGCGAGCGATAAGGATGAGTATTGCGAAGGGATAGGCAATGGAATGAGAAAAAGAGGGTTCTGAGGAGCCAAAGCACAAGCACAAGACTGGATAACAAGCTTTGAAGTAAGCTCACCATTTAGATGCCGGAGAAAAATGTTTTTCCCCGTTTCTTTTCTTGTGCAAGTTACACTTAATTTGCGGGACAAAGTTTTTCTTCATTTCATATCAAGAGAAAGAACAAGTTTTATCGTTTGTAATGCAAAGTAACGTAATGAGAACTAATGCAAAGAGATTTTTATTTATTATTATTACTTTTTTTTATTTACAAAATAAGAGTTTGCTTTAATGCATCAACATTGAGGCGTACTGTCCTGTTCACATTCAAATTCCAATTGCTATATTTATTTACAATTGAAAAAAAATTCAAATTCACCGCGAAAGTTGATACGGTTATCAAAAGCACCCTAAGAACGCCATGTGGCAAGCCAAACCACCCATTTTAACGCTCTATTGTTATGATTTATTATGGATATCGGAAGTGTAGGCGCACTACTCTCCCTCGTCGTGAGCGACGCCTTGGGGTATCGGTCGAGGAGAAAAAAATCACCGCCGGTTTTTCATCCATCTGCTATGAAGAAACACAAGTTTTTTTATTTCATTTTTTTTCCCTTTCGTTTCATGCCTGTAACTTTTTTTTCCATTTAGATTCGGTTACTTGGAGATATATACCTGTACATTTGTGATACGGATCGATAGACCTAATATTATATACTATATAACATATATATGAGCATTATATGGTGGTGTATATAATATAATGTTTAGATAAAAAATTCAAAGGAATTGTGAATTAAAATTTTTTTGTTCTGAGTGGAGTTATTGGGTTTTTGTGCAAGTTCTCTTTTAATTTCCATTCTAATAAATATCATGTATGTATTATACTTATCTATACATATTTATATGCATATTTACTGTAGAATAAAAAATGTTCGAATGGGAGAGTTAAAAAATATGAAATACATCAATTATCAAAATAATCAATATGCGCGTTTCTCTCCATTTGGCATTTAACGTCTTTGTATTTTTTATCATGAAGGGGGAAAAAAGTTTTATATACAATGAACAAATTTTTATGAAAGTCCACTCAGAATTTGTATTAAAATTTTTTTGTGTGAAATTATTTTTCTGTTTCACCACAAATTCTCATTTTAAAAATTTATACAAAATCTGCGTTAAGAACAGTTGATACAAATTTTGAGTGGAATTTTACAAAAATTTTTTTACTCTGAATATGTCGGAAATTTTCGTTATTCATTTTCTATTGTTACTTTCAATATTCCTATTATGAAGAAATTAAACTAAAGTTATTCATATAATAATAGTATTTGATAAATTTGGGATTTTTAATAAACTACACAGAGTTTTTGTTAATCCTCATCATATACAAAATAAATTGCATTGTGTTGAATATACCGTGTGCGTTGAAGTAATTTGTTAGAAAAGTGTAAATGTCACGTACAACCGCAGTATATACACATAAATACTTAAATAACTGCGGCTTCTTTGCTTGCAGAATTTTTTTTTATGTATAACCACCGAGAGAAGGAAAAAAAAACAATAGATCCAATCACACTGCTGGAACAATGGTTGAAAAACAACAATTGTGTTTAGGACTCCGGACCCCCCATGTCGAAGATACGCACCCAACTCGTAATTTTTTCTAATTGGACGATGGGCGAGAGATGTTGTATAAAATATCTACTATATATGTGCCAAAGTACTCGAACAACCCCTTTACTTGTGTGTCTTTGCTTTACTGTTATTCCACCATCTATTGTTTATGCATAATAAACATAAGTATATAGATTGAGGGGGTTTCATTTTTAGGCGATATTTTTTTTGTCTGTCGTAGTTGAAAATCTGATAATTTATATAAAAAAAATATTCCCATTTGAAAAAAGATTCTGAGTTAATTAGAGACTTCGCTCATTCAAAAATTCGATTTCCCATATAAATAACATGAGAAATTTTTTTTTTCGACTTCAACTCGATTTTTTGGTAATCAAAAATTTTTTTTTTGAAAAAATGAATGAATATAACTTTTGTAGGGCATTAAATTTGCTATAAAAAAGTCTCTCGCCGCAAATGCTCCCCGACCAATAGTTTTCGAGTTGTAGAGCTGGAAAAGTGAAAGTTGGGTATATAATTGACTACAAATTTTCTTTAAACTGGAATTTATTGATCTGACATTAATTATTATTTACAATAAACGCTATAAAGCTGTTACATTGTTGATTCAGCTTCATAGCGTTTATTGTAAGATAATAATTCACTTACTCACACTTAATTTTTGTCTCTCAGGCAATAAACAATTAGAGTCAACATATTTTTCAGCTGTTTTCGAGTGTTTAACACATAATGTGTGTTGTTATTTTAACATCATTTTCAGGTTAAATTTGTGTTAAAAAAATTTCAACACAAATTCTAAGTGGACTGTTACGAAAAATTTTTTACTGTGTAAATATAACTTCCAAAATTTTTTTCGCAATCTATATAGAAAAAAAACCCGTTATAAACTACTGCAGATAGAAAGGAAAACGATCCATATTATGTACCACTTAATTTTACTCGCCAATGATATTCAACATGCGCATCTCATGACATTTGCCACACATTCATAGATTACATACATATATACATACATACCCTAAGGGCCTATATACAGTATTATACGTATATATGTATATTACGTATATAATAAAGATCCTTTGACAAAACTGTCCCGAGGGAACTGCTTTAGGGACCGGCGAGCTACGGCCAACCGTCAGGAAATGACTGAACCACGTTAGGATATTGCGTTACGTCGGAAGGCGTTATCCCTCTAAGAAAGGCACCGTACTTCTTTATACATACATATATATACGTATACATAGTTGCTATGTGCTTCCCCATCTTCACCTTATTTTTTTCTTGCATCGTCTCACCATAATCTTGTGACTTGATGTAGCCACAACGACGAAATGACTCGAGATGATGAGATTGCGGATCACTAAGTTAGGAAACATGAATGACCGGTCGCCATGTGGTAAAACATTTCATTTTATTGACTCTCTTCCGTATTCTGTTGATGATATTTTCATTTTTACTTTTCATCACTTAGTGATAAGAAAGTATTGCTTTCGTCCGATTTGAAAACGGCAAAATAACGCATGTAATCGCATTTTTCAATAATAATTGGAATAACGGATAAAAAAACTATATATTAATGTTCAATGAATTGCCTCCTTGTATAATATGAAAAAAATTTCATGTTTTTGAAGGTCACGTACATGAAAAACGTGTTTTTCCGCTGCCGGATGGACGAATATTTTATTTATATAGTGGAAGTATCTTGAAAACTGCTGGACCAAATAAATCAAAAATTTATAGGGAGTTATAATTATTATATCGAGCTAACAATAAATTGTTATGCTAAATTTTGTTTCGACTTTCCGTTCGCCATAAAAAAACAATTACATGCGTTTTCGAAAAAAATACGTATATTTTATAGAATTTATGTGACGAAAAACATAGAAGCCACGTGATCTCAGGAGTGGCTTGATAAAAAAGTCTGAAATTTTGGACATAGTATAAGAACGTTCAGGGGATCATAAGTTGCTATGGCTCATTTCAATCGGATGTTTATATCGTGAAAAAATGACGTTTATATGTATTGTGGGAAAATTACATGTAAAAGTACGTACATTGCATTCGTCACCGATGTCAACAAACCTTGCTAGAGTTTTGTACTTCCGAGAATCCCTTATGAATGAAAATTCAAATAAAATATAAAAATAATTCTCATTGTTCATTTCTAAATGAATAAATGAATTAATAAATAAATATATAAATAGATAAATAAATAAATAAATAAATAAATAAATAAAAAACAACGATAGTGATGAAAAGTACCGGGTAAGTCTACTTGCCTAATCATTTGTTTATTTGTTTATTTTTAAATGCATTCATACGTTTGTATACATATAAAGCTTAAGACTTTGTGTTTATACATAAAACTTGAGTAAATATATATACATTGCAACATTATCACGCGATCCTTCGTCACGTGTGCTGATGATGATGACAACAGAAAGTGAGATACATCTTTTGGCGTGATCGAAGAAGACACAAAGTCATGTCTATGTGTAATTTAGGGTTCTTTAATCCCAGTGGGTGGTTGAAGTCACCACCTGCAGAGTCTAAAACACCTTATTTTGCCAACGGGTTTATATATTGTACATTCACATTTTCTCTCTTTTTGATATACATACATATATACACATTATGTATGTATTCGTTTTCCTCCTTGGTTCACGCATTTACCGCATGTTTGTCATATTCTTCGTTAAAAAAAATAATAATAATTTCATCACGCGATCGCGTAGTTCTTTTTCAAATGTATTTTTTTATCCATATAAACTCCTATTCATTATTCTTATTCATATTGAATTCAAGTTTCACGCAAGTCACGAGGGCCATTACTTTCAATTTATACCTAACCTCAATTGGCGAATCGGCAAACATTCGCGGACTCCCCGCGGATCACGGTTGGACATTGGCACTTGCATCGTTGTCATATCTCACGTACGTTCAGATAAATTTCCATGACACATATATAGAAGTCGATGAAAATTGCTTAATTTTCTGCTGTGGACGATGTTGTTGGTGTAAGTACGATGAATTGTGTGGTGGCGCTGCTGGAGGTCGTTGAATCATACCTATAAAAACGCGTGCACTATTATTTTTTGTTTTTGTCACAGGACATATTCACAATTTGTCTTTTCACAAAATACGTGACCAATGCACTGTACTAAATATATAGGAGGAGTTTGAGTATACTTCGTGGCCAACGGTAAAAATTTGACAATGGACTATATATTGCATTCAATGTGGTCGATTAAAAAGAGGGGCAGAGTATAAAAAAAAAAGAGAAAATATGGGTATAGTGCGTTGTCCACGGCAATGTATGCGCACACGGCCAGATTCACAAGGAGGGCTGTAAATCCTGCCTTGGGCAAAGCTCCATCGTATACTCTATAATATCCCATTCGAAATTTTACCCCATGCATATGTATATGTATCTGTACTATACATATATCTACTCTTTGTATTTCCATACATATATACATGTACATACAGTAAAAAATTTTGGGCAAATGTCCGCTAAAAATTTGTATTAACTGTGTTCAATGCAAATTTTGTATCGGAATTCAACACAAGAATTTGTGTTGAAGTAGAAAAATAATTCTGCTGAAAATGAATATTTTATGTTAAATCTAACACTGAATTTTTATCTGTCAAACTATGCTAATTTTGTGTCAATTCGGTAAATGAGTAATTTAACGCGATTTCCTAATTCTTTTCAAATGTTTATAACGTTTTATTTGTATTGAATCAAATCATATAAATATTATGTTAATTTAACAAGTAGATTTTTATGTGAAAAAAAAATCAACACAAATTTTGGGTGGACTTTTATACGAAATTCTTTATTGTGCATGGTAAGAAATTTTATGTAACAGTCCACTAAAAATTAGTGTCAACTATATTCGACAGAAATTAACATCATAGTTAAATAAATGCAGATTTGCCTTTGATATCTCGGCAGTACAACAACTATACTCTTCAATTAATCTCTACTTTTCACCATTCCAGCCAGTCTAAACTCAATTTACTATACTTCGACATCAATCTATATACTCCCGAATACCTCTACTCCGATAATAATCTCTATATACTTTCCTACCTCCACTCACCAAATTCTTAGTCCATATTTTTCATGTAATTCACGTGAAAAGTAGTGATCTGAAGAGTATACTTGTTGTACTACCATTCTCAATATGTTCTATTCTTTCACGAAGGTGAAACGGCCATCATTTCTATTAATGAATTAACGGAATATATACACATATGTACATATATATTCAATATGTTCATATAAAGGGAACTACAAATATATTTGTGCGTGTGTATATAGTTCGCCCTCGCACGTTCATCACCCATATATTCACCACAAATTAAACTCACGCACAGCCCTCTGGCCATACGTCAACTAATGAGAGAGTGAGCGCGATAGGGATAAAGACAAGAACAAAGAGAAACGTACGAGAATGCAATGATAAAAGCATATTTTGGGTCTATGCGATTTTGTTGATTTGAATTTAGTATTGATCACTCTAAATCTGAAATATCTTTTGTAATATGTTGTACAGTTTAAACTTTAGATGTATAATTATATGCCTTCATTAATTTTATATAATATTTTATTAACAGAATATTGTTATAATTTTTATAACTGTTGGATTGGCAGTGGATGGAAACGAACATGGCAATTAAAGTATATTATTTACATATTTACATAATTATATATGTTATAGGTATATGAGGATGAAAGCCCGAGTATTTGCTGATTTTTCATCAGTGAAACTTCTAAAAATTATAATTAATTCATCGAACGTAGAATTTAAAAAAATTTTTATTATTGTTCATGGTTTTTAATACTGAATCAAGTAAAGTCGTGATAATTGTCGATTAATTAATAATTAATATTAATGTTTTGAGGAAAAAGATCAAGTAGTGATTCAACACAAATTTATTTGTGTGTGCCGCGTGACTTTTACGATGTTGTATTTTTACGAACACGAATAAATGCTCATCTGCAATTTCAAAATTATGTTACTCGATCACGCCATCATTTATAAATTACGTTACAGCTCTAAATATTTTTTTCATCTTTCGATGCTTGAGTTCCATCTTGATATATAAGTTTTATTTACATTCAAATTATATTAATAAATGGGATTCTGTAGTTTATAAATTATTACACAATCGCGTATTGAACATTCCCATGTTTATACATGTAACAAAAGTACTTTTACATGACGAAAGAAAAAAAAAAAAAAAAGAAAAAAACCCGAAAACATAAATGAAAAAAAATTGTAAATAAACAAAAAAGTAAAAAGGAAAATAAAAAATGTGAAGTGAATGTTTTGAAAGGTGAATTCGCCACGCGCTTAAGTCAACAATTCACCCAACAACTATGAAATTGTGAAGATTGAAGAAAGGATTTTGGGAGCCTTTCATCAATTGCGTGGTATGTTTTGTCAGAACTCTGATTGACGCATCAATTTCATGCGCTGAAGACGGTGAAGCTTCCACTAATGTGAGCATTTTGCTTTATTTTTTTCTTTCTATCCTCTTTCAGGACAATTCATGGTCCTTGAAATCAATGGGGATCATTGATCCTCGGATCGAACGTCGAACAATATATAACTGAAATGCAAAGAAAGAAAAGAATAAAATACAAGATGATAAAATACACAAACAACGGGACAAGTCCAGGGGTACCTGATGTTTGCGCTACCGCCTCTGTTTAGATATCATACATACATGTACCCACACACACACACACACATTCTAATGTACATACATATATAACTGGTTTTGTCGTGTTTAGGTTCGCGCAGGTACAAATATATACACAGTATATCTGAGCTTTATGCACGTTGCTGCACGTTACGTCGACAGTTGTACGATTTCCTCGGCAGTTTGCACATATAACGTGTTTGAATTATTCATAAATGGTGGTTATAATGTTATATACGTATGTATAATATTTGCATTATAATACACGTATAGATGGGAGTCATGTGAATTATTTTTGTAAATGAAATTAAATTAATTTCGAATTTATAGAAATTTTCATATATAATATCGTAAGAGTGAAAATTTTTGGCGGCTAAATTATCAATTGTTTCATGAAGGTTTGTTGCTTGTCAATTTTATGAGAAATATTTTTTAACAAAATCGTGAGTTGCGGGCTCGCGATTTTGAGGAAAATATTTCGAGAAAAATTGACAAAAAGCAACAAATCTGAATGAAAAAAGAGAAAAATTTTTTCGCAAAATTTTGACTCGAACGAAATTCGACATGACTATTTCGAGAGCATAATATAATATATTATATGAAATGTCAAAGACTGCCTTATCGTGTGTGTTATGGATTCGCTCATAGCAACGTAGATCTGGCTGTCAAAAAACAAAAGAAAAATTATCAGTAGAAAACTCTCCTCTACTCATTAGTTGTTATTCCCGGCAATTTTTCATTTGTTATGTATAACCTGGAGTATCGATACTAGAATACAGCGATTTCATTGGAAATAAGAGCTTCCTATTGGTCCAATTTAAAGCGAGTGAAATAGTCATTATAGAAATAAAATCTTAATTCCAACTATTTATATATAAATAGCACAACATGACTCTCAACTCACGTTATTGTAATGAGTTATCAAACCAATAGATAAACACCTGCACAGATTACACGCTGTTCTGGGCATCTCTACATATACTCTATATAACGCTAAGCAATTTAGGTAGTAATTTCAAACTTACATCGGTCTAACTTTATGGGTAATGATGTAGTAGGCAAATTGCATCATGCAATTGAGTTATGGAGTTCGAACGAAAGATCTTTCAACGTCATGATAGAATGGCGTCTGTATATTCACATGATTGTGTTTATATAAGTACAGTATTATTTAGGTATATAGTGTAAATATATATGATATAACACTGTATTCTTAACATGTTATTGACAGTTCATTACCTTATATGTGATATTACTCTCTAATTAACAATAAATTGTTGCATCAATTTTTTCTTCTCCAATATGATATATCAAGAATCAATTACATGTTTTCTTAATACATATTTTGATGTATATATACTTCCAATTCATTGCTACACATATATATCATTAAATCCGTTATGAATTAAATCTTGGAATAAACAAATAATATTCATTGAGTTTTGGCTAGTTTCATTATTATTTGTTTAAGCTATATTTTGCAACAGTATTTTACAGCGTTCTGAATTAGTCATTTCGATATATCAGATCGTATAATAAATTTAAAAAAAGAAAATTGTAGCTTACAAGTGTTTAGTTTTTGGGTCCGGACTTGAGAATTTTTCTAGCTCAAGCGATATTCGAGTTATCGTACGAAAATCAACGAAACAAAATCTTCCAAATGTTTGCTCGGCTTTAAAATGGTGTATGGACTATTGTCGAGTGCACGCAAGCTTGCTAGCCGATTCGAGCGTTGACCCCATATTGGTTCCAAAGCTGGTTCTTGTGTTGGCTTCAAAGCTGGATTAAGCACTTATTTCGAAACTGTTTCGCGGAATTGGGTTTAGGCATGGCTCCCGAGATGGATCGGGGGCTGGTTCCAGAACTGGTGGCTGTTCTGGGGTTAAGACTGGTTTGCGAATTGAATTAAGAGCTGGATTTGTAGCTGCAGGTTCCCGTGATGGGCTCGGGACTGGTGCAAATGCTGGATTTCTTGCCAGCTTACGTTCGTGCGTGCGAGCCTGTGGGTTTACGTACGTGCATTTTTGGATTATTATAAGTTCAAAGATGTTAACTGCAAACTGATATGTTTGTGTGAATTTAAGGGGGACTTTTACCTGGGTATTTTCAAAAAATAGTTTTTTTTTTGTTCGGATTTTTAATCTATATTCAAGTATAATTCATACTGTAAAAGGATATTTTCAAATTCGATCATTTTCGGTACTTATAAGGGTCATTCTTATTTTTGTGTGACTTAAAAAAAAAAAAAAACGTTATTTATTTTTATGATTCCGTTTCATTACTAATTGTTAGCAAACATGTATAGCACTTTGTTTATGAATCCTGTCAACCCTTAAAGTGGTGTATAAAAAGAAAAAGAAAATATATTTTTTCCCCTACCCACGGTTGTGACAATTGCGCCATGGTCGAGTAAGAATGACCCATAAAGTTCCGAAGTACGTTGCAAAACATTATAAACGCGTTTTTCTCGAAACCGTGTTTTTAAACACTGCTGCCACTCTCCTAACGGCTGTATTTGGCCAACCGACTTAAAAATTGGACGAAACATTCAAAATACATTTTTACAGGGAACGACGTACGATTTTTTCGATATTCCAAAATTTGAATTTTTAATCCACGTTTTTGTACGAAAGAAAACAAAAAAAAATAGATTTTTTTCTTAAATTTGTCGCCATTTTTATAATTTTATAGATATTAAAAAAATCATACGTCAATCCTTAAGTTCAAGGGTCCTCATTAAGATGCTTCGTGAAATTTCGATCTCAATTGAACAGGGTGGGTGCTACAGTGGCAGCACTTTGCCTCTGCAAGCGTGCGCTATTTTAATTGTTTGAAAAATACAAAAATTGTTTTTTATGTGTCGTTACTTGAATGAAAATGATAAAAAACTTGCAGTACAATATTTCTATCTGTTTTCCTGGAAAAATAATATATAAACACCTGAAAAATGGTGATCCAAGGTAGAAGTCCCCCTTAAATCAAAAAGATGAGCTATAGAATTGGTACGAAATGATGTTATTTCGGGTTGATGTCTGAATGTATGTGTAATTGTGAAATTATTTCGTGTGATGTTCTGCGTAGACGTAGTTACCTTGTTAGTGTGATGTGTGAACCGGTTATGTACGTTGAAAATAACGTGGTTTTCCTCGTTTATTGAATAGATTATATTAATTTTGACGATTTTATTCCACTGACTCTATGTATTTGAGATTTTATTGATCTAGATACGATTAAAGACACCAGAATTCAATGACCAAGTTCTAAATAAAATTCTCACAAAGATACTGAACAAAGATGAAATATATATACGTGCAAAAATGAAAAAATCTGGTTACTCCTTGTCCAGCAATATATTAAATATAATATAAAATATATGAACGTGAAACTAGATTTACTATCGCGTCTCCATAAAAATGAAAGTATTTCACACCGCTTTCATATAATTCCTGCATATCCATCGGCATTTCGTGCTTCACATTACTCAGAGCCATCTGTGATTTTCAGTGAAACGATCGACACTATCGATTTTACATATCCAGACATAAGAAAATGTATTGTCTATGTGCGCGTGCATCGCGCTACATCAAATACATAGATCATTAGTACATAAATAAATATACATACAAAATTCATTCACAACCTAGATACACATTATTAATCGTATATATAGTTCCCAAATAATCATAAGTATATAATATATAAGCACAAGGAATAAATATTTACATAACCTAAAAGCATTCATTCGAATTCTTCACGCATCAAAAATTAAACATAAACATTGCATGTATAAACAAAAAATATAAATGCACATTTTATATATAATATAAACAATGTAAAAAGGATATAAAATAACGTATACGGTGAATATATATACAGATATAAAAAAATGCGCATTTTATAGTTGGCGAACGACATAGCATTGAGGAATATAAAAGGGGAATCGATCGGTCATGCGCAGTGTGGTGCAAAAGTGAAGTGAAACGAGTAGACGGGATAACGACGAGTATATAGAGGTGACAGGCCGACGAGGAAACGAGAAAACGAGACAACGCAGGGGATATGTGGGAGTATAGAGAATATATAGTGGCGGGGGGTGTGGTATAAGCATTGAGTATATAGAGTAAAATGAGAGGCGCGAGGTGCGCGGGGTTTGTTTAACGTTTGCGCCGGCTCAGCACTCGTTTATAGGTTCTATCAGCAGCGCGCAGAGTACGCAACGGCGTAGATCCTGGTGGTGGATACCATGTCATGTGACTGGAGGCGTTACCACACCCCCGGCGGCGGGGGCGCCACGGCGCCTCTCGCCTCAAGCACAGTGCGACGTCGCGACGCGACACGTGCGGTCCACTTTACCTATACAATACGAAAATCACTTCCTTCCTGTCTTCCTGCTATCATCGACTTTACCTACGGACAGTGTACGACGCCCTCACGCGGCTATTAATTCGTGTGCGGCCCTCATCAGCCCCACCACTTAACAATAATAAGCCTTATAATTTTTGTTCTTTCTATTATTCTTTTATTTTATTCTCGTACGTTTTAATATTGTTACTCATATTTTATTTTTATTTTTTATTATTTGTTATTGTTTCGGTAATATGGATAATATTTGTATTCGGGTTTGATGTTTTTAATATTTAAATTGAAGGTTCAGTGATTATGATTAATATCGGCAATTAGATGACCCAGGTGTTCAATTTGCAAATTGAAGATTGAAAATAATTTGTGATTTTTTCGAATTGAGGTGAGTCGTATGCATATAATTTTATTTTTTATTTACATACAGTATATTAAGAATTTTTTTTTTCTTTTCTCCATTTTTATTTTGTTTTTTCATTTTTTTGTAGCAATCAAAAGTGACAATATATGGTGGCGAAAATATGAGGATTCATGAATATCCGGTGTGTAAGTGTTTATAACTGCAGTTGATCCGTCGGCTCAGAAATATATCGAGTAAATGTCGTGGAATTTTTATATATGAATGTGATTGATTTTGTGCCAATAATTTTTTAATGACATTGAAGAAATATGAATAAACGATACGACGTGACACACACAAACAAACACACGTATATATACACACATGATTGAGAATTTCACAAATAATTTTCTCAAAAAGAAAAATCGGTAGAAAAAAAAATAAAGTATTGCAGATTAACTGTATATTTATGGCATTATATAAAATTTGCAAAGTATTAATTTGTCCCATGTGAATTATTTTTCATTTTGGGCTGATATTTGGTTTAATTGTATAAATAATAAATTGAATATGCAGCTGAACGTAAAACCACAAGAGTTTTACTTAGTGATGTATATTCATACAATAATATATATATGGTCAAAGTTTTTGCAATTAAAAGTCAGTTGTCGCACCTCTGGGAGTCGTATTTAACTTTGCTTAACTAAATTCAGTTGACGTAACGCCCCGGGGAGAAGAAACGTCGCAGTTGGCTTAATCCAAACTCTCTTCTCTTGCTTCTTTCACAAGTTTTTATGTCCCCTTTTCCTAATATAATATTATCTTCTATCTTTTTTTCACTTTCTCTCATTCTCTCTCCTTCATCATTTCTCTCAAATATCTCTTCATTCAAAAATGTTATTCATCATTCTAACACATTTTTTAATCACAAACTCAAACATTTAACACAAAAAATAATTATCGCAAATATTGTAGGTACAAAAGAATATTTGGCAGTAATTAATCAAGATGACGTATTATAATTTACCGGACACATGAATGTTGGCGCAGTATTGGATTTGGCACTAGACATCGTGCCATCAATATCATTGATTAAATCATATCGATTAATTGAACGTCAATACGACGATATCAGGAACAACGAGTGACACAAACGCCCATCATGTCTTACCTTGCTCTCGACTCAAACGCCTGGCAGGTGAGTTATTGTTCATTTATCTAATAAATCTTTACATGGTTAACCTCAATTTCATCAAGAAAGTAGATCCGGCAAGATTATTAAGTTAGCTCCATCATTACCATGGTATAACATCTATGTAAAAGTATACATGTATACAATGTGGTGTTGCAAGAGTGATTGAAGTAGTCTATGTAGGCAGTAGCTCACGAGATTATTACCCATCCTAAAGTCTTACCATATATTGTCGTCAACGATGTTTCAACTCACCCGTTATGAATGTTGAAAGTTAAATGGATCAGTACAGTGGAGCGCCCAACAATCTCGAATATATACGCTAATCCATTTTAAATGTTCCATGAATATTAATACATCACGCGCCATCAAGGTAGATTTCTGCAATGAATTCTGTGTGGGAAATGATTACATTTCGTCATCGTGCAATTTTCTTTTTGCTATGTGTATAATTATAATTAATTATATGTATATATAAAACAATGTTTTGAGATGATAAATGGATGTAGAGGTTTTGCAATGTATCATTTATTGATTTTGAAAAGGAAAAGTATGAATATATTGATGTTGCGGTGGATGATGTTTATATAGTTAGGATGGCAGTACAACAAGTATACTCTTCAGATCACTACTTTTCAAGTGAATTACATGAAAAATTAAGAGTAAGAATACGTGGAAAGTAGAGATTCATCCAATTGGAGTAGAGGTAATAGGGAGTATATAGTGATGTCGAAGTAGTAATATGAGTTTAGACTTTGGCTGGGATCGTGAAAAGTAGAGATCTGAAGAGTATAGTTGATGTACTGCCGTTAGGATTTATGTACACAGTAAAAAATTTTGTGTAAAAGTCCACTCAAAATTTGTGTCAACCATTCTTAACGTAGATTTTGTATCAATTGTCAACACGAGAATTTGCGTTGAAGCAGAAAAATAAATCTTACACTGAATTTTTGATTCTCAGACTATAAATATTTGGAGTCACCATATTTTTCATTTTTTTATCGAGTGTTTAGCACACCATGCGAGTTGAATCGAGTCACATGAAACATTTAATTGTTTCAACATCATTTTCAGATTGTACCTATTTGGGTTAGGAAAATTTTAACACAAATTCTGAGTGAACTTTTGCAAAAATTTGTTCACTGTGTATGAATAATAATGTCGAGGATTAGATAGAAATGGTGAATTAAATGAATAGGAATGTATATGTTGGTTTGGACCTAACTATGTGACGTCTGAAATGCGGAAACAAAGTTAGCTCGAACCCCAGTGAAATTGAATTTTAGATAAATTTAACAGCTTTAACGTCAACCTCCTCCTGTCAACATTGTGTTATTTTCTGCACTCACGATCAGTAACAATTTTCTTCATATCCCAGCTCAAGCTACTTTCTTTTGATTCAGTCATGAAACTTTTTATATTATTATTTATATAAATATGTATATCAATAAATAGATTGATAAATTTGAGATTGTTAACTTGGCGGAAATGTGATTTCTAAAATTCATAATATTACTTTACATTAAATCTAACACCAAATATTTTTGTCTGTCGAACACTACATAAATTTTTGTTTAAAAATAATCGTGTTAAAAAAAATGGCAATACATTTTCAATGAACTCTTACACAAAAATCTTCATTCGTATTAATATTTGTCTTTTCGAAATCTTGTTAAAGATACATCAAAAAATATATTAATTTCAAAAAGCTTGTCTATATTTTTATGCACAAGTCAATGAGGCTGTGGCTCAACTACATACACGTATACATTTACACAAATATGAATTGACGAGTATTTGCACATCTTTCAATAAAGCATGATCCGGTCGCGTGCCACTTTCGAGTGCTGGTTCGTGTCTTCGCTTGGAATAACAAGGGTAAAATCATCCCTAGATTATTACTCCTTCTATATAGATTCATGTCGCTTTTACTCTATAAGCAGACGAGCGTTTCATGACGATCGAGGCTTCAATCAAATATATATATACATACATAAAGATGAGCGTGGGAGTGATATACTCTATATAAATATATATAAATATACAGACATATACATACAGCTGTTGTGTTCATTTATATCATCTTATATTATTATATATTTTGATAGTTTCATGCATGATTATATAATGAGAAATAGGGCATTATAATTTTTCAATTTGTCGCGATGCGATCGTCTAATAGGTGATTCACTGTTTTACATGGCACAAAAAGGGGAACAGTTGGTGGTTACATCAAAAACTTACCGCACTTCAAAGTTATACGCAGGACGTCGATTCATCTCTCTATCTCTTTTACGCGATGGGGTTTCATCGCCTGGTCGAGTCACACAAGTGAGGGCTAAAGTCGAGGGAAGGGTGAACGAAAAATAAATGATACCTGAATTAGTGTAATCGTGTGATGGTTTTGCAAGGGAAATGACTGAGTTATTTGGGCATCAGCAAACGTCGACGAAACTCAAATTGTAGGGGACGACAAATTGCATTCAAATCTAATTTTGGTTTGAAATAACTATTGTGACGACGCGTATTGGCATCACTTGGGATGTACGATTGATCGTTATTTTTATTCTTTATATTTAATATTCAATATTTTAACTGAGATATATCTATACATCTGCATATTAGGGTGTTTCATTCTTAGGCGATTTTTTTTATCTGTTGTATCTGAAAATCTGATAATTTATGGAAAAAAAAAAATATTCACGTTTGAAAAAAAATTTTGAGTTGATTAGAGGCTTATCGCATTCAAAAATTCGATTTCCGATAAAAATAACATGAGAAAATTTTTTTTCAACTTCAACTCGATTTTTCGGTAATCAAAAATTTATTTTTGGAAAAAATGAATGTACAGCTTTTGTAGGGCATTAAATTTGCTATAAAAAAGTTTTCTACCGCAAACGCTCTCCGACCAACAGTTTTCGAGTTTTAGGGCTGGAAAGGTGAAAGTTGATTATAATTGACAACAATTTTCTTTAAACTGAAATTTATTGATCTGACATAAATTATTACCTTATAGTAAACGTTATAATGCTGAATTAACCATGTAAGAGCTTTATAGCGTTTATAAACAAAACAAAAAATATCAACTAAAAATTAAACACTCCAATACATGTATACAGTGGAAAATTTTTTGAGAAAGTCCATTTAATATTTGTGTTAACACAGATTTTGTAACAATTTTCAACACGAAAATTCACGTTGATGCAGAAAAATAATTTTGCGTGAAATTAATAATATTTCATGTCGAATCTTACACTAAATTTGTGTCTCGCAGACTATACACATTTGGAATCAACATTTTTTTCAATGTTTTTCGAGTGTCAGCACATCATCGGAGTTGAATTGAATCACATAAATAATGTGTTGTTATTTCAATATAATTTTCAGGTTGAATTTGTGTTAAAAAATTTCAACACAAATTCTGAGTGGACTTTTACAAAAATTCGTTTACCGTGTATTTATATACATCCAATCATTTTTATCAAGGTACAAAAATGCATAAAAAATTCAAATACTTTGATATAATCGAGACAAAAGTAAAAGTGATGAATAATTGATGATACGTCAGTTACCGACCAGTCCATGAATTTAATATTCAATGGCGATTTGGCGTGCGATACACCAACGTCTGTTGTTTGTCCTCAATGACAATACAGACTGGTGGTCCATGGTTAGTTGCAGTTCTCTATTCATCATGAAATACCCGCCTGATACAATAGGTTCGCAGGTACTTTATGCCACAGTGTCGGTGTACATTCTTCAATAATGCACAAGACAAATTCAGTTGACGAATAACGCTTCCAACAACACACAGCAGTTCACCACAATTCATGATTAAATAAATAACTTAAACATCAAACAAAGAAATATCTTTTTGAACTGAATGAGTGATGTAAATAAAAAATAACAATTCAATTTTTTTTTACCTTCATTCTTATTTAATTCATATTAAATTCAGATATTGCAGCGCTGTATACCACACAATCACTCACTCTGTCCGTCCACACTCGTGTTTTTAGATTTAACCCGGGTTGCTTTTAGTAATTAAGAGTGTAAGAGTGAGACGAAGAAACGCGAGCAACGGCAAGGCAATAGTGAGTTTGCGGACGAGCAAAAAGAAGTAAAAGAAAAAATGGAAAAAAATAATAATGGAAAAAAATAAAAGGTTATATATATACGATGATGAGGATGAGAAATAGAAGAAAAAAGAAGAGTAGCTGAAGGGCTATATGTATGTATATGTGTATATATGAGTATAAAGAAAGAGAGAAATGCAAGTAATACATATATATATGTATAGGTAAATATACATATACACTACAGTTAGTTGTCTCGGTGTTCCGTGCAATGTCACCCTTCTTTGTTCTGAATATTTTTCTTTTCGTTTTGTTTTTTAAAAAACATGGCGTGCCAAATGTGTATGTTGATGTATATATATGTTTGAATGTACCTGTAAATGTGAACTATTAAATGGGAGAACGAGTAACAATGATATATATAGAGATATGTACATGTGTATAGTAGAGTCCAGTGTTCAGCTAATATTTGCATAAACTGTTTTTCTGATTTTTCAAGATGTTTCTTTGTTATCAAGTATGTCACAAGCAATAACGATGGATGCTTGAATTTCACAAGTGCTTAAATAAACGTTTTGTAAGACACAAAAACAAACTGGATACGTATAAGAGTATGTAGTATATAAGGTATATGAAAATAAAGATGAAAATAATATGTGATTTGGAGAGACGAAATTTTTAGGTTATTTTTATGAAGTTAGAAGAAACACGGATCAAGTTGATTGATAGGATTTTGGTAAAAAAATGTAGACAGTAAAACATTTTGTTTAAAAATCTGATGAAAATTTGTACTGAATATATTTTTTCAGAGATTTTCACACTAAAGTTAGGTTAAGTCAGCACAATATTTATGTTGTTTGATTTAAGATATATAATATGTCAAACATTCGGAAAGGATTGGAAAATTAATTGTTAAATTTTACTCAGATTTAAGGGCCCTTAAATCTCCGGAGTTCATGTGGTACCGAGTTAGTCAGAAGAAAAACTGTTATGACTAGCGTATAGTCTGTTCAAAAAGTTTGGCAATGTTGCAATAAGATAAACAAATGATATTTCATAATTTCATAAAAATCATTTGTTTTTTTTCCAAAGATGCAAACCAAAAAGATAATTTTTAGATAAATGTATTACTTTTATAAATTCAAAATTCTATATGCTGTGTTTTGTAATTGAAAATTATGTTATTATTAAATTCGTTCACAAAAGTGGATTTTTTCATTCAATTTTCTAATATGTGTGATTATTTCGTATCCTTTTTTTATAACTACAATGATTTTATTTGCGATTAATTGATTTTATTTGATTCTTTAAACTGATTCAGTCATTAATTTACAGTCACATTTACATGCTTTGCTGTAGAAGTGTAGTGCACATTGCGTGCGAAAAATATTGATACTGATTTCAAAAAGCGCGCGGTTGCGACGTTGCCGTCATAATATGCGGCTGGAGTAATATGGAGGTCAACCTTCCAAAAATCAGCATTTTTCGAGACAAATTAATTAATTTTGAAGTTCACAAGAACTGAATGGATTTTAAAAAGCTGTTCAAATGTTCTTCAGATGTTTTTTTATCCATTATGAAAATTTCTTTCAAAACTGTTTGTTTAATGGTTGCAAATTTCACGGTTCTATGCGGGAAAAATACGAAAACCCATAAGAGACCATATTAATTTAGAAAATTTATATTCATTAATAATTGCACACAAACGAGGTAATCAGAGAGTTTGAAATTTGAACAGGTGACTTTTTTGATACTCATAAGTGAACTCGAATTTTTTGATCAACATCTGTTTGTGAATTTGATCATCAGATGAACTCCCTTAACATGAAATTTTACTAATTTTGTGCAGAATTTTTTTTCTATTTCAACACAAATTCTTGCTGTTGAAATTTCATACGAAATTTCAGTTAAAAATAATTAACGCAAATTTTCGACAGACTTTTGTACCAAATATTTCACTACCTACATAGTCACAACTCTGTATTTATAAGATACAAATAATACATAGTATATATGTATATGTGTCTGTTGCTTATACACATGTGGTTACAAAGGACGTACAATAAGGGGTCGAGAACTCACCCCTTATATATATATGAAGTACATAGAGAATAAGTAAGAGGGCGAGGTCAACGTCGCTGTTGGTGACGAAATGGATTCTGCCAAATTAACCATGAAATAGACTCTTCACTCTATATATAGTTAAGGAGTCTATATATCTATCTCCTGAAAAATTTCTTTTTTCATTTTTTTCTTCATTATACCTACAACAAAATGTTCAATTTATGTATACAATAGTTCATGTATACATAAACATGTTATTTGATGACTTGCCTTGTACATATTCACTTGTACTTTGCATGTGTATATATAAAATAAGAAAAAATGGCCATGTCGGAATTAATTGGCGGCCTGGAGAAATGATGAGAGTTGTTGATTCACGAGCGCACTCTCCCGATCCTCATTGACAAATAAGAAGACCCAGCCTTTTTCTCATTAGCGGCACTTTGATGCAACCCGCCCACACGTTATGACAAACTAGATTAATTTGCCGTCCGCGAAATGCACCCGAGCCGTTGGATCGTTTATTATAAAATTACAACTGTCAGAGTCGGAAACTAAATAACTATCAAGAATCACTGCAACATACAAGTTTGTACCTTACCTTTATTATTCAACATAGCTTCATGTATCATCACGAAGAAGACTTATTTTATTTTAGATGTTTATGCCCTATTTTCTAATCACTTCATTTCTCTAGTATTAATTTTGGTGACTTTCCGAGCCGAAATTTAGTCGATTCATAGCATATCCAACATGTATTCGACATTCTTTTACAAGTTTGATTAATTCTCCTGATCGAATTATTTTACCATTCTATTGCACCTCCAACATGTATTTAACTATTCTTTTACATGTTTAATTTCTCCTGATCGTGAGAAGGTGGTCTTTTACTGATCTAACCCCTGAATTTGAGATTTGTGCGTAGGTAACACGTTAAGAACTGGTTAAATTATCATTAGAATATAAAACCTCCATTACTATTCCAACCTGTATACTAGCGATGAGTTGGAGATGTTGTGAAGCAGTAAAATTTCGACTTGGGATTCCTAAAGCATCTTTTCTAAAGTCTAACGTTCTATTTAGCGTTTCTAACTCACCTGTTAGCAGATGCATATAATTGTGAATCAACTACTTCATTGCTAACTCGGGTAAAGTTTTTAAAATCTACAAATAACAGTTGACTATCAAAATTTATGTATTTATATAAAACAAATTGGAGATTTTTAAGGAGGCAGGTTATAAATACAAATGTGTTGATGTATAATGTAATTAGAAATAATGTTTGAATGTAATTATAAAATAATATTGGATCACCTTCGGGGCTTCTATTTTTGTTGCAAAATTTTTGGATGGCTTGAAGAATATTTAAAGGCTGTGGGGGTGTAAGGCTGGGGGGATTTATGTATAACTCACGTCAGGTAGGTAATTAGCCGCTTTTGGCTAGCTGTAATGGATATACGGTGCGGCATCGAGCGAAACCCTTAACTTATTCAAATGAACCAAGCTAACCCATGTCCAGCGTGAACCAAGATGACGCAAAGCAATATCGAAAAACCATTTGTAATTAAATACTAATTCATGATGGTTATATGTTATACATATGAATATATATGTGTATATAGTTGTGTATTGATGATAGAATATATAGGTTTGTATAATATAAAAATATATATAATGTATATAAGTGAGGAAACGCACAATCTAACAATGAAGAAGATGACAGTGATTTAGTTCCAATGGAATTTAAACGTTTAACAGTGAAAGGTCGGATATTGATTTTATGTTGAGCTGCAAAAGTGTGATTTGAATTTTGATTGCGGGTCCGGGGAGAGATCGGGTAACAGGATAGTGCACGCTTTGCCAGACTCACAAGGACCCTTGAAGCCGACGCTTAGTCGACTGGAAAATTGAAGGAATATACGGTTTTGAAGCGACAAACTGAAAGCGCCCAATGGAATATCTTTGTTTATTTTTTCAAATTTCTATTGTGTAGATATAATATATAAATATATGATAAAAAATTTCGGATGAAAGTCAAATTAAAATTTGTGTTAAAATTTTTTTTGTTGCTATTTTTACACAAAAATTAAGTTAAGTTAATACGATATTTATGTGATTTGATTTGAAACGAATAATATTTTAAAAGGCAGTACAACAACTATACTCTTCAGATCACTACTTTTCACGTGAATTACATGAAAAATCAGGAGTAAAAATTTGGGGTGTGGTGATGTGGAAATTTAAGTAGATCAGATTTATCGGAGTAGATAGGTATATTCAGGAGTAAGTATAATGATGTCGAAGTAGTAATATGAATTTAGACTTTGACTGGAACCGTGAAAAATAGAGATCTGAAGAGTATAGTTGTTGTACTACCACACAAATTTAGAATCCATCTTAACATATAAATTAAAAACCAATGAACTAACATTATATTTAAACATAACTAACCCTCAAATAATTCTAATAATATTACATTATACAACCTTACACACTAAAGACATATTAAAATCAAAATTAAAATTATTATCTAATACCTAACCTCTAAAAAAACCATTTATATACACATATATAAATACGGTATATACATAACCAAAATAAATTAGTTGTATTCATCCATATATATACTCGTATACATATACCTGATGGATGAAAACAACGAAAGTGTACATATAGTAGGCGTATTCGTAGACTAAATTCTTCCAACATGATTACAATCTTCTGCCTAAGATAATTCGATAATGATACAAGAGTAGCACAGTTTTTAGCATAAGAACATGCTAATTCTGCATTAGTCGTATAATATAAGATAACTATAATTTTGATGCTGTAAAAAAATGGCTATTAAAATCCGATCGCATCGGCCTCGCTTTACGAATATATATTTTTATATACATGTATATGTATATACTTTCATACAATACCTATGTATATATATGTGTGTATCATGTACATATGTATATATGGTTGACAAGAGTGTGAGAGCAATGAGTGTATATTTAAGTTATAATCCGACCCTTTTCTCAATCATTGTCGTCATCGCATATTCACGATCGTTTTCTCGTCTCACCTTCGCTCGCACTTTCGCCCTGGCTATATTCCAATATCTCGTGGTTCCAATTAGTTCTGAACGTCAGTCCGCCGTCGGACTATATGCCGTACGTTCGTAACCCTCAGCTTCATTAAGAAACGGTAATGCGTTTTGTTTTTCTTATCTTATATACCTCGCTCCAAAGCGAACGAACCCCAGAGACGTTTTTAATAATCTTTCCAGCGCGCGTTTTGAGATTTATTATTTTTGGACCACGTCGCGCCCAAATAACTCTATATACGTATATATACATTATATGACTGATGAAATATTTTTTTATATATCAAGTGTTTATAATGATATTGAATATAAATAATATTTTTTATATTCGTTATTTTATATTTAATGTGGATTTTTTTTTTTTTTTAAATTAAATTGGAGCAAAATATTTAAGTATGTCGGAGTATATGAAAATTCTTGTTTTTGTTTTTGAATGATAATGAGGTTAATTGAGTGAGGTAATTTGAGATGAAATGAGAATTTGGGTAGAAATATGATAATCAAATGGATGTTTGCGAAAATTTGTGTTTTATTTTAGAACAAATGAGTCACAAGTGCTTGTCGGTTCTTTGATTTAACGAAGCTTGGTGTCGGTTATGTTCTATCTATGGGTTTTAGCTATAAACTAAAGGGACCAGTCGGTAAATTAGAAGATACCGGTCAGCTTTACTCGCGGGAGCCCCTAAAAATACAATTAACGAGTCGTTTAACGGGTTCGCTATTCAAGACAAGGAGAAGCAAGATAAAAAAAAATATAAATATTGTGGTAATAAAGCAAAATATAAAAAACGAAAATATTGGCTCATAAGACTTTGAATATCTTGCATGAGATTATATTTTCTTATATAGTAATATATACGTTCCAGGGATTATATATATACAGAAATGACAATCACTGCGATAAATCATATGAGGATATATGTTTCCTTTAATGAGTTTTTAGTTGGATTTATTTTGCTATATTTTTTAAATTTACTTTTGCATGCATATACACAGTAAAAAATTTTTTGTAAAAGTCCACTTGGAATTTGTGTTGAAATTTTTTTAATACAAATTTAACCTGAAAATTATATTGAAATAACAATACATTATTCAGGTGACGAGATTCAATTCTGATGGTGTGTTAAACACTCGAAAATAATTGAAAAATATGTTGACTCTAAATGATTATTGTCTGAGAGACAAAAATTGAGATTCGGGATGAAATATATTATTAATTTTACGCAAAATTATTTTTCTGCTTGGACATAAATTCTCTTGTTGAAAGTTGATACAAAATCTGCATTTAGAACAGTTGGCACAAATTTTGAGTAGACTTTTACAAAAATTTTTTTACTGTGAATTTTGAAAGACAAAAATTTAGTATGAATTTCAACATGAAATATTATTAATTTCACGCAAAATTATTATTTTACTTCAACACAAATTCTCGTGTTGGAAATTGATACAAAATCCGCGTTAGAAACAGTTGACACAAATTTTGAGTAGACTTTTACAAAAATTTTTTTACTGTGAATTCTGAAAGACAAAAATTTAGTATGAAATTCAACATGAAATATTATTAATTTCACGCAAAATTATTTTTTTACTTCAACACAAATTCTCCTGTTGAAAATTAGTACAAAATCTGTGTTAAGAACAGTTGACGCAAATCTTGAGTGGAAACCCGAGTCGAAATTTAACTACTCCATAAGATCTCTAACTCCTCACAGATTGAGAGGTTAGAATAGTTATTCAGGGCCTGTTCTAATGCTATTTTAACTCATCCTTAACACCTTTACTACGCACAAATCTTGTTTTCAGGACTTGAATGGCGTAAATACATGCTTATGAAAGATGTGTTCGATCTGTAAAAGAAGTGTTGTTCCCCCAAATATTTTATTGCACCTGATGAGTTGGAGGAGTATTTCACGTGTTTTTTTTTTGTACAAAAAAATTTTTTACCGTGCATAAACAATAACAGAAAAATGGATATAATATAGAAAATGCCAAACACAATAATTACATTAAATAGTCAGAACAATAATCGGCACGACGTTTCGTCACATCAGTCACGCGTTGAGAGAAGGTCGAAAACGTGGAAGCAGTTATAGGTGTTGGCTCTGTATAGTTGAAGCTCCGCAGGGAACCATGACCCCCGCGGCGAGCATACAACTCCCGTGAGAGCCTCTGTTCGAATATAGCTGCATAATCGTTTGGTTAGAGGTATTACATGCCTCTCACTTTGCCAATTGAATGTTTTCTGTTGATGGCTGCGTGTGCGGTACACACATCGTCATCATGAATACTGTATAGGCTTTATATACTGTATATACGTACTGTACATATACCTGCCACAAACTCAACCACGCATATACAGTACACAGTATATTGAGATGGTGAATTATGAATCATTTAAATGTTAAATGTTTACATTCAATACATATTATCATATGCTTATTTTGTCTATGAAGATAAATGACTCATTGTCATTTTTTGATGCTAAATTGGCATATGACGAAGGTATATATTCTTACATTTATTATATTGTCTTTGAGTTGTATTGATAATGAAATGATTTTTAATGATTGAATTGAATGTAAAGATTCTGGAATTTTAATTGAGTTTTTGAAACAATGTAAATTTTTTTATGTTAAATGTTCATTTAATTTGTGTTGTTTTGTGGGATAACGAGAACAGATTTCTTAATTTTTTATTTATTGTTTTTATGGCTTGTTGACAATTGAGAAATAGTTTATGGGTTATACGTTTGAAGAGTTGAAAGTTACATGAAAAATAACTTCTAATGTGCAAACAAAGTACAGTTTATTTATTGATATTATTTACAGTAACAAACTGTTATTGAGGGATATTTTTGTAGTCGATATTTGAGTAAATTGAAATTTTGATGAATCAATTGTGATTAGTATTGTATTAAATAATGAATGTGGAAATTTTAGTTTTATTAAAAAATGCTGAACACGAATTTTTGAGTAAAATTATTAAAATTTGTCAGAATGTTTTGATGACCATTCACCAATTAATAGTAAATGTAGAATATTTAGTATAGTTTTTTAATTAACTTGAAAAAAAAATAAAATTAGTGTCAATTATATAACAAACTCCAAATGAATTATAAAATTATTAAATAAAAAAATTCAAATAAATCAAAAGAGTATCAATAAACTGCGAATTAAAACACGTCGAATAATTATCAAAAAACTCGTTAATAAAATAAACGTAATATGAAAATATTAAATATAAATAAAAATAATAATTCGCGAATCTAATAATAATTTGTATAATTCAATAATTTTTAATAAACTTTTTGATAATAACAAAAAAATTTGCATTACTGAGGTTCTACTGCATATAATTATTTCCGTAAATAATCACTATTTAACAATTAAATTGCGTTTAACATTTTGCCTAATTTTCGTGTTAATTCTTGACAGAAAATTACTGGGTTGAATCAAAAAAAAAAAATTGAGTGATCCATTTCGGGTACGTGAAACATTTTATACTCAACACAAAATTTTCAATTGTGTTTATATAAATACACATGCGCGTGACGCATATATAGAGGTGTATGATGGGGCACTAAAGTCTGTAATTAACCGGTAGCTCTTTTACTCGCGAGTAAGTAATATTCAACCGTTTAACAGGCCACCGTTTATTGGCCGCTTATACACAAACACACATGTATACATTTGTATGTATCTATATAGACAGACATATTGGTTTTTTTGGAGCCCAAAGACCGGCTATAGTCTGGTGCTTGCGGCCAACCGGAAATCGGAAGTATATAAACTATATAACATGTGTATTGTCGAAACATAAATATATACTATACATAGATGCGTGAGACTGTTCTTGCGTGTCTCGCAAAGGTTTCTAATTTTTGTTTGTGTCATTTTCTGGATTTTTTTTTAATATATGTATATTAGGGTGCTTTTTTTGAGGGGACTATTTTTTTTTCTCGCGGGATGGACGAAATATTATTCTGAACTATAAAAAAAAAAATTTCCACCAAAGATGAGTTCTTAATTTTAATATTAAGTATTGCCGCCAACAATTTGAAATTTTTTTATTTAATTAACAGGTAAATCTCAATTTTTTTTTTCATTCATGCATAGCTTCGCAGCATTGTATGCTATTTGATTGGTTCTCAGCGGCAATTGTACAGAAATATATAATCTTTAAAAGTGCTGATTACTAAATTATTTTCTGTGAACTGCCCCACCGGTAAAAAATTTAGATTAAATAGGGAAATTTCGAAATTCCATATGTTTAATTGGATTTTTCTCGAAAATTTTCAGTTCTACGGTTTTTAATTAAGAGTACTAATCTGTAGGAAATTTAATTTCCTACAAAAAAGGTCCCAATAACTTCTGCTGTAAAGCTGACAGTTTTCGAAAAAAACAATGAAATTCGGCCAAAAATCGGCTTCAAGATTTTTTACAAAATTTCAAATTGATTAATATTAAAATTAAGAGCTCATCTTTGGTGGGGATTTTTTTTTGAATGTTTAGAGTAATATTTCATCCATATCTGTCGAGAAAAAAAATAGTCCCTTTAAAAAAAGCACCCTAACATATATTCTGTAGAATATCGTAAAAGTATAATTGAATACAGAGTATAAATAATTTTGTATAAAAGGCTACTAAAAAGAAATTTGTTATGAAATTTTTTTTCAACACAATTTTCACAAAAGTTAGCTGGTTAAGTAAATGTAAATAAGTATTATAAAAATGATGAGATGGAAAAAAAGTTTTGTTTAGTTTATTATTTACTAGAATAATTGACAAGTAATTTGATACACATAGTGTGAAAAATTTTGTATGAAATTTTAACACAAGAATTATAGTGTTGAAATAGAAAAATAATTTTGCGCAAAATTAATATTTTATGTTGAATCTAACACTAAATTTTTGTCTGTTAAACTAAATAAATTTTGTGTTAAATTAGTAAATGATTAATTTAACACAATTTTCAAATCTTTCCGAGTGTTTAATATATTATTTGTATTTAATTAAGTATTATATCACATAAATATTCTGCAGATTTAAAATCTGATTAATTCTATGTAAAAATTGAGTTGAAAAAAAATATTTTTAACACAAATTTTTAGTGGACTTTTACACAAAATTTTTTACTTTGTACGTACACTTACACAAATTACAGAATAAATTACCACTTCGAAATTCAATATAATCTTCCGGTGATTTAATTTTCGCAAAAAAATATCTAATAATGAAAATGTTTTATAAAGAACAAGATTTTTTTTCATTATGTGGAAAAATTATTCGGAGTTAGCCACATAGTGTCTCTTTATATTTATATCAAGTGTATAAAATGTATTGTACTTGAAGCTTGAAAGCATATATTGTACATACAGTTACATATATATTATATACATGTATACTTATTGAGATTATAGATTCAACGGGACATGTATAATAGCTTCAGCTTTGCACGTGTCACTACTCTTTGAATTTGTTCGAGTAAAACACACTTGATACTTGATCTATAAACACATTCATACGTAGCTGCTCTACATTACTTACTTAAAATAATTTTAATAAGTGCAGTATACTTCCTCTCATTATTTAAAAAATGCAGTCCACTCAATTCCCTATAGTTATCAAACTTTAGAAGCTTTAAAATTGTACATGAAAATTTTTCATAGCTTCATATTTTGTTTACAAATGATAAAAAAATAAAGATCGTTAACTACGAGTGATTAATTTAACACAATTATCAATTCTTTCTGAGTTTTTATATCATATTATTTATGTTAAATTAAAACACACGAATATTCGGTTAATTTAACCTATAAATTTGTGTAAAAAATATGTTAAAAAAATTATAAAACAAATTTTCAGTGGAGTTTTATATAAACTTTTTTATTGCGTATATTAATTAATTGCTATTGGTAAAGCTTGTGAACGATACAGGTGTTAAAATTGGTGTCTATATAGTATCGCAAAATGACAATACACGTAACAATCTTTTCGCCATTGGATTATTGCCCACGAGAAATTGCCCATAATTAATACCTATAACTACCAAGCTCGCTAAATTGGGTTACTTTTACGGGCAACATTTCAATCAAGTCGTCAACGTCCCCCTGAGCAATATATATGTATATATATATATATATATTGAAACTCCAGATAGCAATTAGTTAGTTGATCCAATCAATATTATTTGTGCAATCCACAAGAAAAAAGCGACAATTCAAATACCGTTCTAATAATTCCTTGAAATTTGTGAACATGAAGATTGATCAATAGTTTCATTATTACATGCACTTTTTTATCTGATAAAGTTGTGTTTATATGTGTGTTTATGAGCGTGTGTGTGCGCTTTTTTCCAGTGCATGATGGGTCTTTTTGTATACCCAAAGAAACCTAAAACTGATGGTTAATTATTTTCACCCTGCGACTGAGTTTGGACGTGGCAAGGCACGAAAAAGGGCCTCCTTTTTCTTTCCTCTCGTCTCTCTTTTTTAGTTTGCGCCACGCGCCGCCACGTGGCTGGGCGAGATGCCCGCGGTAAAAAGGAAACGAACACCGACGAGGGCCACGTCGAGTGTTACCGATAGGACCCGTGAGGCATCGCACAAAAGACCGTTCTTTTGCCCATTTTCAGCTATATGCTACACGTTTCATAAATTACATCGTCAAACATTCAACAATTTAATCATTCATCATTTTTTTTCATAATTATTGATTCATTTTATAAATTCTGAATTATACATTCTTTGTAGTTTCATTTATTTTCCGTTATACCGCCAATTGTTTCGGTACAAAGTATATATTAATTGTCAATCGGAAAGTAATGTCGTCAAATTCAAACAGATAAAATTTTTACAAGGTTTTATTTTTAATCAATGATGTAATTACCCTCGTTATCTACAAACTTTTGCAATCTATTGTGTAAATTTTCAATGATGGAACGGAAGAAATTATTATTTTTTTTTCTTTATATTTGTTTACATTACACAATTGAATAAATATAATAGTTACTAATATTCAAATGCGTTTCGTGAAAACGAAGAATGATTATTTCAAATTATTACTACGCGAAAAGTAGTAGGTACATATAATATTTTTTATGAATTTTAATTCCTTCCAAGGATAGAATATTAAGAAGGAATATCGAAAAATATATAATGCAAGTCTTCTTGCTTCACTGCAATCAACGGGTCATATAATAATGTCTAAGCGTGAGACTTGAGACAGGTGCATGAATTGTATACTGATGATTAGCTTAAAATTATTGTAAATGATTAAATCCTCCCCTTTTCTGTAAATGCAATCCGTTTGTATTTTATAACATCCCGAGGCAGTCATATGTATATACGCAATAAAATTGCATTTTTGCATCTGCACAGTACATATGTACATAAAGTTTTTTCAATATTGCAGATGTTTGTGTACTATAGATATGTGGTAAAAGATTTTGTATAAACGTCCACTTTAAAATTTGTATTAAACTGTTTTCAAATACAAGTTTTGTATCACATTTCAACAGAAGAATTTGTGTGAAAGTAAAAAGAGAATCCTGGTTAAAATTAATGATGTTTTTGTCTGTGAAATTGCATAAATTTTATGTTAAATTGATGAATGAATAATTCAACATATTTTTTTAATTTTTTCCGGCGGTTTAACATATCATTTGTGTCAAATCAAATCACATAAATATTCTGTTGATTTAACCCAACTCTTGTGTAAATAAATTGTGTTTTAAAAAAAATTTATGTTGATCACTTTTAACACAAATTTCAACGCAAAAATATTTCACACTATGTTTATATCTTACATCACAGTAAAATTTCTGTGACAGTAGCACAGTAAAAATTCTCAAACAAGCCGTTTTAGTACTCTGTTGACGAACATTTTTTAGCTGCTCTAACAATAAGGTTGAATATGAGATACTTCATGAAAATTTACCGTGCTAGAACAGAAAATTTTCCTGTCTAGTAATCGAGGCATTTATTTTTCTTTTTGCTCAAAAAAATTAATCGTATTGAACTTGTAAATTATTTATGTCTTCATTTATTCATTCATTGTATTTCCTCATGTGTTTATTTGATTTTTTCGTTTATTTATTTTATATAATTTATTTAAATATTAATGTATTTAATGATTGTTTTTTTTCAAAAAAAATTTCAAAGAAAAATATTTGTTTCATTCATGTCTAAGAATCAGCAGTGACGCTCAATAAAAAGTTCTTGCTTTAAAATAAAAATTCACAATTAGCCCCTTGAAATATCATATGACGTCTATATAATTCTATATAGAAACCATTTTAAAAGAAAATGATTTAATTTGTTTATAAAATGGTTTTTATACAATTTAATTTTTAGAGGTCTGGCACAGTAAAATTTCTTGTGCCGGAGAATTATTACTTTTTCTCAGGCGCCACCAACAGTTTTTTCTATCAATATTTATATGTTTGGTAAATATTTTTTTGTTTTTCTAACAGTTGTGACTCGATTACTAGATAGCATAGTAATTTTTGTTCGACTTTCTTTACAAATATTCTACGATTTTTCTCTCCGTGTACAAATCTCAGATTCAGGGAAAAGATCAGTAAAAGACCACTGCTCCACAATTAGGAGAAATCGAACATGTAAAAGAATAGTTAAATACACATTGGATATGCTATGAATCGTTGAAATTTCAACTCGGATCACTATTCCCCAAATAGATGCATAATCTAAATCATTATATCATAAAATTCATAAATCTCATATCCAAACTGTGCAATTATGCAGCAATTGTGATCATCATCCTTGCGCAATTATCGACACATGATTATATCGATACGTGTTATATATTCACTAATCTCTATATATATATAATCTACCCATGAAACTCTACAATATCACCGGGCAGCGATTGTATATCATAGATAAAGTTCAGGTGATAAATATGTCACAATATAGTGTATATATACATATAGATAAAGTTCAAAGTGGATACACAGCTTTACCAGAGCTACACGAATCATCACCCTTTTATACAGAAGATGATAATGTGCGGACCAAGGGTGGCTTTCATTCTCTCTTGATCCTCTCCTTCCTCTATCTTTCTTTTCTCGACGTTGGATACGGAGCTGATAGCTTCAGGCTGATAGATGTTGGCTAATTATGTGTCCGAGAAATCTTCAGACCTTGCGGCCGCTCAGGACTATAAGGTATATAATGTGTATATAGTATAGTTTGAGTCCGTTCAGGTTCAACTCCCCCTCAATCGTATCGCCGCGAATATGCACGCGACCACCCATCGAAGTCAAAATTTATCCGCTCCATTTTACGTGTCACACACAACCGAGTCCATTATAAATTTATCTTCCCCACTTTTTTGTCTTACGCTATATAATATTCCGTCAAATAATCGCACGAGGATTAATTATACAAGTGCGTATCTTTATATAGTAGATGTACATACATATATACATGTAGCAATGGTGGCACAAACAGATATAGCTCATCGTTGTAATTTCGAGGCGTTACATCGAGCTTGGTCCATAAGTTCGTGCGCGTCCCCTTTAGGCATCGTTGTGCGCTTGGCTTTCCGTTATAGGAAACGTGTTCTTTTATTCTTCGTTGCTGTGCGCGCTTGGCCAATCCTCCTTCTTCTTCCCTTTTTCCATATAACGTTTGTGAGATGTCTGCAATCGAATCATGCACCACAACGATTTAATTTATAATCTGTCGGGGGGGAAAACGGGCGCGTGTTTATTGTGAGCTCAGAAATTATCTCTTCGTATGAATATATAATTGCAAATATGTATACGTTTATTATATATTAATAATAAATAGATATTTGTCTAGTTTTATGCGTGGATGTAAAGTAAAAATAAACTTTGTTTTGAAATTTATTGATAATTATGAAGAAGAGAAATTTGAATAATGGATAGAACTTATAATAATAGTTCTTGGTGCAGAACGAATTTTTTATAGTTTTATGGTATAGAACGAATATATATATAAAAAAATTGAAAAATAAAGTATATCAAGTTGATTGTTAATCATTCACAATATAATCAGTTGGGACTAATTGTAAGTCCGGCGAATATGGAGAATGAAGAACTATATTTGCCAATTGAGCTCCAGTAGTTTTTAACATTCTCGACCCTATCTGAAATTTCTAGAATAAAGAAACTGAAACTTTCATTACAATTATTAGCCAATTAGGCAATATAATAACAAATCTAAAACTTATTGGCAAACATTTTAGGTTTGTGAGCGATTCTTTTCCCAATATTATAGATATCTCTATTTTATTCCTTCTGTTTCTTCTTGCTCAATTAATAAACTGATTGACATTTTCACTCAGTAAATATTATCATCATTTTACATGAATATTAATATCCACCTTTATCTATGTGGTATTTTTCAAACAAAGGGATCATAATGGCCTTGAATATGCGAATAAGCGATACATATACATGTTCATAAGTAAAAGTATATGTTATATACTTACAGAGAACAACAAAACCGGGACAGCAATAATCCTGACGGTTCTCTTGCTATTCCCTCCGGAGAAGGTGGAGGCGTTTGTTCGGTGGTACTGGCCCTGTAATTGGGCCCAAACTCTTAGCTCCGTTCTCGAACCGGCCAAAGATTATACACCCGCATGTCCTGAGGGCCTCTCGCGAAACTCCAAACGCTCTGCCGTGTAATATATTATGCTGCAGAAGATACCTGTATCTGATTCACGAGGTGAAACGGCGTAAACGGAGTAACTTTTTGGTTACGGCGAAGAACAGCCAAAAACGAACATGAGGAAAGCACGGCCCAAAAAATTTTGGTGCTCGAATATATATCCTTGAGGTGACGCCTCAGGAATTCCATAATTGCGTACTCGCCTCTCTAAGCGCTCCAACAACCTTTATTGTTGGTCAGGACTTATCCACGATTTGCCGGTATGAGGTGATGGAGGGGAAAAACCGTAAACCAAAGGCCCGATGATGCGGCCATCCTACATATAAAAGAAAGAAAACAAGAAAAAAAAAAGAGGAAGATAAAAGTTAATGAAAAAAGACAAAGCTAAAAGTCAACGAAGATGCATCGCGCGCACTCGCTGATCTGGCCACGCCCGTGGCGGATTCTTGATACGTAACTCGTGCGGTGGCTCGACCTACCAGACCCCGTTCTCCTTCTCCTACGAGCTGGCTCAGCACCCATCTAATATTACTGTAGTATATATAGACTCGTTGTTTTTATTGCAATTGAATCCCAGGTTGTACTGGTCCCTGCAATCTGCTGCTTTTCGCATGTTTGGTGCACTACAGCATTATACTGCTGCATCGCTGCAGAAGAGTATCTGCTATAGGACCTGCCACATCGGAGGGTCTGCTGAACCTTATTCACGCTGTCCGATACCTTTAATAGTATTTCTCTGTCTCTTTATAATAAATTCTCCGATATATTTCTTCTATATCCTTTTTGTATGGCTTTCGTTTTCGAAGATTATTCTATTTAATATAGATGTGGAATACTAGCTTATACACCAACATTTCAGGTTAGATTGGGATCTTCATCTGTTATGCTATAGATGTTATTTTGATTGACCAATTCCGTATAAAGTCTTTGGACTTTTTATTGTCAACTTGGATTATTTGGGTGGGATCGGTAAAGTTGAATTTTTTCACATGACTTTCATTCGTAATTTTATATATGAAATAAGTTTGCATTGTTATAAACAATGATTATACTTTCGCTTGATTATGCACAGATTCTGTATAGTATGAACCAATTATTTGAAAACTGACTGAACTCGAACACATTCACTTATACTCATCGCTAATATCGCATTATTTGATTCGATGAATAAACTATTTTTTTTTGTATGTAAAACAGTATTTTTTATTACAATGTATATAACTTTGTGTTGACAACAAAATGGCGGTGGATGCGGTTAAATGGCGCGAATGTAATTTGAGTTCAAGTGTAAGTGGTTGCATTAACGTAGAGTACAGTAGATTTATTATTTTCTGTGAGTATTTTATAGATTTTCGAATAAAATTGCCAAACTAGTGTGGTGGAAATTAGATTAGCAGTTTGGCTCAATCGATAATAAATAAATAAATTTTTGAGTGTATATCAATTGCTCTTAGTAATAATTCTGTTGGCTGATTACAAAGATAAATATTCTTAATTATTTATTGTAGGTAAACAAGAAAATAGCCCCACTATTGTGCTTCAATGACTTCGTAGAATAATAGGATTCCTCATTGTCTATAATCAACTTTTTCTGGTTGATATTTATATTTATGATTAAAATGATATTGTATATCACATGTAATTCAACTTAATTGTTTCATTCAAATCGTTATTATTATATGAATAATTATTTGTCCACACAATGAAATTCAACGTTTACGATATTTAATTTGTGTTATATTTGCCTCGATTTCAACTCTAATTTTTCCGTAAACTGATTACTTTTGTTTAATTTCTCACACTCTAGACAGTAATTCACTATAAATATCATTTCACTTGACTCAAAACCTGAACATATTGTCCAGTTTATAGAATAACATTAGTAGCTTATATTTACATAAAAATCCTGAGTTCAATAAGTCCGGTTCACATCTAATCCCTGCCAAGTTTCTAGATATTCAACTCTAGCTAATAAAATCAGTCAAAATACCATGAACAAACTGTCTATGTTGCTCATAAATCATGAAAAAAATATATTAAAAACCGTGCATTATGATTTCCATTTCTAAACAATATCACCTCAAACAGCTGTTAATATTATGGTTATGCGACAATGCACATATAGTTGAATGATTATACATCATATTCAGGGACAATAGATAGATGGCCATTGCTCTTGGCACAGACGCCTGAAGGATGTTGGCTTCTTCAGGGTGCTTTTATACAGCGTCCTACTGAACAACCCACGCTGACTGTTATACTTGAACTGCAACGACGAAGACGACGACGACAACGATGACGACGACTGCTGCATGCTCATCGACATCTCAACAGCCTCAGGACTGGAATCCAGACTGAGCTCGTCTTCTTTCGTCCAGCTTTTCTTTTGCACCGGTCCTTGATGATCCTCTTTCATTGCTGTATACATATACACGTTGCATACGTACATATATAAACGCCCTGCAGCCCCAACATACGACGACGCGCCGGCAGAGTAGACGGCTGTGGCGGCATTCCTTCTCTCCCACTATCTGTTTTTCATCTTTATTCTTTTTCTTCTCTTTCTCTCTACCTCTGGTTCTACTTCACATACTTTCTCTCCCACTCCATTACATCGTATGGCGTGGGTGTGCGTGCCTTTTGCATCCTCTTGATAATCGTATGTAAATCGTATAGCAGAGATCTCTCCCGTCTTGGTCGCGCGCGACCGGAATCCATCCATGTTGCATCCTCCCTTTTTTTATTTTATTTTTTTTTGTTTCTGCCTGTCTTCATCTCTCTTTAACTCTCTCACTTGGTATATAAGAAAAATAAAAAGAGTATATATACTATATGGGCCCCAAGAGAATCTGAGAGTTGGCAGGACTTCTATATACATGTATATAGACGTGTCTCTTTCTCTGACTCCTCTTCGTGTGCTCTTCTCGATTGGAGAGGGTGCCCGAGGGCCCTCATATATGTATATATATATGTATATGTATATGTATATGTGCGGAGGATAGCCCCGCGTGCGTTGCTCGTAAACAAATTATCCGAAGCCAAGGGTCGAAGGTCTATTGAACCGAGACGATCCATTCTTAGGTCTCATTTACATAGTTAAGTTCTGCGTGCTGCCGATGAGAGTGTAGAACAGTTTGTGTAGATATATGTTCTACTTTTATGTATTGTTATGAGACATTTTTTCATAAACTATTTTTCTTTATATAGTGGAAAATTTTTTCTGTAAAAATCCACTGAAAATTTTAGTTGACTGATTTTGTCACAAATTTTTGTGTGGAATTTTAACATCGAGATTTTGTGTTGAAGCAGAAAAATAATTCTGATTAAAATTAATAATAATAGTGATTTAACATAAAATATTATTATATTTTATGTTAAATCACTAAATGAATAATTCAACACATTTATTTAATTCTTCGCAAGTGTTCAATATATTATCTTTTATAATTGAAATCACATAAACACCATATTGTGTCAACCTAACTTTTATCTAAAAAGGGGTATTGAAAAAAATTGCAACGTAAATTTTTATCAGATTTTTACACAAAACTATGTCACTACCTAATCATTGCAAAAATATATCCTATTGATTAGTTTATACATATTGCCCTTCTGCAAGTATATAAGTATATCACACTACATACGTGTAAATATATAATAATAAAAGTGCACAAATACATAGTGAGTCCATCAAGTAACACGAAATAAGAGAGAACAAGAGAAGAAAGCAACAAAGATGGAATGTGGCTGCCAGCCGTACATGAGTTTTTTTCATGTTGAGGAGGTATATATTGAAGGGAAAGGAGTAAAGAGAAGAAGTGGGGTATTTGAAGAGGTATTTGAGTGCGTCTTCTTGGGACGCCCCCGCCGCTCACCGCGCGTGATTGCTCCCTCGAGGCAAGCATCGCGTGTCTGAGCTCGCTTACATACCACCCTCCGGATTCTCTCTAGTCACTCTCTTTTCGTCTCTGTATATATATTCTGATGCATCCCATAACACTATACATCATTCTATATACCGTGATTTTGCATTGTTGCATTCAATAATACATTTTTACCCAGCTCTCTTTACCATGATATCTTATTCTCTGATAGCGTTTATCATAAATTTCATTGTTACAATATATATACATCCATATGTACATAAATATATGCGTCGATACATCAGAAACAAAGACAATACGAAGTGGTTCCAAAAGTGGACCCCCCAACCATTAATTTCATCAACGCGCTCACCGTGAAAGATTCATTTATTTCTTACACGCGTCAACATTGAAATAACTCTGGTAGTATATACATTTATACATACATATATACACATATATATACATACATATATGTATATATATCCGAACAAACTTGAGTTGTGACGCATCCATCGTATAACAAAGATAAGCACATATATAATGAGACGTGTTTAAACTCGTATTGACAAGTAGATTTATATTTATATCCATTAGATGAATGTAAAATACAATATTTTATTATGACAATATACATATATACAACCAGATTAAGTGTATATATAATTAATTTATGAGACACAAAATTGAAAATAATTAATATTCACTATTATTTATGAGACTAAATTTTAAAACGGAACTTTGCGATCGTTGTTTGTCAATATATACATTTAATACTATTTGGAAAATTTTTTATTATTATATGAGATGTATATATTATAAATATGCTGAATTAACATTCAAACTAGAGCTATTAAAATTTTATATGTAGTTCTATCAATTCGGATTCATAATAATCAATCTTGAAACTGAATATTTTGATATATTCAGGTTATGTTGACAGTTTATATAGGTAGAATATATATGTGACGGATATATAAAATATTACCCTCGGCCTAATTCTGAGTTGATTGCATGTGGGTCAATATTCTTTAGTCTTATATATCAAAATTTCATTGCTGTGATTTTGTAACTTACAAATATAACGAGTGTTTAATATCGGCGATTTTTTTTGATTAATTTGAATAATTATTCCAGCCAGGATTTTAATTCGCATTATCAATTTTATTTTAATTCATTTTTAAACAAAGAGTTTTATATGAAAGCGTCAGCTTTTCAACTCTCATTATTATTCAAAGTTTTGTAAAGTTGAAGAAATACGATATTAATAATAGATTGCTTACAATCTAATGGTTGTTACGAAATCATCAAGCGAAGCAGGTTTTTGTCTTGCGCGTCTGATGTGCGTGCCTGTAAACTTCCAATTTCATTGCCTCGATAATACGCTTTTATAATGACTCCACCCTCGTCTTGTGCTGTCAGACTGTCGCACACTCTCATCGAACGTAAAATATTTTCGATCCACCAATAAAACGTAGAGAAAAAAAAAAGAGAATATCAAACTAGTCGTTCAGATATATTTTGCAATTTTTAAATTGATGCTTTTAAAAATTACGTGTCATTTTCAGACAGGTTTCACAAACGACTTTTTTATTTCGATAATTGTTTGCCTTAACTATATACCTAAATGTAATGTCAATTAAATTTCCATGTTCTTTTTTTAAATAATGTGTAAAATATGAATTAAATAATTTATATGTAAAATATCTTTTAGTGTTGTCATATGACTTTTGTTCGAGTTAGTCATTTAATCACAATATAATTGCTCATAAATTCCAAAAAAAAAAGCGTATATTTATATATATGTTTATAATATGTACGTTTACACATTCGTGTTGGAGTAAAAAAATAATTCTGCTTAAAATTAATAATATTTTATGTTGAATCTAATACCGAATTTTCGCTTGTTAAATAAAAAATAAAGAGTAATAATTTAACACATTTTTCAAATTCTTTCCAAGAGTTGAACATATTATCCATATTAAATCAAACCACATAAATATTGCGTTTATTTAACCTCACTTTTGAGTTAAAAAAAATTTCACCACAAATTTCTCAGTGGACTTTTACACAAAATTTTTTGACTGTGCACGTACTACATATAAATAATTCGTCTGCTGCAGTCTGTAATGTATATATATGTTTATTATAGGCTGTACACGCAGGTATATATAGTCGAGTTACAGCACCTTTTGCTCTGAAAAGAGGATGAATTCCGCGGTAAAGATACATATGTACCCGTGAGCAATCGAATGCCGAACTTTGTGGGCCGTATGATTTTCAAAGGATTAGCATAATCACCGGGATTCATCGCGGTTTTATACATTTGCGCACCGGAGGGCTGCGCTGGTAGCAAACGTACAGAAACTAAATAATGAATAGGATAGTTTCTGGTATTTGATGATTATACGAATTCGTGAGCGGCAAATTATACATTTGTGGTTTCGGACGTTCTCTCGTCGAGGTCAGCGAGGGAGGCCTGTATTATACCAAGAACTTGCGGGCGGAGTTTATTTTCGCGTCTCTGACTTTATTCTTTTTCAAACTCTTTCTTTATTAACCCTCTTATATTGCACTATTATATCAGAGGAATCATCGTGCGACGGTATCTTCAAAAAATGTTGAATAGTTTACACCTTTTATATATGTTCAAGTTTATATCTAAAAAAATCGGTTGTCAGTATTTTATTCGCAGTTTTTTTTATTGTTGGATTATTTATTTGAATCACAGAAGACAGTTTTATAAACTGATCTTATTTTACTTCTAATACTTAATTATACAGTAAAGAAATTTGTGTGAAAATCCCCTTAAAATTTGTGTTGAAATTTTTTTTACCCAAAAATTATGTTAAATTAACAAAATATTTATGGAATTTGATTTAACATAAATAATATATTAAACATTTGGAAAGAATGAAAAAAAATGTATTAAATTAATTATTTACCGATTTAGCACAAAATTTTTTTAATTTGCCAAACAAAAATTTTGTGCTAAATTTAACTTTGTTAGAATATTATTTCAAGCAGAATAATTTCCCTGCGTTAACAAAAATTTTAATTGTACTTTTGCGCGAAAAGTTTTTAACTGTGTACATATAATATCCTAATTCAATCTAGTTAATTCTAATTATTATAGCGTATATACCATATAAATATCCACTTTTTAACACATAATATTTATACAGTGCTTTTTTTATTTAATTATCTTGTAGCAAGAGAGGTCAAACCACCCACGCGTCAGACATGAACTTAAATTACGGCGAGGAGCAGAGAGCCCAGGCATCTGATCCACCGTAATCTTCTCTAATCTTCCACTTTGGTTCTTTCGTTCGGCATTATTTCTGTTCTTCACGGCTCCAATAAATCATTCGCGACTAGTAAATCATTCATCTAAGCTTACGCGTAGAGAATTACCCATGTATAAATATATATTTTAAAAAATATTTTCAAAACAATGAAATACAAATTCGCCATTCTTGGTGTAATTATCATCATACCTAATAATTACCATATTACATGTGAAACCACGAAGTATATAAAACAAGCAGTGCTTTATCATGAAAATTAATCACACACAGTAAAAAAATTTTTGTAAAAGTCCACTCAGAATTTGTGTTGAAAATTTTTCAACATATATTCAATCTGAAAATGATGTTGAATCAACACATTGAATTAATTGTGTCACATTGTTCATGTGACACAATTCAACTCCGATAGTGTGTCAATACTCGGAAAAAATTGAAAAATATAATGTTGACTCTAAATGTTTATATAGTCAGAGATACAAAAATTTAATGTGAAATTCAATATTATTAATTTCACGCAAAATTATTTTTTTGCATCAATACAAATTTTCGTGTTGGAAATTGACACAAAATTGGCGTTAGGAACAGTTGACACAAATTTTGAGTGGATTTTCATAAAAATTTTATTACTGTGTAGTTTTAGAAAGAAAAATTTAGTGTGAAATTCAAGATGAAATATTATTAATTTCACGCAAAATTATTTTTTTGCTTCAACACAAATTCTCATGTTGAAAATTGATACGACATCTGCGTTAAGAACAGTTGACACAAATTTTAAGTAGACAATTACAAAAATTTCTCTATACTGTGAATTCTGAAAAATAAAAATTTAGTATGAAATTCAACATGAAATATTAATTTCACGCAAAATTATTTTTTTGCATCAACACAAATTTTCGTGTTGGAAATTGATACAAAATTTGCGTTAACAGTTGACACAAATTTTGAGTGGACTTTTACAAAAATTTTTTTATTCTGCATACACACACATGTGTCTGCAGACATATTTATACATGAAACTAAATATATATTGTGGATGAAAGACGCAAACAATCTACGTTTATATGTCCGCGTTCTGTACATCGTGGCAATTATTAATTATATGCGCAAGGTGTGCACATGCCACGCGAGCGCGTATATGTATCTACCTGTGACTTTTCGTCGGCAGGGCCCTGAAGCGCGTATAGACCGGCCGTGTAGAGCAAAGGCGCTCCCATAACAGTGGTCGCTCGTTGCAAAACCACTTCTCGTCTTCCAGCCTCAGGCACTCTCCTTCGCATCAAGTCTCTCTGCCCACGCACATTTCCCCTATCTCCTAAAGTCCTGCGTACTTTATATACATATATACATATGCATTATGAATTTTATATGCATGTATATATAGAGTATATATCCAGCAAGATTTGAATTTGTCTTGTAAACGGTTATGCATACTTAATTCGAGAAACTATTTATTTGTTTGTTTGTTTATTTATTTATTTTTGTTCATTTCATTTTTAAGATTCGACTCACTGATGATATAATATATACAATCAATGATATATATTTAATCTACATGAATATAATAATTTCATGTACATATGTATCGACAATCAGAAATTTTGTGTAAAAGTCAACACAAAAATTGATGTTAAAATATTTATTTAACACAATTTTTTTAAACGAAAGTTTAGACCCAATTTTTCCTAAATTTTGGTACAAAATTTTCGTTAAAAAGAATCAAGAAAATTTTTCAGTTGACTTATACACAAAATTTTTCACCATGTACATAATTTAAAAACAAATAATTATGTGCACAAGTTTAAAAATTGACATTATATTTATATACACATTTCTTTGATATATTTAATGATGTTTCGTTTTATATCCGTAATTGGCGTTTACGTGTCTCCAAAGTCTGGAGAATTTTTATGGCGCCACGAAAATTATACGGCACACCAATAATTATATAGTTTGTATATATGTTAGAACCACTTCTCGCAGAGGGGGATCATTGCTTGCGTCAAAGTTTAGGGCTTTATAGGCCGCGGTGCCGACTTCGGGGTTAACTAATGAAAAGGTTAGTTGACCCTGCCAACAACGCCCTGGCGCCTCCGCCCCCGCTCTATAGAGCGCGAATAAAAAATTTTATACTATATAAAGAGACATACTTATTTATACTACTTGCTCGTAGATAATTCCAATAATTATATCTTCAATTTCATAAAATTTATGTGACTATGTATCCGATAAAATAATATGTTAATATATACACATTAAATTATTTATTCAATACTTAGTATCATTGCGGTCACTCACTAAATGTTTAAGCACAATGTATTTATATATTTATGTGAATAAATATATAATAGAGTGAAAGGAATAAAATAAAAATGAAAAAGTACAAACGATTACAAGAAACTCACAATGGCAAAGTGGTGTCCAAAGAAAAAATTAGCACGAGAATATAGTTATGGTGTAGTGAACGCGGTTAACACTTTTTACTGCAAAAAGTTCAACTTGCTTGTTCTTGCGTTGAATCTCATCTGCGATCATTGGAATTGTGTGGGAAGCGTTTCGGTAATCAATGGGTACTGGCAGGTAGGCGCCCTTTTAGTCGCTCTCGTGAAGGCACATAACTACACATTTCTGTTGAAGAATACAGGTTTATATAGTCCTCTGTTTTGCTTTTTCATTCTTCTGATATTCCTTTTGTCTCATCAGATTGCATGAGTATTTTTGAAAGAAAAAAGAAGAAGAAACAAAAATATAAAAACTGATTTTTGAAACAAATATAATGATAATATAATTTTATATATAACACACAGCTAGTATATAAACATTTAAATGTACTTGTACGTTGTGAGTACACTGAGAAAATTTTCGAGTAAATATATATTACCTTGTAATCCATAGTTAGCCTGGGAATTAACAATACTTAATAGAAAATTACACATTCTAAGTTATTTTTTGATACGAATTCTGAAGTGAATATTACGCAAATTAAGAATATATTTTACTCCACTGCAGGGTAATTTTTCTATCAAATATTGTGATGTCCCAGGCTATTACGATATGGGTTACAGGGTAATATATTTACTAGAAAATTCTCTCAGTGTATATATTCATACATATTTATGTATATAAAAATAAAATGTATAACAATATTAGTTCATTATTTGTTAGCAAAACGAAGAAAAAGAATATTTCAATAGCGAAAAAAATATATCTCGGAAATCGCTTACATATGAGGTGAGTCAATATACATATTACAACGAATAAACTATGTGGGAATCTCACGTAGCATACACGCGAGTATGGTATGCCTGGAATGGCGCGGGCACGCGAGGCTCTACCAAACCATCCATTATCTCGAACCTCATCTCTAATTATTTAATAAAAACCAGACAAAAACGCCCGGCCATTGTCGATTAAAGCTTAAATATATGGGTTTATATATGTATGTGTGTAAGTACGTATGCATGAAGTGTACATATATATGTACTAATGTATAATCTATAGAAATATATTTTCTCGAATGGTGATGAAAAAAATAATAAGAAAAATATTGTGGAGGTTATAGAAATATTCGCCAACTTTATTTGAGTTATATACACTGCAATACTGGCAAAATTTTGGTATATATGTTATAATAATTTACATGGGTGGTTTGAAGAGGATTTTTTTCTTAATATGGTTAAATTCAATCCGATATAAATAATTGCCATTTAGCTATGCATATATATACAAGTTCCATATTCGGAAAATTAGCAATTAAATATATTTTATATTTAGATATTTGATTAGATATAATATTTATTGAAATAATGTAAGGCTGTCTCATGCCAGCGCAGATTAAGGGGAACACTACTTTTTACGAGCTTCGAATGTGTATCGATAGATTTCTCAATTTTTAAGAAGTAAAAAAATGTACATATAAATATAGGAATATTTGATATGAAATCGTTAATAGGAAATTGATTTATTTTTCAAATTCGATCTAAACGTTTGATATATCATTTGTGATTGAATCGAATCATTATGTAAATTTTGTGTTAAATAAACCTAATTTTAGTGTAAAAATTGTGCTCAAAAAAAGTTTAACAAAAAATCTCAGTAGAATTTTATATGAAATTTTTTATTGTTTATATATTTAGAAGTGTAGAAAATGATTAAAGAAGGAAAATTTTCAATAAAAAAATGGCGGCGTTAAACGTCGATTGAAGAAAATTCGTCTTTTGCAGACTTTGGCAGAAAAAGTGAGAAGATTATGGATAAAAATGTCAGATATTCTGTTACTTGACAATCACATTCTAGCTAGAATTTCGGTGTAAATGTAACGCTTCATCAGCCATATTCCAATCAATTAGAAAATGTCAGAATCTGTTTCCGTTATGTAAGAGAATGGAATATTGCAAAGAAAATCATGATCGTTTAATAAATGTATATATAAACATCTGAAACAACCAATGGATTAATCAAAAACTAAACTAAAATGTTTCTAAACTGATGGGTATATATTCAGATATATTAAATAGGTGGATGAAATAATTCATAGACAAGAAGTCGTTGCAATCAGAGTGAACCGGAATACTTAATTAACTGGACAGAGAAAGATCTTAAAAGCCTTTTGCTCTAAAAATAGACAGCTCTAGAGAAAGCTTCCTGCAAGATTGTAGGTCATGGGTTGTGTGTATCAAAGAGGCGCAGAGAACTTTAAAGCTTCTGTGAATGACGTTGACTGCAGCAGGGGCTCAACAAAAGCTTCCGTTCCACTGAAAGAATCTCCTAACCGTAATATTCTTCTTTTCACTATATACATTCAAACAAGAATAACGAAGGATTATAAAAAAAAAAAAGAAAAAAAGAGTACTTTCAGTAAAGAACGATGCAACCTTTGCCATGTGACCTGCAGTGACATGAGGATTAATTTGCCATAATAATAAAAACAAATTAAAAAATAAAAAAATAAATAACAACTTATTGCAAGCTGAATGAGAAAAATATTCATTAACGATTGCAGCAATATTAGCTGAAGAAAAAAGATAATGAATAAAAAAATGAAAACAAAAGAAAAAAGAAAACGTAGATCGGATGGACAAAAGGTCAATGATGAAATTCCGCTACTCTGCTGATGTGATGAAGTGTTGAATGCATATACCCTTTTGTCCCAGGTGGTACATGCTCGCCCAGTTAATTAATCGAATGTCTAGGTCTTATTGGGTCTGAAGCGGCGAGAGCAAAAGCGCATCAAAAAGTTAAGAGCTGGGCAGTACAAATAAAAAGGCACAAGAAATTAGCGATGACACGTCGAGATACATCAATCTCAAGCGTGTACAGACTGATCTAGCTATACCTGTGTATAATATATATATATATATATATATACATATACATATCTACGGACACATACACCTATGTACATATATGCGTATGTGTATTAATCATATTTTCAAAAAGTTTGTTCCATTAAATTACAAATCGTTGCGTACTCTCATTCGTCCGCGAATAATATTTTCCCGTACAATTTTTTGTCAGAGTGTTTACGCTTCATCCTGCTAAATTGAATTTTGTCCCGCGGCAAAAACGAGAATGGAACTGGGATCGGGGGTCTGTTTACCCGAAAACAGATGGCCCAACCGAGGATAGCCTGAGGATGTAGCAAAAGAGGGGGCCGAATTCTAATCCTTTCGACCCAGGTTTGGTAGAATGCCACCGTCTATATGCACATATACATATGTATATATCTGTATAGTTACATATATGTTTATATTTTGTGTATACGCATAAACATATACTTATATAGATATGTTATATATGTATACAAGTACATATGCAGCAATATAGTGATCCAGCCAGCATCACTACGATTGCAGCTGCCTGAGTGTAGAGATGATATTCGTGATGTATTTATGTAATTATATGCATGTATATGCACATGAGTATATATATAGAGTAAAAAATTTTGTGTAAAAGTCCACTAAAAATTTGTTAAAATTTTTTTTCAACGCAATTTTTACACATAATTTCTTACTGTATATATATATATATATATATATATATATATATATATATAACTTATATAGGATGTATATATACAACAACGATAGAGAGAAAAAAAGTATTCTTTGATCAAGTTACAAGTATATTTGGTATAGTGAATATCATTATCATTATAAGCTATAGATCAAAATGAAAAAAAAAATATCTACCGGTACATCGACATTATTCTCTGTCCGAAATGTACATTTATATCATGCATCGCTATATATTTACAAATTGATATATAGCTATCTGTGAAATGAACATCGCATGAAGCTTCAGTGATTTGACCAGCAGAAAGGGTTGAAAAAAATAGCAAAAATATCACTGGAGGCACAAAATATCGAGGGGCCAATAAAGGACACAGTTATATATATGTATGAAGAGTGAAAGGGAAAAAAAAACATCACGCAAAATGTAGTCACATCTGGCTGTTCCCATACGATTATTTTCGATTTGCACCCAAGACAAAAATATATATTTCGTTCTCCAATCAATACTATTTTTAAAAATGAATCTGATTCAATTGCTATAATTAATTTCGTTATGAACGAAAATAAAACTCACACCCCGTATTATTTATAACATTATAATTTCTTCCATAAACAAATTCATACTACTAATATTCTCATATATATATATATCGAATGTAGAAATTGCCTGACCTTATTGTCGACGGTACCATTGGCCTTGTATAGACCCCATCGTAAAAGATATTATATATAATCGTAACCATATAGGTACTATACGTTAGCCCGATGTGTATGAAACGAGCGGGCCCAACATAAACCCAATAGTATATCGACTATGATCAGCCTTATTCGTGTTGCCTATGTTAACCCAATGGTCTGCATGCCCATTTATAGTTTTATACCGGCGCGACAACGTATACCCTTCACTGTGCCTATATACAAAATAGACGATGGGGCCTATTTAGAGCCAATAGTATTGCCTATAATCGGCCCTATTCGTGTTGCCTATATTAGCCCAATGATCAGCCAATATTCTGCTCATCTATAGTTTTATACCAGTGCGACAACGATCAACTATACATTGTGACCTTATAAAATAGTAGCTAAAATCTACATTTAAACTAAACATACACTACCGCTCAAAAGTATTTGGCCACTCAGAAAAAGATCATATTTTGTAAAAGTTTAAATATATAAAACGACTTCATAGTAATTTTAATTAATATAATTAATACAAATTTTGAATTTTACACTCGTCTATGTATCCACCGTATTTTTCGGTGAGATACAAAAAATCAAACCTGATAAAATAATTTTAATAGACATATTGTTTATAATATAAAGAAAATGCAGATGGCCAAATACTTTTGAATGGTAGTGTATAATATGTAAACAGTGCAAGTTTTACACATTTATATGTTGAGTTACTTAATAATATACTTACACTCAAATTTTTTCACAGTCAATGTATATAATAAAAAAAATTTTACGTGAAAGTCATCGCCAAATATTTCAACAATATTTTTGGGTAATATTTCAAATCATAGTTTTAAAACTATGATTTGAAAGCAATTGCTTCAAAACCGAAAAATCATTTTGCTTAAAATAATATTTTATGTTAACCAAAATCTCAACTATATTGTAATTGTTAGCTGACTCAGTTGGCAACGCAGCAGTCTCAACATTGTTTATTTATCAGTTTTTCATCAACTCAAACCTCAAAAAAAAAAGATGAAAGTAGATAAATTATGTTTTAATTTTTCATTTCACTATTAAATTCTAAGTATCCATACATCCAAACAAAGGCTGCATCTACGAGTATTTTTATTTTTTTTTTATATCATCTTGTAATGATATATCATTTGCAAATAACCTACAAAAGTATTTTAGGCTTCTACGATATATAGGCATACAATACCCAAGAAAAGTACTAATTAGATAAAAAAAATTGTCGTACGCCCCAACCACATAAAGTTATTCTTTTTCTTTGCTGAAAAACTTTGAACCGAGTATACAGAAGAAACGAATATATATTTTTGTGGTATATACAATTACGAATTGCGTTAGCGAGGCAGTTTGACTTTAGTGGGTGTTGCGCCTTCTGCCTCAGTTAATAATTCAATTCCTTCCGCGTCGTCGACAGGGCTACCTCTGTAGTGTGTCTCTCATTTATACTCTCTCTCTCTCTATCTCTCTATTCTCTTTTCTCTCCTTTCAAAGTTTCGCTCGAAGGTGCATCGATTTTCCCACACCAACAACAGACATTTATATATATACATATATACATAAATATATATTCCTCCCTGTTACTCCGTATACTGGTTTTGCCCCATCAAACGTCCTACGTCTCACGTCCCTTGCCAATCTCAAATCTTTCTCTATATATCCTCATTCTTTTGCTCTCGATATATCCTTCTCTCAAGGGTTGCTCATCATCTCATGTATACATATACGTTATGCTTCATACACCACAGACAAAGATATTATACACCTATAGATAGATGTATAGACCCGTGCAAAGCTGTACAACATGTGCCCTTGTACGAATAACACGCGCGAAGGAATGGAATTGCCAGCGGCCATTTTGTAAGCTTTCTCTTCCCGGAGGAATCGATGTGACGTTGCCTGAAGGGGCGCTTGCGCTACAGGCGAGACACCCTCCATATTCGAGAGAGCAACGAGTCACGTCCCTTCCTCTCTTCCGATCAATTCCAACTTTGATGGCTGACGATGCGGTCACGAACAAACATATGCATGTATGTATGTAAACATATGTATAAACATAATGTAATCCTTATATACATCATACAGCGCGATCTGTACTGTTCATATGATTAAAACTCGACAATTTCATTTATATTATTATAGTGAGCTTCACATATACATAATCTCACTTTGTATATACAAAATTCATTTCTTACATTATGTTTATGTATATTATATACCTATGTGTGTATAGGTATTATTGGTGCCACGTTAAGAATTTATAACTCTTGGTTAATCGTGGTTTGGGGCGTGTATGCACCTGGCAGCAATCTCCTCCTCACTCACTCGTTTGCTCTTTGCTTCTCTGTGCGTTATATTAACATCAGCTACTTTTCGTCCAGCCGGACGAAAGCTGGAGTCGCCCTCTAAACCCCACCAAGATACTTTTGCACACGGACGGGGAGAGATTCTGATGGGATACGTGATACGCGGCCGCACACCTCGGATTACTGCTTTGGATCATCCTCCCGTGCATCCTCTCATACATGCCCCTATAGATTTGCCTCCGGCTGCATCGTCAGGTACCACATCATATACCTTATCCACCACCACCACCACCTATATATGTACCTATACATATACATATACTGTATATGTGGCATACTTCATTTATTATGGCTGTGCGATCATCGATTATGCACCAAGATCTTTTATCCTTAAACGTCTTTTTTTGTTTTATCAATGTTATTTTTTTTTTAGAACCCAATAAGGCAGAAGCCTCGATACTCGGTTTGAAAAATAAGTTGTAATTCATCAAACGTAGATTTTTTTTTTTTAATTATATTTATTATTCATGGTTTTTAATACTGAATCAACCAAAATCGTGATAATTGTCAGTTAATTCATAACTAATATTAATGTTTTGAGGAGAAAGATCGATAGCATATTAGTACTCGATTGCAAGAAAATAACTCTATTGAATGAGCCTTGAAGTCAAAATGGACGACAAAGCAGATTGTTTATAATATCCGATTTAATAGTATTCAGAATTTTTCAAAATATACACTAATTCAGAATAACCAAGTATGTCGCAACTCTGAAATAATTTTTTCATTTGTATAAGTTATTTTTATTACTAAATTTTTTTCGCATGAAAATTGTAAAAACGCATTTAATATCAAAACTGATCTAACATCGGGGTTCTTATCTTATATATATGGATTATTTGCATATATACTATTATTCGAAAATTCGGTAAGGAATATATATTTTTAAAGTTTTGTTTTATATTTTTTATGATGTTTTTGTCTTCATTTTTAACAGTGGGAGCCTAAGATATATAAAACATAACCTAAAATATATTCCCCAAGCAGATGATCACAATCCGGATTCTACACTATAGTAGATATTTGCACACACACATATACTAATATAATATAGTATACATATACGTCTTTCACTCAATATGAATAAAACATTTTGATTCAATAAGTTGGAAAATTCACGATTGGAATCACAAACGGTCTTTTTTCCACGAATAAAATCACATAATGTGTGTGTATAAATTCATTCCTATAAATCTTCGTATATTCAATTGTAAATAAATTATAGAGACATATAGTATCTATATAAACAACATATATATCTGCATCTAACACATCGTTAATTCATCATTTGTTTAATAATGTCAAATCGTTTGTTGCAATCTCGCGAAAAAATCCTCATTTGGTAAAAGAACGAAAACATTTTGTAAATAAAGCATTTTGTATAATATTATTATACATATTGTGGCATTTTATATTTCCACCCGGTATTGAAATCGAAGTTGAGGTTAGATGTACCAGTTGATTATAAAATGTAGAGGTGTCGCGTCGACGCTCAATATATGTCGCTCCCACCATCTTCAAGACCTTCCGGTTTTTTTTTTCAACGCAAAAGTCTTGACAAACCCTCAGGCAGGGAGTATTTCTAACTCTTAGTGATTGGGAGTTACCCCTCTGGATAAGAATATAGGCGCATGCGCCAGCATCCCAATCCCCTTTGCTTTAGGGTTAGCTGCGGTCCTCCCTGCGGCTAAACAGCCCAGGATGACACGCCCCGGGCTACCAGATCAATAAGATACCTTATACCCACCTTCTATACTGTACTATGTGAATATATACACATCAGCTCCATTTTCGTCATCTATTTTGGCTACGCCCTGACAGCAAGCAAAAACTCACATAAAAAGTTTGTTGAATCGTTTGGAAAATTTTTAATCGTTTACTTCACGTCGATGCATCATCGTATTTATTTATCTTGATATACTGATTATAGATGTAACGTTTTGATAATAAATGCGTGAACTTATATACAAAGTCATAAAATTTTGTGTAAAAGTCCATTAAAAATTTGCATCAACTGTTTTTAACATAAATTTTGTACCAAATTTTAACACAAGAATTTTTGTTGGTATAAAAAAAAATTCTGCTTAAAATTGATAATATTTTATGTCAATTATTATATTTAAATATAAACATTAAAAACAATTATTTATGCGTCAAAAAATTTCCACAATAATTTTGTACAATATTTCGGCAGTACAACAACACTACTCTTCAGATCTCTACCTTTCACGTGAATTACATGAAAAATCAGAAGTGAAAATTTGGGGAGTGGAGGTGGGAAAGTAGATTAGGAGGTATTCGGAAGTATATAGTGATGTCAAAGTGATAATTAATATAAGTTTAGACTTATAGGCTGGAATCGTGAAAAGTATAGAGATCTGAAGAGTATAGTGTTGTTGTACTGCCAATATATTTCAAATCTTAGTTTTCTCTCAAAACAGGAAAATTTTTTATGTGTAGAATAAAAAATATTTCATTATGAGATATAAATAAAAAATTTAAATTATAGACTATTGTCCGATCATTGGGCTAATATAGGAAACACGAATAGGGCCGATCATAGGCAATACTATTTGCACTAAAAAGGCCCCATCGTCTATTTTATATACATATATAGGCACAGTATAGGATACGTTGTCACGCTGGTATAAAACTATAGATGGAGAGACCATTGACGAATCATTGGGCCAATATTGGCAACACGTATAAAGCCGATCATAGCCGGTAACATTGGGTTTATATATGCAGCTAATACAAAAGCGCTAAATATTTTCTAAATAATAAATTGAATAGAAACGTTAGCCGGGTGAACTGTTATTTTCTTTACCACGTTCCTACAACCCGCTACATATATTAGCCTCGCTCACTTCATACACATCGGGCCCATGTAGTACCTATATATATGGTCAAAAAATATATATGGGCTTTTACGATAGGGTGATTTATATAAGGCCAATGGTACCATCGGCAGACGCCGGGCAATTTCTACATGAGAATTTTCCAAATATAGGTATATCTATTCTCATTTACATTCATCATATTTTCAGTATCATATTCATTATATATACGTACATCAGGGTGAGATACGGACAGTCATATTTACTTTCAAATGAGCCGGGTGAAATCAGGAAGGAACGTTATCTTCACTACGTACTAAAATCGGCCAGGTTGAGATCCGATCGATGATACATTACATTTTCTGTATCCGGAATGAAAACAAACACGACGATACATATTTATTAATGCAACAGGATGAGATTCAGTCGAAATTTACGACATTAGGATATATTAATAGAGTAATTACCTCAGGTTGAGGTCAGGGACAATTTTTCCACTCGAAAATAATTCAATTCATATTTTTTGGTTCATTCCAAGTGTTCAACTTTAATTATTTGCATTATAATAATAGAATCACCACATGAATATATCGTGTTGATTTAACCAAACTTTTGGGTAAAAATTCTGTTAAAATTTCAACACAAATTTTTAATGGACTTTTACACAAAAATTTCTACTACATCCGTATATCCTTAGCGAAACAAACACATCATACAGCTGATTACTATGAATCGATGTGAAATATATATTTCAATACTATCTAAATAATACAGAAAATATATTATATATTTATCTGCGAATGTTTTATTGGTGAAAGTTGGCTAATACACAAGCATGAATATATATCTATAAAGTACATTATACATATTGATATATCCACTGTAGTTGCACCGCTGGCAAGTCTACATCATCTTGTTAAAAAAGTCCACCGCCCTCCATCAACCAACGTCCCATTCTTATTTCGCATCCCCTGTGCACCTCTACATATACCGCCTACTTCTGCACTCACTTTGCCTCCAATTTTGCGCGGGTCAATCGCAAATTTTCTGGTAAGCTCGCGTGTACGCCTTGGGCTGTCACGATTCAGAGTTAACCGCCATGTTCGCTATAACCGTTTCAGAAATTCTTCGTAAAGCAATTTCATCGTCGGGATTCCTTTCACGCCCTTGCTCACGGCCAGCTATTGCTCTATGCTTGCAATGAAATATTTTTCTTGGATATATGCGTACAGGTTTAGTTAAATATACGTATGCATGTTTATGTATGTGTATATTATATATGTACTCTGGACATCATACACAAGGAAACATAATAGATGCGATATGCAGCGCTTTGACAATTGGATGTTTCGTTTTATTTCACCGACAATAATTTCAAAGCAGCCGCAACTATGCTATTCATATATACTCATCATAAGAAAGGTAATGAAAGCAACACGCTGTATTGTATATATATTTTTTCCATAAATGTTTTGTTCACGTTCGAAATATTTCTACCAATCAAAAGTAAATAGCCATTCGATCTTATTTTTATTTCACGTTGATGTCCTATTATATTTTTATTTATTATATCAGTTTTGAAACTTTGCAAAAAAAAAAGAAATGATGTACGCGCGTTGACCACGTTTTACTGCTCGATGAAACAAATTAACTATACAGCGGCAAAAAGCGGTGAATGTGAGTTGCATATATTACATGAGCGTATGTAATATATTCATACTTTATTATACATATTTTTGCATATATGTATATGTGTATACATATATTTCCGCGTGGATGTATAAATGATCTATGTAGCCGATGTTTTTGATGTAGAAAATAATTTTATGAATCTATGGATATAGGAGATTAAGAAAAAAATGATGAATAAGAATAGAATAAAATTGTGAAATTGAAAATTATTGCAAATATCAAAGAATATATTGCAAATTCAAGTATGTCCATGTTTTTGTTATATGAAAAAACATCAAATTCTATCATTATTCATCATAAAAATATTTTCTGCATACACGATAAAACCATAATGTTTAATTACATATAAACTCTAATATTATGAGATTAAATGTTTCCAACTCTTGTGCAAATATAAACAAATTAACGTCAGCTCATTTCTTCATTCGAACATGTTGAATTTTTAAAGCAAAAGCATGTTGAATATGTTTCTCTGACGTACCAAACAAAATAGTACTGAAAAAACTTTCAACCATTTATTATCATGCAAATTTCATAATACACTCTCACACTGTACCATATTTCAAATTTTTTCAACATAAATAAATGCTGAGCCATCAAATAATTCTTCCTATGATGTGAAATACAACAAATTTAGAAAAAAAGTTTTTTTTCATCGTTGACATTTTCCTGAGATAGATAATCTTGTCCCATTTACCTCTATATATATTGTATACATATACATACATGCATATATAATATATATATATATAACGACACGGGGACTGACGGGGCCTGAGGGTCCATCGAGATTGTCCAATCCGGTAACGCGGGCGTCTTGCGGGCGTCATACAAACGTCTCGCGAGGTCCTCATTGTACCTGACTTGCAGAATGAGTTAGCTTATGGTGGAGCTATTGGAGCCCGTTCCAGCAGCCGGGACCAATCCAAACGCAGTATATTGCTCCGGGGAAGGTAGAGGCCGCACCCAGTTCCCTCCCTGGCACTTTGGAAGCTGACCCGTCTTTCTGGTAGCTAAGGCCCCGCGGGCGCAGTAACCCTCGAGACTCGAGTCCTTCCGTACGACGGTTAAAGGATCTACCTACACAAACGACTGGGCAAGATATCGGAAAACAATATACGCTGGTGTCAATACAATATTTGAGCTGCTTAAAAATAAGTGATCACGTTAAATTCACTACTTTGCCTTGCTCCGGTTACGTATTTATTCATTCTATTTTATGAATTATATGTAATAATTCGTGTTTGTATGGACTGTTTGCCAACGATTTCGGAGCAATTTATAATGATCGGAAATCGATGAAAGAAATCGTTAATAGTGCTTAGTGGAACATATATATTTATGTAAAGATTTGATAGTGATAATATTTGAAATGACAGTGATCGTTAATTGTGATTAACCTAGACTTGTTGCGTTGCCAATAAACGTTTGACTGACAGAATTATTCCAAGTGAAGGTTACCCAGTCAATCGGAACAAATGCCGAATTTGGACTACTACAATACTGCAAGGATGCATCAAATGGTAAAAATATTTATTTAGAGTTTATGTATAAATAATATACAAATTATTATTTACTTTATTTATGAATATGTACTCGTATATAAGTGCAGTCCATCATTGATGACTTTGTTATAATTGGCGATACAAAATTGTTTAAATTAGCAGACTATTAGTTTTTTTAACGCTCTTTAAGTTGTAATAAGTTTGAAGAAAATATTTAAGTCTCGCGTTTTCGAGTTTGGACGTATATAATACAGTGCTTTTAAATAAAAATCCCTGTATTTTATATTTTTTTTCTGTTAGAACTCCAAGTTTTAAAAAAAAAGCTTCTAAAAAATTTTTTCTCAAAGTCAAAAATACTAATAATACTGCAATCATTTATCATAAATGATACACCAAATATATTTTGTGAAACAATAATAAAGCTATATCAATGCATAAATTAATGAACGAACAAATATGTATGTACTAATGTAAATGTATATATACATAGTAAATATTTGCTCATTTTTGTGTGTTGAGTAGAATTTGAAATCTGTGAATTATTCAAACAATATATACAATGCTTAGATATATATATACATAAATTTATAACAAAAGCACAGAATTTTCACACATCATATGTATAAACACTGAAGCTTCATTTAATTTTCAAATTGCTTCACGTAATACTTCTGTATATTCACGTCACTCATCGCAAAAGTTTACTTGTACCTCAAATAGATACATTAAATGCTTATGAAATATAAATTTACAGATATTGAGCTGTAAATCACTACGAAATTTTGCAGCGCGAGTTACAGCCAAAGGCAAACGCCGTATAATGACAGGTCTCGAGAGAAGTAACTCGTAAAATCTTGGCACAATGGAATCATTTTACCATTCCTCATGGTTTGTACCTGGTTTGGCGGGCGTGTACAATTGCATGTAATGATCAATATTGATTATGTGCGAACATTTACCAACAAAAAAATTCGACAAAACTCGTATATATAAATGTATATTTACCACTAAATTATAGCCACTTGGACACTCATAAAATGTTTATTTGTAAACATAAATGAGCAGAAATGTTATATCAATTAACATATACTGGCTATAAACATAATAATTGTCAATATTATATCGTCATCTATGCGCAGAACATTACGATTTCATTTGCCATTGGAATTGAAATTTTATTTTAACTATATAATCTGCACTTTAGGGTGAAATTCTGCAGACTTGAACTTTATTGCTACAGGCCGAAATCAGGAAAAATTTTTGACTCGGGAATCCATTGTTTATAAATTTGGTATTCCTCCACCCCCGAAATGATAATAAAATAAATTATGCGTAAAATGCGTAACATAAAAAAAGAACATGACTGCAGTCACACATTTTTCTTTGAAATGCCGAGCACTAAACACTTTAGTTATAGGTTAACTATATGAATATAAAAGAAGCACACAATATATACATATATAGTGTGTTGGTCGCGCATTTCAAATGATTGGCCACTGCGCTAGCAATAAATAACCGACAGCTTAGTTGATGCTAATATAGTTTACTGCCGCTCGTGCTATCCCAATATATCTTTTTTTTTGTTTTTTTTTTCACTCATCCGTGTTTGAAACTAATATAACGTCAAGAAAGTTAATCTGCGTGCTAACTAGCGTTCCAAGCGGCTAAAACCTCAACCTGATGGGCCACCAAAAAGGTTATATGCAGTTATAACACCTCTAAACAAAATTACTCTCTCTATATACACTACTAATCTGAGTTTTTTATTCATAAGTATATACAAAATTTTCACGCACATATCACCTGTTTATATTTAATATTTACATATGAATATTACGCTAGGTATATAACCTCAAACCGCTGATGTTCATTGATACTGCAATGTCAATTATTCAATATAAATCAGAGTTTTATATTGAATGTACTCTTTTTTTTTTCCAGTTTCTCTTCAATTTTTTAAATTCACGATGTGAAATCTTAGGAGTTTATGCAAATAATGATATAGGGTTATATTAAATCTGTTCATTAACAGAGAACCAAAAACGTTGCTCTTGAATGACACTTCAAAATTTTTATTCAACTATAACAATTAGATTATTGCTAATTTAAATATTTATAAACAATTATTCTACATTTATTGTTCGTGATTGTCCGTATAGACTGATGTTAACACTCTGGACGTAGCAATTTATATAATTGCAGAATAGCTATATACTGCAGACTCGCAGTAGGATTTTCAATCGCCTGCATTGATTGGATTTTCGGTCGGGTTCCAATTTTTTTTTCTTTTTTCAATTCCTCTGGACTGGACCCATCCTGAAATTTATCCGCAGCCAGACCGGATAACTAATCGGAATACGCTATTATATTTGGCTATATTAAACTGAGATTTTTATTAATTGAAAATATCAATATCGCCATAAAAATCAGTTTCGACTATCGCTTTAGGAATATAATTTATATTTCATATATAAGTGAAGTCTTATTTGAATCACAAATTAATAAACATTCACCAGAAATAATTTTTTCATTAATTTGTTCAATATGGATACTTCTGTTTTTGGCCCTCAATTAAATTATCATCTAAAGATTCTCAAAAATTAAGATCTAAAGTCCAATTTTCAAAAACGCCAATCGCCTTTCAATGGGTAATGGTTCTAAATCCAAAATAGGATTCAACATACACATATAAAATATATTTAGTACATAAACACTGTAAATACATCAACTAATATGTATCCTAGTTAAAAATATTCACTTTAATTATAACCAAGAATTTATTATTAATATACAACCTAACATTCTTTCTATTTTTTTTTCCTTCAACACGTATGTGCAGGATAGCGGTATCTATACAAAATATATAATAACTGGTTAAATTCCAGTAGTGGGCATCGTTACGGACCGGTAGCCTCTAATCAACTTAATTTCGGGTTGGCTTTAGCTCAATACTGGCCCACATCTGAGATATTCGGTAATTGTAACGGATTGGAATTTTGCGCGTTGGTTCTTTGAGCAATAAGCTTGTCCGCACGTTCGCCAACCCTGATGATAGTATATATATATACATACACATACTTATATACATATATAACCGGTACCACAGCCCTTTTTGTTAATTCCATTTTTCTTTTTCTTCTATAACTTGCACCAATGCGCAAAATTGAAGCACATTAATTTTAAACTTGTCATTAAATTTTTTTTTTCAGTCTCTTCTCCACACATATATATATGTATATATATATATATTTACATGTATATATACATATATTATATGTGTCTGAAAATATTCTTGCGTCTCATCACATAAGTATATATTTTTCTGATATATTCTAACATCATCAGATTCGTATATGTCTGACCTTCTCTTTGGCTTATTGCATTATAGCGATAAAGCAAACCTTAATAAGCAGGTGAGAATCCTGGCCCGCCTTCTAAGGATATATAGGGATTATACGCAGTGTATATAACGTATATGTATACGGCATATATCATACAGCCAAATATAAAGATATATATAAGTACGACTATAATATGATTGGTAAATATACCAGCTATACAACTGCAGTATATATAGTTATATATATTTTATATATGTGTAGTCATTATTATGCCATGTGTACTTTACGATTAGTCTATGTATTGATATATGAATGAAACGCATGTTCAAGTTTATATTCATTGTTAATGTGGAGAAAAAAGTTTTTTTCGTTCGAAAAAATGTAGAAATTGATCACATTTACTTTTTTTTTTATAAGGGAAAAATCCCTGTACTTGTTGTCTTCATCCATGTAAGAAAGTTGCTTTTGAAAATTAGTTAATTAATGGGTTTTAATACTGAATCAACCAAAATCGCGATAACTATACTAATTATTAATTCCCTGGTAGAAAAAATGAACAGAATATGGGCAGAAATGTCAAAGATTTTCTGTTATTTGACCAGATTTATATTGGCCAAAATTTCGGTGTAAATTAATGTAACGCTTTGTCGGCCATATTCTGGTCATTTCGATAACGCCAGAATCTGCCCAGAAAAAAAACTCTGCTATAATTCAATTTAAACAATTATTATTTATAGTTATTTATAGATGAATATATATGAGTAGATCCATTACTTTTCGATGAAACTGGGCGGGAGGGGTCAATCGATTTTGCTGCCGATTTTTTC
>JAQQBS010000001.1:15761869-15775635 GCA_030347275.1 Microctonus aethiopoides | reverse complement strand
GAAAAAATCGGCAGCAAAATCGATTGACCCCTCCCGCCCAGTTTCATCGAAAAGTAATGGATCTACTCATATATATAAATATTTTACTCACAGAAAAACTTGGGGTCCTTTTGATTCTGCACGTATGTTGATCGCATCAGTGTGTGCTTGCAAACCACCAAAATTCCCCGTTTCAAAAAGCACAATCGAGTTATAGATTCACATATCTCATGCAAATAAAAATTGTCCTAGATTGAAACGAAATAACTTTTTGTCATTCCAACACCATAAAATCCAATTCAATATGAGGAGCCCAATAACGCTCTCAATCCTGGCAGTTCAATTCAGAACATCAGTAGTACAAGACTGCAGTTTGCCATAAAATAAAAAGAATTGTGTATCAAATTCCTTCAAACAAGAATCATAAAAAGCAAAATACCCATAAAAATGAAATAAATACATTATACATAAGTTCCTCTCCTTCTGTGAATAACATTAAAACATTATCAATACATATAATTATACAACCCAAATAATAAAAAAAAACCAATAACAAAATAGTAGTAGAACAAAAATCATAACCTCAAAATAAAAGTAAAGATCGAATCTTTTGAATACAAAACTCTAAATTAATTCTACAACATCTGTGCAGAGTACAAATAAAGTTCCTCTGGACATATACTCATTGATCAGTGAAGCATTTAGGAATATACAACAATTAGCATTTAATACATATACACATATCTACATATGTCCACATAAAATATATGCGTATATACATTGAATCTATGCTACTTCTGTACATATATTTAAATGAATATATATCCATATCCATATATAGTGAATATATATTTGCCAATCGTCGAGAGTAGAGTTTCAATCTGGCGATCCAATTTCACGAGTTGGATGAAAATACGTATATTCTAGACTCATTGGAGCAACTAACGCGTGGCCCACTCCATATTCAAGCAGGTAGCTCAAATGGCTCTCGTAAATTTTCGTTCGTTCTTCTACCTCTATACATACATACATATATACATATGCAGCACATCTCTTTCTCTATATAATATATATTTCACTCTCATTCTCTCTTTCTTCCTCACTCTCTTCGAATATTATTACTCTTCACACATATATATATATATATACTCCCAAACTTAGTGCTCACATTTCTAGCTACATATATAAACCATATATGTATATATAGTTCCACCCTCAACAAATTATATATACTGCCAAATATAGATATACAAACATCATTCATATACATATATGTGTATGTATGTATGTATGTATGTATGTATGTATGTATGTATGTATGTATGTATGTATGTATGTATGTATGTATGTATGTATGTATGTACATATATATATATCAGAGGCCAATGCCTCACACACTACAGTATACACTGCACCATATCATACAACCACGCATTATGAATATTCAACTTGACGTTGGCATGGCTGCGTTCAAATCCATTATTCATTTCTCTGGCATTATCGCTCTCGTTCTATCCCTTCATATTTATATATATCTACATGTATATTTGCTATTTTCACTCTGGCGCTACTATATCATGCATAAGATTGACTTTTTATTTTTTATTGTTTAAATATATGTATAAAAGTGAGATTATAATTGTAATTTCCTTAATATTTTATATAAAATTCCAAGTCGTGTTCAATTTGTTATAGTTTGAATATCAATGTTGATTATAAAAGTTACTATAACCTAGAAATTTTTGGTCTACTATATGAGTACCACTTGAATTAAATTTCAAGTGAATCAAATCTTAACCTTACTAAATAAAAAAAGAAAACCAAAATATTAATTCACAGTTAAGATAAAAAGGATAAAATTTAAATTATTTTTTCTTCTTCATACCCACAAATGAGGTTATGTGTGCACTAAATCAGGTATAGAATTCATAAACAGAGTTTTATAGAAATAAAATCTCAACAAACTTAATTTATATCTCTTGAATACAATAGAAACTTATACAATAATGATATTAATAATAATAATTAAACAAAAAATGTGAATAATATATACATACATATAGGCACGTGCTTTGAAAAAAAGTATATTCGTTAATGAAAGTTTAACAAGTGTCATGCTCTTATGCCCACCCTACATTGCATATCTTCCAACAATCTACCATATAGTCTGCACAATCATACACATATATAAATACATAATATATACATATATACATGGTAGATGTTTAATTCTGGTTTGTGGGAGCAATATAATGTGTGTATTATTGTACAACTAAGCTACATATTTATATGGTCTACACAAAGATAGAGAGCCGCAGTCCCTAGGAAGATAACACCATTAAATTGTTAGACCCTGGTGGACAACTATCTTCTCTGTGTTTCTCACTGTTATGATCCATTGTGGATCATTAAAGATAAAATTACGGTACCGCTCAAAAACAAATTATGTATGCTAAATACTCTTTGGTAAATATCAAATGGGAATGATAATAATTAATTATGTCAAATCACGAATTCTGAATTGTCTGAACATATAAGTTTTCTTTTTAGATTAATAATATATACTTAAATGTACACTACCGCTCAAAAGTATTTGGTCACTCAGAAAAAAAATATTTTTTAAAAGTTTAAATAAATAAAACGACTTCATAGTAATTTTAATTAATATAATTAATATAAATTTTTAATTTTAGACTCATCTATGTGTCTATCGTAGTTTGCGGTGAGATACAAAAAATCAAACCTAATAAAATAATTTAAATAGATATATTGTTTGTAAAATAAAGAAAATCCAGCGATGGCCAAATACTTTTGAGTGGTAGTAGTACAATATATTAATCAGACCTTAATTATAACACAAATTTTTTAATTCAAAATTGGAGAAATGAAAAGAATAAAGAAGCTGATGTATATTGAATATTAAGTAGTATATCAATATCGTTATTTTCTTCCTCTGGTAGAAAAAGTGAACAGAATATGCCGGGCAAAAATGTGTCAGATTTTCTGCTAGCTGGCCAGATTCTGGCTGGACAATCTGGCCAGAATTTCGGTGTAAGTGTAACACTTTGTCGGTCATATTCTGACCAGTTGGACAATGCCAGAATCTGCCCAGAAAATCTGCTATTATTATTTTGGATAATTTAATAATCTCAGAATCTATTCAGCAAATCCAATATATTCAAATTTTATTTTTGCAAATTAAATCAGGTTCTTATTATTTTTTTCAATTAGCTATATGTTTTGTTAATTTTATTCCATAATTTCATCATAAATTATTATCGTCGGAAATGGACTTTGATAACATAGCTAGTTTAAGGACATCGAATAAATATTTATTAAACATCTTTAAAAGAATTAAAAATTATTGATTTATTAAAAAAATGGAGATCTCCATATTATTCTAATTTAATTATGCCGTTGTTGCAGTGACAAGCAATAAAATTGCTGCTGATGGTTTATGACACGTTGGTGTTACAAAAAAAGAATGAGATTGTGAGATTATAATTAGTTATAAAACAAGGCAAATTGATCTTATATAAACTCCCTGATGTATAAAAATTTTACAAAAAATCAAAATTATCATATGGAATTAAATTAAACTTGTATTCAATTCCAATGTGACTTATGTATTTTATAACACAATATTTTTGCATTGAGCTGATCTACAATGAAGAAAAATACTAATATGTCGGATAATCCATTTTGCATCTTATTCGTTCAATAATTTATAATATTAATATTTAATAATATAATAAATTTTTAATTATGATTGATTATAGTGATATAAATATTAATATTTATCATAAAAACATAGCAAAATCAATATCTTGAGTCATTAATTAAGAATAAATAATAAACAATAACTGTTTTAAAAAATTATGTATTATAATAATATATGTTTGTAATTATCTGCATGAAATTTAAACACTTCATTGTACTTTTTTTCACATATAAAATGAGCCTTTTATACAAACAAGGATTTAATCACCAATTTAATTTAATGCCTATTTCAACAGCCCAAATCAAAAAAATAATTCATGCAAAAGTGTTTTACATCAAAAGACTTTTATATCATGGAAATAAAATTTGAAAATTCCTTATACATATACATACATTTGTAAATATATATTCAAATCGAGCTCGAAGTGATAAATTCCGCCTTTTATATACTTATCAATAATTTCCATTCATTATATTTTTAAGCGACGATAAATTATACCAAAAAATTCAAAAATAGAAAATCGTCATAGCAAAAAAATTACTATTATTCGATCATCATCAACACCGCGAACACTAATTCATAATCCTCGCACATGCATATACAATATACATGTATATCTATATAATTATGTGCATGTATATAAATATTATATAAACTACATATTTTTCAAATTATCAACTTTATATAACGAAATTTATCCTGGTTGCTTGACGATATCGCGTCCGTCGGAGTTTTATAAATTTCTCCATACGAAAGTGAAGGAATTATATATAGCATATATATATACCTCCACTTCATGCATTTATATACATATAGATATACATACATATATATATGACGGTTGAGTTCGCACTTTTTTTTTTCTTTGGTATACCATCACCGACCTAGAAATAAATTATGAGGGCAATTTCAAAGCGGCGAGTCAAAAGTCTTTCATTCTGTTTTCAAGCATGTATATATATATGCATAGTGCTTCTCATCTCTTTCGTTGTCGGTTGCCATCCACGTAAACAACTCCAAAACCGTTTATTTATTATCCTCTGCGTTATCAGTTTATAATGCAAATTATCTTGTTGCTTAGATGAGAGAGAAGTTGAAGTTTACTGTGTATAAGTATAAACAACATCAAGAAATTTCCAAGAGGCAATAATGCATAAAAACTAATATAAAGATATTGCTGGTAGACAAATTGTTGCTATAATTAAATAAATATCTATATTATATTGTCAAGATAAAAGTTAAAGTATATAACCTGATGTATATACACATTTCTTTGATATTTATTTGCTATTGCAGACTATGAATTTTTTAAACAGAAAAAATTTGTTTGAATTTTTATTTCTGTTTTTTTGTTAGTCTCTTATTGCTATATATATATATCTGTATTCTTATCTATTTTCTATGTATATATATACACATCATTAACATTTGTTGATTTACATTTAGAGAAAATATATTTAATCATAATCTATTCTTATTTCTTTAACGATGATGTATATGAATATATATTATTAATTATCATTTACAGCAGCATGTAATTAATACGTACGTTCGATAAATAAACTCCCGTGCAAAACTATCATGGAGGACAGTGCAGATCTGTGCATGTAGTTATACTGGAATAAACTGGTCAAAAATTGAATAAAGAATATAAAATTTGATCTGAAAGTGAAGTACACTCTAGGGTGTGCATTTTTACGCAACTTTCCTTTTTCATAAAAAAAAAAACAGGCTGAAAACTTACTGGACGGTGAAAAAAAAGGCCTGCATGAAGCGGAGCTCTTATAATTTTAATATTTAGAGGTGCAGACTCATCGTAATTTTCATTTTTCCATTTAAACAACATGGGAAAGAAATTTTTTGTGCATAACTCGGCATTCGCGCATCATAGAGATATAAAGCCCGTATCGTATTCTTGTGGGGAATCGAACGCTCTACAAAAAAGGTCTTTTACACTTTTTTCATAGAGACAGCCATTCTAAAAATATTCAAACCCAAAGTTTCAAATGTATGAAATTTTGACTTTTTTGTTATTAAATCGATACTAATCACTTTATCATTGTAATAAAAAAACCCTTCAATAATTGTAGTTACATTGCTTAATTTTGTTTAGACAACATAATTTCTATTGCTCTGAAATAATAATTAAATACATTTAACATATAAGTTATAAATAATTTTTTTTATAGTAAATAAAATAAAGAAAAAAAAATATCTGGCACGTGAGTAATTTTCTTTTAGCTTTACGACAATAAAATTAGCACACTAAAACCAGTTTTCCGGTTAAATAATTTTTAAGACAATAATAAAGTGATTAGTATCGATTTAATAACAAAAAAGTCAAAATTTCACGTTTTGTTTGAATTCGGAACTTTGTGTTTGAATATCTTTAGAATGGCTGTCTCAATGAAAAAAGTGTAAGAGCCCTTTTTTGTAGAGCGCTCGATTCCCTACAAGAATAGACTATGGACTTATCTCTATGATGCGCAAATGCCGAGCTACAAAAATCTGAAGAAAAAAAAAAATTTTTCTCATGTTATTTAAATGGAAAAACGAAAATCACGATCTTGAAATTAAGAGCTCCGCTTTAAACATCAGGCTTCTTTTTTCACCGTCCAGTAAAAATGGCACACCCTAATACACACATTGTATAGTGAATCTGGTCAGTCAATTAGGTATAGTTAAATACTAGTTTACAATAATGATATTAATAATATAAATACGTATACATAACGGCTTCCAAAACTTTCTTTTCAATCATTTGTTCAGTATTTGACAATTTAAATCGTTATATTTTAAATTGAATTTACTTGAACTCGAATCTTTCATTGATTGATTCTCTTGATTTAAATACTTTCGCAAGGTGAAAAAGGCTCAAGCCTCAATAAGTGATTGTCAGTCGCTATAATATTTGTTACGATTTCATCTAAAAATGCTGTAGACATCTGCACTTAATATATGATCTCGTCGATAAACTTTCATTTCTCTTCTTGCAAACTATTTGCATCTTTTTATGCAAGACGAAGAATTTTAATTCTAAAACTTTATCCAATTGTCTCTCATACAAAAACAATTTAAAAATTCAATTCAACCACTTCATTAAAAAATTATATTCCAAATGATTGCGTATAATTATTAATTAATCATTACATTAAATTGAAATGTGTAATAAATATTTTTTTTATTACTCTAATGCAATCTAATTTTCTGACTGCACAATTCTCAGTGCTAATAGAAAATTTATCCAATAAATCAACACAAATTTTAATTGAATAAATAATAATTAGGTATTAAAATTTCATAGAATAAATAAAATGATAAGTAAAAATAGACGTTAATTAATACTTGCAATATTACCACAAAATTACCGTGAATGAGTTGATATTTTTCTTCTATGATAATGCTAATAATTTTTTTTTGCCCTGTCTGAAATTATAGTTGTATATATTTCATTTGTACCTCGACTGTTATTATATTCACTGAATTTCGCAACATCTTCAAGAAATATTATCATTTCCTCATCAGATATAATACAATATAATATAATAAATTTGCAATTCTCTCAACATCTCAAGATATATCTAAAAGATTATTACATAACCTCACATTGAGGAATTTCACGAAGCTTAAAAATTTTACACTGATGTGAATATAAAATAACAATTTAACAAGACTCTTTATAATAATTTTTTCATGTTGTTCGATCGATCAATGATAATAATATAATTGACTTATTCAATAAACAAAAATATACGTTTATAAACAAATGAGCTTATAGGCTCATTTGTTTTGTTTTACACCACAAATTTTATCAAACGTTAACGCATATTCGCTCCCAATTGTGTTAATTAAACAATCGTATAATTTTAAACATGAAAATCGAAAATAATCAACATAGAAATTCAAATTCTCATTAAATAATTAAACTTTTCTAACAAATTATAATAAAGTTGTAAATATTCCAACAAGGAAAAATAGAAAATAAAATCTGTTACATAATTTCTTAACCTTTAATTCCTCGGTATAAAACTGTATAAAATAAAATTCTTTATATACATATATTCACATACTTATATATGAAACGCATTGTGAGATTTATTCATTAATATCATATACGTTTATATAATTTATTTAATAATATTCCCAATTATAAAATAGTTTTTACCTCATAATGTAATAAAGTTACATGAAATTTGAAATAACGGTTATTTTTGTTCATAAAATTTTCTCCTCTTGTATATTATATCTATTTATGCATATATATATATCACGATGCAAATTAATAATTGAGAAATGACGTAAAAATACTTCAGTATATCAGGCATCAATCGAATACTTGAGCAGATTTATACGTAGCAATTAACGCTATACTAATACCGCCGTCGTATAATTACAATTAGTCGGCAACGCCCTCTACAACGCCCCCATCACGAGTTTTACTCACGTGAAGATATACAGGTATACTTCCATATATATATATATATATATATGTATGTATATTATAGATACATGTATATGTATGTATATAAGCATGTATGTAAGGATATGTATTATATAGATATATACACATATGTATATACATATAAATATAAGAGAGCAACATTTGAAGGCGGTGACACAAATAATAATTTATACAATGGCATCCCTCATTGAGAAAGGCAAAAAATTTCAGTACATACTTGAACTATATGTATATAAAATTGAAATGAATTTTCTAATTAAAATGAGTAGTAGAGACGAAATAAATTTTTTATGTATTAATTCATATATGGAAGAGTCGAATATAATTGTTGATAATTATTCACAGAATAAATCAATATATATGTATCAGGGTGTTTCATTTTTAGGCGATATATTTTTTTTTGTTTGTCGTACCTGAAAATCTGATAATTTATAAAAAAAAATATTTCCGTTTTCAACAAAATTCTGAGTTAATTAGAGGTTTATCAAATTCAAAAACTCGATTTCCCATATAAATAACACGAGAACATTTTTTTTTTTTTTTACTTCAACTCGATTTTTTGGTAATCAAACATTTTTTTTGGAAAAAATGAATATACAGCTTTTGTAGGGCATTAAATTTTCTACAAAAAAGTTTTTTACCACAAACTCTTTCCGACCTACAGTTAATTTCGAGTTGTAGAGCTGGAAAGGTGAATGTTGATTATAATTGACAACAAATTTTCTTTAAACTGGAATTTATATTGATTTGACATTAATTATTATCTTTCAATAAACGCTATAAAGCTATTACATTGTTATTTCAGCTTCATAGCGCTTATATAAGCCTCTAATTAACTCAGAATTTATTTTCTAACGGTAATATTTTTTTTTTATAAATTATCAGATTTTCAAGTACGACAGACAAAAAAATATATGCCTTGAAAAATAAAACATGCTAATATATGTATATTAAAAATTATATTATTTCTTTGATATATATGTGCCTTATGTATAATTTGCATAATTCATTTTATATAAATATCTTAAGCATAATTCGTATTTATATTTGATAATTAATAAAATATTTGGTGAAAGAAACATGATTCGTTGCGATATAAAATGGGCGCGATGAGGTTATGTACGCAAGTAGTTGAATTCCGACTTATAGATATTAGCTATAATAAAACCACACAGATTTATAATGAATGATTAGAGTTTATACATAGTATATTAACTTCCCGAAATTCAAAGAAAATATGTGCTTATATATAATTGTACGTCAACACACATATTAAAAAAGAAAACTAACCTTACTTATTTATCCAAATTATAATTATAATATTTATAGGTTATAACTTTAAGCACACACTTTTCTGTCTCAACAAATTCAACAACAAATATATATCCAATCATGATCAATATAAAAAATACCTGAATGGTGAATGCATTTGTGTGTATATAATGTACATATTATACCTACATAAATACATTTATGTATATAGAATGGCGCACGTGCCTTAAGGCAAGTGAATGAAAAAGAAAAATATGAAGAATAAGATGAAGACAGAGAAAAAAAAAGATAATGAAAAGAAAAGAAAAAAAAAACGTACCTCGAACCTCAAGTGCCCGGCCCATAGACGCGATTGTGTACGATCATCTCTACACGCGGTTTCGCTCTTTTCGTTCACTTCACGGTCAGAGGTCATTGATGAGCACGAGCCACCTTCCAAGACGGGTTTTAACGTATACCTCTACCACTCATTTCCCTCTTCCTCCTGATGAAGCTCCTCTTTCGCTTCTCTGCGGGATATTCAGAGCTTCCTCACAATGGGGACCACCCTCTGCGATCCTATAAACATCATATACTTAAACTACATATATATATATATATATATCTCAATATGTGGTCTTGATTTAATTCATTTAAAAGTATTTTGTGATACTATATGTGTATAAATAATAAATAGTAAAGTTGAATTTTATTTTTAACGGAAAATATGAGCTCGCATTGAGGCGAGACTAAAAAAAAAAATAATATTATATACCGGTACTAAGCACTTCTCTATAGTTTTAAAGGTATGTAGTATCTTCTTGGCAGTCATTCATCCGTTTTTTTTTTTCCATTGAGAGGAGGGGCCGAGGCTGTAAATCACCATCTCCATCGTCCAAGGTCCGTGTCGGTAAAGCCATTAATTGTACCAAGTTTTATATCTCTTTTACGCCCGTGTTAAATGAAAATATACACAAACCCATAACCAGACGTTTGTTCCGTCAATTTCTATCGATCAATCATAAATTTATGACGCTGCTAAATACATTACAACTATTTCCACTATTCAACCAATTAGCAATGTGTGTATACATATTGATGAAAAAATTAAAAAAGAAAAAAAAAATGCTTTTTAATCATGATTAAAGTTTTGAGTAAAGTAAATTCATCAGTTTTGAGGTTAGGTATGCTTTTTATCAATCTTATTGGCAATTATTCACCACAGAAATGAAAATTGATTCTAATATTTGAGGTTAAAATTTATCTTGTATTAATATTTGATAATTTTCATAAATTGAAGACATAATCAATAGCAAATAATTCAAAGCAATATTTTTTCTATTTGTTGACGTGAATTAGCAAACAAAATTTTTAATATCACAAATGAACTAATTGTATTGTGTATGTTAAAAGCTATTTATTTTGATATTTAATAGATAAAGCGAGTATTTTTTGCAAATATAAAATGAACATTTGGATTGAAGAAAATCCGAGATTCAACATAAATCAATTAATTAAAAGAGATTTAGGATTTCAGGTCTTGTATTCCACTTTTGTAGTCTCACAAACTTGAGCAACGACGGCCATTATTCTGAGAATTCATTTTTTAACCGAAACCGCCATTTATAGCTAATGGCTGCAAAAAAAAAAAGATTTTTTTTTTTACGGACCTCTCTAATATATATCGTTGAAATCTATAAATTTTATGATCGTTGGCACACATATTTGTGTATACTTTTCGCCAATAGTTCATCAAAAACAAATCCACAAAAGTTTTTTTTCATCTTCACGTACAACAAAACTTGCAAATTAACCTGTATTACGATTACATATATAATTATATTCATAGCTCAACAATTTCGCATAGAAGTCCGACGTAGTAAGGCGATCTTTAACCTCTGCTGTGGATCTTATACCATAATATCAGTGAACTAAAGTAGAACTACTGTACATTCTGTATAGGTAAATAAATTCCCGGACGATACAATAAATGAATATCCTTCTATTGTATACGTCGGTAAAAAGTCGGTAATGTAGGAATTACGGAATTACAGAGTAATAAGGAAATATGTTCGTTACTCTGAGACTCTCTAGATGTCTCTTTCATCGTTAAAATTCAAAACTTGCATTACAAAATAATCCCATTGGTAAAAAAAAAAAAAACAGGAAAAATCATGAAAACATTAACTTATATCAAATACAAAAATGTCGAATTCATCAAATACTTCTACCTAATATTCATATAAAAATTTGATAACCTAGAAATTATAAAAACATCAATGTTTCTTATTAAAGTATCGAAATAATCATAACAATTTATCCGTAATATTATAATAGATATATATATAAAATTCAATTTTTCAATTATAAAATCATCGATGAATTATCGCGTGATTATTAATTTATATTAAAAAATATTCAATATTCAATTTTTAGGTTAATTATTGAATGAGAGTATTATACAATTATAACCGACCAACTGGAAATTATTTGAAAAATAAGATTGACATGAAGTTAGGTACAGTTGAAAAACTGGCCAATCTCAACTCTTTCCAAACATCATTGCTAAAATATATGTAGACATATGTATGTATGTATATATATCATTGAAATAGACATCGTGCGATATATATTAAAATGCGATATTAGCAAAAGATTAGATTGTCTCGAATGACCTAACCTATACTCACGGAAGACGTTCACTTGGTGAATAACCCATTATGTATCCATCGTTTCACGATCGATCATCGATTCGAAAGCCAACTGACACGCATATAATCAAATAAACTGCGGGTAAGTGAGCGAGTAGGTATATAGCGATAGAAAGTTGTGCGTTGCTGAACGACTGCCTATCAGTAGGCTTTGAGATTGAAAATATCTCTCATGCATTAATCATTTGTGTATATATAGATGTACAGTAACAGCACAGTTGATGTATGTATGAGAGCAACAAATATTGGCGAATCGAGTTGCCGCCCAATCAAATCTGTCGATCGCCCCATGATACGCTCAATTGTACACAACCAATCGAATGTTTAACAAGATAATAATGTATCCTGATTCTTTGAACAATTTTCATTTTTCTCCGCCCAACTAAAACATCCAACTATAATTTATATTTAATATAAAAAGTCTGAGGTATACAAAAATATATTATAATATATTTATCAACGTTTATTTAATCAGACAACTTCAAGTATAATAATTGTTTAATTATTTATTGTTGATATTGGCATATTTAATTTTTCAAAACATTATTTGTAATTGAAAACATCTTAAAGCCCTCCTGGAGCATTACTTGGGCACATGATAATACAGTTTACTTGAATGCATGTTGAATAAAACGCAAAAGGGCGCGGTATTTTCAGATTAAAACCTTATAGCTATGGCGGCGCGGGCGTACGCCATAATTATTGTCTCTGTGTATTATTGCAACCTGATGGTTAGGCGTGTAATGCTTCATAAACTCTGACAGTACCTACGTGACAATATAATATCTATACATATATATACATACGCTGAGATATATGTGAAAGTGGAGATATTATTCCTGTAGAAATGTACATTGGACACGTCTGTACTTGTCCTGGAAAATTGAGTTACGAGTATAAAAATGATAAATCGGTAATGGCCCTCAATGGCTCGTGCAAAACGTGGTGGACATGGATATATACAGGCACAAAAATACACACGTCTGCACTTATATATGCATAATATTGTATATGTATATTGGAGTGTGCCATTTTTAGGCAACTTTTTTTTTCATCAAAACGACAGGCTGAAAACTTACTGGACGATGGAAAAAGAAGCTAATTGTTTGAAGCGGAACTCTTAATTTTTGATTTGAAATTTTGACTTTTTTCTTATAAAATCGATAATAATCACCTTATTATTGTAATAAAAAACACTTTAATAAGTGTAATTATACTGCTTAATTTTGTTTAGACAGCATAATTTCTATTGCTTTGAAATAATAATAAAAATCTTTTAACATGAGTTATAAATAATTTTTTTTACAGTAAATAAAATAAAGGAAAAAAAAATCTGACACGTGAATATTTTTTTTTTAGCTTCACGAAAATATTAGCACACTTAAACCACTTTTCCGGTTGCAGAAAATAATTTTTAAAACAATAATAAAGTGATTAGTATCGATTTAATAACAAAAATCTCGAAATTTCATACATTTGGAATTTTGGGTTTGAATATCTTTAGAATGGCTGTCTCTGTGAAAAAAGTGTAAGAGACCTTTTTTGTAAAGCGTTCAATTCCCTAAAAGAAAATGCTATAAGCTTATTTCTAAGACGCGCAAATGTCGAGCTATAGAAATCCAAAAAAAAAAAAAAAAAAAAA